>CM076683.1:94390556-95010556 GCA_038501925.1 Xenopus petersii
ATTGTTACAATTACTTATTTGCTTATCTCAAAATTGTTACAAAAGTTTCTTATCTGCTGCCGTGGCTGTTCTGGGCTCTCTGTCAAAAGCCAATTAAGTTAGAAACATTGTTCATTGCCGAGAAAAATGGGACTTTCCAGTAGAAACAACAGACTGCGGGTTGAGCTGTCAAAAGAGGGACTGTCCATGAAAATGGGACAGTTGGGAGGTATGGACAAACACACAGAAGCTTATTTAATCACTTGAGTCTAACACAGATATAGATTTTTGTAATTAAGTTCTCCATCCTCGGTTTGCCGCACATTCAAGGAAACTACCACCTACAGGAACATACCGCTGCTTGAATAATGCAAAAAACACCAGGTTAAATGGGCCCTTAGAGCGAAGAACTTAAAGGAGAACTAAACCTCAAAAATGAATATGGCTAGAAATGCCACACTATATACTGAACTTACTGAGCCATTTTAAGGTTCCAGAATCATTGCAACAGTAATGATTCAGCTTAGATTTTATTAGGAGTGGCAGTGGCAGTGCCCATGCTCATTGTGCTCTGAGCAGCCATTGAGAAGTTAAAGCTTAAGTGTAGTCACAAATTATCAAGCAGAAAAAGAGATTTGCCTGTCATACAAGTTGACAAATACAAGAGGTCTTCTGCACTTAACCAATTATCAATAGAGACATTTTGTGCATACTGCTACTAAAAAATGCCTTACCCTTCAAACAAGACAGGGATTGTTTGTCCATATATTGCAGCATGCACAAAATGGTGCAGAGGACCTCTTGTATTTGTCTATGTGTATTTTGTGGTCACAGCCTCAATGCACCCCCGCCTAATGGTTTTTAGAAATTAGTGGTGAGCACAACTTTCCCTTGTTAGTTATATGTCATGCAAGTTGATACTACAGTCATGTTATGTGGAACTCAGGCCCAGTTCTGGAAGAGAGCAATTTATATATAGGTATGGACTTCTGGAAGAGAGCAATTTATATACAGGTATGGACTTTGTTATCCACAATGCTCTGGACCTGGGGTTTTCCGGATAACAGATCTTTCCGTAATCTTCATACCCTAAGTCTACTAGAAAATCATGTAAACATTAAATAAACCCAATAGGCTGTGCTTGCTTCCATGAAGGATTAATTATATCTTAGTTTGGATCAAGTACAAGGTACAATTTTATTATTACAGAGAAAAAGGAAATCATTTTTAAAATTTGGATTTGAATAAAATGGAGTCTATGGGAGACAGCCTTTCCGGAACTCTGATCTTTCTGGATAATGGGTTTCCGGATAACCTGTAGTAATATTTACTCGAGATCCACAAATTATTTAAACAGGTCATCTTTCCTGTTTCTATACAAATTACATACCCATAAAAAATCCATATACAAAACATGTAAAAACCATGAAAACAAAAAATAGTATAATTGCTATGCAATACTTGCAGGCATATGCATGTATACGAAGCCTACGGCCCAAATATTTCTTGACTATGTGCCCCACTCACTCACCATAAGAAAAGGCAGTGCCACTACACTAGTCTCCTGTAAATGATTAGGGCTTTGGGGTAAGGATTGCAGACTCCATTAGCAAGGCAGAATCTGCAAGTAGAGTTGGAAATACCTACACAGAAGCACAAAACAATTCTAATACATCCTTCTCCCGATATCTATATGCAAGGAGGGGAAAAAATGAAGTAACATTTAACATTAGGAACTCTTCTTTACAGAACAATGCACTTTTCCTCCCAAGGACGGAGGGAAACTGTAACAGGAATTTTATCAGGAAATACTGTATTGGGTCACTAGACAGACATTTTAATGGGCTGGAACCTGACAGAACAAGACAGAATGTATCCATAGTGACAGATGGACACTTTTTTTTTTTTATTGTTTATCTGCCTTTAACAGGTTCCATGTCAACACATTAAAAGGTTGTTGAAACATCTTACCACAATTACATAGGTCTGACAGTGGTTCTAATAGACAAAAATCATCTCTCAAAAATACATCCTTTGAAACTGAATTTAGCAATACCATTGTAATAAATTTGTGTTTTCACTTGTGTGGTATAAGAAATAACACACCGCCATTTTAAAATATAAAGAAACAGAGCTACGAGTTTGTTTGTTAAAGGGGTGGTCACCTTTGCAGTAACTTTTAGTATGTTATAGAATGACCAATTCTAAACAACTTTTGAATTGGTTTTCATTATCTATTTTTTATGGTTTTATAGTTATTTGCCTTTTTCTTCTGACTCTCTGCAGATTTCAAATGGGCATCAGTGACCCTTTCTAAAAAAAAACCCAAATGCTCTGTAAGGCTACGAATGTATTGTTATTGCTAATTTTTATTACTCTTCTTTCTACTCAGGCCTCTTCTATTCATATTCTAGTCTCTTATTCAAATCAATGCATGGTTGCTAGGGTAATTTGGACCCTAATTACCAGATTGGGTAAGAAGTAAATTGATGAGCCGCTGAATAAAAGCTAAATAACTCAAAAAACACAAATAAAAAATGAAAACCAATTGCAAATTGTCTCCGAATATCACTCTCTACATCATACTAAAACTTATCTCAAAAGTGAACAACCCTTTTAAAGTTAGAGTTAACTTTTAGTATGCCATAGAATGGCCAGTTCTAAACAACTTTTCATCATTATTTATTTATTTTTTTAAATAGTTTTCAACTTTGTTGATATACCGTATATACTCGAGTATAAGCCGAGTTATTCAGCCCCCAAAATATGCTGAAAAACTCTACCTCGGCTTATACTCGGGTCAATCGCAAAAACGGTCGCCGGCGCCTTAGAATAGTAGCCAGCGCCTAAAAATATTCGCCGGCGCCTTAGAATAGTAGCCGGCGCCTAAGAATATTCGCCGGCGCCTAAGAATATTCGCCGGCGCCTTAGAATAGTAGCCGGTGCCTAAGAACGAGACTGAAACTTACCAGAAGCTGCTGCATTTCTCACCCTCGGCTTATACTCAAGTCAATAAGCGTTCCCAGTTTTTGGAGGTAAAATTAGGTACCTCGGCTTATACTCGGGACGGCTTATACTCGAGTATATATGGTAGTTAGAAATAGTTTTTGATTATTTGCCTTTTTCTTATGACTCTTCAGCGGTCAAATGGGGGTCACTGACCCATCTAAAAACAAATGCTCTGTAAAGCCACACATTTATTGATATTGCTAATTTATATTTCTCAACTTCCAATTTAGGCCCTATCCTATTCATATTCCAATTTGTTATTCAAATCAATGCATGGTTGCTAGGGTAATATGGACTGTAGCAATGAGATTGTTGTTGAAATTATAATCTGTAGAGATGCCAAATAAAAAGCAAAATAACTCAAAAAATCACATATAAAAAATGAAAACCAATTGCAAAAAATATCAGGATATCATTTTGTATATTATACTAAAAAAATTGTGAACATCCCCTTTAAAGTTTTTGTGAAAAATAAGGAACAATAAGGGTAGCAGGAGTTTGTGTATCCGAGTTGGTAGCCCTACTTGGACAATGATGTGATGGAGAATAGACTGTTAAGTGCTACATAAATATGTCAACCCTATATAAAAACAGGATTAAAAATGAAGAACCAGAAGGATTTAGGAGGAACTTTTATTATAATTGTAATGCAGGTATGGGAGCGGTTATCCAGAATGCTCGGGACCTGGGGTTTTCTGGATAATGGATCTTTCCATAATTTGTATCTTCTTACTTTAAATCAACTAGAAAATCATGTAAACTTTATATAAACCCAATAAGCTGGTTCTGTTTTCATTCAAGATTAATTGTATCTTACTTTGGATCAAGAACAAGGTACTGTTTTATTATTACAGAGAAAAAATAAATCATATTTCAAATTTTGGATTATTAGATTATAATGGAGTCTATGGGAAATGGCCTTTCCGTAATTCTGAGCTTTCTGGGAAATGGATCCCATACCTGTAAAAGGGCTAAAATGAACTTCTGCCCCTTATATTAAGACTGCAGAGTACAATAGCATAGATACTATCTTGCAGTGCATTCACAAGGAGGGAACACACTGTACACATCAGCCAGACCGCAAAAATTACCATGGAATCCAACACTATTAAGGAAAGCCAAAAATACCCTGCCAAAACAAACTGTTTTAGATGGCTGGAAGAATCCGCAAAGCAAGTGAACTCAGCAGATTAAGGGGCTTAAAGAAACGCACTGTTCATTTTAAGCCAAAATTAGCTAGAGGGAGGCACTAATAAAATCATAGCACTCTTCTATGAGTGTATAAGGTGTTTCTTATAGAACTAATTGGATGTTTTAAATGTTTTCATTTATAATTTTATAATATTGTAGCAACAAGTAAATTTACAGCATCTATTATATCCTGCACACAGAATGAATAAGTCATAAAACCAAAACACTCACAAGCATTAAAGGGTTTGTTCACCTTTTAGTTAACTGTTAGTATGATGCAGATTTGCAATTGGTATTCTTTTTTTATTATTTGTGGTTAATTAGCTTTTTTTATGCAGCAGCTCTCCAGTTTGCCGTTTCAGAAATCTGGTTGCTAAGGTCCAAACTATCCTAGCAACCAGACACTTATTTGAAAGAGAAACCAGAATATGAATAGGATATGACTTGAAAAGAAAAAGGAATAATAAAAAAAAGGGAGCAATAATAATAAATATGTAGCTTTACAGAGTTTTTGGCCATGCAAGAGCAGGGTTATAGCCTAAACCTATCATCTCTATTCATAGTGATGTTCCAACAGTCTAGAATTGTGGCAGCAGTGAATGCAAATCGAAGCTGTAATACTGATATTCTGGGATTAATTGATTTTAAAGGAAAATAAAAAAAAACTAGGCAAATAGAAAGGCTGTGCAAAATTAAATGTTTTTAATATACAGTAGATAGTTAGCCAAAAATGAAATGTATAAAGGTTGGACTGACTGGATGTCTAACATAATAGCCAGAACACTACTTCCTGCTTTACAGCTCTCTTGGTTTCCACCGATTGGTTACCAGGCAGTAACCAATCAGTGACTTGAGGGAGGGCCACATGGGTCATAACTGTTGCTTTTTGAATCTGAGCTGAATGATAAGTATCAATTGCAGCTCCCTGAACAGTTACAGTGGTGTGCAAAACTATTTGCCCCCTTCCTGATTTCTTATTCTTTTGCATGTTTGTCACACTTAAATGTTTCTGCTCATCAAAAACCGTTAACTATTAGTCAAAGATAACATAATTGAACACAAAATGCAGTTTTTAAATGAAGTTATTACGGGAGAAAAAAAACTCCAAATCTACATGGGCCTGTGTGAAAAAGTGATTGCCCCCCCTTGTTAAAAAATAACTTAACTGTGGTTTATCACACCTGAGTTCAATTTCAAAGGTTATAAAGCCATTTCTAAAGCTTTGGGACTCCAGCGAACCACAGTGAGAGCCATTATCCACAAATGGCAAAAACATGGAACAGTGGTGAACCTTCCCAGGAGTGGCCGGCCGACCAAAATTACCCCAAGAGCGCAGAGACAACTCATCCGAGAGGCCACAAAAGACCCGAGCACAACATCTAAAGAACTGCAGGCCTCACTTGCCTCAATTAAGGTCAGTGTTCACGACTCCACCATAAGAAAAACTGGGCAAAATGGCCTGCATGGCAGATTTCCAAGGCGCAAACCACTTTTAAGCAAAAAGAACATTAAGGCTTGTCTCAATTTTGCTAAAAAAACATCTCAATGATTGCCAAGACTTTTGGGAAAATACCTTGTGGACCGACGAGACAAAAGTTGAACTTTTTGGAAGGTGCACGTCCCGTTACATCTGGCGTAAAAGTAACACAGCATTTCAGAAAAAGAACATCATACCAACAGTAAAATATGGTGGTGGTAGTGTGATGGTCTGGGGTTGTTTTGCTGCTTCAGGACCTGGAAGACTTGCTGTGATAGATGGAAGCATGAATTCTACTGTCTACCAAAAAATCCTGAAGGAGAATGTCCAGCCATCTGTTCGTCAACTCAAGCTGAAGCGATCTTGGGTGCTGCAGCAGGACAATGACCCAAAACACACCAGCAAATCCACCTCTGAATGGCTGAAGAAAAACAAAATGAAGACTTTGGAGTGGCCTAGTCAAAGTCCTGACCTGAATCCTATTGAGATGTTGTGGCATGACCTTAAAAAGGCGGTTCATGCTAGAAAACCCTCAAATAAAGCTGAATTACAACAATTCTGCAAAGATGAGTGGGCCAAAATTCCTCCAGAGCGCTGTAAAAGACTCGTTGCAAGTTATCGCAAACGCTTGATTGCAGTTATTGCTGCTAAGGGTGGCCCAACCAGTTATTAGGTTCAGGGGGCAATTACTTTTTCACACATGAAAATGTAGATTTGGATTTCTTTTCTCCCTAAATAATAAAAACCCTCATTTAAAAACTGCATTTTGTGTTTACTTGTGTTATCTTTGACTAATAGTTAAATGTGTTTGATGATCAGAAACATTTTGTGTGACAAACATGCAAAAGAATAAGAAATCAGGAAGGGGGCAAATAGTTTTGCACACCACTGTATGTCCCATGTGGACCCCCTTCAAGTCGCTGACTAACTCAGAGTAAGAGAGCTGCAAAGCAGGAAGTAGTGTTCTGGCTATGTTAGACATCCAGTCACTTTTTTTTTTTTTTTGCACAAACTATTTATTTTTTATTTTTACACTAAACTGTTCCTTTAGGAAATAACCCACAATTGGTACAGAACAGAGCTAGGAATAAAAGGTTCCCCAGGGGGAGGGTCCAGTAAATTCTGGGCGTTTGTTGAGTTACCCAGAACTAGCCTGCTTCTGCAAACAGTAAGCAGACATTTTATCCTTTTAATGCAGAGTCAGTGGATTTCAGAGATTGTTGGTTCTGAAAGTGGCTGCATTCCCAGTAACAAATGCTGACCTAGCTCATATCAGCACACAGCAAGATAATGATCAGATCAGCTCTGTGGCTCTCAAATGAATAAACAAGACATACAGATGAATGAAAGTGGCTTTGCAAAAAACTGTATCAAAATGGTTTGTAGAAAATTACATTGTATACAGTGTAAGTTACTTTTTCTATAATTAGGGTACAACTTTCACATTGCTGGTGCAGTAGATTCTATGTTTCTGATTTATGCTGTGCCACATTTTTATGGACAACCTGCAGTGTTGTAAGATCAAAAGCATGAAAAGGGTTAAAAGAAATGACCAAATCTCATATACAGAGGACACAATAAAAATATGAATAGGTTAATGTACAAATTGGTGCGAGATTTACCAGCTAGACAAGATTCAATGTTTGGAATGCAGATACACTATAAGGCCAAAAGTACCTAGACATTGTTTTTATCAAAAGTATCTGCACATAAATTAGATATTCTCCGTTGAAACACTAAGCTATTTTTAGGGAGCAAGGTTTTTTTTTTTGGTTGATCAAGCAAACCTAACATCACCACATAAAATGCCATGGTCACTGTCACTGGACTCTGGAGCAGTAAATACACGCCCTTTCAAATGATTTATGGCATTTCACCATCTTGCAGTTTGATGGAAAAGTCGGGGCCTACCTGTGTGAATACCTCCCAACTGTAATGCTTGAAATGAGAAATAATGGTGATGTTTTCCATGGTTCCATTTTAAGTAAATCTTAAAGGAACAGTTCAGGGTAAAAATAAAAACTGGGTAAATAGGCTGTGCAAAATAAAAATGTTTCTAATATAGTTAAAGTCTGGAGTGACTAGATGTCTCACATAACAGAACACTACTTCCTGCTTTGCAGCTCTCTAACTTATCCTCTTTCAAGGGGGCCACATGGGACATAACTGTTCAGTGAGTTTGCAATTGATCCTCAGCATGCTGTTTAGCATTGAAAGCAAACAGTTATGACCCATGTGGTCTCCCCTGAAGTCACTGATTGGTTACTGCCTGGTAACCAATCAGTGTAAACCAAGAGAGCTGCAATGCAGTAGGAAGTAGTGTTCTGGCTATTATGTTAGACATACAGTCACTCCAACCTTTATAAATTAAATTTTTAGCTAACTATATTAAAAACATTTAATTATACACAGCCTATTTGCCTAGTTTTTTTTATTTTCCTTTAAAATCAATTAATCCCAGACTATCAGTTTTACAGCTTCTAATTGTATTAGAATTTTGTTTTTGTTTTTTGCACAGCCTATATGCCCAGTTTTTATTTTTATACTAAACCATTCCTTTAAGGGTACAGTATACAATAACATGTTTGTGCTTGAAAAGGCTTCAAGAAGAAGAGATACAAACCAACTTCATATTAATACCCTTACTTACGAAGCAGACTGTAAAGCAGAAATTTTTACATTCATATTTCTGCGATTTGCCCCTGCCCCAGAATTGTAAAGGAAAGAAAGTACCAAATTATGGAATGGATGACTCTCAGATTCCATTATAATCAAATAATCCAAATCTTGAAAAATGATTTCCTTTTATATAATAATAATAATAATAATAATAATAATAATAAAACAGTGCCTTGTACTTGATCCAAACTAATATATAATTAATCCTTACTGGAAGCAAAACCAGCCTATTGGATTTATTTAATGTTTACATGATTTTCTAACAGACAAGGTATGAAGATCCAAATTACAGAAAGATCTGTTGTTTGGAAAACCCCAGGTCCCCAGCATTCTGAATAACAGGTCCCATACCAGTATCAAAATATGAGTGCAGATGCGAGGGTAACACGACTGTCAGTAACAAAACAATCATTGACTCTTGGGAATGGGATGTTCCAACTGTAAGCCTTTACAAAACAGTGCAACAAAATCCATACATGCCTGTAATTATGACAGATGGGCCCTGTGTTGAACAAGTGAGTGTTTCAGAACAATCTGCTATAGTGCATGCAACAAAAAGTGGGCTTATGTAACAAACTCCATAACACAATCCTGTTTCTCTTCAGTAAATGACACAGGCTATTTTGACAGTACCCAAACAAGGATATTGTATTGTACTTGATCTTGTATTGATAAGTATATGCATAGTATTGTCCAACAACCATAATTTGCAAAATTGTGCTGGGAGCGGTGAGTCACAAACAGCTGTGAAATGGAAGTGGCACAAGCCTAAGAAACCTGTTGGAAGGACACGAGGCAATCCTGCAGTGGTTGGGGTAGCCTAAAGTTGGCCATAGACTTGCCCATCTACCGACCTGCCACTAACCATTCCGATCAAATAAAGTAGTAAAATTACAGATCAGCCGATGTTCTGCCCCTGACAGCAATCGTACAAAAGTTATGTCTGACAAAGCTGGTGACAAGTCTCCCACTGAAAATCGTCTCACGGAAAATCATCTGATCGCCAAGACATGCAGAGAAATTATCGACAGCCAACAGAAATCTTTTAACCTGTCAGATCGACTATACAACCGATCTCCGTGGGACAAAAAATGACGGGTCCGAAAATCGTACGAATCGACGATTTGTACGATTGGATCTTTGCGTCTATGGCCAGCTATATTTAGTAACACACAGTTAGGATAGCTTTGTTATACAAGTAGTTATTGATCATTTGGACAAATATACCATTAAAGGGGAACTATTGCAAAAATGAAAATTTAATATAATCTTCCACATACTGAAGTAAGAAACTTTCTATATACAATCAATTACATATTCTGCATTGTTTCTAAAATAATCACACTTATATTCTCTATCCCTCTGTCAGCATCTGTTTCTCTTCATTCTGTCTTCATGCAGCAGTTGGGTGTCAGATGAATGATCCAATATATCTCACTTTCCTAGCAGATGTATTAGAGCTCACTCAAATAACTGATTCCATTACAAACAAAATCTAACAAAATATCTGCCTTTTGCACAAATTCTGCATGTAAAGTGATTTTAATAAAGTGAACTCTAATACATCTTCTAGGAGCCCCCCTGAAAGATATATTGGAACATTCATCTGACACCCAACTGCTGTATGAAGACAGTATGCTGAAGCTAATATTACATTTTCGTGAAAGCTCACCTTTAAAAAACAGGGGGGGGGGGTTAGGGTTGGTTATGTCTTTATGTAATATCAGCGCTCTATATAAGCATTATGGTGCACAGTGGTTCAGCCGTGCATGATAGGGTCCCAGTCCTCTGCTCACTGAGATTTGATGGCAGAAAGGACAGATCATTTACGTCAGTCCTCCTGAATAGCTTCTGTTAATCCAGAACAGATATTGAGCAGTGTGGGAATCATGCTAGTCAAGTCAAAATGTACTAGCACAACCTTTTAAATCATGAATGATCAAACTGTGGCCTCCAGCTCATGTTCAATTACTATGCCCAGCACTCATAGTAACGTAAACAAGCTAGGAGTGAAAAACGACTGTAAGCACTGATATGAATGTATTTCCTATGGCTGCAGTGACAATAGTTTCTGATATTGGATCAGATATATATACACACACACATCCCAGCAAGACTTACATTACTAATGAACAAAGGGCCCATTCTGGCAATTGAATAAATGGAACAGGAAAACAGCTACAAGTGTTTGTAATGTGCCACACTAAAATCAAATGATCTTTATTATCAATCAACTTTGGCAAGACATATATGGCACAAAAAACCCTGTTAAAATAGGTCATGCGCAGAGGGTGCCAGGAGTTGTGTCTTTATAGCGTGCTAAAGTAGGGGTCTGGTAGTTTCTTTAAGTGCAAGATTTGCATACCATATGGATTACAAGCAAACAAAAGAAAAAACAAATAGTGGCCAAGTGCAAAACCATTTACTAACACAAAAGATGCCAAAAATAGAAACAGGAATTTGCACCAATAAATGAACATACCAATGGCCATGTGATGACTACGACATTACTTTAAACCATCACCGTCAAACACTTTTTTCAGTTTAGTTGTTTTCAGATTGTTCTCCAAAAACAGACTTTTTCCAATTACTTTCTATTTTCTATTTCTGATCGTTTTTCTAATATTGAAGTGTAAAGTTTCATTTTTCACCCTCTAAAACAGCTCTGGGGGGGGGGGAATTGCTGACTCTTTAACTGTTCTATAGTGATGGGCGAATAAATTTGCCAGGAGCGAATTAGCAGCAAATTTGTGTGTTTCTCCACCATTGAAAACATTTGCGAAACTGTCAAGAAAATTTGCCGGTGAAACAACTGGATCGCCAACATAATTTTGATGCCCTTTGACTTCAATGCGTTTCGAGAATTTCGTTAAATTTACAAATTTTCCGGCAAAACGGGACAAATTCGCCCATCACTAGTTCTAAATTGATACATTTCATTTTGATACATTTATTATCTTTAACCCTGCTGAGCAGAATCCATGAGTTTCATTAAAGGGGAACTCCGGCTTCCAAACCAAAATTTGCTAAAGAGGCCCACATAACACAGAAACCCCTAATATATCCATCACCATTATCGGTTTCTTCAAAAAGTATGAATAAATGCAGTTTGCATCTATGCTGAAATCCAGCTGTGCTTATCTTTCTGCATCATTTGAAATCCTGGCAGGGAAGGAGGGACTAAAACACTGATGTTAAAAACTATAACAACTTCTCCACAGCTTACAGACAGCATGCAGGAACTACATAACCCACAATGCATTGCACTATGGTGTTCCGTTCATTATTAAAGTAACAGGTTTGGAGGATGCAGGCTAAGGACAGCTGGCTGCTGATACAAAGTAACAGTAGTCAGCCAGCTCAGCAAAGTAGTCTGAGAGGTAAGCAGAAGAGCAGGGGGCTAGGCTTAGGGAACTGTTCCAAACAATTACAAATTATGAAAAGTCTGCATATTTTTTTAATTGATGTATATTGCAAAGTTGCTTGAAATTGTGTTTACTTTTCTAAAAGCTTAAGTTTTGGTGTCCCCTTTAAAGGCAGCTGTTACAATTGATACAATAGTTGCTAATATTCCATAGATGCTGATGAGAATTGCATTAAGTAAATGTAGCAAATTGTAACAGTTCGATGCTCCTAGACCACTGAGCTGTCAGACCGAAAAACACTAGAGACAGGAACATTCAACTTACTGTTGTCCCAAGGATAAAAGACAGAAAGTAGTTGAAAAATTAACTGTTTATGGTGAACAATCTAAGAAAACAAAAACTAAAAAAAAGTGTTTTGGAAGGTTTACACATTTGTAAATTCCATCAAATCTACTTACACAATATAGGTATGGGACCTGTTATACAGAATTCTTGGGATCTGGGGTTTTCCGGATAATGGATATCTGTTATTTGGATCTTCACACTTTAAATCTACTAGAAGATCATGAAAACATTAATTAAACCAAATAGGCTGGTTTTGGCTGCAATAAGGATTAATTAGATCTTAGTTTGGATCAAGTACAAGGTATTGTTTTATTATTACAGGGAAAGAGGAAATCATTTTTAAAAATTTAGATTATTTAATTATACTGGAGTCTGTGGAGACGGTCGTTCGGAGCTTTCTGGATAATGGGTTTCCGGATAACAGATCCCATATCTGTACTAGCTATGATATGCATAATATAATGCATGTTACAAGCTTTATTCAAGAGATACTGACACCAGAAAATAACTTTTTTTGTATTTTCATAATATTGTTTTTGAATATTTATAATTTTGCCATAAAAGTATTTGCCTGCTGCTGTTTTTTCGTTACCTTTCTTACCCCCCCCCCCTCCCCCGTGTTCCTCTAGGTGGGCTGCCATATTTGTGCAGCAATAGTCTGTTAGCATTGGAAACAGACAAGTTGAGTAGGGACAGAAAGGTTGGCAAAACTGTCAGGTTTAGGAACTTCAAGTAGCAATTACTTACAAAAACAGAACTACCAGCAAAAAACAAACAACATGACCCATAAGTAACTTTTAATGTAGTTTAATATTTTGAAAATAACATTTTTATAGTGTCAGTATCACTTAAGTGAGACTAAATTTGTACGCACATGCATTTTTAGCTCCACATTTGTGCCCAAACCTCTAACATGGTCTATAGTAGCACACATTTAGATGAATCCGCTCCTGTGTAGATGGAGTAGCAACCATGCAGGGATTTGTTTGGATTATACATAAAAGATAAGCTATTTAGAATACAATGGTTTGACTATCGACGTTGTGATAAACGGCAAAATGCCAGTCATGGCTCTTTACAGACATACAAGGAACAAAGGGCGAAAAAAAAAAAAAAAAATTTAAAAAATCAAAAGTGATCCATTTGCTTAAAGGAAAGTTTGTCTTTATTTGAAATATGGCAGTACTTTATACCTTTTATTAAATTTATCATGTGTCAAGTTCCATCATTGTTTTTACATCCTAGAGCTGCACTGATTAGTTGTGGGACCCCAAAGCCTTGGCAGGTCGGCGCTTCTGTGCATTTAACTGAAAATGAGTGACATGGGTAGTGTATAAACTGTCAGCTCTTTGTGCCACTGTGTGCAGTTGAGTCATTCCTATATTTCCCCAAGATTCCCCTTTTCTACCTGCCAGAAAACAGTTTTAAAGTAACAGTAGCATCAAAACATAAGTGTTTTAAAGTAATACAAATATAATGCAGTGTTGCTCTGCACTGGTAAAACTGACGTGTTTGCTTCAGAAACACGACTATAGTTTATATAAATAAGCTGCTGTGTAGCAATGGGTGCAACCATTCAAAGAAGAAAAGGTTCAGGTTGCACAGCAGATAAGCTCTTTAGAACATAATGGTGTTATCTATTATCTACTATTTAACCTTGGCCATATAACCTGTTTTCAATTTACGCCAATGCTACACAGCAGCTTGTTTATATGAACTATAGTTGTGTTTCTGAAGCAAACAGATTTTTTTTTTTTAAAGTTTTTATGCTTTTAACATTATACGGTTGATAGAAACTTTACCAATGCAGGGCAACGCTACATTATGTTTGCAATACTTTAAAAAAATTTTTTTGGTGGTACTGTTCCTTAAAGCCACAGCTCAGGTAATGGCAATGGTCACATGTAACCTGGCTGAAGGTTGAGAACCACTAGCTTGTTTAACTCTAGTTTGGCAAATATTCTTCTGAAGTGTATCACCGGTATCACACAGGGAGCAGCCTATTTTAGAAAACTGGGGGTGCCCTCCCTATGTTTTGGTCAGAGCAGGTTGTGAATGGCGGGCATTAGTATAATCAGCAATATACAACCTGTAGAATAATAATATTGTTGGGATCAAATGGAAAAACGAAATATTTAACAACCTAAATGTATTCACAGAATTTTTTGTGAAGTTGTGAAGTATCCCAAATTTCCAAGTTGGCAAGAGAAATGTATTGCATATATCAACATAAATCTCTGTCAAAGTCAGTTGGGTAGAGCTGCGAGTTCTTAAAAAGTTTGTAGTGAAAAAGAATATAAATATATATATATATATATATATATATATATATATATATATATATATATATATATATATATATTTATTATTAGAAACATACACAATTACACAATAAAAAGAGAAAAAAAAACACTACTATGTGCTTTATTGTGAACATAGAACCCATTATGTCTTACACACACACTTGTGTCCCTTTACAAAGAAAATGAAATCAACACAAGCAATGTATTAAACGGTACCTATGGCAGCCTTGGGAATGCCTCTGCAAAAGCACTCAGTATGGCAGCTTCCAATGATACCATCAATAAAGTTAAAGCCACAGCTCAGGTAATGGCAATGGTCACATGTAACCTGGCTGAAGGTTGAGAACCACTAGCCTGTTTAACTCTAGTTTGGCAAATATTCTTCTGAAGTGTATCACCGGTATCACACAGGGAGCAGCCTATTTTAGAAAACTGGGGGTGCCCTCCCTATGTTTTGGTCAGAGCAGGTTGTGAATGGCGGACATTAGTATAATCAGCAATATACAACCTGTAGAATAATAATATTGTTGGGATCAAATGGAAAAACGAAATATTTAACAACCTAACTGTATTCACAGAATTTTTTGTGAAGTTGTGAAGTATCCCAAATTTCCAAGTTGGCAAGAGAAATGTATTGCATATATCAACATAAATCTCTGTCAAAGTCAGTTGGGTAGAGCTGCGAGTTCTTAAAAAGTTTGTAGTGAAAAAGAATATATATATATATATATATATATATATATATATATATATATATATATATATATATATATATATATTATTAGAAACATACACAATTACACAATAAAAAGAGAGAAAAAAAAACACTACTATGTGCTTTATTGTGAACATAGAACCCATTATGTCTTACACACACACTTGTGTCCCTTTACAAAGAAAATGAAATCAACACAAGCAATGTATTAAACGGTACCTATGGCAGCCTTGGGAATGCCTCTGCAAAAGCACTCAGTATGGCAGCTTCCAATGATACCATCAATAAAGTTATTCATCTTATCTGATTATAAATCAGATAAATAGGAGATACACTTAAAACGTGCAAAGTGAAGACTCAGTTTATATTAGCTTGTTGCTACCAGATGTAAAACTTCATTTAGAAAACAGCTTCATTTTTTTAACCCAAGAATTTAACCAAACTCACAAAGGAATATCATATTAATCTGAAAATCAATATTGTTTAAACATTACACACTGAATGCTTGGCTTTGTAGGCATAGCAACCAATACGGACAATATGATAAGCTTTGGTTTACTGACACAATTTCATAAATTTATGACCTATAAAAAGGGCAATATTTAATAGTATTTAATAGAAGAAAATGCTGCAACAAATAACCTTCCTTTCATTACCAAGCATTTGTCTTGTTTTTTTCCACCATGGTTGGGGGGGTCTAAAGGATTTGATGAACTTTTAGGCTTGGACAGGTTACATTTAGGGGCAGATTTATCAAGGGTCAAATTGAAAATTGGAATTTTCTAATTTTTTTTGGTCAAAACTGTCAAATTCGATTAGGGAGTGATTCAAGTTTTTTGTTTTTTTAAATTGAATTTTATTTTCGAGAGTCATCATACCATGGCCCTTTAAGAACTTGAATTTGCCCCCTAAAACCTGGCAAATTGCTTTTTAAGTCAATGGGAGAGGTTGAGTCTTAAATTCTGAGTTGTTTGCAGCTTTCCTGACATCTCCGAATCAAGTTTTTAAAATTTTCATAAAAAGTTTTTTTGCCGATTGTTCTGCTTTTGTAATAGTTACTTGAAGTTCCTAAACCTGACTGTTTTGCCAACCTTTTGTCCCTTCATCACCTGTCAGTGTTTCTAATGCGAACGGACTACTGCTGCACAAAAAATGGCAGCCCCCTCATAGAGGAACACGAGGGTAATAGGGATGGGCGAATTTGACCCACTTCATCAAAAAAAAAAAATGTTGACACTTATTTTTTTTGACGCACAACGCCATACAAGTCTATGGGCGTCATTTCCGCAGTGAAACAAGGCGAAGAAATTTGCCCATCCCTAGGGGGTAAGAAAGGTTACCGTATGTAAAAGCATCAGGCAAATATTTTTATAGCAACATTATAAATAGCATTTAAAGATAATGGTATGATCGATATAAAAAAGGTTATTTTCGGATGCCAGTATCTATTTAAGGGGAGTTTCTAAAAACCCATATGAAATTCGGCCTTTAATAGATGTGCCTCCCCGTGTGCCAGTCTGCAATATTTTTCTATACTGTAGAGTCAATAGCAGCAAACATTTTATATAACTTCTGCAGGATTTTAGACTAGCAATGAATCTGGTTGTCAGGCACACTGTACAATGAATGGGAGAGAAGATTAATTATCAGTACAATCATTAATTACATCACAATTAGGAGCAGATATATGACAGACTGAACTGGCGAATCCAAAAGGATTTTCAGCATTTTGATCTCCACACCAACACTTTTCTGACTTAGGGAAAGGTCACAGAAGCATTTTTAAGTTGAATTTTTAAAAACGCGCAGTTGAGCATAAATACACCAATGAAACCGATGTACATGATAATGTGCATTTTTCTGCCTTTAGATTTTTTTTTTTCCCAACATGCATTTCTGGTTCTTCTCATTCCCCTTAATTCCACTGGGCCAAGCGGAAAAGCAAGTTACATGCAAAATGCAGCGGACTGATCATCAATATGCAACATAATTATGTCACAAGCAGACAACTCTGCAAATAAGTATAAATGCAATCCATCTCTCGAGAATTTGTCCGTCATATTCGTTTTATTTCATTGAAGTGTATTTCCAAACCTGCAGATCCCATAGAGTTCAATAATATAGCGTTTCTTCAACGTACTGGCGTTTCTGCTGAAAACCGCGAATACTGGCTAATACTGGCGGATGTTGGCTCACAAACACCCAGTGGAAATTGCTATAGTGTGTATTCCATTATTTTCAGCAGTGCGTATTAACACTCGACCATGCGTTTTTAAAAACATAAAGTAAACTCTTGACCTCGCCCTTAGAGAATTTTGTGCCAATTTCTGCAGTACATAGGTTGCATTATCTTTCATTCTTTGTATTGCTGTTAATTTGGAATATAATTCTATGGCTAAGATTTTAGGGATTTTAGAAATCTCTTCCTCCCTGGTTTAATAATCAACACTACAGTTTGATTCTGGCAAAAGGCTGGAAAAGGCAGCAGCTAAAAAAAAAAATGTAATATTTATATTATTTCACAAGTATTCTTATAACAGCCTATGCAATGGCCTGAATAATAGCTATGACCAAGTATTTTAAGTCATATTTTCCCCATTTGAGAAGAAGACATGTTATTCTTCAAATAAGATTTTTAGGTTACAAGTGTAAACAATTGCCACCCCCTGAGAGAGAACAGTGCACACAATTAATGAAACTGTAGCATCTCTGGAGATGCATAATAATTCTCTAAGGATAGTAACAGCATAAATATTTTGAACAATTAGCAGACAAAGCTTACATAAAAATGACTATTTTATAAGTAAGGGATATAATTAAATGTGCATATTTATATTTATAAATTGGTGTGAGCTGCCTTATGACATGTCACAGCCTAGATATTTTATTATAGCTAGTGGTACCAGTTAAAGGTTTATGTAAAACTTACCCCATTACCATTGCCAATGGAAGCATAAGACAGAGATCATTATACAATATGGCAAATAGAAAGGCGGGTTCAGTGAGCAACACTGAAGGATATTAGATTCCAGAGGGTTTGTGTAATAAAAGGCACAAGGGGAAAGGGGAACACTGTGCAACAGTAAATATCATCTGTTACAACCAATAATAGGTTTGCTTTCAATCAGGTGATCAAGAATTGTTCATTGCTGCTGACCAGTTAAAAAGCAAGTGTCTTATTGGTTGCCATGGGTTACTGCATTTGGGCAAACTCTGTGCCTTTCATTACATATGGAGGGGTAAGTATGCCCAGGAGCAGTAACCTATATCATCCAATAAACAAGCAGCATTTACTACCTGCAAGCATCTTCTTGGTTACTATGGGTGCCTGCACCTAGGCATCAAGTATCACCTCAGTTACATGACATAACATTATGCCAAAAGCCTCTACAGGGTTATGCAATTCACAGGTGACTTCTGATACAGTTGAAATGCACAGGAAGGGTATATTATTAAATAAGTGTAAGCTCTATTGAGCAAATCCCTCTCTAACTTATCAATTTATATTGGTATGATTGATGCATAGACCATGTTATTATAGAGGTATGAGACCTGTTGTCGAGAATACTGGGGACCGGGGGCATTCCGGATAATGGGTCTCTCTGTAATTTGAATCTTTATGCCTTAAATCTACTAGAAAATCATGAAAACATTAAATACACCCAATAGGCTGGTTTTGCTTCCAATAAGGATTCATTTATATCTTAGTTTGGATCATATACAAGGTACTGTTTTATTACTAGAAAAAAAGGAAATAACTGAAAAAAATCTGGATTATTTGGATAGAATCGAGTCTTTGGGGCAAATTCACTAAGATTCGAAGTTGCGCCAGGCGTAACTTCGCCGCACTTCGCCAGGCGTATTTTCGCCAGCGCTCCGCAAATTCACTAAAATCCGAAGATGCGCACAGGGGTAGCGTAAGTTTTCGAAGTTGCGCTAGCGTTAATTCGCCAAGCGAAGTTTCGCTAGCGATGGTTCATTTGCATATGGCGCCAAATTCAAATTTCAATGGAGGAACACGTATTAGCACTACAAATGCCTAGAAAACCATCAAATCAGCAAATAAAATTTTTATTTTGCCCTACACATGTGCCCACTGTCTAGGTAAGTTGCCATGAGTCAGGAAATGTAGGGGGGAAGGAAGGGAGCCCCAAAAATATTTTCGATCTTTTTCAACCTATCACCCATCATGTAGAAAACACGCCAGTGTTTTTTGGGACTTAGAAAATTTTTTTTTCTTTTTTGAAACAATCCCTATCTACTCATATACTGCCCTGAAAAATTTGGGAAACTCTGGGACAGATGGCTGCCTATCCCTTAATTGGATATGATAACCTATCTCTGGTCAAACAAATGTATGATATGGGTGACTTAAAGGTGTTGCAATTTTATGTAAATGAAGACGCTCATCTTGCTTGCTTTTCTTCTTTTCCTTTTTTTCTTTCCTCTATCTTATGTTAATTGAAAATCAATAAAGAAAATCTTTAAAAAAAAAACTGAAAATGCATACATCATTTTCATATATTGAGCATCAGGGTTGACTGGAACAAATACCATAACAAGATTTATAGGACGACACAGGTCAAACACTAAAAAGAAATCATCACTGCCAGCAACTATTCAAATATCAGGGAATTAAAAATTATAATACACCAATATTTCAAGGTGCAAATTTTTCTCTTCTGTCAAATGTTTGAGGAGCACTAAGTGCATCACATGGTTTAGTGCCATTATGAGCATTAATGAGATCCTGAGAGGATGCATTTTCTCTCGAGGAGACAGCAATGTATTTGTACATACAACACAATCATGTCATCATCCGGGTAAATACAATATTACAATACTTGTTTATTGTAGATGTCCTGAGGTAACATGAACCCACCATCAAAACAACCCTACATTTTTTTATGGTAATATTTCAGGATTCATTGTATAAAGGATCTTTTTTTTTTCTAAGAACAATTAGAAAAGATGCTTTTTAAGTAGTTTTGATTCTTGGATCCTAAGCAGATCTATCAAGAAACTAAGTCACTAGAGCACCCTAATCACTTGTTAAAGGAATAGTTCAGTGTGAAAATAAAAACTGGGTAAATAGATAGGCTGTGCAAAATAAAACATGTTGCTAATATAGTTAGTTAGCCAAAAATTTAATATATAAAGGCTTGAGTGACTGGATGTCTAATAAAACAGCCAGAATCCAACTTCCTGCTTTTCAGCGCTATAACTCTGAGTTAGTCAGCGACTTGAAGGGGGGCCACATGGTACATTTCTGTTCAGTGAGTTTGTAATTGATCCTCAGCATTCAGCTCAGATTCAAAAGCAACAGATATGACCCATGTGCCCCCCCCTCAAGTCTCTGATTGGTTACTGCCTGGTAGCCAGGGTAACCAGTCAGTGTAAACCAAGAGAGCTGAAAAGCAGGTAGTGTCCTGACATTTTTGGCTAACTAACTATATTAGAAACATGTTTTATTTTGCGCAGACTATCTATTTACCCAGTTTTTATTTTAACACTGAACAATTCCTTTGAATAAAAAAATAGTAAATGATGTGCCTGCATGTCATGGCATGTTTTCAAAGAATACAGCACCTATTGCTATTATAGATTAACTGGAATATGCAATGTTTACTAGACGGCAGGCCAAACAAAGCAGTTTTGTGCAAGAATGTGACACATACTTTTTTTCCCCAAGATATGCATCAATAATACATAGTTAACAACATTTTACGATAGTATCTGTTCCACGGCACTCAACCCCAGATAAAACGAAATAAATGATTAATTGTATCTGCAAATTCTCAGACACAATACCTCCAGCGATTACTCTATGGGGCAAATTTACTTAAAGGAGAAGGAAAGCCCCAGGGCGCAAAACCCCTCCCCCCTCCCCTCCGTTGCCCCCCCTCCCTCCTCCCCCCTGGCCTACCTGTCCCCCTGGGCAAATGCCCCTAACTTGTTACTCACCCCTCTGCGCAGGTCCTGTCCATGGAGTTCACAGTCACCATCTTCTTCCACGCGTGTCTTCTTCCTGCGATGACCGCCGTTTTCTGGCGCATGCGCAGTAGGAACAGTTACCGGTACGGCTCTACTGCGCATGCGCCGAATGTCACGAAGAGAAATCGGAAAACTTTGTGACATTCGGCGCATGCGCAGTAGAGCCGTACCGGTAACTGTTCCTACTGCGCATGCGCCAGAAAACGCCGGTCATCGCAGGAAGAAGACACGCGTGGAAGAAGATGGCGACTGCGAACTCCGTGGACAGGACCTGCGCAGAGGGGTGAGTAACAAGTTAGGGGCATTTGCCCAGGGGGACAGGTAGGCCAGGGGGGAGGAGGGAGGGGGGGCAACGGAGGGGAGGGGGGGAGGGGTTTTGCGTCCTGGGGCTTTCCTTCTCCTTTAAGGGCGAAGTGACTACCGTGGGTGAAAATTTGCAAGCGTGACGTCATTTCGGAACTTCGACGATTTACCAACGGTCACTGGAGTATATTCGCTGGAGTAAATTCGCTCCCTAATGCCTGGTGAATTTGTGCTCTGGCGAATGGACGTAACTACACAAATTCACTAAGATGGGGATTTTACTGAACGTTACCTCTTGCGCCAGACTTGCCTTCACCACCTCAGACCAGGCGAAGTGCAATAGAGCAGAAAGGAGTTCCTCAAAAAATAGTTGAAAATGTTTCTAAGTCCCAAAAAACGCTAGAGTCCTTCCTTTTTCAGGGTGATAGGCTGAAAAATAGCAAAAAAAAATTTTGGGGGGGGTAACCGGCTTCCCCCCTACATTTCCTAACATATGGCACATCTATACACTGGGCTAGTAACGTTAGCACAACTGCGCCATCGTTCGGCACCCTGGACGGAATTTCGGATTTTAGTGAATTAGCTTTGTCCTGTCAAATCTACCCCTGGCAAAGTGTTGCGATGTGAGCGAAGCCGTCGCTGGCGAATTTTCGGAGGTTAGTAAATTTGCCCCTATGCCTTTGCTGAATGCCAGCGTCTAGCCCTCTTCTTTTAGGGTCCCTCGCAGTGCCTCTGATTTAAGTAAATACAATGCAATCTGAAGTAAGTAGTCGGGGACCAAAGGCAGTATAAACCGAAGTAATAAAGGTGTGAACATCCTTTCTAGGAGAGGACATGAAGGCAGATGTAGTACAAACCTCTAACAAGCTATAACAAATGCCCTAACATCATCATCACTGTATGCAAACAATACTTGCAGTAATACATTAAGATATGTCACTCAGGAGCAACACAC
Source organism: Xenopus petersii (assembly GCA_038501925.1). Taxonomy (NCBI): domain Eukaryota; kingdom Metazoa; phylum Chordata; class Amphibia; order Anura; family Pipidae; genus Xenopus; species Xenopus petersii. The sequence goes on from CM076683.1 coordinate 94,412,872, forward strand.
TAGGGGTCATTTACCACATGTAAGCACAAGCAGGCATGTTTTTTTTGCACTTGTACAAGAATTAACTGCCATAGATCTATGCTTTCCAAGCCTGTATTCACCCCATGCATACAGTGCTACCTAAATTTAGCAACGTTATATTCTTGAGAGTCCTCCAGCTCACAAATATGTTGGTACCCAGCTGGTTGCAGGTATTAGTATGTAGCAATCACTGCTCTTTCTCAATAAACATCTTCACTAACTTGTGCATCATTCAGTGCAGCATAGTGGTTGCATTTTTGAAAGCCATATACAATTTTTATTATGAAGGAGAATCATCCCTTTAAATATGTACTAAATAACATTCTTTTGTACCCTTAATCAATGTTCCCTTTAATTCCTTTTCGACAAAAAAAAATTATTTTGTGCACGCATTTTAAACTTGTGTGCCCACTTTTAAAAACTGTGCTCGTCAGAATAAATACAACATCTCTGTGCGCACCATAATCTGTTGTGTGCACTAGCCTCAATATTTGTGTGCTAGCGCACAGCTTAGAGGGAACATTTCCCTTGGTGCTCTTTACACTATGTTGATTTTTTTTAAAAAGGCATTATTGTTAAAATAACTGTTTATTATTTATTCTACTCAGGCCCTCTCCTATTCATATCCCAGTCTCTCAAACCAGTGCCTGGTTGCTAGGGTAAACGGAGTCCCAGCAACCACATAGCTGCTTAAATTCCAAATTGGAGATCTGTTAAACACAGAGCTAAATAATCCACAAACCACAAGAAACAAAACTATTTTCAAATTGTCTCATAATATCACTGTCTACATCATACTAATCAATACAGGGGTGAAACAATCCTAATCTTGCAAACCTTCCTTCAAACACCTCAGCCCTCTCCCTTTAGTTTGTAAGGTCTATAGAGCAGTTCCTCCGTCTCATGTATTGATCAGTTTTTCTATGTAATTAGTTTGTTTGGTATAAAGGCAGTCCCAGGGTTACGTAAGAGATAGGGTCTGTAGGTTTGTTCGGGAACTGAATGTGTATTTCATTTGAAACATATACATTTACTTATTAAATGCAACTTAGACAGATGTCTGTCTTAACATAGTATTTATTTTTACCTTTCTGTTCTCCGTAGTAGACAACACACACACCAGAGGGGCAGGTGGTTTATTAAAGCTAAATGCTAATAAAGGCCAAGCAAATCACAGTACATTACAGTAAGCCTGAGTAAGTATGAGTTGTATGTAAGTCGGGTGTATGTAACTCGAGGACTCCCTGTATATACTGTTCTGTATACAGTGACACTGAATATCTGTGTTCTTCTCAAGCTTGCTTTGCCAGATGCATTACTCAGCATATTTCTCGGTCACCCAGCCCCCCTCCCATCTGTAAAAGTTGCCTGTAGGACAGTCCATTGTACTTGCAGGAGTGCAGTCTAACTGGCATCTGTAAAAACTGTCCCAAAAGAGTAAAAAAGGGTAGGCACATATTTATTTTTCCCCAATCAGCACACATTTTATCTGGGGAGAATAATGCAATTTTGGTGCTATATGAGTTAATAATGTTTGCACCCAGAAAAAAAAAATTAAAAAAAAAAAAAAAAGAAAATAAGAGTACTGAACTATAGGTTTCGCAATATGGCTTGCAAAACACACCATGAAAATCATCAAGGCCGTAAATACAGTAACACAAATTGCAGAATTGCAGAAAATGCAGTATGTGTGTGTTGATGTGCCAGGCAGATGCCATTCATCTCAAGTTACTCTACACATGGGCTGTACCTGCGTATGTGTGTCATTAGCCAAGTTGGCATCAGCAAAAGTGTAAAACAACTGGTTTGGCTATTTCTAAATATATTTGTTACAGGTGCGGGAATTATTTGCTTATATGGGAGTGCCAGTTGTCCTCCAGCTCATATCTGTTATAATTTATACTAAACAATATACACATTTGTTTGTCTTTTATTTGTCCATTTCTTACAAAAACTTCAGTGTACTTTAATGTGTGTTTAGCATATATATTATTATTCATATTAGGGACAAATTTATTAAGGTTTGAATGTAAAATTCGAATTTAGAATTTTTTTTTTCCCCAAAACTCACAAATTCGAATTTTAATTCACCAACTGAATTTGAATCAGTATGTGAGGTTTATCACACCTCGACCCTGGAAATGCGAACACTCCATCTAAAACCTGCAAAGTTAATTTACAAGTCAATGGCAGAGGTCCGTTGAACCATTAGAATATTTTCGGCCATTCGATAATGGAAGTACTGTCTCTTTAAAAAAACGTATTTAATTGTATATGGTTTAAAAAAAGTAGTTTTTTAGTGTCAGTATCACTTTAGTTCCTTTCAACCTTGTGTCCCTTAACCTTTCCGTGCCTGCTCTAGCATATGCAATGTCATATAGGCCCTATAGATAAGATGCTCATAACTCCAAAAAAGTGAGAAAAGAAAGCTTGTACCTACAGAAATCCAAATTAATTCAAAATTAATGTGTTTATGAGCATGGCTTTGGATAACTACTTTGACAAGTGTAAAATGCAATGGGCTAGTGGGTCAACTGGAAGTTGTAATTTAACTCATAGAAGTTTTACAACATTGGTCAAGGCCATTACTTAGTGAAGACTACGATCGTTTTACAACACTGGTCAAGGCCATTTAGCCATTACCTAGTGAAGACTACAATCTTTATTTAAGCGGATAAGCAAAATCTGCCTCCAGCATACACAAAAATGGAAAACATTATTATTATAGGTATGTTATCTATTATATTAAATAAATAACATTAAATAAACCCAATAAAAATGTGCATTATACTCTATAGTAGATGTGTTCCATTAATTAAAAGCATTCTGAGATTTCATACATTTCTAAGAGGTCTTTTTGATGTACAATTGTATTTTGGTATTTCATACAACCCAGGGAAAGCAAAGTTATAACACTCCCAAGAAGAAACAATTCTTATCCAAACACAAATAGCTTCAACAAAGACACATAAAAATGTCTCCAGCAAAGACTTCTCATAGTAGTATTGCCTAAGGTAGGCAAGGTACATGTGCAATTAATAATGGGGTGTAAAAAAAATAAAAAAAAACAGTTTCCCTCAAGGGCTCTTGGTAGAGACACATATGCATCTCATGCATAATTTTCAAGCAGAAAAATACAAGTGTAGCCAATAAGAGATAGTTAGCCAATGGATTGATAAAATAACTGACCCAACCTGAAGGAAAGTCAACTCAGACTACACTCACTATCCATGTACAACAGTAGGACTCTAGTTCAGCTACTGAATGCAGCTAATACATAAACCAAAATGCTGCTAAAAAGTTAGCAAACTATGCATAAGTTGGCACAAATGAACACCCTCTTCCCAATGGGCTCAGTGGTGCTACAGTAACTCATTGGTATCAAATTATATGAATTACTGTTGGTTGTCTCATCAAGACTGCTTATAGCAGCATCAGTCTAACTGAAGGGTTTCCACTAAAGCATGCATGTTTCTTTTCCCAACATGCACTTATAATTGTTCTTGTTCCCCATAATTCCGCTGACTGGAAATAGAAAACAGAAAAGTTATTTAGAAATAGAAAAACTATTTACATGCAAAATGGAGCAGGAATGATCGTCCATAAACAACGTAATTACATCACTGGATGTAAAACCGTATACGCATGTAATTAGTTGCAAGGGCATAACAGTTCATCTTTGAAATTCAAAGGAGGGGGATAAAATTAAAAGAGGGATACAAAGCTGAATAGGTCTGCTTCCATAAATCCCAGCTGCTCTCAAAATGATGGGAACTAGAAGTCAATCGAAGTTTCCTTTTGACATAGTTGTACACTAGAGAGCCAAATCATGGGAATTGTAATAAGTCTAATATAGAAGAAATATACAGTGGTGTGCAAAACTATTTGCCCCCTTCCTGATTTCTTACTCTTTTGCATGTTTGTCACACAAAATGTTTCTGATCATCAAACACATTTAACTATTAGTCAAAGATAACACAAGTAAACACAAAATGCAGTTTTTAAATGAGGGTTTTTATTATTTAGGGAGAAAAGAAATCCAAATCTACATTTTCATGTGTGAAAAAGTAATTGCCCCCTGAACCTAATAACTGGTTGGGCCACCCTTAGCAGCAATAACTGCAATCAAGCATTTGCGATAACTTGCAACGAGTCTTTTACAGCGCTCTGGAGGAATTTTGGCCCACTCATCTTTGCAGAATTGTTGTAATTCAGCTTTATTTGAGGGTTTTCTAGCATGAACCGCCTTTTTAAGGTCATGCCACAACATCTCAATAGGATTCAGGTCAGGACTTTGACTAGGCCACTCCAAAGTCTTCATTTTGTTTTTCTTCAGCCATTCAGAGGTGGATTTGCTGGTGTGTTTTGGGTCATTGTCCTGCTGCAGCACCCAAGATCGCTTCAGCTTGAGTTGACGAACAGATGGCCGGACATTCTCCTTCAGGATTTTTTGGTAGACAGTAGAATTCATGCTTCCATCTATCACAGCAAGTCTTCCAGGTCCTGAAGCAGCAAAACAACCCCAGACCATCACACTACCACCACCATATTACTATTGGTATGATGTTCTTTTTCTGAAATGCTGTGTTACTTTTACGCCAGATGTAATGGGATGCGCACCTTCCAAAAAGTTCAACTTTTGTCTCGTCGGTCCACAAGGTATTTTCCCAAAAGTCTTGGCAATCATTGAGATGTTTTTTAGCAAAATTGAGACAAGCCTTAATGTTCTTTTTGCTTAAAAGTGGTTTGCCCCTTGGAAATCTGCCATGCAGGCCGTTTTTGCCCAGTCTCTTTCTTATGGTGGAGTCGTGAACACTGACCTTAATTGAGGCAAGTGAGGCCTGCAGTTCTTTAGATGTTGTCCTGGGGTCTTTTGTGGCCTCTCGGATGAGTTGTCTCTGCGCTCTTGGGGTAATTTTCGTCGGCCGGCCACTCCTCGGAAGGTTCACCACTGTTCCATGTTTTTGCCATTTGTGGATAATGGCTCTCACTGTGGTTCGCTGGAGTCCCAAAGCTTTAGAAATGGCTTTATAACCTTTGAAATTGAACTCAGGTGTGATAAACCACAGTTAAGTTACTTTTGAACAAGGGGGGCAATCATTTTTTCACACAGGCCCATGTAGATTTGGAGTTTTTTTTCTCCCTTAATAACGTAAACCTTCATTTAAAAACTGCATTTTGTGTTCAATTATGTTATCTTTGACTAATAGTTAACGGTTTTTGATGAGCAGAAACATTTAAGTGTGACAAACATGCAAAAGAATAAGAAATCAGGAAGGGGGCAAATAGTTTTGCACACCACTGTATTCCTCAAAGCTAGATGTAAAGGGTACATTGTCTATTCTTATAACTATATTTAGATTTTATCACATGGTGAACACGGCTGACTGGCTCTTTTCTCAGTATAAAATGGTTTGTATTTTATGGTTTTGTAAGTCTGGAGTGACTATGGTCACCTTATGTGACTCTATAGTGCAAGCTTTCTTATTAGGAAGACATTTCTATACAGAACAAAACAATACCACGTGTATGTTTGTTGCTTTATATTCCAAAATGACTAGGTTTATACAGGGCAACTTCACAAAACTTGTATGACCTACCTTGTCATGTTAGTGTTGTGGTTTGACACCCCAGGATGTTCATAATGACCTATTGAAATGCTCATTACAAATATTTACTTGTTCACTGCACAAACACAGTGTGCACAAAACTATATGCTCAACACAGGGAAAGCTTACAGAGGATAGAGCCAGATGGAGTACCATTGTTTCTATGTGGTCCTGCATCCCTGAACGATATTCCATTAAGATATTAAAGGAAAACTATAGCCCCCAAACAATGTAGGTCTCTATAAAAACATATTGCATAAACAGCTCATATGATAAACCCTGCTTCATGTCAATAAACCATTTTCATAATATACTTTTTCAGTAGTATGTGCCATTGGGTAATCATAAATAGAAAATTGACATTTTAAAAATAAGTGCCGCCCCCTTAGATTGTACGATTCATTGTGCACACAAACATACCAAACAAACTATACTTGTTAGGTCACATGAGCCAATTAACAGACAGAGTTCTGTCTTTTGCTTCAACACTTCTTCCCTGTTACAGTTAGAGTTGTAGTATTTCTGGTCAGGTGATCTCTGAGGCAGCACACAAACCATCACAAAATGGTGGCTCAAGGCAAGAGATGTAAAAGGTCAAGATTTACTTAAATATATAGACCAGTTTGGCAAGATTCTTTAATATGCCACTTAATATGATGTAGACGATCTGTTGCTTAAGTGTTCATTTTGGGGGTATAGTTTTCCTTTAAGACATTATATTGACACACTAGGATAATGCCACAGTTCCACGGAGATCCTATCAAGTGAACCAGTGTATTCCACATATTTAGACAAACTGGTCAACATGCAACTGATCTAAGCCCAAATATCAACCCATTTGTGGCCACTTACATTCTAAGGGGAACTCCACACACATATACCAAGCTTTTCGAAAAGTAAACATAATTTCAAGCAATTTTGCAATATACATCGATTAAAAAAAATGCATAAATGAATGGTTTGGAATAGTTCCCTAAGCCTAACCCCCTGCTGATCTGTGACTACTTTGCTAAGCTGGCTGACTACCGTTACTTTGCATCAGCAGCCATCTGTCCTTAGCCTGCATCCTCCAAACCCCACAATTCCCTGCACACGTGATTTCAATAAGGAACAGAACAGCAATGCAATGCATTGTGGGTTATGTAGTTTCTGCATGCTGTCTGTAAGCTATGGAGAAGTTGTTACAAAGAAAATAGAAAATTCAATTTTTTCATAATTTTTGAAGAAACGGGTAACTGTGATGGGTATATTAAGGGTTTCTATTTTATGTGGGCCTCTTTATCAAATTTTGGTTTGGAAGCCAGAGTTCCTCTTTAACTATAATAAATAAAACCACAGGTGCAATTTAATTTGATATTGTTTGGATTACAGCATGACACAGTGGCAACATTCTTTGCATATCTGGATATTACTCTAAGAGGTAAGAGGTACAAATAAATAACCAACAAAAAAAAAAAAAAAAGCCTTAAAACCTGGCTAAATGCTATAAGGTACTATTGGGAACAAAAAAAGGCATAGCTTTTAACAACTAGTTGCATTCACCCGTTCAGTTCCCATGTTTGATGTCAGTGCACAAGATAAACTTAAAGCATGTTGCTAAATTTGCTGGTATGAGTTATTAAATTATTGGAGAGTTACTGCATAGTTAGTAAATTAAAGCCTCTGTAGAGCTCAGCTAAATATGGAAATAGTGATGAATATTACAATGCACACAAACCAAATAATTTATTTCGAACATCTTCTAAAACAGGGGTGCCCAAACTTTTTGCAACGAGGGCCAGATTTGGTGAGGTGAAAATGAGTGGGAGCCAACCATTCAGCCCAACATTCTTTGAACCAGTAACATCAAATTACAGGAATCGAGTAGCCGTAGCAGTAATATTTGGGCACATTAGTGAAATAATCTGCCACTTTCGCTTTACTGCTGCCTGTGTGCTGAAGGTGTTAGCAATAGACATGTAATGGCACGCCATACTTCTTTAGTTTACTGTACTGCCACTTCAGTACGTCTATTGACACCTTCAGCCCTAAAGAAGTATGCAAAAGCGTTCATAGCTGTTGTAAACTCATTTAAAAATCTCAGCTGCCAATCAAATATTGTCTGCCACTCCTCTATGCCATGGGCATAGAGGTGGGGTAGACAATTCCTTTCACTTTCCATTCAGCACTTCCTAGATGTCACTGCTCTCCACACATTCCCCCAGTTCTCTTTACCATTTAATTGTGTAGCCAGTACATGGGGATGGACATCGGGTCCCCCATTCTGGTGCACAAACAAGATTCTGAGATGATGCAAGGCTTTCCTTAAAAACAGTGTCCACAAAATGGCTGCTGCCTGCTTGCTATCATTTTGAATTCCCAGACTGAAGGAAACAAGATTCAAATAATTTATACAGACTAATGTGATAAAATAGTATTCCGAATATTTTTTTTGGGTGACAGGTCCCCTTTAAGTAACTTTGCCAAAGGCTTTTGTTTATGGATGTACACTAACAAGGGTTGGATCGGAAAAACTGTCATATGAAAAAGTTTGGGAACCCCTCTTAATTCTTTGGAGTTGTGTTTATCAGTGGTTGAGCTTTCAAAGTAGCAACTTCCTTTTAATATATAATATGCCTTATGGAAAGAAGTATTTCAGCAGTGACAAAGTTTATTGGATTAACAGAAAATAGACAAAATTAGACAGGTACATACATTTTGGCACTCCAACAGAGATATTGCATCAATACTTAGTTGAGCCTCCTTTTGCAAATGTAAAAACCTCTAGATGCCTCCAATAGCCTTTGATTGAGTGTCTGGATTCTGGATGGCAGTATTTTTGACCATTTGTCCTTACAAAATCTCTCCAGTTCAGTTCAATTTGATGGTGCCAAGCATGGACAGCCTGCTTCAAATAATCACTCAAATAAAGTTTTTTTAAAATCAAATCAAGTCTTTCTAATTCAAATCGAATTTGATTCGAGTTTTCGGGTCGATTCAATTCATCTGAGCCGAGCAAATTCAACTTTCGATTGGTCATCTGAGCCGAGCAAATTCTAAGTTTCGATTGCTCGAATATAAAATGATTGGGAGTTTAAGAAAAAAAAAATAATAGCATGGATTCGGAAATTAAACCCTTGATATATGTGCCTCCCCATGTAATAAACTGCTTTGACATTCATTTTTTTCTAAAGGTTTTTATTTTGTGTTTTGAAACAAACTTAAGAGAAGACAATGTAGGCATTGTTGATGAAGAATGCAATTGGTCAAGCAGGACCACAACATTGTTAAATCATTCAGTTAAACATTTGGAGAAGAGTATGTTACATATTAGGTTATTGTGCGTATTACTTCTGTTCTCACAGAATTTAAGCGTGCTTATATAGGATTTAATTTACTGAGAAAGAAATAGATATATTACATATATTATCTCATACATTTGCATTTATTGAGTCTCTGTGTCTACTTCAGCAAAGACCTCTAACCAGGGTTCCCAGATTCTTTCGGGAACTGTCTGGCTATGTATGTTAATTTTATCATCGAGAGCCTGTTATTGACCAGTTTTACCCACTGCTTTACTGTGGGGGGTTGAGGGCTCATCCATGTCATGGCAATCTGCTTTTAGGAATAGAAGAGAAGGTTTTTTAGTAAATATCTCGTTTTATTTAGAGGTGCCAATTTGTATTTTTATCAAGTGGGGAAAAGAAAGGTTCTTGTCCAAAAAAAATTTCTCAAGCACACAACATGCATGTGTCAGGCTATACGAATCAATTTAAGGCCGATATACAGAGCGTGTTTTCTCCATTGCATTTCAACACCTGAAAACCACACCAGCCACATCCTATTCATTTTAGGTTATGATTCTAGGCTAAAAAGTGCTAGTCATTTCAAATTCATGTAAATGGGAGTTAGGGTTTGGGTGATTCTCCACTGTCAGAAATAAGATAGATGAGAAAAACATCCATTGTGTACATTTATAACAACCTCCAACATGTATTATAACAATTGCAATAAAATTACAGACAAACATTTTGGCTGACTGTTTGATAAATTGCATTGTATGTGCTTATAAAGGTATGGGATCAGTTATACGGAAACCCATTATCCATTAAAATGGAGAATTAGCGAATCGTTGCCTACAATATACTCCATTATAATGAAATAATCCAAATTTTAAAAAAGTATTTCCTTTTTATTTGTAATGATACCTTGTACTTGATCCCAAATACGATATAATTAATTATTTTGGAAGCAAAACCAGCCTTTTGGGTTTATTTAAGGTTTACTAGTAGACTTAACATATGAAGGACCAAATTACAGAAAGATCCATTATCTGGAAAACCACAGGTCCAGAGCACTCTGGCTATATGCAGTAATGACATGTACAATCTTTGTTAAACTTCAAACAATGGATTACTCTCGAGTTACTGGTCTTAAGGTAAATCTCTGTTCAAGATCAGTTGTATGACCTGAACAATGCAGGAAAAATAACATTACTAACCTATACAATTAAATATATATCAATCATAAGGCTGCTTCATGAGCCCAGAAATGCAGCAGTCTAACAAAAACACAGAGAATACTATGGACAAGTTGACAAGTGTATGTCTTGGCTACCAGAGGGTAACTGTAAATCTAATATAAAGAACAGGCAAAAAACAGTTGAAAGTATCCCTTTTAGGTTAATAGTTTGATTAGGACAATTGTTCTATTATATTTTATTGTCCTGTAATAGCATCAGGCTGACCTTACTTTGAGAAAGGCTTGAGTCTGAATTAATACAAACAAAGTGATGAAACACACCCTAATTCACAATAGAGATTCATGGGGGACAATCTTTACCTCACAACCTCCAATTAAAGAGGGAATGTTGTTCTTTAATTTCATGTATATTGACTAATTACAGCACTTGGGACCTTGCGTTCTGATTGCGTGGCAAACATCAAGCAACCTACTGTATGTATTGTTACACACACAAACTCATCAAAACAACTCTACACAATACAACACTTCTAAAGGTGGCCATACACACTACAATTACAATCACTCATGACCATTGGACGTACAAAAGATATTTCGTCCACTCTACAAACATTAAGAGCTGAATCGATATGTAGGTAAAAACAAAAAGAATTCTTTAGCTCCGAAGATTCAGCATTAACTTTATGATGTCCGGGCACCTCAAAATTTTCAGTCCTGCCTGATAGGCAAGATGACTTAAATCCAAAGCTTTTTACCGATATCGGTCGCCTTGTCTCCCACAATACACGTACTGATTATCTTACTAAAGATCTTTTGTACAATATCGTCTGTGTGTCTATGGCCACCTTAAAATAACAGGAACATCAACAAATAAAACGGTTTTAAAGTAAATAAAATTGAATGCAGTGTTACCCTGCACCAGTAAAACTGCTGTGTTCGCATCAGGAACACTATTACTGTTTATATAAATAAGTTGCAGCCATTCAAATGAGAAAAGGCTCAGGTTACACAGCAGATAGATACAGTGGTGTGCAAAACTATTTGCCCCCTTCCTGATTTCTTATTCTTTTGCATGTTTGTCACACTTAAATGTTTCTGCTCATCAAAAACCGTTAACTATTAGTCAAAGATAACATAATTGAACACAAAATGCAGTTTTTAAATGAAGGTTTACGTTATTAAGGGAGAAAAAAAACTCCAAATCTACATGGGCCTGTGTGAAAAAATGATTGCCCCCCTTGTTCAAAAGTAACTTAACTGTGGTTTATCACACCTGAGTTCAATTTCAAAGGTTATAAAGCCATTTCTAAAGCTTTGGGACTCCAGCGAACCACAGTGAGAGCCATTATCCACAAATGGCAAAAACATGGAACAGTGATGAACCTTCCGAGGAGTGGCCGGCCGACCAAAATTACCCCAAGAGCGCAGAGACAACTCATCCGAGAGGCCACAAAAGACCCCAGGACAACATCTAAAGAACTGCAGGCCTCACTTGCCTCAATTAAGGTCAGTGTTCACGTCTCCACCATAAGAAAGAGACTGGGCAAAAACGGCCTGCATGGCAGATTTCCAAGGCGCAAACCACTTTTAAGCAAAAAGAACATTAAGGCTCGTCTCAATTTTGCTAAAAAACATCTCAATGATTGCCAAGACTTTTGGGAAAATACCTTGTGGACCAACGAGACAAAAGTTGAACTTTTTGGAAGGTGCGCGTCCCGTTACATCTGGCGTAAAAGTAACACAGAATTTCAGAAAAAGATCATACCAACAGTAAAATATGGTGGTGGTAGTGTGATGGTCTGGGGTTGTTTTGCTGCTTCAGGACCTGGAAGACTTGCTGTGATAGATGGAAGCATGAATTCTACTGTCTACCAAAAAATCCTGAAGGAGAATGTCCGGCCATCTGTTCGTCAACTCAAGCTGAAGCGATCTTGGGTGCTGCAGCAGGACAATGACCCAAAACACACCAGCAAATCCACCTCTGAATGGCTGAAGAAAAACAAAATGAAGATTTTGGAGTGGCCTAGTCAAAGTCCTGACCTGAATCCTATTGAGATGTTGTGGCATGACCTTAAAAAGGCGGTTCATGCTAGAAAACCCTCAAATAAAGCTGAATTACAACAATTCTGCAAAGATGAGTGGGCCAAAATTCCTCCAGAGCGCTGTAAAAGACTTGTTGCAAGTTATCGCAAACGCTTGATTGCAGTTATTGCTGCTAAGGGTGGCCCAACCAGTTATTAGGTTCAGGGGGCAATTACTTTTTCACACATGAAAATGTAGATTTGGATTTCTTTTCTCCCTAAATAATAAAAACCCTCATTTAAAAATAGGGATGCACCGAATCCACTTTTTTGGATTCGGCCGAACCCCCGAATCCTTCCCGAAGGATTCGGCCGAATATCGAACCGAATCCGAACCCTAATTTGCATATGCAAATTAAGGGTGGGAAGGGGAAAACATTTTTTACTTCCTTGTTTTCTGACAGTCACACAATTTCCCTCCCTGCCCCTAATTTGCATATGCAAATTAGGATTCGGTTCAGCCGAATCCTGCTGAAAAAGGCCGAATCCTGGCCGAATCCCGAACCGAATCCTGGATTCGGTGCATCCCTATTTAAAAACTGCATTTTGTGTTTACTTGTGTTATCTTTGACTAATAGTTAAATGTGTTTGATGATCAGAAACATTTTGTGTGACAAACATGCAAAAGAATAAGAAATCAGGAAGGGGGCAAATAGTTTTGCACACCACTGCAAGCTCTGTAGAACATAATGGTGTTATCTGTTATCCACTATTAAACCTGTGCTACATAGACTTTTTTCAATTTTCACCATTGCTACACAGCAGCTTGTCTATATAAACTCTAGTAGTGTTTCTGAAGCAATCACATCAGTTTTACCAGTGCAGGGCAACAAAACATTATATTTTCATTACTTTAAAACACTTACATTTTTTGGTGTTACTGTTCCTTAAAGTCTCAGGGCTCTTCTAGTCCCTTCAGTCACCAACAAACAAGAAACACATCCTTGCTTTTTTAAGACTAATAAATGAAAATGTAAGCTGTATATATAATATATATGCGGTTTAAAAAGTATTCACATTGCAGCGGATTGAAATCACAGCACATCTGTCAAATTCAACCCCGAACAGCTAGCTCCTAGTCAATACAAAGCCATATTATTTTAGCCTATGTATATCAAAAAAAATGGAGTTTGAATTAAAAGCATTTTGTGATTACATTGCATATACTGTAAACAATTCAATTCATATGCATGGGATAAAACGAAAAAAAATAGGTTTTGATTTACATTTTTAGTTATCTCACTATTCTCCAATTTTTGATAAATCTGCTCATTCGATTTAAGCTTAAGGCATTGATAGAAAAAATATAATATAGAAAAACATAGAAAACTATTATAGGAGAATGTAAATAAGTAACAATTTAACATGGTCTTCACTAATACTTTAAAGCCAAAATAGGAATTTAGAAGGTTCTCTAAATAGACAATAAAAACAGAACAGAAACTGATGGAGCCAGCCTGACAAGAAATGGCCAGCATGGCATAGTGCTTCCTTAAAATGTAGCTAGGCAATGTAGTGGCTTTACATGGGATTTGTATAGCATGAAAAGTTAAAAAGATTTACTGAACTTATCCTGCTGAAGGAAATAATGGCACATAATTATGTACAGTAAAATACTCAGGTTTCACTGTCCCCTCTGCACAAAAAAAAACAAAAATTTTACAAATGTAATTGTATGCAATTTTTCCAATATCTATTCATTAAAAAAGGTCAATATGTAGCAGAAATCAGCCTTGCACACTTCTAAACAGGTCTGTCAGTCAGCTGGTTTGGCCACACAATTTCAAAAGTCAGAACCACCAGGGCAGACAGACACTGCTTTCAAAAGCAGCTACATTTACAAATGACTTTAAAACCACTGAAATGATAATTTATATGTACATTGAAAAGGTTATTCTGATTTTTTTTTTTTTTTTTTTTTGTTTACATCTGCTTTAAATGTCATACTACCGTTTGTATAAGACCACAGAGCAGACAAAGCCTTGTAAATTAAGAAATTAAGATGGGTGATTTTGTAATACACCATGATCATTTTCCACAGCTACTAGCGCAATTTGCCCTCAGTCGGTTAACTCTACAGCACAAACGCAAAAAGAGATCAATAAATCAGGATAAAAAATAAAAACAGTCAATTCTTGTTAACATGAACAAATGTCACTCAGCACTTAGTCAACATAAGATTGCAAAACGGTAACACAATTCCTAGTTAAAAATGTCTGAGTAGATTTTCTCCATAGTACCTCTTATCAAGGGTATTCTGTGGGCTTAACAAGTGCAGATATTGGCCCTCTTGTAATATACAAAAAGACGGGTTGTTGGAATACTTAAAAGGCTAAGTTAAAATATATTTAAGTACAATGGAAGTGCTACTGATTTGTAATAATTGTTTTATATGTAGCTGCTAAAATGCATAACGGATTTTTGAGGTTATGAAATCTCGTCGAGTTTTTGATCATTTACATAGGTAGATATAAAAAATATCTCTCATTAAGACCAAAAAATAAAGTGACGGATAAAGGTTCAAAAGTAAATGCCTGGGGATTAACCATTGTCAAAAAGCTGTCAGCAAATAACTTCAGCCATATTAAGGATGATTTATAGATATAGATTCAAAACTGTACAAATGCAGAGCCATACTTATGTGTATATATATATATGCGCACACACTCTCAAATGGGGTTATTTATTCAAGTCTGATTTTTTTTATGGTCGGACTTTTAAAGGGGAAAACACAATTTTTTCGGAGCAAAATAAAGCCTTGAATTTTTCATGATTTATTAAGCCTCGATAGTGTTAAAAGTCTGAATAAAAACGTACTCCATCTCAAACCTGCCGAGGTAATGTAGAAGTCAATGGCAGATGTTCCATTTCCAATCAGCAGAAAGACATCCTGATCAGCTCTGGGTTTCACACAATTATCCGAATATTTTGTGGTTTTTGGCCGATAATGCGAAAAAGTTGGAGTTTTCAGGTGTCAAATCCAAACAAAAAATTAAAACAAATTCAAAAATAAAAAAATTGCACAGTTCGGATTTTTAAAACGATTTTATCGAATCTTTTCCAGCACCAGATTTTTTTGTGAAAATGTATTGACAAACACGGTAAAAAATTCTGCAGGGAATTTGGTTGGAGTGGTTTTAACAAAATCGTGAGAAATTTTCTTTGTTTGATAAATAACCCCCTTAGTTCTAAAAATGCTTCAATCTGAACCATACTGAAAGAGGAAAGAGAATCATATTGAACACTTGTGTATAATGTTCAGCAGCCATCATGGCTGCTGAACATTATACACAAGTGTTCAATATGTATTTACCTTGTAACCAAACCCTCATTTACTACCAAGATATTTCAATACAAAAGCACATCGACACTTAATCTTAAAGGACACTACCTTCATTACCATAATAGTTTTGTCTTACTTTCCAAGTTAGTGTTACAAAGATATATAACTGTACTTTCACTTTTAACTTAGGTAACACTTCCTTTTAAAAGAAAATAATTTGATAAATGCATAGCAAAAGGTATTCCAGAATAGTGGCATGTGTAGCCATGTGAAATTTAATGCAAATACTCTGCTAATAAAAGCAAGTTGTTGCTTTTGCAATGACGGTTTCCAAAAAAAATCTAATATTATTTACAGGGACAAAAGTATGACTAGCTTTTATTTCCCTTTTTTGCTCAAGGAATAACAAAAACCAGAGTTTTAATGATTAAAACATTACACAAATGCATGTTCAGCACAAGGCCTATTTATTGCATTGTTAAAAGATGGGTATACGGACCCTTTAAACAGCACCAAATGCGAAAACAATCAGAATACAATAGACATAAAAATTCTAAAAACTCAAATTTACTGATGCAAAATGAACAGTTTGTGTAATGAAAATAGAAACAATACTGTAACAAGATTCAAAACATGTAGAGCACTAGAATATGTGCACTATAGCTGCATAGAAGCAACTTTAAATATACAGGGACAACTCATAAGCCCAGGGAGTATATTAAAAGAAGCATTTTCCCAAATGTTCACAAATATAAACCCAGACAGAAAGACAAAGCAGCTAAATCTTTTATCAGTGGCCATACTATATTATAAATACACAAAACCACAGCAATGGTAAAACAAATTAAATAAGCCTATGAAACCCTGAAAAGTACCAAATTGGCTATGCAATTGCACATTATATGTTGGAATGTATATTGGCAGTCTGCAACATTACTTTTGAAATTCCTTGTACGAAAAGCCAGTTAGTAGCAGCAGGTCTCATTTTAAATATGCTCAGAGACAGCACACCCTTGTTTCTCTGAACTAGAGTGATATCTGGCCTCTAAAATGATGAAAACCATGCATTATACCTTATTTCCTGTTAATCATCATTATGCTTTGTAGCGCATGGTCTTATTATACAGGAAGAGGCAATACCAAAATATAAAAAAACATCAAAGAGATACTGACAGCAGAAATTAAACTTTTTTTTACATCTATCACAACACTGTCTTTGCATACTATCTATAATTTTGCCATAAAAGTATTGAAAGATTATTTTACATTACTCATCTGAGCCCCCATGTTCATCTATGAGGGGGCTGCCATATTTGAGCTTCAATAGTCTGTTAGCATTAGAAATTCTAAGGCTGAGAAGGGACAGTCAGGTTGGCAAAACAGTCAGGTTTATAAACGCCAAGCAAATTACTTACAAAAGAAGACCTATTGGTGAAAAACGATTAACATAAGCTATACATAAATTTTAATGTAGATATTCTTATATTCCCAATATTTTTTTAAGAATAATTCTTTAAGTGTCAGTATCACTTGAAATGAACTTGTAGTACCTTCCAGGAAGAGCAACCACTCTGATCAATACAGATAGCCAAGATTTAGGATTCAAAGAAATAACTGCAGTTACAAACAATCTCAGGCACAATTACATAATAAAGCAGAAGTTGCTGTATTACCAGCTATGAGAATTAACTAGAATTTAACAAGTGAAGTCACATCTTACCTGCGTATAATCAAAGTCAGACAACGGAGCTATACTCTTGATGTAGTCAATTCGGAACTGATTTTCCGGATTGGCCAGTGGAACTGGAGGTATTAAAGTGCTCATTGCTGAAACTATGGTCTGAAATAAAAAAAGCCACAAATAAATACATAAATAACGGTAAATGTTGTTATAAAGGTACCAGATCAAGTACAAACTTAGGGACACTTGAAAATCCAACAGAGGCTCTGTACTGATTGCATGTAAAGCATATCGGATCAGTGTGCATTCACTGAAGCCCAGCAAACTGCTTTTGTAAAAGTGTTAACCTTGAGTCATTATGGTGTCAAGACACGTAAATTATAGGGAACTGAACCCTACTGAAATAAGAGTAAAGTGCAAAATAAATAAATATCCCATGACATTTGTTAGTGCAATAAAATGAAAATGCCATGTTATCACTGATTTCCTATGGCATATTGTGTCAGCTGTCACAATGCAAACTGCAATAAGCTAATAACCCAGGAACAGGGGAACTGCTAAAATGCTACAGAAGACAATTTAAAATGACAGGAAGCATGCAATTTAAAGTTTATACTTTAAATTGTTTTTGGACTCTTTAGTTCAAGACCATCTTGATGGACCAATCTTTGTTCAGCCCCCCTTAACTTACAACAAGGTTACAAATATAGGACACAATTGATTTAAAAGCCATATATCAATAATTCCAAGAAAATCTTGGGGAGTAAATAAGCGTTTCACTCCATGTGCTTTCTAAATTACTATCTAGCTGGGTTTTCTATAGTATCTACTAGAGCAATCAGTCTTTATCCCAAAATGTCACCATAAAAGGCTTTTAGGTTGAGCCCTCTGCCACTACTCAAGGACCCCACCAAGGGAGCCAACCCCAATGTACAGGATCAATTGCTTTAGATGAAGATATGCACAAGATAAAGACTGATATATACAAACTAGTATATAAGGTGCTCAAAAAGTCAGCACCAAATGCTCTGGTGGGCAGAAGTTTACTGCAAAGCTGTATCAGAATCAGATCTATACATGGAGCAGTACAACTGAAAACACTGTATAATTAAAAAAAAAAAAAAAAAACTCACCACAATGGCGTCTTTAACATTTTTGCGAATATCCTGAATTTTCTGTTTCTTTTCTCTGTGTCAAAGATAAAAATAAGTTTTTACTGCCTCTTAATAAATCATAAGCCTATATATTTTAGATGTATAGCTTTCTTTGATTTACGTTTCATTTTTATCACTATTTTGGTTTATGAAGTTTAAATATCTGGACTCAAGCCTTTTCTACAGGCATATTATGGAAATATTAGCTGCACTAAAAATGGGTGTTGGGGGGGGGGTCAGAAATGGTAGAAAAGGGGATATTCACACACCTTATGTCTTACAAGCCTGAAACATCAGGGAGGCATGGGGCTGCCAATCACCAGGATAAGATTGGTTAATGTCATTAGCAAACATAGAATTGTGTCCAGTCATCACACCTATCGTACTGAGAAATATGATACCTACATGGCCTACTTAGGAAGGCAATCAGAGAACCTGCTTTCATTTCTCAAAAGCTCTAAAAATTACAAGTGAGAACAAATAATTTACGGCTGACATTTAATTCAATATGACCCTTATTTTCCAGCAAACAAAGGGTGCTTTAGGGGGTGTCAAGCAGAAAGGAAACTATATGGTCAGCCTCATCTGATCTTACATGGAGGCATTATAACAGATCAGCAAAGATATTTTACATATTTAAATGGTGATGTTCGCATAAGCACCGTTATTGATGCTGCCTCCCTTATGCACACAGAGACACAGAATTTAGATATTTGCTGCTATGTAAAAGTATAGTCGCCATGTTGTTGCTACACAAGGGCCTGTCAAACGCTGCAGTAGCAACAGTATAAAATATAGTAGAGAAACCCACAGGACAGAAAAGCGCGCACACACACAAATTCTGCTTCTCCCTGATTGCTAATAAAGAGACAAAATATATCAGCATGAATATGCAGCAGCATTCATCGGGCAAAATAAATAAAAGAATATAATCAGAAAGAAATGCCATTTTCTTACTCTGAATTAAATCCATTAACGTGAAGAATCCTCATCTGTTTCACAATCGTGCTTTTTCCCGATTCCCCAGCACCTGCCAAAATCCACAGAGATACACACAGTGAGATAAAGCAATGACTCTAGAGTGAGAAACACACAGCACTGCTCCTAGGCCCTGCATTTCCTGGCCGCCTCTAGGCTCGGCTGCTGCAGTTCCTCGTGGGAAAAAAAAAGGAGAACTAAGCCTTACATATGTACAGGCAGATGTTCAGCCGTGTACAGATAATGTCTGGCAGGAATAGGATCCCCAACAGAACATACAATACACACTAGTCAGGGGCACAGATTTCCCATCTGAAGGACTAAATACAAAAAGAATATTCATTATGAGTTTAGTCCTTTGGATACAGACTTGTTTATAAACATTGAATGTGTCATTGTGGGAGTACAGCGTATCCTTCAAGCCAAACTACAACTCCCATAATGTCTGGCAGCCAGAGGTTTACAGTTGAATAAGTGGGTGGGCTGCAGGTTGGAAAGGCCCGGCACAGCAGCAGCACCACACGGGCGGAGGGACATCGCTGCCAAATGCAGCTGGGCCCTGTCAGGCGGCCTTACCCAAGAGCAGCAGCCGGTGTGTGGCTTTGTAGGCGAGCCTCTCCTTCTGCAGCTGCTTCTCGATCTTCTTGTTGGCCTCTCGCTGTGCTTTCTCATCAATGCGCTGATCCTCCGTTTTGGTGTTGCCTAAACAACCCATATTAATGGTCCTGTAGTCTAATGTCGGGACTGGGCTCGGGGTGTGCCTGGCTCCCCCTGCGATCCACGCACAGTCCCCCCCCACCCCCAGTAAGCAGCCGGCTCACGGACTCGGTTATTCCTGAGACGGGGGACCGCCGCTAAAAATAGTCCCTCTGCGTTCCTCCTGTGTTTGATGGATCCGCGGGCTTGTCTGCCCTCCCTCTCTCCTGCTCGCCTTCCAGGTGTCAGGGAAACATAACGTCGCGCGAGGAAAGGCGCTCCGAAGGAAATCAGTTTAAAGGAGAGAAGTCTATAAATAACCCGGAGAGGGGGAGAGAGAGAAAGAGAAGGGCTCCTCCTGGAAACCAGCCTAGTGCTGCTCTCCCTCCCCTCACACACAATCCTTCTATTTCTCTGCAAATTTTCCGGCTATTTTTGTCTTTCCAACTCAGCACTGCCTCTTTCTGCAACACTGGGAAATCAAGCGAACGGAAAGGCGCTCCCCCTCCCTGATCATATATATGTACACATGCAGCCCGCTCCCCCGCCCACTCCTCACTGGCTTGCTAGCAAAGGGATGCACAGGCTGGATACATGCGGACCACAGTGCATGCTGGGCTTCCCTGGTCTTCCTGTCGTGCTGTTAAATGGGGCGTGCTGGTATCCTTCCCCTCCCCTGCACTAACCCTTCCGGGCCCGCTGCTCTCACACGGTCTCTCTATACCATTCCTGGTACTACAGTGCGCAGAGGAGCGCCATCTTCTGGATGCATCTCTCAATCGCACCTCTTCGCTTACCTCAGGCCTCCTCCTTGCGTACAGGGCTCGCCCTGGCGTCTTCCTCAAATGGGCCGCTGTGCAGACGTTCTTGGAATCACACGAAAAGGATTCTGGGAGTTGTAGTTAAGTTTTTTTATACAATTTAAAACACAAGCAAATATCGCCCCTCTTCTGTGAATCTTTCAGGTAGCAGTAAGAGTGATTAGAAACTGCTTTAAAATCATACTATGCCATGCTAAAAGTTATGGTTTACCCCATGGCTAGAGTTGCCACCTTTTCTGAAAAAAAATACCGGCCTTCCTATATATTTATATTTTTTCCCTATTAATAACATTGGGATCAACCATCATTTTTACCGGCCAGATGGCAACCCTACCCATGGCGCTAAGTTGCGATTGTTAGCGGCAAATAGGGTTGCCACCTTTTCTGTAAAAAAAAAAAAAAAAAAATACCAGCCTTCCTATATATTTCTTTTTTCCCCTATTAATAACATTGGGATCAACCTTCATTTTTACGGGCCAGGTGGCAACCCTAGCGGTAAATATTACCTCACACCATGCTAGGAGGTGCTAACCGCTAACTATAGACGGTAAGCAAAATCTGACCGATTCCCTTTTGAAAATAAGGTGCTCTGGGATAAACAACAAACGTACAGAACAGAAAAATAAATGAAGGTGTTTAGAAGGATATAGATCAGGGGTGTCCAACCTTTTGGCTTCCCTGGGCCACATTGGAAAAATAAAAATTGTCTGGGGGCCACACATGAAATACACAAACACTTTTGATTTCTAAAAGTAAAGAAAATACACAGAAAAGAACTACAATACCAGTCAGATAACCAGATGGAGCTATACATTGGAATATGAGACACCTGGATATTAAACAGACTTATTATTATATTATTATTACTACTAACTGGGCAATGGGCAGAGTCCCCCATCCTCCCTACTCCATAGGTCACCACATTGTAACAACCTGGCATAGTAAGCCTGTTCCTAAAAGACAACAGACTCAGGTGCTTAATGTGTCTGGACTTATAGAGCACAAAGTGTTATTTCGTTTTCTCTGTATTTCCATACATTTATTTCTTGATTTCTTTCTTCTTTTTTTCCCCTTCTCTTCTTTTTTTCCCCTTCTCTTCCTTTTCTCTCTCCTTCAAGATGGGCCGCATTCATATCCAATCTGGGCCTTATGCGGCCCTCGGGCAGCAGGTTGGACACCCTTGATATAGAGGCATCTTTCTCTCCTCAGCTACACAATAGAGCCACATTTACAGGCTTGTGAGAGGTGGAAAGGTTGTTTTGACCACTGCTGTTTTTGGACATTAAATAGCTTCATGTGCCAATAGTAAATCTTTCAGATAGTCATAATCTTTCAAAACTGTCTATAAAAAGGTGCCGCAGGCCAAAAGCTCTCTCTCACAACATCCTCCAAGCACCTCCAGGCTAAAGGTGGCCATAGATGTAACAATTACAATCTGTCCTGTGACCATTGGCTGCTTTCAATATAGACGTTTAGAGCTAAATCGTCACATGTACAGGTAGAAACCATAGAATTCTACCTGTATCTGATGATTCAGCAGCAAACATTGGCCAATGTTCAGGAGCATCAAAAAATTTTCCAACTTGGCCGACAAACTGACCAATATCCGAGTATTTTTCCAATATCAGTAGGCTTGTCTTCCGCCATACACGCACTTAGTTTTGTACGAGAATATCTGTGCGTCTATGGCCACCGCTACATCCATATATTCTACAAAAACAGCTTTCCATCTAGTGGCATAGATAATGAGATGTTTGGGTGGCATTACTTTCAGAGCAATCTTATCCATGCTCACCGACTTGCAACTTTGCTGCAGTGAGTTGTAGGGTGCAATAAACCTCTCATAACTTGAATTCCACATGCAGCAGAGTAGAGGCAAACACATATATTTCAGTACCGTTTATACTCGAGTATAAGCCGACCCGAGTATAAGCCGAGGTACCTAATTTTACCTACGAAAACTGGGAAAACTTATTGACTCTAGTATAAGCCTAGACACAACTACAGCCCTGTCTCCCAGCAGCGCACATTCTGCCAAAGTGACCCCCCCCAGCGATCAACCAGACTTCTTTGCAAAGTTGATGGTGACAGAGAATTGCCAAACGGATTACTGTGTGCATTGTCCCACTGTCCCACTACCATGTGCAGAGGGTGCTCTTTGATATTGCCATCACTGTTAATCTTTTGTATAACCAACAAAGGGCGCTGTGTGATATTGCAGTCACTGTTATTCTTTCATATAACCAACAGAGGGTGCTGTGTGATATTGCAGTCACTGTTATTCTTTCATATAACCAACAGAGGGCGCACTGTTATTCTTTCATATAACCAACAGAGGGTGCTGTGTGATATTGCCATCACTGTTAATCTTTCGTATAACCAACAAAGGGCGCTGTGTGATATTGCAGTCACTGTTATTCTTTCATATAACCAACAGAGGGTGCTGTGTGATATTGCAGTCACTGTTAATCTTTCATATAACCAACAGAGGGTGCTGTGTGATATTGCAGTCACTGTTATTCTTTCATATAACCAACAGAGGGCGCACTGTTATTCTTTCATACAACCAACAGATGGCTCTGTGTGATATTGCAGTCACTGTTAATCTTTCATATAACCAACAGAGGGCGCACTGTTATTCTTTCATATAACCAACAGAGGGCATTGTGGGATATTTCAGTCTCTCCCCAAGTGTTCTGTTGGTATAGGAATGATTAAAAGTGACTGCAATATCAGCTACTTGGGTCGGATACCGCTGACCCGAGTATAAGCCGAGGTAGACTTTTTCAGCACATTTTGGATGCTGAAAAACTCGGCTTATACTCGGGTATATACGGTATATTACTTCCCAACCCATAAAAATCTTTTATTGGAAATTATACAGTACAGGTATAGGATCTGTTATCCAGAAACCTGTCATCCAGAAAGCTCTGAATTACAGAAAGGCTGTCTCCCATAGACTCCATTTTATCCAAATAATCCAAATTTCATTCAAAAAAATGATTTCCTTTTTCTCCGTAATAATAAAACAGTACCTTGTACTTGAATCCAAACTAAGATATAATTAATCCTTATTGGTAGCAAAATCAGCCTATTGGGTTTATTTAATTTTTACATGATTTTCTAATAGACTTAAGGTATGAAGATACGTTATCTGGAAAGCCCCAAGTCCCGAGCATTCAGGATAACAGGTCCCATACCTGTACAGTATGTGCTATGCACTTCATTTTCGAGCTTCTGCCTTTCCTCTTCAGTTATGATATGATCTTTTAATGGAAAGGATTTAATTCCCCATTAACATGACAGTGTGCTTGTCTCTATTCTAATTGCACCTACAGTATCTTAGATAATGAGCCCAAAGTCATCATCATCTGCCTGTTCCATATGTTACTAAGGAAGCTGTTTAGTTATGCTTTGGATGCACAATATTCTGCTGAAGCCCAACACTTGTTGCTGGATTCCACCAAATTCTCAGTACAGGAAAGGGATCTGTTATCCAGAAAGCTCCAAAGTACAGGAAGGCCATCTTCCATAGACTCAGTTTTAATCAAATATTTATTTTAATGATTTCCCTTTTCTCTGTAATTATAAAACAGTACCTTGTACTTGATCATATAATATAATTAGTCCTTACTGAAGGCAGGACAACCCTATTGAGTTTAATTAATGTTAAATGTTTTTTTAGTAGATTTAAGATATGGAGAGCTAAATTACAGAAAGATCCCTTATCCAGAAAACCCCAGGTCCCTAGCTGAACCGAAAACTAAAATATGATTGTTTTTGTTCACAACGGGTGCAATTTATGTTCTCCAATTTGAATATGTAAATTAGGGTTCAGATTTGGTTAAGAATGCGGCTTAATCCTTTGTAGAGAGTTTGATATATGGCCAAACTCTCTATGTTTTAGGGACCTGGTTATAATAAAACTTTATGGTTAGATTGTATATTGGCATTATTGAGAGTTCCATGTATTAAACATTATCTCAGTAGTTTGGGGAAGGCTCCTTCCTGTTTCAGTACAATAATGCCTTCATGCAAGTGATGATACCACATAATGAATTTGCTGAGATGGCAGTTGAAGAACTTGACTGGCTTCAACAGAGCTCTGACTTCAACCTTCGCAGAATTTTTTGACCATGCCCATTTTTGTTGCCACACCCCCCTAATTACCATGTCCATTTTACAAAATTTGGCAGATTATGAAAGTTTGAACACATTTCTGTGGTTTTTATGAATTATTACAGTTTTGCTAATGAAGGCAAATTGCCTTTTAAGCTGAAAATTAGTTTCCACAAAAGTCTTGCTTATCTGAAATTGTTACAAAATTATCTAGTCTGGGCTCTCTGCCAAAAGCCAATTAAGTTCGAAACTTTGTATCTCTTTCTGGCAGTTCAGTGCAGAAGATCAAAGAAAAAACTCAGGACATTTCAGTAACAAACCCGGGACTTCTGTTTGAGCTGTCAAAATCGGGACTGTCCCACTCAAAATGGGACAGTTGGGAAGTATGCTACCTCACTAATGCTCTTGTGGCTGAATGGAATCAAATCCCACAAGTAGCCCTCCAACATCTAGCAGAAAGCCACCCAGAAGAGTTGAGGCTGTTACAGCACCAAAAAAGAGGACCAACTTTGATACCCTCAGTTTTGGATTGAGAAGTTGGGCAAGCTCCCAGAATTTCTAAGTAGGGTTGATGAGTTAATCAGAAAAAGGAAATGTATTGATGTCTGTGTGGTGTGGGCTGGATCTAGGGTGGGCCCGAAAATGTTGTTGTACAGGGCCCCTGTGATTTCTAATGGCGGCCCTCGGGCTCTACGTCCCCAGTGTTCCTTAGAGATGCAGCTGGACAGCAGCATAACATTTTGTCGCCCTAGGCCCAGGCCTTTCTGGCCTAGCCACAAATCCGGGCCTGTAGGTTACATTCATGTGCATTGTGTCTCTTGCTTTTCCAAATAGCATCTCTAACCAGAAGGTGTAACTGTGTTGTACATTTTCAATGCATTTTTAAATGTACAGTATACCCCTTTTCCAAAATTGATGCAACAGGGCTTCTGATAAACACACTTTTTGTCTATTCTTTTAGTAAATTTTAATTTGTTTTGTAATTTCTTGCTGTAGAGAGGGCAAAATTTGAAAATAAAACTAAAGTCCTCTTCTACTTCCAAATCCCAAGCCCAGACCATCAGCCCAGTCCCAAGCCCAGTTGTAGAGTAGCTTATTTTCAGTGGGCTGCTGGTTGGTTTGACTTTGCTCATTGGGATCAGGAAATAGAATTTGTAGAATTAGTTTAATTTTCAAAATTTGCCCTCTTTAGAGCAAGAAATAACAAAATCCTTAGATATTTTGTAATTAAAAGAATAGGTAAAAGGTATTTTCTGCACAAGAATATACGCTTCTTGGCACTCATTTATAAACACTGGGCAAATTTGCACCTGGACATTGACCTATAGCAACCAATCAGTGAATGACTTTTTTCAGTTAGCTGCAGGTTCAGCACTCTAGTGCCAAGGTGGGAGTGTGCAGTGACCCTCTAAAGAACCAGGCATCGGGGGGGGGGGCAAAAAGCAGACTCCAGAAAATATAAGATTTCATATTCAATTTTTTTTTTATTCAAATTTCATGTCTGGAAGCAGGGCCAGAAAAGCCATAGGAATTGTGCCCCATTAGATGATCATTCGACATCTGTCTATCCACCTCTCATCCTGAAACCAACCAATTATTATGACATTGTTTGCGGTCATTACAGCCTCTAGTCTCCTGGAAAGGCTTTCCACTAGATTTTGGAACATTATTGGTTGGATTTGCTTGCATTCAGTAGTAAAAACATTAGCGAGGTTTGGCACTGAAGTTGGGCATCAGGTCTGGCTTATAGTCGGTGTCATGATTTATAAAACAGGCCAAGTTATCATGAGAAAACATTTCTGCCAGTACCTAAATCAGACACATATTCACTAAGGTCTGGAGTCAGCCATTTGTAACAGAGTCACAACCTATAATGCCCTTCTCCAAGCCCTGGCTGTTAAGAGCCATTCCATGTGGAGGGAGGAAAGTCCAAGGAGGGAGAACTTAAAGTTCACAGCAAGGCCCCCTCACAGGTGAAGTGAAGGTCACACATAACACATCCTAAAACATATTTATCCTCACAGAACCCATACCCGTTGTACCAACAGTATAAAAAAACTGATGTTTAATATCTATGGAATCCATGAGAGAATTAATAACCAATGAATATAATATCATCTCTCTTCTATGTTCCTATAAGGAGTTATGGTCATTAAATTCTTGGTTCCTACTCTCAGGAGGTCATAAAACTCAATCTGTGTCCTGCTAGGCCACGCCCCCATGCATTCCTGAGAGAGGGGGGAGTGTGCAGTTACCAGATGCCCTGAAATCACTAATAAATAGTCAGCTCTTCTGCCTAAAGCTGGCCATAGACGCAAAGATGCAATCTTACGAATCAAGTATACCCGACATTTTTCATCCGGCGGAGATTGTCGTTTGGTCGATCGGACAGGTTAGAAAATTTCTGTCGGCTGCCGATAATATCTCTGCATGTATTTTTCAGTGGGAGACTGTCACCAGATTTTGTCGGACATAACTTTCGTACGATTGCTGTCAGGGGCAGAACATCAGCTGATCTGTTCTTTTACTTCTTTATTTGATCGGAATGGTTAGTGGCAGGTTGGGAGATGGGGAAGTCCGATCGTTCGAGGATTCGTACGATCAGACCTTTGCATCTATGGCCAGCTTAAGAATTAGATTTACTTAGGAGACCAATTGGGATTGGAAGTTATCCCATTTGGTTCCCCTTGCCTCCAGGACCAGGAATTCTATAACTGTGAAGCTAAGTATAGGTTTTCCATGTTTTCCCTTTTATTTTATAAACTGTTTGGAATTGTATTATTGAATGTAGGTCTCTCTTTTTGTAACACATTTTTTTTGTTAATTGCACCTTTTTTAACATTAAAGAGAATTTAATAAGTTTGTCTTTGGTGCTCTACACGATCCTAGTCGAAAAGAGTAACTGTGAGCCTTAACCCTCTGCATGCTGAATAGAAACACTAGTCTGTCTGTATGCTGATTAACCCTTGGTGTGCTGGAATAATGGTTGAATCAGTAGGAACTAACTGACTATAGTGAGTGTTAAATGCATTGGTGTAGTGTGAATTATTACCTGTTAAAGAGAATGGCAGTGAATGAGTTTTGTGGGTGTTGGTTGGTATTTGGGGTGCTTTTGTGTTAGTCTAACCTGTGTGCAAGGTGTGTGAAAGACTGAGTTAGTGATCCCTCATAGCCACACCTAGGGGGTTATTTACAAAGTCCGAATTTATCTCAATATTTTCTGGAAAAAAAAACTGACCAAATCCGATTTTTTTGGGGCTTATTTATTAATATATTTTCCCGAAAATTTCGGATTTTTCCCCTGAAAACTCTGAATTTTGCCCAAAAACTTTGTGGTATTGCCAAAAACCAAGTGCACATCAAAAAATCATTGGGACTTCTCCCATTGACTTATATGCAACCTTGACAGGTCTGAGATGCCGGATTTTCAGATTCTGACTTTTCCCATCCTATGGGTTTAATGAATTCCGAAAAATTCATGATTTTTTTTAAAAGTCTGTTTATGTAAATAAATCTTTTATATAAATACATTTTTCATGATTCGTAGTTTAGTAAATAACCCCCCTAAAGTCACGTGCGGCTGGAAGTATCGTATCTGTGACAGTCTGTGTTCCAATTTAGCCCATAGGTGTTTATTTGGATTGTGATCAGGTCAGTAAATTTCATCCACACCCATTTCAGCAAACCAAATGTACACCTGGCTTTGAGCATAGGGTCATTATCATGCTGAAACAGGTATGGAATTACCAAAAATGATGCAGTGAACTGTAGCATTTCACAAAAGCCAGGTGCCTTGGCTCAAAACAGCCCCAGTGAATTATTCCTCCACCAAACTTAGCTAACATCACACATTCAGGAAAAACGCTACTATCATCCATGTCCATCAGACTGCCAGATGGTTAAGCACAGTAATACCAAAGAACAAAAACCCTTGATATATTGTAAGTGGCAAAGACGCTTAGAGAATCAAGATGAGACAGACTGTGTATGCATGTATATCAATGTGCAAATTTACACCCAAGAAGTCTCCATTAATTTCCTTGGGCAAAAATACTTTGCATTGCCCAATGTGCTATTAGCCTTAATGCCAGCCAAGTTAGAAATCTTCTCCATTCCATATAACCCTAAGGGCAGAGAGACATGCTGCTATTTCGGGAGATTATTCGCCCAGCAACAAATCGCTTCTTCGGGCGACTAATCTCCCCGAACTGCCTTCCTGCCGGGTAGAATGTAAATCGACGGTGGGATGGCACCGTTTGTTTTCCAAAGTCGCCCAAAGTTGCCTCACGAGGAAAACGATCCAAGTGCCATCCTGCTAGTGATTTACATTCCACCCAGTGGGAAGGCAGTTCGGGGAGATTAGTCGCCCGAAGAAGAGACTATTTGTCGCTGGGCAACTAATCTCCTGAAATAGCAGCGTGTCTCTGCCCTTAAAGGGCATGTAAAGGCAAAAAAAATAAAATCCCATTTTTACTTTCTTTAATGAAAAAGAAACCTATCTCCAATATACTTTAATTAAAAAATGTGTACCGTTTTTATAAGAAACCTGACTGTATGCAATGAAATTCTCCCTTCATTTACTGCTGTGGATAGGAATTGTCAGATGGTCCCTAACTGCTGAGCAGGGAAACAATCATACTTATGAACAGCAGGGGGAGCCCCCACCTTACTTCCCAGCCTTGCAGAACTCAAGCAGCTTTGATTACGACGATCCCTAAGCAGCCCAGACCACACTGAGCATGTGCACAGTCTTAGTCTTGCAAAGATGTTTAACAAAGTTACAAGATGGTGACCCCCTGTGGCCAACTTTGAAAGCATAAATTATTTGTGTGATTAGGCTTGTGGTGCAGTAAATTCATGTTTATATTTAGTATACAAAATACAGTATTTCTAGTCTTATTCTATTTTAGACTTTACATGCCCTTTAATCTCAATGTTCCTGGCTATTCATCTGACTTATTCCCCTTTTTTCTCCCTCTAGAGTTAGCATGTTAGTGACTTCAGGTAAAGGTCAACATCTAAACCAACATTTTTACTTTCAGCTTCTCAGCAGATTAAGTTAATCTGTATAGAAATTATATTGCTGTACAACACCAAAATGCCACTAATTTGTTAGATACATACTGTATATACATTTTTATTAGCAGCTACCTACAATTCATTTCATTCTATTTTTGCTATACATTAAACTAAACTGAATGCCTATATGTTACTGTAGATGACCAGTTTTCATGGTTTACTAGGTGCTTGAATGTGTATTGATTTGTATTTTTTCATTGCAGTCAAGAGATCTTGGCGTATATTTTTAGATACTGCAGCCAAAAATAAAAACCCATTTCCTCTCCATAAAATTTATCTGCAGCCTATTTGATTAAGCACAACTCTAACAATAATTTAAAGGTAAACAAGGGAAGCTCAGAATGATTTCTTGAGTTTACTGTAACTTATTGTTGTCAGCCATAAGGGTAGGACTACATGGATATTTTCGGCGCGATCCGACGAGCTGTGTCAAAACGCATGCGACAGTAATAAGGTAAGAGATAAAAATTGCGGATGAAGTCACAGCGTTGATCCGCCGTCGGATGCAGGGTAGTCCTATCCTTAGGCTCATGGGCCAACAGCCCTCCACAACTCAGATAAAGTCTGTCCACACCATCAAGCCATCCTCACCCAAGTTTTTGTCTAAGGGAGGAGGATGTTGGGAACAACAGTTTAACAATAGCTGGAATCTGGATGACTGCAGTCGGGTAATTTTTGTCCCAAGATTAAATAATATTTTATTGCTTACTAAAGGGGATGCAGAACAGGTCTCCAAACTCCCTGTAATTCTGACAACAAAAGGACAGAATCAGTCTTGGTTCAAGTGTTTACATATCCAAATCAAAAGCATATGTCTTCTCAATGAATTAACTGGAGCTGATTTTATTAAAGGGTAAGTTCACAAATAAACCCATCTGTATTCAATCCTAACAGCAATCTCTCTTGGGCAAGTAAATCTAAGATATATAAAGCAATAACTGATATTCAAAGCTATCATTCTCCATAATTTGCTTGCTCTACTACCATTAATCTGTTTAGGTGTGTTGCTTGTAGAGCCACATGTAGGTGTACCAGCAGAGGCACGTGATTGGGTATATACTTGGGGGTGGGTGCATTTGGAGGAATTGTCATGGAAAAAGAGAAAACGGAGTGGGCCCCGTAGACCCGGGGGTAGGGTTAGTTTGGTGTAGTGTGGAACGAGCAGAGGAGGTCAATCAGGCAGGGTGCCAGGGCAGGTAGCATTGTCTTGAGCACCAATACTACTTTTCCACCTCTGGTGGCTTGGTCAGGACTACAGGTTTTTTTTCCTCTTTGTACATTACATTTGGTGGCCCATACAAAACAAAGGCTTCCTACAAAGACAACAAAAAAGTCTTTATATAAAAGTAAGCAATTGATGACAACTGATGAGGACCCAGTGAGTGTAGTCTGTAAAAAGATAAGTAATGTCCAGCTGACAAAATTGCAGCAAATATAGGTTTTGATTTCATGCCATTTTATTTGCAGGAGGATAAATATTGACCTACAAGAATACATTTTTGCATGCTGTAATGAAGTTACGCTATAAAATGAATTATCCTCTTGAGAAAGGACTTGCTTCCAAAAACATTGAGGTATGTTAATTACTGCCAATGTGCCTGCTTTGCTTTTTGTTTCTTGATTAACTCTGTACTGTACTTAAAATAGGGTTTTTTGCCTTCTTCTGGATCAACTAGCAGTTAGGCAGATTATATATAGGATTTAAAAGGTTGAACTTGATGGACATGTGTCTTTTTTTTTCAACCTAACTTACTATGTTACATAAGTTACTAATTTTTGTAAATGATATAAATGTTTTTTGTTTTTATTTGCATACCAATTGGATTGTTAAATATATTGTATGGGCATGCAGTGGTAAATTATTATACTGTATTTGAGTACTGAGCAAACCGGCTTAACTTAGGTGGTATAAAGGAAATGGGTTTTCCAATTGCACCTGCATTCTTTACCTTTGTTCTCTGTTCTGTATTAATTCTGTTAATTCTGTATTATACTATATTACTAGCAGCGCTGCACATTATGTTGGCACTCTAAAAATACATGTTAATAATAATAATAATAATAATATAAAAAAGGACTGATACAGCACTAAACCACACAATTATCTACTGCTTATAAATCAAATTCCAGAAAGTAGATATAACCCCCCACCCCAGAAAATACAATTTGTCAAAAACATTAATATATATTTTTTAATGGTGTTAAAGTTAGGCATGGCCAGCAATTCACAGCTTTGCCCTGCATGAAAGGGTGTATAGAGTCACAGGATAAAGAAAGTCAAAATTAGAAAAAATGGAAGGTCTTGGTTATAAGGAAAAACTGAAAATGTTATGAATGTTTACATTGAAGAAGAGGTGCTTAAAGGAGAAGGAAAAATATAATCACCGGGAAGGGTGCCAAATGTTAGGCACCCCCCAGGTATTATATACACTTACCTGATACCCCAGGGCAGTGCTTCTATTAGCCGGAAACTGGTATTTCTGGAGCAGCACCACAGAGCTCCTTCCATATATTATTTCTCTACACCAGATACACATGTGCAATATAGTGAACCGCTGAGGAAAAAGATGGCTAATAAAAGGATCATTCCGTGGTGTTGGCACCAACATATCCTGGCCTGGTGCAGTTTTCAGGAGCATTGGCCCAGGGTATCAGAAAAGCTATTAAACATAACATACATACAACATAACCTAACACTTGGTACCCCCCAGTGATTCCACACACCCCTGGGCGTGATCCAATTGCCCTTTTGGATTCCGGATGAATAAGCAGATATTCATTAGGGCTTGGGGAGAAACCTGCCTGACACTTACAAGATACCACCTTGCATACCATGTGGCTGGTTTAAGGCTCTTCCACAAAAGTGTTTCATTGCAATGGTACACGAGTTACCACAGCCCAGTCTTTTCTATCAATTTGTACTCACTGTGCCAAATGAAATTGCTGAACACAGATGGGACATAACTTGATGCGTTCCACCTGCGTTTGTTGCTTCCCTGAGCCACAGTGAATAAACAAATAGAAAAGACTGGGCTGTGGTATCCTTGCATCGGTACACTTGTGTGGAATTGCCCTTTAACTGCTGTCTAAGTGAGATGGAGAGTGAGCCAAATATTATCATGGAAGGAGAGATGTTTGGTTGCAGATGCAGTTATGACATTACATATCTAGAGACAGCACATGAAAAGGCCCAAGCTGTCCACCAGTTTGTTTGCAGCAATTGCATAATATGGGTAAGAAGCACAGACTCTGCCTCTTTCTTTTATTTATGTCTGTTATATCTGCTACTAAAAGCCCAAATAAGCCATGTGTTTTCCTGCTTAAGTGTCTAATTCTTAGAAAGCTTATTTAGTGTGATTTTGTGCCTTGAAGGACTGTACAAACTCATCTGTTAGAAGTTATGAGATGTGAGAAGCTGCAAGCTCGCATTTCCTGCACCATAATGATGGGGCAGGTCCACCATTGGAGAGGAGAAGAAGATATGATTAAAGTATTTTGCCGCAAAAAAAATGCCAAAACTTTCGCCATCTCTTGAATTTTTGATCCAGTGATACAGGTCAGATTTGCCCATCATAAAGGAAATTCAGTTAAGATCCACATGACAGAGGCGACAAATGACACAGTGGATCATGGATTATTCACTGCAAAAAAATACTATCATATACCTGGCTGCCTGAGTCACATATATCTGGATCTTTCAGTCTGTAAATTAAAGGTCATGTATACTGTTAATTGTATGATTCATAGTGCCTTTTAATCCTCCAAGAAATGAGCTATAGTAGTATAAATTCTGCATCTATGTAACTTTGAGAGGCTTTTTCCTTATGTGAATTTTCTAAATGGGCTCACTGTGTATTGCAGAACTGTTCTGATCTGTTTTTGTGGTTGTGTATTCAAATCTGAAGCTAGTTACCACTTCTAAAAGTGAATATTTGAATATAATCATTTAAATGTGTGTTAAAACAATGAAAACTATGACTGATCTACCCAAAAATGTTTTTTTTCCTTCTATGTTCAGTTACCCACGGGTAACGAAAATCAACATCAATGGCGAAATCACAAAGAAATTCACCATTCAGTATCAGGCCCATCGATCAATACCAATAAAGATAGCAAGTGTATTGCCACCTCAAGCCTTCCCAAATAAAACTACTACTGCCCATGTCAGGAGAGAATTAATTCCCCACTCTGATGCAGACTGGAGAAGCCTACAGATGGACTTTTGTCGCCTTCCTCCATATACAGTATCATCCAATAGTTAGCAAGTTTCATTTGGACAAAAATATTAAACTTGATGGATGTTCTGTATTTTTCAGCACCAACTACTGTTTTTTTATACATGTTATTGATTGTGTTGCTGTTACTTAAGCAGTGTAGCTGATTACACAGACCTGTGTAGACGTATGCGTGGTTGGAGTGTTGCTTAGAACACTTTATTTCATTATACAAAGTTTTATTTTTGGGCTACAGGTCTTTTACCCCTTTGAAATGTTACTTAGAATTACAAATTTTTTTCATTATGCAACATTTTAATTTTGTGTTACAGCAACTTTACCAAGGAAATCACAATCAATTTTTGTGTATACATGCGCACAGTATTCTCCCCAGCAAAAAAAAAAAAAAAACAGCCGTTAGGGGGAAAGAGGCCCAGAAAAAAAATGAAAAACAATTATCCATGTCTCCACAGCTCAAGCCAACACAGAAGTGCTCTTAGGGAAGCCGATAGGAATGTGCACATTAGCAAATATAGTTTGCAGTCCTACCAGTTTCTGTAACAATTAGTCATTTCATTTAAGAGTGGGCCTGCGCAGAACCAGACAGCCAAGGAAAATTATGATGCATCTGGCAAAGACCTTCTGGGTGAACATTGCTTGGGCAAGTGTAGATAGCACAAAAACCTGGCACTATTTCACATAAACTTGCCACTATTTCACCTCAGCACCCTTTCTATGTGCTGTGATTTGTAAAGCTGAAAGGCTCAGCTCAATGATGTAGTCCTTGTCTGATGGGCCTCCGTAAGCCCACTGTATGATCCTTTAGACTGATTTGCTTGTTTGGCAGGAAGTCTTCAGATATAATGCCAGGATTGGCTATACATTGAAAACAAGATAATAAACCCTTTCTCGTTTAGGATGACTCTATTGTGAAAAATAGGTTAGTAAAGAAATGAAAGAATCTCCCAAAGCTTATTCCACACATCTACTGTTGATACACTGCACGAGTTAGTGTTTGAATTCCTTTCATGCCAGGGGCAACTTGAATACTTGCATCTTTTTTATAATTATAGTACAGAGAAGACAAAATCTCCTACAAGTAGGGTTGCCGTGATTTCTGTAAAAAAATACCGGCCTTTCTATATATTTATCTTTTTTCCCTATTAATAACATTGGGATCGACCATCATTTTTACCAGCCAGGCAACCCTACCTACAAGTGATATCTGCAGGAATTTACATTGAAAATGGTTTACATCAACGATGCCTAACAGAAAGATGATCTTTGTGTGGTACAAGTGAATTACACATGGCTAAAAAAAAATTGTACACACATTTGTTGGTTGTTAGGTTGTGACTTGTTTGCTGCAAATAAGATTTACTAACAGCACCAATTGACTTCTGACTGTACTGACTTAAGGTGGCCATACATGGATAGATCCGCTCGTTTGGCGATGTCGCCAAACGAGCGGATCTCCCTCCGATATGCCCACCTTGAGGTAGGCAATATCGGGCAGATCCGATCGTGGGCCCTAGGGCCCAACGATCGGATCCTAGCATTCCTAAATGGGGGGTTGGATCGCGGGACCGCATCAACGAACAGATGCGGCCGCAATCCGACGGGATTTTTAAACCCATCCGATCGAGATCTCGATCGGGGAAGCCCGTCGGGGGCCCCCATACATGGGCCAATTAGCTGCCGACACAGTCTGTCGGCAGCTTTTATCGGCCCGTGTATGGCCACCTTTAGGCTAGGACCATTGGAGCCACCAACATGTAGCTAGCTCTAGTAAGGGGCTAACTAGAAGACCAAGCACATCACTTAGCTAGAATGGGCTGGATCATGCTGGTAAATTCCCATTGCCTTAGCACTAATGTTAGAGAAAGTCATACAGCAATAGGATGCACTGCCACTTTTCTGCACTATTTATCATTTGGTTGATGCCCAGTGCTGATCAGTGTTGAGCAAAGAGCACTTCATTCACAGCCTGAGAAACAAGTGGAAGTTGCCATTGAGTAATGGTACCTATAGCATTACAAAGAGAGATGCACCTAGCTCAGCCATGTAACTATAGGGGACCCTGAAGGGCAATTTCACAGACATTACAGACCACAAGAAAGTGTCCCATCTGGTTCAAACCTTAAGGGAACACTATTGTTTTCCTCTAATAGACCTTAAGCAATATTATACAGTAGTTGCATCAGAGGTATCATAAACAGAAAGAATACATTAGTTAAGCTACATTCCAAGTATGTATAATATTAAAACAATCTGACGGTTTATGGATAAGTCACCACAGTAAAAATGTATATTCATATCTGTTTCACATGGCCCACATGCTAAATAAACAGATATCAGAATCTGAATGATTGCTTCCATGTGTTTATCTAAACCCAGCTTGGTCTCTTTTACATTATTTTCTTTTTTTAAATCATGACCATTTTAGTGGGTTTACACACCAGTCCCACAATATAAAGGGAAAACAAAATATAAACATTTTATGAGTTTGACCCATTTATTAAAGGGCAGCTTTAATCTTATTTAACTTAAGATTGTTCTAGATTTCCCCATGCTCTATGCATTTTAAGGTATAGCCTCCCGGCACCTGTTCTATATACCTACCAGGTGATTTTTAGCCTGTTCCCTTCCCTTGTGAGCAGTAGCGTCACAAGAGGGGGGGGTCCTGGTGCGTGACGCGCAGCCGGGCCCCGCCCCCTCCGTACGGCCGAATTTGGCCGCTTTGTCAGTGGCCTGTGAGCTGCCGGGGGCCCTGAGGGGGTGCGGGCCCTGGCCCGCTCGCTCTCCCTGCTCCCCCGGTAGTTCCGCCACTGCTTGTGAGCATTGTTCCCAGAAAAAAGGAGGAGGTGGTCCACACCACACCAGATGAAGTAAACGGGGAGAAAACGTGGCTCTATATTAAATAAACAATTTTAGACTCATGCTCTATAAAAAGCAACTGATTCCAGCATGTCTGACGCTTCAGCATGAGCTAGAACATGTACGAGAGTTGTCATCTAGGAAACATTTAAATAGTTCTGACCGTTAAAGGAACAGTAACACCAAAAAAATTAAAGTATCCTAAAGTAACAAAAGGATAATGTACTGTTGTGGTGCACTGGTAAAACTGCTGTGTTTGCTTCAGAAATACAACCATAGTTTATATAAACAAGCTGTAGCCATGGGGGGGGGGGGCAGCCATTCAAAGCTGAAAAGGGAGAGAAAGGCACAGGATACACAGCAGATAACAGATAAGCTCTTTAGCATACAATAGGATTCTTCAGAACTTAACTGTTATCTACTATGTGTTCTGTGCTTGAATGGTTGCCCACATGGCTACACAGCAGCTTGTTTATATAAACTATAGTTGTATTTCTGAAGCAAACACATCAGTTTACCAGTAAATTATATTGTCTTTCCTTTAAAACACTTTCATTTTTGATGTTACTATTCCTTTAAGTGTGCATTGTCACTCATGTTTAAAGGAGAACTAAACTCTGAAAATGATATATATATATATATATATATATATATATATATATATATATATATATACTGATGATCCAGTAGTAATGATCCAGACCTCTAAAGTTGTCAAAGAAGTTTTCCATCTTGAATTTTGTTAGGAGTGTCTGCAACACACATCAGTGTGCTTTGAGCTGCTTAGGGGTCGTTGGAAATCTTCAAGCAGAGAATGAGGTTTGCCTGTCATACAGATTGATGCTACTGGGCTGATTGTTAAATTCTGGTGTTAATTGTGCTGGGTTGTCTGAGCTGTCATGTACCAATAATCTGAATTATTTACTATCCAGCCTAATATTGTGACATTAATATTATATATATATATATATATATATATATATATATATATATATATATATATATATATATATATATATATACAGCATGTGCAGTGAATCAGTAGAAGAGAATATAGGGAGCTACTGAGAGTATATTTGGAGGCAAAGATCTTCACTGCTAAAGGGCTGTGGGTGCCTTTGGCTGGTGCAGAAGCCCAAAATATAATATACAATATTTCTGCCCGACTTGTTTAGTTAACTTTAGTTTTCCTGTAAAGAATATCTCAGTTGAAGCATGCGTCACTGTAGCTACTAATATTAAAAGCAGATCTGTAGAAAAATCTTTATACAATGTAAGTACACAATACATATTACTATAGACTGTTTAATAGCCATTACGATTTTCTGCAGATATTGCATTTTACTGGGAAATTTTCTAAGGAAGTCAATGAAATGTTGACATGTATTTAAATATGCTTTTTTTTATTATTGCTATAGACAAATAAATTGGTCCAATGAAATACTTCATTGGACCAATTTAGCACCAATGTTTGTAAATTAGCCCCATAGCCTCTATTTCCCATCTGGCTCATTAAAATCTTATTTTGAAAATTGCTCTGACTTGAAAAATAATGAATGGTCCATGGGGTTATAAAGTATAAACAGTATTTCTAGTTTGTATCTTGTATTGAACTGATTTTAAAAACAACATTTTGTGTTCCATTTTTCAGATTTGAATGCACAGACACAAATAAAATCCAGTGTACAGGTATGGGACCTTTTATCCACAATGCGTGGAAACTGGGATTTTGTGGATAACAGAGCTTTCCATGATTTGGATCATCATACCTTATGTCTACTAGAAAATCATGTAAACATTATATACCAAAATGGCTGGTTTTGTTTCCAAAAAGGATTAATTATGTCTCAGTTTGGATCAAGTACAAGGTACTGTTTAATTAATACAGCTAAAAAGGAAATCAGATTATTTGGATAAAATGAAGTCTATGGGATACAGCCTTTCCATAATTCTGAGCTTTCTGGATAGCAGGTTTCTGTATTACAGATCCCATACCTGTACAGCTAAATAAACTATCTTCTGTAAAACGGTTACCCAGTTCTAAAGAGTGAATGCAAATGGATCATTTAAATATACATTCCAAGAGCTGAGGTTATCTGAATTTCCTGCTCTTTTACAATGATTTAAGGTTGTAGTTTATAGGTTTAATAGTTTTAAAATACTATATACAGAAGAGCTGCTGCCATGCGACTACCTAAGATTGATTTCATTTGGCTCCTTGGATTCTAAACTGGAATCAGTAAAATATTGTCTGAATTGTCTGTGCAAGTTACAATTAACCAGGCTAGCAAATGCCTCCAGTCCATATTTTGGGTCAGTTTGCCAAGGCATGATTATAGTCACAGGAAAGTATATTTTGTGGCATGTTCTAACGGGCCTAGATGTGCATGGGAGAGTAAATTATTCTCAAACTACAAGCTATATATAATCAACAATGAAATAAATGTACTCAGTGGCACACAACCATATTGAGATACAATTTTATTTCCCATTTTTAAAAGTTGGTTTTCTGATACTGGCCTTTAGGGGAAACAACAGAAATGTTATTAAAACAAGGTGATCTGTTGATGGTTCTACCCACTACATGATTGTGCTTATGTCTGTGGTCCCTGAGTATTGGATAAACAGATGCATTGGGACATGTTGCAATCCTCAGCCCATGTACCTGCAGGATCTCCAGGGGAGAGCAATAGCCTCCTAATTAGTTGACTGTTGTGGGTTGCAAGGCAACGGCAATGAATGCCACTGTGAGTGGGACAAACCTTGGCATGCTACTAATTAGGAGTTGCATGTACCTTAAATGTTATT
Organism: Xenopus petersii; assembly: GCA_038501925.1. Taxonomy (NCBI): domain Eukaryota; kingdom Metazoa; phylum Chordata; class Amphibia; order Anura; family Pipidae; genus Xenopus; species Xenopus petersii. The sequence goes on from CM076683.1 coordinate 94,452,754, forward strand.
GCATGCCATACCTTGCCTTCCGTTTTGATGGATTTACCTGTAATTGTCCCCACTTCCTATAAACAGTGTCAGTCAGGGGATAAAGAGACAAATATCCTCTTGGGCTAGTTATTGCTATAACCCACTGTACATCATCTAGGCAGGGGTTGCTGTACCCTAATTGATAGTGGCATATAAAGACATTGGTGGAGCCCATGCGTGAGCAGAAAAACAAGCACATAAGAGTAAGCTTCAGAATGTAGGATATAATAATACTTAGGGGCCGATTCACTGAATTCGAGTGAAGGGTTCGAATTGAAAAAAATTCGAATTTCGAAGTTTTTTTGGGCTACTTCGACCTTCGACTACGAAAATCGAACGATTCGAACTAAAAATCGTTCGACTATTCGACCAGTCGAAGTACTGTCTCTTTAAAAAAAACTTCGACCCCCTACTTCGGCAGCTAAAAGCTACCGAAGTCAATGTTAGCCTATGGGGAAGGTCCCCATAGGCTTGCCTGTGATTTTTTGATCGAAGGATTTTCCTTCGATCGTTGGATTAAAATCCTTCGATTCGAAGGATTTAATCGTTCGATCGAATGAAAAATCCTTCGATTGATCGATCGCAGGATTTGCGCAAAATCGTTCGACTTCGATATTCGAAGTCAAACGATTTTAGTTCCTAGTCGAATATCGAGGGTTAATTAACCCTCGATATTCGACCCTTCGTGAATCGGCCCCTTAGCGTTACTCAATTTTGAGAAAAAGGCTTTGCAATACAACATGCAGTAACATGACTTTTTAATAAATGGCATAAAGGACACTAAAGGTAATAATTGTACAAAGTCCATAAGCAAAGTACAAATTGTATAAAGGTTTGTCCAATTGAAGTACAGGGACCAGAAGAAGCCCCCATAGGATTTTTATGTCCCCACTGGTTCCATACACTTTGTGTTCTTTGATGTTAACTCATATTGTATAACATCATATTATTATTAAAATCCAGCTGGTATGCGGCAGAGCCTACTATAGGACATTCTGGGGTCTCCTTAAGTCAAAAAACAAAAACAAAAAACAAAACAGACCCCTCCATGTCAAACAAACCACTGTTCATTTCAATTCAGAGATTTTTTTTTTAATTTAAAACCTTTTTATATTGATAATACAGAATGTGTGACAAACTAACAAATTCAATATGAGTGGGGAAATGCATCTCACACAGATGTGCAAATTATCTTGGCTAAATTGGCATAACTGTTATAACTAAAATAAAAGGCCCTCAACAAAGGTAAAGGTCAATGATATAGAGCAGCTATTTCCAACTGCTGGCCCTCGAGTCTTGTGTGGCCCACACCTGCCTGATCACTTTTCCCTGCTTACCTTGTATACGATTTACTTTGAAGAGATTCAATTATTTTTTCCCTGTTCACACCTCAGATGAAGACTGTAGGAATGACATATTTTCATGATAGATAAAGAAATGTTGTGTGTTTCAACATTTAGGCCAGATTTATCAAAGGTCGAGGTGAATTTTCGAATTTAAAAGAATCGAATTTCAAGTTATTTTTTGTGTACTTCGACCAGGGAATAGTCTAAATTCGATTCGAATTTGAAAAAATTATCACATACTGTCTCTTTAAAAATTCGACTTTGACCATTCACCATTTGAAACCTGCCGAATTGCTGTTTTAGCAAACGGGGGACCTCCTAGAACCTATTTGGAGTCAATTGGTGGACTTTGAAAAATCAACCTATTCGAAAATGGACCTATTCGATCAAAAGAAAATTGCAGACTTAATATCGATTGGTCTTTTTGAATTCGAATTTCGAAGTTTTTTAAATTCGAAATTCGACCCTTGATAAATATGCCCCTTGATATTTATTCACACACATACCAACAAATGAAAGTGTATTAAATGTATTAAAATATAATGCCTGCACTGGTAAACTGGTTTGTTTGCTTCAGAAAGACTACCTTAGTGTATATACCAAGCTGCTGTGTAGCTGTGGGGTAGCCATTTAAGGGCAGAGATACACGCTGCTATTTCATGAGATTAGTCGCCATAGATAAATCACTTCTTCTTCGGGTGACTAATCTCCCTGAACTGCCTTCCCGCCATCGATTTACATTCAACACTCGGATCGATTCGGCTTTCCGAAGACACCCGAAGTTTTCTCATGAGGCAACTTCGGGCGACTTTGGAAAACAAAGCGTTCCGAGTGACATCCTGCTGGTGATTTACCTAGTAAGGCAGTACGGGGAGATTAGTCGCTGGCGACTAATCTCTCGAAATAGCATGTGTCTCTGCCCTAAAGCTAAAACAAATAGAGAAAAGGCACAGGATACATGGCTGATAAAAGATAAGCCCTATAGTATACAATTCGATTCTACATAGCTTATCTGTTATCTACTATTTGACTTGTGCTCGAATGGCTGCCCCCATGCTACACAGCAGATTGTTCATACAAACTGTTTTACCAGTGCAGGGCAACACTACATTGGTTATTTATTATTTAAAAACACTTTCATTTTTTGATGTGACTGTTCCTTTAAGGAGAGATTTTTTCGTTTAACTCTTTTTGTTTTTGTTTGCACAGTGAGCACAATGATGTAGGGAGTGCCAGAATCACCCACCCAATAAGCTCCAACCAAAGCACTGGCTAGACCAGATGTGGACAGCTACATTTTTGGAGTTTTACAGCCTTTTCAACATAAGCTCAATAAATAGGGCTTGTGTTGAACATACTTTGTGCTTCTTGTTTTCATTTATAAATATCTATGGTTTATGTCATTTATTGCACTATAAGCGAAAATGAAACCGTTTTTTATTTGGCACTTCCTGTTACTTCCTGTTTCTGATGAGTGAAGATGAAATCGATAACACTCATTACCAGTCCACTGAGAAGCCCTCTGATGATGAGCTGCTCAAAGGCTGTATCTTAGAGAGGAGGTTATTTGTCTAAAGGCTAAAAATTGGAACTTTAAATTTAAAGTGCTGTTTCATAGTAGCAACTTGCCAATTTTCTGAACTTAATTTGCGAAAATTATTGGATACATTTCTTCTTCAGAATCAGAGAGCATTATTATCAGCAACTAATGTATAAATTGCAAAAGTTATTCTGTGATAGATTTCATGTAAACCTAAGGTTCCAAACCAATGGGGCGTTAAGAAATATGTCAACAAATGTAACACATTTGAAGAGTTTAGAGAGTCCGTATCCTTCCCTTTCCAAGTTACTCCTTTGATGCAGAAACTTATCAACTAATGTAGACATTGTACCACCTGGCTTACTAAGCCACTGTTGGGCTCAATTGCTGGTAACTACTATTTTATATATATAAAATACACAAAACCATGAATATCTTGTAAATTATTTCCTTATAAACGGTGATGTCATTTCTGTCACGAGTCACTGAAACTTGTATATTATAATAAATAAAGTAGCAAAATACGTTTTTATATGGTCATGAAACTCCTCGGTGACTTATAATATCCTTATATTTTACAATAGGGGGTACTTTAGTCTATATATATATATATACCACGAATATCTTGTAAATTATATCCTTATAAACGGTGAGTTCTGATGTCATCAGTTATAAACGGTGAGTTCTGATGTCATTTCTGTCACATGACTCCCTAAAACTTGTGTATTATAATAATAAATAAAGTACCTCCAGATGCAAAATATGAGGGTATTAGAAGTTACCTCGGGGTTCCATGACCTTTATAAAAACACTCGGCCTCCGGCCTCGTGTTTTTATATGGTCATGAAACTCCTCGGTAACTTATAATATCCTTATATTTTACAAAAGGGGGTACTTTATTCACTATGTATATAGGCTCAAAAGAAACTAGCACACACAGGACTTATGGAGAAAAAAAGGTTTTTATTTTTAACAGAAAAAAATGAAAGTTTCGACTAGGTCCCTAGCTGAAACGTTAGTTTTTTTCTGTTAAAATAAAAACCTTTTTTTCTCCAAGTCCTGTGTGTGCTAGCTTCTTTTGAGCCATTGTAAATACTAATACATAGCTCTGCAACCAGGCACCTTATACCAGTGTACGTGCTGTGCCGGCATTTCCAGTTATATATATATATATATATATATATATATATATATATAAAAAATTATATGGCTTTTCTAATCTCATTTTGAGATAGTAGGAGAAAAACACATTTCCCAAACCCCTGAATAACATTTCATGTGCCACAGGTATAAATGTGAAGTACTGTAGTTTTTAGGCAGTTCATTTCACTGTGATGTATTGCAATAACAAAGGGTAACTTTGTACTGTTATTATAAATGCAGAGAATTCATGAAAGCCACTTTGTAGATGGCTGTTTGTTATCAAATGTTTGCATACAGATTCCAAGCAACCCACAGAGCAAACAACACTGACTTCTGTAAACAAAAGATCACCTGTCAGAACACAGGGATCAGCAAGGGGCATAGATACAAACCAAGGCTCTACTCCTTCCTCTTTTCCTTCTTTCTTCTATGAAATTATGTACTGAAAGTCCTTTATTAGCAAAATGAACTGTGCATATAGAACATCTAGGTACAAAACAGATATGTGCAAAAAAACATCCACAGAAGGGTCACAATATTTTGGGGAGTATGAGATTGGCAACATACACAAAGAAACCAGCAACTGAAAATCTGACCATAAGGTGAAGAAAATAAAATGTAACTCGGGGCATATTTATCAAGGGTCGAATTTCGAATTGAAAAAACTTTGAAATTCGAATTCAAAAAGACCAACCGAAATTAAGTCTGGTTTTTTTTTTGGCTGAATAGGTCCATTTTCGATCAAATAGGTCCGTGTTAGGCCGAATTAGAATCGCTCGAATCTAAGGAATAGTGCATTCGAACACATTTCATTCTAAGTTTTTCCCCCAAAAAACTTAGATTTTTCAAAGTCCACCAATTGATTCCAAATAGGTTCTAGGAGGTCCCCCAAAGGCTAAAACAGCAATTCGGCAGGTTTTAGATGGCGAATGGGTGAAGTGGAATCTTTAAAGAGACAGTACATGATAAATTTCCATATTCAAATTTTTCGAATTTTTTTCAAATTCAAATCGAATTTGGACTATTCCCTAGTTGAAGTACACAAAAAATAGCTTGAAATTCAGATTTTTTTTTCATTCAAAAATTCTCCTCGACCTTTGATAAATCTGCCCCTTACAGTCCCACAGTTTCAGTGCCATGTAAACTAAATGCAAAGCATTAATGAAACAGAAAATGAGGGGTTAAAAAACTGGAATGATGGCGAAAAGTTTTAACCATGCCCATTTATGGCCACACCCCCTAATTACCATGTCAATTTTACAAAATTTGGCAGGTATTAAAGTTTGACCACATTTCTGAGAGTTATTTGTTTCTTTGCTTATCTTACAAATGATACATAAAAATGATACATACAAACATACAAATGTATCAGAGTGCAGCTGCTCAGTGTTCTGGGCTCCTTGGCAAAAAGCCTTTTATTTCATTACATGCCGGGACTGCGGGCTGAGCGATCAAAATCGGGACTGTCCCGGATAAAAAGTTAACGGGACAGTTTGGAAGTATATTTTATACTACAAATAAAGCCTTTATTATTAAGTCCTCAGACATATGATCTGCTTCCATGCAGCTCCTGCTGCTACATACTGTGAAAGAGGTTATTTAAATACTATATATGAGTCACTACTAAGAGCCATGGGGTCGGTGGACACAGAGCACAAAATGGATGCCTAGGTGCTGGAACTATTGAAACAATAGTATGGAAGTAGCAAAAAGAGTCCGCACACACAGGACTTGAGTAAGAAAATAAATTTGTCGTTTATTCAACGTTTCGGCCCAGTCACATGAGCCCAGGCTCATATATATATATTGTACAAATGCCTCCCAATGTTCACATTTGTACTCCAGCCTACTCTATCACGCCACCTCAGCAAGATGTAGAAACATGGACCTCCAGCAAGTGAGCACTAAATAAACTACTGGCAATTGACTGGGTTCAATCACTCTAGCCGGTGACCTTTTACATGTAAAATATACAGGTTGGCCAGAACACTGAAAATAAAATGGCTTGACACACCTGAAAACTGAATATCCAAATGTTTTACATAATGGTTATAAAAGCAGGTTTCACAACTGTAATGAAGTCTCCATGTAGTCAAGAGTTGAAATAATGTATTTTGTAATTTGTATTGTAATTGAAATTATATATTTTTCTGGATCGTTGCTGCCACCACATGGATAAAATTGGTGTGAAGATTTGAATTAAAGGGGAAAAAAGCATAAATAATGTAGAGGAAGAGCAATATGAAAGCTTGTGCCTTCAGTCTGTTCTTTTTTTATTCACAGTTTAAAATATTTCAGGTATGGGACCTGCTATCTCGAATGTTTTGGACCTGGGGTTTTCCAGATAATGGATCTCTATGTCATTTGGTTCTTCATCTCTTAAGTCTATTAGAAAATCATGTAAACAGTAAAAAAAATAGTCTGGTTTTGCTTCCATTAGGGATCAATTATAGCTGTACTGTTTTATTATCACAGAGAAATAGTCATTACATTTCCTGGGCAACACAAACACATCAGCCTGTATGTTATAAAGTCAAAGAATAAATGTAAAAGATAAAGTAAAATAAGTGTCATAATGATGCCTACAATTACACCAATATTTCACACCCGTCTAGACCTGGAGAAATCTAATGAAGTCAGTAGGACTAATTCAGATGACAAAAGATTTCTGGCATTGGTGTTAAAATGTCAATTTTAAATTGCATTATAACACCTTTTTTTTTTTTTTTTTACAGACTTTATAGATTTGCCCATATAGCTGTCTGTTATAGCTAAAAAGTACATTAGATAATAAGTATCATACCTAAATGTCAGTTTACCCCATACAGACATATGTTAGAATTATGGTACTGTCAGCAAGGGATTTTCTGAACGGAAATTAACACAAAGAAGTTATTGTCTGAGTCGTAAATCTTGCCTGGCAGTTCAGAATGGTAGGAAAGTTCTCTTTCACTTTTATTTTTACAATATTGGTTTTTCAGGATATTTATGGTAACCATGTGGTCTGTCTCCTTCCTACTGATAAGGCTGATTATCTTTCTGATTCGTTTCAAAAATGACAAAGAAGAGAATAAAGTAGGAGGTAGTCACCTGGTACAGAAACACACTTTTTAAGCAGATTTAACAAGGCTTAAAGGAGAAGGAAAGCTACGGAGGCATTTTATTGCCAATAGATTAGCTGCAATAGTGCAAGCTAGAATGCTATATTTATTCTGTAGAATGTTTTACCAAACCTGAATAAGAAGCTCTAGAAACTCTCTGTTTGTTTTGGATAGGAGCTGCAGTATTACCGTGGTGTGACATCACTTCCTGCCTGAGGCTCTCCCTGCTCTGCGCTCAGATTACAGCAGAGAAGGGAGGGGGCAGCGGAAGAGGAGCAAACTGAGCATGCTTTTGCCCAGGGCAATTAGGTTTAAGCTGAAGGCAGGAAGTCTGATACAGAAGCCCATGTGTACACAATAAAAGGAAAGAAATGCAGTGTTTCTTTTGACAGGGGGCTCAGAGCAGCATTACTTTGGGGGTTTACTGGTATATTTAGATGGACCTTTCTGATAAGGCTTACTTAGTTTTAACTTTTCCTTCTCCTTTAAGATGGTGTTTTTAAGGACAGGGCTCCTTTGGACACTCTTAGCATTGCCTTCTTGATATTTTTTAGTTACAACTTGTTTTTGGAAGAAATGTAACAATTTTGCAAACATCTGTAACTGCTTTGAAAGCAAGAGTTTGTAGAGAAACAAAGTAGAGAGACGCACACCCTAAGGTTAAAATACGAGGTGCTAATCCGTGGGAGCCTCCCCATGCAGGTTTCCAGGGGTAATATAACAAAAAACGAAGAACGGATTGCACAATCGATTTGAAAAAATCATTAACAAAATGTATTAATCAAAAAAAGAAAGGTTACAAAAAATATCAAAATAAATGGTGAGCCCAACGCAATTCGACCATAATGGTCTTTCTCAGGGGCACAAATAATAAATAATGAAAAAAGAAAAGGCAGGAAAAGCAAAAGTTTGGGCACCACTTGCAAAATTACATAATTGGTTAATTTTGGATGTGAAAAGTTGTAAATGCTGTAGCATGTGCAAAAGTTTGTAAACCTCCTTTGGCACAGATCACAGTTTGTAAACTCCTTTTGTATCAAGTTAAGAGTCTTTCAATTCCTGCTTTACTCTTCCTTTAAGGTCACTTCTACATATTTAGGCTAAAGCCACACAGTCAGCTGATTCTCGCCATGTAAATACAGCCCTATGTGGACTTTGCCTAAGCTCTACCTATATATTTTCAATGATGTTGAAGTCAAGGCACTGTGAGGGCCATTCCATAACCTTTAGCTTGCTTTTCTTCAACTAGCGCATAGTGGATTCTGAGGTAAGTTTAGGATGATTGTCTTGTAGGTACCATCCCCCTTTTCTGCTTCAGCTTCATAGCTGACTGTTTCACATTGACATCCAGAATTTGCTGTTATTTAGTAGAATGCATTCTTCTCTTTACAAGTAAAATGTTTCTTGTGCGACTGGCTGACACACAGGTAAGGCTTCCTCCTGATATCTCGTTCATGCAGATCAGTGCAAGCAAAGCTGCCACATGGAACAGGACAACACCACTCCTGTGTTGGCCAAGACAAAGTTCCTTTGTTATATCAGAATTTGCCTTTCTGGACAGCATCTTCAAAACTGTGTCCTGATATCCTCAGTTCCCCTTAAAGGGGATGTAAAGGCAAAAAAATAAAATCTCATTTTTACTTTCTTTAATGAAAAAGAAAACTATCTCCAATATACTTTAATTAAAAAATATGTACCATTTGTATAAGAAACCTGACTGTATGCAGTGAAATTCCCCTTTCATTTATCATACTTATGAAAAGCAGGAAGAGCCCCCCACCTTACTTCCCAGCAGTGTCGAACTGAAGCAGCGACTATGTAGAGATTTGTATTGGATATTATTTTTGCCTTTACAACCCCTTTTATTTTTCGAAATCCAGCTGCAGGGACAGAGATCATGGAGCCAGATTTAAACAGAACCAGTGCAGTCTGCATATACTGATTATTAATCAGTCTTGCTGTATCAGCTTCTGGCAGATATTATTTGACTTCTGTTGTTTTGGTAATTTATGACGAATCTTAAGCAGCCCAGACCACACTGAGCATGTGCACAGTCTTGGTCTTGCAAAGATGTTTAACAAAGTTACAAGATGGTGACCCCCAACTTTGAAAGCATAAATAGTTTTTTTTTATTAGGCTTGTGGTGCAGCAAGTTGATGTTTATATTTAGTATGCAAAATACAGCATTTCTAGCATTATTCTATTTTAGACGTTAGTTCCCCTTTAACTGCCATTTCTTAACTTTATCCACTCCCCCCCAGCTTTATTCTGAGATTCTTATTCTGGGTGTCACATACCACAATGACTCTTTTGTTCCTCTGTTTTAAAATTTGTGAAATAAAATTAAGTTATGTTAATGTATACAAATAAGTTGTTAATACATGGATTCCTGCAGTAGCTGTTCCCTGCTATAGAAAATTACTTATATGTGTCATTTGGCAAGGGGTCAGTTGCATCAACTGTATAATTGCTATTTCAGCAGAAAGTGTGGGCCCCCTCAAAATTCTTCAAAGGGACCTAGCAAACAGCTATGGCTATTACAATTACAAAAAGGTCAATACCCTCAAAAATAAATGATTAATTCATAATTCATTCTACAAACAGGAATTGGTAAGTTTTCTCAGGACACAGATCTTTGCACTTGCTGACAGCTTGCTGAATAGTCTCACAAGGCCCCATTTTCAGAATGGTAGGCAAGGTCTTACAGAAGCAGACATCTTTCATAAAAGGCCTGAATAATGGCAGTTAATTATTTACTATTGTCAGTATTGTTCTTGGTAGCCCTGTGTTGACAGTGTGCAAGAAAATTAAAGGATCAGTCGCTCTTAATATGCCTAACTTTATTTTGTTTAAATTATATTTCCTTTGCTCAATTCCTGTAGCTCTGTGTTTTGGAAAAATATGATGCCAAATGCTATTCTTGGATTTAGTAAACACAGAGAGTGGTGCAACTGTTTTGCACAAAACTGTCTGTCCTCAATAAAAAGGAAAAAGGATTAGTCCAGGCTAGGATTAGGTTGTAAAAAAAAAAAAAAAAAGGAGCTATAAATATTCCAGTATTTTATTAGATAATGATGGACATCAATTACCACTCTGGGATTTTTCTGTTTTACAACTCCCTGCACCCTTAGGAAACTTTATCTGAAGGCCAACAACAGCTGGAGGACTGCAGGTTGCCTATCCCTGCAATAGATACACAACTAAACAAAGGCTAGGATAAATATCTCAAAATCAGACTGGCATTACTGATAGTCCCAGAAATGACAGTGTCCGTTTTAACACACACACACACATATGTATGTGTATATATATATATACACACACACACACACATACACATATATAGTAGATGTTAAATGGATATTTCTATTCCAGTGATCATTCAGTCAAGGTCTAACCTATCAGATCAGAGTATGGCCAAATGTAGCACAGGAAATAAAAATGGAAACCCTCAAAGTTGTGTAGAAAGTTTCACATTTACAACACTGTATTTTGGGAGAAGCCTTATGGAAAGATGCAGTCATGAGAAGTCAGGCTAATGCCACACAGGACTAATTCTCAGCCTGCTGAGAAATACAGGCTGAGAATCAGCCCCTACGGAAATTGCCTTCTTCCATTCCTGCACCTGGAACCACTGTGTTGGTCCAGGTATAAACAAGTGGCGAAATACAAACTCACGCACCTAAATGTGTCATGTTTGTCTGTACCCAGGCCGATGCAGTGGCTCCTGGTGTAGGCAAAGACAAAGGCTGATGCCAGCAGAGGTACTGATTCTTGACCTGTATTTCTCCTCAGGCTGAGAATGTGGCATTAGCCTAATGTAGTGATCCCCAACCAATGGCTCCTGTTACTCTCCCACCCCATGCATGTTGCTCCCAGTGGCATTAAAGCAGGTGCTTATTTTTGAATTCCTGGCTTGGAGGCAAGTTTTAGTAAAAAACATGTGTACAGAGCCCCCTATAGGCTACCAGTCCACATAGGGGGCTACCAAATAGCCAATTACTGCCTTTATTTGGAACCCCTGGGAAGTTTTTCGTGCTTGTGTTGCCCCCTAACTCTTTTTACATTTGAATGTGGCTCATGGGTATAAAAGGTTGGGACCCCTAGCCTAAAGGATTACAACTACAGTCATTTTAAAACATAACATTGCATACTACAAAGAATTAGATTGCATATTGATTAAAGAATACGTTTAGCTATTTAAAAATGTAAACAGGAAGGACTGGTGTACTAAATGGAACTGGTATACCCACAGTTCCATTTTTAGTGTCTACTACCAAAGGCATATCTAGATATTACTGGAACCCCCAAGTAGAAGCAGTTACCCATCATATTTTGATACTGCTCCCTATTTAATGGCAAGTGGACCCACTACTCTGCTGAGTCCATCCAGCAACCATGTGGTCGCCATGTGGTTCATGGTAATTTACTACTTATGTGGGCAGGGTGTACATCCTTGTTTAGGAGAGAAAGGGAAATTAGTATGAGAATGGTATTTCAACATAGACAATAAATAATCCTAAATACAGTACAGTACACCGGTGTTATTATTACACAAGCAGCAGGAGTCAATGAAGTATGTTTTTATTGCATGCTGTCTGTTAGCTTCAGCCTCAAATAATCAGTGGCACAACTAGCAATGCCAGGCATAGTATCTGCTGCTAAGTATGCAGGCAAGAAGAGAGATAGGGACTCCCACAGGCGCCAGTATTTAAACTCACTTCTTAGCATTTACGATATACAACTTCTAAAGGCTGTACGTGTAATTTATTGAATTATTCATCAGATTAGCCTTTTGGTGGGCAGATAGAAAGGAAGGTTTTTATTTGCATGGAGGATTGCTAAACGCATAATTCATTACAAAGTCCTGAAAAACCATTCAAATAGCAAATATAAAGGCAATCACAAATGCCTATTTGTTAGCATTTTATTGCTACGTTATTTTATGGTAAAGTGTAAGGCTAAGGGCAGACGGGCAGATTCGGGGAGATTTAATCGCCTTTTCTGAGGGGCGACAATCTCCTCCAACTGCCTTCTTCCTGCTTGAATGAGAAAACGCCAGCGCAATGCACACTCGGCACTTTGATTTCCGAAATCGCCCGAAGTTGTATCATGAGTAAACTTCAGCCAATTTCGGAAATCAAACCGACGCTAGTGCATTGCACTGGCATTTTCATAAAACTTACTGTTACTACTGCATTTTTTAAACAAAAAATCTCACTGGACTTACCCACTCTGTTTAGTGTTATTATCCTTTATTAATATAGCGCCAATATATTCCTTATTACTTATTATAATCAGAAAACAAATGACAAGAAAAGAGGAAACTGTAGAAGTGAGTGATCAAAGGATGTATATGTGTGTGTACTTGTGTTGTGGGGCTTGGATTCTAATCTTCAAATGGGGGGCTGCCCAAAAACAGTCTTGGAAACCTATAATTTAAGGTCCCAATCCATACCACATATACTATAATCTTTCATCCAGAGCTAATAAAAAATTTGCCTTGTTGGAATATAGGTATGGGCACACAGATCTGTAGGCTACACTGTTCTCAGCCTGCATATTTTTTCACGAGGAAACTACGGGCGACTTTGGAAAACGAATTGACGTGTGTGATTAGTGCCGGCGATTTTTCATTTTAGCCAGCGCAGAGTGAGGGAAGGCGTTTGGGGATATTGGTCGCTGCAAAGACCAGGCGATAAGTCACCAGGCAACCAAATCTCCCCAAAATGTCCAGTGTGACCTTACCCTAAGAGAAGCGATTCCACTCTGTGGAAGCAGAGGTCAGCCAAAATATGCGAAAGGAGGCGTCTTCAGGCCGACCTCCTGTAATTGTCAGTGTAAGGAAACTTTCAGCCGTTATTAGAAGGAACATAGATAAGTCATGTTTTGCGCCTGTTAAAAGGGAGCAGTTTCCGTTTTACAAATGTAAGGTACTGGGAACAAGGTAATGGCCATATTACACTACACTGAGCAGTGCAGGACCATCCCACTCCTCAATGCTGACAGTAACTCACACGCACCCCGACACTCTCGCTGATCGCTGCCTCACTCATGTCTCTTGTAGTGGTGAGTAACTTTCCTACCACCAAGTTAGACATTTGGCATTTCTGCCCACCACTAGTTCCACAGTGCAAGGGTTGTAACTTCAAAAAATTTTTTGTCAGTATTATTCTGAAAGAGATTTCAGTAAACCCCACCTAAAATTAATTTGTATTAATTTCATTGTATGTGATTTGTAGTAAGTCCTAGTATTTAGTACAAAAAATAATAAGAATAATGATAAACTGAGAAATCTAACCACTAAGAACAATATACTAACTATACTTAGGGAAGGACTACACAGACTACACCGATGCGCTGCAACAAGTCGCATGGGACAGAAATAAGTTAAGAGATATAAATGTCGGATGAAGTCGCATCGTTGATCCGGCGCAACACGATTATCGCATGCAGACGCAACGTGCATCGTCTGCATCCAACAGTCGTGTTGAGTCGGATCAATGATGTGACTTCACCCGACATTTCTATCTCTTGCCTTATTTCCATCGCATGTGACTTGTCACAGGCGTTTTGCTGCATCACGCTGAAAACTTCCGTATAGTCCTACTGTAAGAGGTCAGCATTAAAAAACAGAGGCCAGGCTCGCTGTTCATGTCTGGGTGTTTGAAACTGATGGAAATTGAAGTTTTTTCGCATTATATAATATAATACACTTATGTCTCCCTGCCTGTAACTGTCCATAGGATGGATGGCAATCTATCTTGTACTATCGTTGAATGAGATTTAATGTGTTGGCCACTAAACAGGTAAATGATGCTGGCCCTATAGAGAATAACAGGAGCACAAACTGAATTGAACAAGAAATGAGTATATAATACATTTATATATAATTGTTTGTATAATACAAAACAAACATTTCAGCAGCTATTTGGAATTGCAGCAGCTATTTGGTTGCAATCTAAATAAAGGTGGCCATACACGGGCCGATAAAAGCTGCCGACAGACTGTGTCGGCAGCTTATTGGCCCGTGTATGGGGCCCCCCGACGGGCTTCACCGATGGATGGGACAAAAAAGCCCGTCGGATCGTGCCCACATATATTCGTTGATGCGGTCCCGCGATCTGACCGCCCCTTAGGATCCGATCGTTGGGCCCTAGGGCCCACTATCGGATCAGCCCGATATTGGCCACTTCAAGGTGGGCATATTGGAGGGAGCTCCGCTCAATTGGCAACATCGCCAAACGAGCAGATCTCTCCATGTATGGCCAGCTTTAGGGTCCCATGGACAGTAAGCTGGCAACCAGGTAGAAGTTTGAATGACATGAATACATAGGAGAGGGTCTAAATATAAAATAAATGAAGCTCAAAAAAACAAAAAATATTTAGCCTCAAAGAGCAATAGTTTTTATGGTTGCCAGGGTCAGTGTCTCCCTCCATTTTTAAGCTGGAAAGAGGCAAAAAGCAATAATGTAAATAACATACCTCCCAACTGTCCTGTTTTTAGAGGGACAGTCCCACTTTTGACAGCTCAACCTGCAGTCCCTCGTTTGTACTGGAAAGCCAAGCTTTTCTCTGCACTGAACAGCCAGAAAAAGAAACAATGTTTCTAATTTAATTGGCTTTTGGCAGACAGCCCAGAACAGCCACAGCTGCAGATAAGATATTTTTGTACCAATTTTAAGATAAGCAAATAAGTAATTGTAACAATATAAGACAACAGGTCCCTTGGGAGAAGTTACACTCACAGCTTAAAGGGCAACTCACCTTCATTAGCAAAACTGTATCAGCCCATTCAGGCAAATGCCCAGTGTGCCGCTCCATTTATATTTCTGGGGAATTGGACCCGAAGCCAAGCTGAAGTTGAATGGGACCTGAAACAGAAACCACCAAAAAGCCAAAGCTGTTTCGTCTAGGAGGAAGAAGACTCGGAAGGTCTGGTCACCAACATTTTTTTAACTTGAGGGGACTGGTCACCAATGTTTTTTATATGTGGGGGAGCCCTGACCACCAATTATTTTTTTTTTTTTACTTTAATGGAAAACCCTGGCCACCAATGTTTTTTTCCCCATTTAATTGGGTGGCCCTGACCACCATTTTATTTAACTTGGGGGGGTGGTCACCAATGTTACACATTTATATGTGGACTGCTTTGATTTTTTTTTTGTCAGGGCTGCTTTTTATTCCCAGTCTGGCCCTGCCCCCTCCCCTTTGCAGACTCTCCCCCAACACCTTATTGCATACCTTTTGGGACCCAACCAGTGTCGGGCCACAAGATGCTCAGAGCTGCAGGAGGGCCGAAAATTGGGCTAATCAGACATAAGTTGCTAGTGCCCCAACCCTACCATTGTGTCCTATGCACATCTCTTCTGCCTAGCACTTGTTTCAGCTCTGCCCTGATAAGCAGCAGGGCCCAGGACAGCGGGGCAGTCCAAACCTGTTTTCTATTAAATTTGTATATAAATCCTGAATATGTAGTCTAAAACAGTTAGCGATGGTTTGGTTGAAGTTTCACCTTCATCACAGGAGTTATGATGAGATTGTAATTTGCCCAATCCTTAGTATTCTAGCCATGCTGGATAACTGTAGGCTGTAAGTATCTCTACCATATAATTTGCTCCGTCAGAGCATTGTTCCCATCCTGTAAGTAGCCCCAGTTGAATCAGATTTCTAAAATCAGTTGGTCTGACTGTAAATGAACCAGTTGGAAGTGTAAACAAGTCAAGTAAAGAAAATAGGTTATAGGTGCTTATCCCCACTGTGCTAAATGGCCAGTAATGGCAAAAAAGAAAGGGGCTTGCAAATATTAACATGCTGTATTTCTAATAAGTGTGTGTTTGATTTGGAAGCACTTAGGGCAATGGCATACACGAACTGTTGCCACTTGGTAAGGATGGTTTCCTGCAGCCATCAACTGGAAGCACAGCAAGCAACCCTGAACTTGATATTATAGCATTGGCATGTGGTTTTGTGTGATTGTCGCTAATGTAGGGTGACTAGCAGTGCTTATAATTGATACCAGTGGAAAGATATCCACAGGGAGTAGCAGCAATCTAAATGTCTTGTGTGCCATAGCCCTAATACCACTTATCTAAATAAGCTCATGTGGTTTTAGTACTTAGGTAATTAGCAGAGGATAAAATGTCATTCGTGGCTCAATACACATATACAAGATGAAATCCTTTCTTCTGCAAAATGGATTGCATCTGTCAAGAAATATTTTCACTGCAAGTGTTTGACATATAAAAAAAAAAAAGTACAGGTGGAGCACACTTTGTTTTGCACAGCATCTCACAGCATTCCATTAAAGGAAAACTATACCCCCCAACAATGTAGGTCTCTATAAAAATATATTGCAAAAAACAGCTGATATGTAAATAAACCATTTTCATAATGATATACTTTTCTAGTAGTATGTGCCATTGAGTACTGAATATAGAAAACTGCCATTTTAAAAAAATAAGGGCCGCCCCCTGGGATCCTAGAATTCACAATGCACACAAACAAACATAAATATTAGGTCACATGAGCCAATTAACAAACAGAGTTCTGTCTTTTACTCACACACTTCTTGTATTATTATTCTTGTATTATTTCAGGTCAGGTGATCTCTGAGGCAGCACAGTGAATATCATAAAATTGTGGTTCATGGTAAGAGACATATAAGGGCAATATTTACTTAAATATATATATATATATATATATATATATATATATATATATATATATATACACATATATACATATACACACACACACATATATATATATATATATATATATATATATATATATATATATATATATATATATATATATATATATATATATATATATATATATACACATACACACACCAGTTTGGTAAGATTCTTTAAAATGACACTTAATTTGATATATGTTGCTTAAGTATTATTAAGTATTCATTTTTGGGGTATAGTTTTCCTTTAAATGGAAAAATGGTATGATTGAATACAATTCTGACTTAGTGGCATGGTGAGCCTTCTGAGCCAAATGTCTTGACAAAAAGGTTGCTTCTAAACTGGTTACAAATAAAATGCTAATTTTCCCACCGACCTGTATTGTAATCACTCCACGTGTGGGCCCCATAATAAGCAAATGGCACTGATCATTGATTTAAAATGATGTAAAACACACTGTAAAGGGCAATAAATGAATTGAATTTGATAATAAATGTTATTATTGGATTATTGGGCTCATATTATTTATTTACTGAGTATTTATTCCCTGGGAGACCAAAGGGATTGAGCCCTCCAATCCAATTATAAGGACCTCATATAGGGTGTCACTAATTGTTTCTAAAACAAGTCCCCCTTTCAAAAGTTTGTGAGCTGACATTGCTTCTGGAGAAAGATTGAGAGGAGACGTTTGAGAAGCCTCATAGCTGTTTTGTAATTTGTGATTGGGAATGGTTTATAAGCAGTCTATTGGTTACTTGAAATCAATATTTATTAAACGGAATTGTACTATGATCCATCTCTTTCTCTCAACATTTTATTTACATGCTGATTGAGCGGATATTGGAACACAAGCGAGAGTCATTACTGACGCACAGGCAGATACTTTTGTAAGTATATTACCCATATGGGGAATTTGACTTGTGGACACTCTGTTTCACTTATAAACATCACTATTAGTTCATTATATACTCCAAACCAGGCCCGGACTGGCAATCTGTGGGTTCTGGCAAATGCCAGAGGGGCTGCTATAAGGTCCCATAGAAAGTCAGTATTTAGTGGGCTGGTGGGGGCTGTTTGCGCCTCTATGTGGGCTGACTGGTCCTCTGTGTACCTGAAATGCCAGGGCCCATTTTAATTCTCAGTCCGGACCTGCTCCAAACTGCAAGACTAATAGTCCGAGAGGTTACCTAGGGTATATTCTAAGCAACTGAAGGCCTGTCTCACATAGGTAAATGTTGATGTTCATGAGGTCACCATCAGGAGAACACTGAACAACAATTGTGTGTATGGCAGGGTAGCAAGAAGAAAGCTACTGTTCCCCCAAAAAATATTGCTGACCGTCTACAGTTTGATAAAGATCATGTGGCCAAACCAAAAGGATAATGAATGAAGCCAAAATAGAACTTTTTGCCTTAATGGGATGCGGTCATGATTTTTATGGTGTAGTTTTTATTTCTCAATGACATGGTTTACACAAAAAATAGTCCACTTTACCATATAAAATTTTATTTATTAAATTTTAAATCTGCACCTGGACAAAAACCCATGGCAAACTTCATTTGCAGGTAAAACAACAAAAAACTTTGGTTACCATGGGTTACTGCCCAGATGCAAATCTGTCCAGTACGAATACTTCCACTGTGAGCACCCAGGTTTTCGGTGGTATCATGCTGGGATTCAGTGGGTTTTTTTTTTCTAGGTTTATACTGCAGTCAGATATAGTTATGACCTAATACATGGATGGTGGGAATTTTTCATGCCTTTTTGACAGTTTCTGTGTAGCAGCATCAGTTCAATGCATCAGGCATTTAAACAGTTTAAATGAGTGAAATTTGTGAAAGTCCGTGTTTTGATGTGAATGGAATACACTCGGGTCTCATTCACTGAATCAGCACACAGTATCAATGTCACTATATATATATATATATATATATATATATATATATATATATATATATATATATATATATATATTTTTTTTTTTTTTTTGTTTTTTAACTTTCCTGTGAAGTTGCAGAGTTTGCGTCTTGAGTTTAATTATCACACGGGTATTCTAGTGTTAAAACACCCTAATATGTGTAAGCATGGGTGATGGAGAAATTAGACTGTAATAACTATGTATAAAGGATGTTAAAAATAATGCTCCTTGGAATATGCTACACTATGAAAGTTGTGCTATGAAAGTTGTGCAAGTTGTGTTCGTTTAATGTAAAGTTATGGCAAAGCTTATGTAATTTACATCAGGGGTCCCCAACCTTTTTTGGTCCGGGTACCGGGGGAGTGGGTTGAGGGGGGTTGGAGCCGGGGGGTCAGGTGGGGTTGGCGTCCAATTCTGGAGTGTCGGGTCCTATTTGGTGGCCCAGTTGAAGACTGTTCGCGGCGCGGCAGTTAGGGACCCCTGATTTACATAACTTCTGCAAAAACTGGCTAGAAACTTACAGAACTTGCCTAGAAGCTTATATAACTTGTTTATCAAGTGAAAGACAATACAAATAAGCTTGTCATTGTAGTTTGGAGAGCTCAACCCTCTTAGAATACACCTGTGTAGGTCTCAGGTGCTAATACTGGAAGACTTACACCTGCTTTGGTTCAACTGGTGCATTCAGAAGAAAAATCCAGAAGCACACTGTGGTTGGTGAACAAAATAGGTTGAGGTAGCTTTAAACGTAGGCCAACCTCCACTGACCCCGAAGGAATTAACCCTCTGACTTTTTATCACATTCATGATTTCTACCATCTATATGAATTACTACTGACTAGTTATTGGGCCCCACAGCAAGATCATAGGGCCCCTAAACTTACACAATTTATGTAACTTCCATATGAACAATGACAGAGCAGAGCAGGAAAACTTGGGGGTTAGTGGAATTTCCCTTATGAACAGACTGACTAATTAGCACATTATGAATTAAACTATTTACTTGTTTTAACATCAGCAGTTTATATTGGGATCTATTTACTGAATAATATAAGTATCTCCTACATAAACTTTCCTGCAGTGGGGATGACTGGTTATTATAGAGTAACATTGGCTGATTCTATAGGGATCTATTTACTGAATGATATGAGCATCTCCTACATAAACTTTTCAGCAGTGGAATAACTAGCCATTCAGGCCCTACAGCAAGATCATTGAGGTCTTAAACATATGCAATTCATGTGACTTATGGAAAAACTCACATTTCTTTTGTATAACCTTATGTACCGTATGTTATGTGCATCTAGCAATGACAGGCAGAGAAGCATGACAGGGGCAAGGAGGTGGGTAGGGTTTAAATTAGGGCAAACTCCACTGACTCCAAATAAACTGACTGTTAATTAGCACATTAATTAACCTATTTAGGGCTATTCCACACGGGGAGATAGCGACGCGTTTGCGGTCGCGGCGACAAAGCGCCCGTGTGGACTAGCCCTTAGGGTTAGTTCACACGAGGAGATTCGGGAAGATTTTGACGCCTGGTGACTAATCGCCTCCTCTTCTTAACGACAAAATCTCCCCAAATCTCCTTGTGTGAACTAACCCTTATATGAACTGCTTATAGAAAAACATCAGCTGTTTATATTGCACACACATAAGGCACGTGGCCAAATTTTTTTTCTACCACGCACTTGTGTTAATGGGGGCCCCATATGAATAACTTGTACAGAGCCCCAAAGTTTCTGATGGTGGGCTTTCCAAAAGTAACCCAAGCATAGCATTAGCTAGAACAACTTGATGGGCATATTTGAAGCCTGTACAAAACAGGCAATGCAAAGCTACATCTCACCCTCATTCGTGTTTTTTTTTTTATTTTTTTTTTTACTTTCAGTGTTCTAGATAAAGCAGCAGCTTAACAGAGACTAGTACTTGCAAGTTTGTTCTTTAGATCTGCCCTCTCTTTAAAAAAACAATTACAAATTGAGCGTCTAACACTTTGGGCCAGATTTACCTAGGGTCGAATATTGAGGGTTAATTAACCCTCGATATTTGTCTGTTGAATGTAAATCCTTCAACTTCGAATATCGAAGTTGAAGGATCTACTGCAAATAGTTCGACTGAACGAAAAATCATTCGATCAAACGAAAAATGAATGGTTAGATTCAAAGGATTTTAATCCATCGTTCGAACGATTTTTCTTTGACCTAAAAATTTTTACAAAGCCTATGGGGACCTTGCTAACATTGCACCTCGGTAGGTTTTAGGTGACGAAGTAGGGGGTCGAAGTTTTTTTTAAAGACAGTACTTCGATTATTGAATGGTCGAATAGTCAAACAATTTTTAGTTCAAATCATTTGATTCGAAGTTGTAGTCGAAGTGGCCAATTCCATGGTCGAAGTAGCCAAAAAAAACATTCGAAATTCGAAGTTTTTTTTATTCTATTCCTTCACTCGAACTAAGTAAATGGGCCTCTTTATTTAAATTTTTTTTTTTAATTTTTTTAAGGTCAAAACTCTCAAACTCGATTTTTTTTAATCCAAATTCAAAAAACAACATTTATCAAAACTGGATCCTTATAACAATTCAAATTCGATTATTTTCCACCTAAAACCTGCAGAGTTCAGTAGACCTGATGCTTTTTGGTCATTAAGGATACATCAAATGAATAATTTTTGGATATAGCTGAATAATACCTCAGCAAAAGGTTTAACCAAATAATGAACAGAATCCAACCTCTAAATATCATATTAAAATTTTAGATATGTTCACTGCAAACTTTGCTTAATGAGGAAAACAAATTAGCCCTTCATCTATCCAGTGACTGAAAGTCACATTACTTTTTGGAGGTTTGGATCCAGTATGGTTGAAAATAAAGAATTCTGGAGAATTAAAATTGCTGAAAAAAATGTGCGGAGCTTTGGCTGAAACCTAAACAGAATCTTAAATTCAATGCATCCCTGGTGTATGTAGTACAGATGGTTGGAGAGTAGGAACAGATCGCTAATCAACACACGGGAGTTGCACAAAAATAAAATTTTATTTCTGGGAAATTGGAACCACAGCTTACAAGGTCATGAGAATCAAACTAAAATACAATCCTGTCTTTAGCTTTCAGTTTTATCTGTAGCTGATGAAATGTGAAGACCTTTATTTGTAATGGCTTCTCTTCTGCTACTCTGATTGCACACATGCTTATTGAGTGTGATCCAAAGACATTACACGTGCACCTGTTGGTAATTTCTTAAATAAACAACCCATGGACTCCAAGCTGCATAAATGCCAAAAATAGACTTCACTGCTCCAGATACACATCACATGAATGTAATGAATAACTTACTTTCAGTTCTGAGACTCCCCCCCCCTTCCCATTACACACTGTTTTTAGGAGACTGATTTAAACTGTAAACAATAAGGAAAAGGAGCTGAAATAGTCAGGTAATTTAACGGACACAGCTCTAAAGAACTTATTAAAAAGTACAACTACACCCGTAAACAGAGAATAAATAAGATTGGAAAGGGTTCATCTGATCGAAATTAGAGCAACAGCTATATGTACAGGTATGGAACCTGTTATCCAGACTGTTCGGGACCTGAGGCTTTCCAGATAACTGATCTTTCCGTAATTTAGATCTTCATACTGTAGGTCCACTAGAAAATCATTTAAACAATAAATAAACACAATGGGGCAAATTCACTAACCTCCGAAAATTCGCCAGCGACGGCTTTGCTCACAGCGCAACACTTTGCCAAGCGTAGATTCGCCAGGACAACACTAATTCACTAAAATCCGAAGTTGCGTCCAGGGAGCCGAACGCTGGCAAAGTTGCGCTAGCGCGTTAAGTGAAGCAAAGTTGTGCTAGCCTTGCCTAATTTGCATATGGCGAGAAGTTAAAGCCGGAAACCATAATAAAATAAAGTTGTTATATTGTCCTACACATGTGCCCAAATGTGCCATATGTTAGGAAATGTAGGGGGAAGCTGGTTATTAATCAAAGCACAGGATAAGGTTTACAGATTAAGCGGAGCTCACCCATGCAGCAGCGCAGTGTCTCTCCCTCCAGTAGCAGTTCTCGCGGGATTCCAGCCACTTCAGTCCGGAGTTACACTGTCACAGAAATTCACCCGATGTACTGCACTGACCAAAGCACTCACAAGAGACGTATGTTTCTTAGTAAAGATGCGGTTTTATTGTGCACACCATGTGAACATTTACAGTGGGTTGGAGAGAAACCTACGCGTTTCGTGCTCTAACGCCCCCGGCACTTCATCAGAGTTAAGTGTTTGTCACGTGCTCTAGGCTTTAAATAGACTAAGTGATTGGTGTCAATTAAAAAATTCATTAAGAGAATTTTATTACAAAAGTTCATGTTTTTTGCAAACGGATTTAAATGAACTTTTGTAATGATTTTCTTAATGAATTTTTTGCACTTCACCTGGTCTGAGGTGGCGAAGGCAAGTCTGGCGCAAGAGGCAACGTTCAGTAAAATCTGCATCTTAGTGAATTTGTGTAGTTACGTCCATTCGCCAAAGCGCAAATTCGCCAGGCATTAGGGAGCGAAGTACCACTAGAGTCTTATCTCCTTAGCTAGCAAAGTTACATCGGCGACCGTTAGTAAATCAGTTAAATTCGAAATGACGTCAGGCTGGCGAATTTTTGCCAGCGTTAGTCACTTGCCCTTTAGTAAATTTGCCCCATAAGGTTGGTTTGCCTCCAATAAGGATTTATTCTATCTTAGTTTGGATCAAGTATGAGGTACTATACTATTTTATTGTTACAGAAAAAAAAAGGAAATCATTTAAAAAAAATTGGAATATTTGGATTACAGGAAGTCTATGGGAGACGGCCTTTCCGTAATTTGGAACATTCTGGATACGGGGTTTTGAATAACAGATCCTATACCTGTACATATCTGACAAGTTCTCCAATGGAAAGCTTTCTGTTGGTGGACTCCTAAAACGAACATTTCACCATCCAACAATGATTAGACCAGTGGTAAGGATTAGTCCGAGATACAAAGCAAAAAAAATAAATAAATAGAATCTGCATAATGGTGGCCATTATTAACATGTCAATGTGTCCAAATCTTATCCTAACTGAGAGGAACCACTGACAAGGTAGAGTACTGCCGACTGAATCCTTTTATATAGGTTACAAAAATGCTAGACAGCACACACAATTCATATATAGTCCAATTACTGGACATATCGAAACACTGTTTATAAGGGTTCAATTTACCAGATAATTATGACTTATTTATTTATAATACACATATTTACAGGCCATATTTACAGATTAACAGATTTTAGTTTATTAATATACAGCTCTGGTATATTATGGGACTATGCAAATAATAATCATGTATTTAAGCACTGCAAAAAACATTTTGGACGTTTTAGGGATATTTCTTTTTTTACTTACTGAAATGAATGGATTTTGATGTAGATGATTAATAAAATACAGCATTTGGACTTGTAAGGATGGTTTGATGTCTTTGGTGAGGCCCCAAGTGGACTATTCACTTGCACACTTGTAATATTTGCACCTGTAAACCCAAAGGCTAATGGCTTTAAAGTAAACAGCAGTACTTTCAAACAATTGCTCTTGTGTTAAGAGGCAAGTTGTCAATTCAGACACATATTGTATTAAAAGATTTATATTATGACAAAAAATAAAGTTGGCTGAACATCTCTCACCAAGCTAGGCAAAATCTGCCCAGTGTCGTCATTTATTTAATTCTGTAAGCACAAAGTCTCCAGGGATAAACAGGTTTTTTTTTTAAATGTTTTATTATAAATGAAAGCTTTATGTTTGTTAGCTATGAACAAGACACCTGACCTACCACTCTGCAAAAATGCACTAAAACTATTTGGACATGCACAGTATGAAACTTGTACATATATCTTGACAACATTGTGCATTATTGTGACACTAATAACCTGTGATGAATGTTCACATTTCATCTGCTGTTGGCTATGCGGATAAGCTGCATTTATCGGCCAATCTGTGCTACATTTCCTATATAAGCTCCTTCGTGCTAATGTCTAGCATGCCAGTGCAAAGGGTACAGGAGAATTTTCTTTTTTCTGCTCCCCCTCTCTCTGCTTCAGACACTTGCATCAAAATGTAGCAGTAAAGCGAATGCAAAATTATTTCTGTATACCTCTATATGGCCATAGTAGGGGGAACAGTTACTACTTGTGGGTTTAGGGATGCAGTATACACAAATACAATAATATGATGACTATACGGGACATGCTTGTTAACTAAAGGTGGCCATACACAGATGTCGCTCATTCTTCCAGTTTATTTAGTATTAAAGGGGAAAAAAACTCTTAATCAAAAAAATCCTAAAAAAGTAGTGTTTCTTGCTGATTTCTTGAATATTTCTGCAAAATCTAGCCTAATAATCCCTCCTGTCTTTTCCACTTCCTGTCCACTGAATTGTATTTATGTGCAGAGAAGCTGGCAGCACTCAGCACACTGCACTGTAGAATAGGAACTGAAGCCTGTCTTTGCTTGTGTGACT
Organism: Xenopus petersii; assembly: GCA_038501925.1. Classification (NCBI taxonomy): domain Eukaryota; kingdom Metazoa; phylum Chordata; class Amphibia; order Anura; family Pipidae; genus Xenopus; species Xenopus petersii. The sequence goes on from CM076683.1 coordinate 94,478,051, forward strand.
GCAGGGCTGTGATTGGCTATCCCCATCCTACTGTGCTTCTGGCAGGGACCGTTAGGACACGCCCACCCCTCATTTGAAACATGAACAGGGACCAGAGAACTTCTATAGGGAGCTCAAACAAAGGGGTAATTTTTTTAAACAAAATTAATTACAGCCAAAAGTAAAACCAGCAACATATATCATACATTGTTGCACATAAATTAAGGGCTTTTTCTTTTATCCTACATTTCTCCTTTACGAATCTTGCCATATTCAATATAGCATATTCCTTCTTTTAATATGGTCTTATACCTGTTATAAAAAACAGTAAAATTCTGTAAGGCCCATTAGAAAGTGTATATGTTTTTCACTGGAAAATCTATTCATGTCTGGCTTACTTTTTACAGACATAAGGAACAACAGCCCACACTTTGAGGCTTGTCTTTACGTCATGAACTTCCTATTGGGTTTTCTTCAACAAATATTCAAACATTTACATGGATACATTCTTTGTTATTTTATTAACAAAAGAAATGTTTATGAGACTGTCCCAAATTTCACTTTATCAAGTCACAAATCGCTTTGCACTCCGCAGGGAAACGATGTAAGTTTAGGACAGTGTAATTAAGCAATATAGTGTTAGTAATGCTTAGTATCACAGTTGTGTCCAATATTCTGCCTCCAGCTGTTGTCAAAATACAGCTCCTTGCATCCACAGACAGATGAAGGCTGTTGCTCTGGGATTTGTAGTTTAATTACAGTTTCACTTTGTGACATAATAAATTTGTTTGCAGCAGAGCCTGCGGATTGTGTGCTCCATCCTATTCTATGTTGGTTCATACTATTGTATCATTGTTGTTAACATAAACCATTTTTCATTGAAATATTCTGTATATGGTAGTGGTACGTTCCAAGCAGAATGATATTTCTGATTGAGACAACAGCCGGCTAAAGGGCACTCTGGCATAAGGAAGCATGTGCCATATCCCAAATGCAGGCCCCAATGGCTCCTAGACAAGACCACATGCAGGGTCCTTAACCGTAGGGAGGCATTCTACAGATCAAAGGTAAAAAGCCAAGTGACATTCACACTGTTATATCCCTTGGGATCACATTAGCACAGATTTATCAATTACGGACTTGCCTTTCTAATTTCCCTTGTGGGAAAGCAATGAAGGCTGCAGAGGAACTTCTCGTGAGTTTTTTTTTATACACAATTTTTTTAGGGTCAGAAGCACCGACACTACTCACAATTTATATGCAACTAATAATGGAACATGTGAAGAATGTGGGCAGCCTGGGTATGTGGGGAATGATTTGCCCATAAGTGTAGCTAAATGTTAGCTGCTGGTTAATGGCAAATCCCATCACGATATATAATACATTATCCAGAACACAATGACCTTTCCCTTATGTACAGACCAGCCTTGTGCTGTGATGTTGCTAGCCACGATCCAGCCCCCTTAGCTTCTACTTGGGTGGGGTATGAGCAGTATCATGAGAGAGAGAGGCAACTGACATGCTCATCTTCTCACTCAGGATGGTCAGTGCCCCCCCCCCCCAGGTGATAGCGAATTACAAGGGACTGCTGCCCGGGGCTTGATGAGAGCTGGAGATGAGCAACAAGCTAAGTGAGGAAGGTTGAGCATCCCTGATATTCTATACTGAATATGAAACGGATTCCACCCATTGGGGTGCCAGTGCCTTACCTAATAGGAGCAGCCTGTGCGTCTGTTTGTATTCCCTCTTCTGCTCCTTCAGCACCCTGTCTATGCTCTTGCTCACTTTCTTGGCCTCTTTCTCTGCCTCCTTCTCCTCCAGCCGGAGCTTGTCCCATCCCTTGTGCAGAGGGTGCTGCGGCGGCGGCTGCTGCTGGGGGTGCGGCGCTTTGCTGGCCTTGTGCTGCTCTTTGCTCTCCCCGCTGCCTCCCCCATTCTGCAGTAAGAGCACGAGTCCATCCGCGCTGTCCCCTCCTCGGCCGGGCTTGCACTGCTCCACTCTGCGGGGCTGTCCCGGTACATCTCGTGTCTGTGACGCTCCCGGCCGGTGTAGGTCCCCTTGCCTCAGGTCCCCGGCTCGGAGCGGCACTGACAATTCCGGGGGCTGTTCGCTGTCCGAGGTGGTGGTGGCAGCGTTAGAGACGGAACCACTGGGATCTCCAAAGAGCCGCGGCCGTAGACTGTAACACAGCCCCATGGCTTACACTAACCTACACGTGCCGCTCCCCCAAATCACTAGCTGAAGCTCCTGCAGTCTATCCGCCGCCCGGGCCACACAAAATCCCCGTAGGCGCAGGGGAAAATCCAATGGATCCAAAGAGGCCGTATAAGGAATAGAGCGGCGGAACCCCTCTTCCAGTAGTGACAGATGCAGATACCCAGCGCTGACAAAATATCACAGGAACGGCTGAAGCAGAATAGGTCTGCTCTAGCTCTTCATCCTCCAGCCACGGATCCCGGGAGCTGGGGCAGCAGGAGTCGGGGAGCCCACAATCCCGTCACATTCCCAGCGTGCCATTTTGCATTTTCTCCCGTCAGGCTAGTGCGCACATCCACACTCCCCGCTGGCCGGAGGATCACCTGACGCGCGCGCACACACACTCTCCCTCTCAGTCTCACGCTCACACTACTCGCTGCCAGCGGATTTAGCTGCTGGTCCACCTTACCGTAATACCCTCTGCATAAGCGCTTAACCAGCCCTGGGACCAATACCCTGCACATGGCGGGCGCATCTACTGATCTAAATAAGGCTTGCGCTCTATGGAACGCAACGTTGTTCGTATAATAACGGTGTCATACGGTCAAAGAGGGGGTTCGATCTTCTAGAGCCTCCTCGCCCGCTTCTCGTATCCGTTTTGCAGAGCTGCAGTATAAACTGTTATCGCTGTCAGTTGTTCCACTTGACAATGATGTTAGAATTAGTGCCAGTCCTGAAAAGCATTAGTAAAAGCCACTATGCCCAGAGGTGTAACTATAGAGGAAGCAAGGGAGGCTAGGGGGCGTAATGAGCATTTTCAACGTTTATTGGTAAAACAGGGCAATCTCTGAATATGTTGGGAGCCCTAAAATTAATTTCCTGTGGGGCCCAGTAACATCTAATTACGCCACTGACTATGCCCCATGTAATAGAACTTTAGCCCCCCCCATCCAAAAACAAATCCTAGACCAAAAGAATAAAACGTCCTGTTCATAAACACATTGAAGTTTATCATTTAGTATCCCACTGGGCCCCTAATACACCTAATTCACCCAGAGCAGCCCTGCAGCCACAATGTGCTTACCTATAGTTGGGTACCAGATTAGAAGGGGAGTAAATCAGTTTACCTCTCCCTGCTTCAGTAGCAAAATTAGTCAAGTGCAACATTTACACCAAATCGGTTCTTGCACTGTCCCTCTATTCTCCTTCCCACACACAAAACCTTCAACACTCGTTCTATGCTGGGACTTCCCAAAAGACCCCCTGCCCTTCCACCGACAGTCCTGCTGGTTGTTCCTTTTCAGGACAGTAGGGTAAATAGTTCCATTTAGAGCTTGTGGTGTCCTCACTTGTCAGGTACTTATAATATACAGCTCTGAAGAGAGATGAAAGGCAGGTCCTTTAGCCTCCTTATTCCACACCATTTTGCTTTCCATAATTTCTGAATGTCTTATAAACGGTAATTACAGTAAAATCACACCAGTTAACTAAAGGTTGCCATACACGGGCCGATAAAAGCTGCCGACAGACCGAGTCAGCAGCTTATTGGCCCGTGTATGGGGCCCCCCGACGGTCTTCCCCAATCAAGATCTGGCCCAAAGTCGGGCAGATCTCGATAGGATGGGACAAAAAATCCCGTCAGATCGCGGCCGCATCTGTTCGTTGATGCGGTCCCGCAATCCGACCGCCCGTTCCCAATAATTAGGATCCGATCGTTGGGACCCAGGGCCCACGATCGGATCAGCACGATATTGGAGAGAGATCTGCTCATTTGGCGACATCGCCAAACGAGCGGATCTCTCCGTGTATGGCCACCTTAAGTTTAGATAAAATTGACCATAGTGTAAGTGCAAATATGATGCAGAACTTAAATTGTAAGCTCCATTTGGATAGGGACATGTAAGTAGCAGTCTCTCTTATTTTCTGCTTAACCATGTTATATAATTAAAGTATACTTAACAAATAATTAACAATATTAAAAGGAAAACATACCACACTTTTTGTCATAATCTCATTCCTTTGGACTTTTAGCTAAAAGGTACATAAACAGTAGATAAACTACCAGTGATAAAAGACCCAGACATACACGATTCCAGAGATTGAAAGGGAACCATGATAGTCTGTCTTTTTACTCGCAGAAACCAATCCCCCATCCCCTTAAATTGGCAGTCATCCAATGCCAACCCATACAATTATATTGAATTATCCAACTCCTCCCTCACCTTGTTCCTTTGTGAAGTGGTGAATTCTGGGATTTGAAGTCCTTTTGTTTTCCAGAGTATCCCCACTATGGAAAGCAGAGGGACTTCAAGTCCCAGAATCCTTCTCTTCAAAATGGAACAAGATGGGGCTTTGTTACACTATGGGTATAAGGGGAATCATTCACATGACTATCATTGCTTTCTTTCAATCTGTGAAACAAGACACACCTGTGTAAAACTGAAAATATGTTCATATTTATTTTTGGTAGTTAAGACAGTGTTATTAGTCAACTTTTTTTCATAAGCACAAGTGAATGAGCTCATATCAAAAATGGGGGGGAGTAACTTTCTGTCTCAAAGACAGTCCTTGAATATGACTCTCTGCTCTTGGAATGTAAGATCTTGGAAATGCCCAATAATTTTTCAGATTGACCAACTGCATAGAAGAATTTTAGTAATCTTATGAGCAGAAATCTGATCTTATAGTTTGATATCGGTCCATAACCTACAGTCACTGGAAATTGTTTGCATTAATTTAACTTAAAGGTTAAAGTTACACAAGGTTAATTTAAAATGCCCCACACAGTGTGCAAAAAAAGTCTGACAAACCTCTACAGTTATACCTTAAAAGGGACCCATCACCCAAAAAAAATATTCAAAATCCTATTTCATCACATTAGTCAAGCAAAATGAACTTTAATTACACTATATCAATTATTTGAATCTTGTTTCCTTCAGTTCCTTCGTTCAGTGGCAATTCATAATTATAGCAAGCAGGCAGGTGTCATTTTGTGGACACTGTTATTAAGGCAAGCCTTGAATCATCTTAGAATCTTGTTTGTGCACCAGAATGGGGGACCTAATGTCCATCCCCATGCCTTAGACATAGAGGAGGGGCAGACAATATTTGATTGACAGCTGAGATTTTTAAATGAGTTTACAACAGTTTTTTATGTCTGGGTGAAAGATTCACTTTAACCAATCACATTACAATAATGCAAATGAGCTATCCAGGTTAGATTTTCAGTCTGGCACAAGAGTGCAGCTTACCTTGGGGTGCAAGTGTTTCTCAAAGGGGACCTGTAACGTAGACATAGAAAGCAGTATAATACAATTCCTTTTCAAATTAAACATGAAACCCACTTTTCTTTTTAATTAAAACATCCATCCAATCCAATGTTATAAATCTACAGGTATGGGATCCATTATGTAGAAACCTGTTATCCAGAAAGCTCTGAATTACCTGAAAGGCCATATCCCATAGATTCCATTATAATCAAATAATTCAAATTTGTAAAAAATATTTTCTTTTTCTCTGTATTAATAAAACAGTAACCTGCACTTGATCCAAACTTAGATATAATTAATCCTTACTGGAAGCAAAAGCAGCCTATTGGGTTTATTTAATGTTTACGTGATTGTTTTATTAGACTTAAAGTATGAAGATCCAAATTATGGAAAGCTCTGTTATCCTGCATTCTGTATAATAGGTCCCTACCTCTATTTAAAAATCTCAGCTGTCAATTATATATTGCTTGCCGTGCCTTTATGCATGCATCAAGTATAGTGGTGGGTGGGTGAGACATTACTTTCACTTTCTGCATTTCCTATATGTAACTGCACTAATCTCATGCCCCCTCCCTCCTCACCATCTATAATTGAGTAATCAGTGCATGGGCAGAAAGTCCCCCATGGTGCATAAAGAAGATTTTGGGGTGATATAAAACTTGCCTTAATAACAGTCAGGGTCGGACTGGGCCGGAGGGACACCAGAAAATATCCTTTAGGCCCTGCTGACCCAGACACACTAACCATCTGAGACTGAAGGCCCTCCCCACTTGCATATCACGATTGCAGGCGCAAATGGAAAATTATGTGAGGGGGTCAGGGGGTTTGCGTCTTTGGTATGTGGAGGACCTCAATTCCAAATTATTTTTATTTTTTTAGGCAGTAATCATACCTGTAGCATCAGCTTCTATGACACACGTAACTTCACTTAATGATCCCAAACATACATACAAACATAAGTTATATTCTGTTATAGGGCTGCTCAACCCAACAGTTGGAGACAATTCAGTATATTAAATATAACATTTATAGCCATATTCCATTTTTTTAGGCTGTATTTTCCCTTTTAGTAAACATTTCTTATAGAATCCACAGTTGAGTGTTTTACCTGCATTTTAACATTGTGACATTTACTACAGGGGGGATGGTGTACCAAGCAGTGGTTCTGCAAACATTTTAAACGTTATCTTGCCCCAGGCATATTTTAAATAATTTTTGGGCTTTTGCTAATGAAAGTATTAAAATAACTCAATATGTACCAAATATTTAAGTGTATTTATTTTGGTTTTCTTTATTTCTCAAAGATTATATTTAAGTGTAAACAGAATATATCTAATAACTATCAGACTGTGTAATAATTTGCGGTTTGTACTTTTAAAAGGATAACTTTCAGGTCAAGGAGACCACAGAAAAATGCTGCTGCAATTGGTTTGATTTCCAGTGGTGCATTAGTTACAGGTGACTGGTTGCCCAGAAACTTTTAGAGAGCCATTGCTGCCCAATATATTATTAACATGTATTAAATCACATGCATTACATACATGTATGGATATTTTAAGAAATTGTCTACTACTGCAAACAACATTACAATGTTAGAGTCAAGAGTTTATTGTCATTTCATCCATATACTGTACATTGGTACAGTACACAGTGAAACAAAACAATGTTCCCCTAGGACCATGGTGCTACACATAACATACATGATGTACCGGACAACAGACAAAAAGTGCAAGTGCAAAAATATGCAACTCCTGCAAGACAGGGCAGCATAGTGCCGGGACAGGACAAGACAGTGCATACTCAGCAGATGTAATATGTTAAGTAAAAAATGCTAAATGTCAGACATTCGGGTTTATCATTGTTATATGATAGTAGTAAGAACATGATAAAGAACATAATAAAGTGCAGACCATTAACAACCATTACAGATCAAGACAATTCCTTCATTTATGGTATTTTATGAACAGAAATAGCAGTGTATCCACATGGCTATGCTTGTTTATGCAACTATGTCAAATCAGGTGATAATCCTACTTCCTGTATGACAGTCACCGTTTCCACATAATTCCCATCATCCACACAATAGGAATCAGGTGTCTAGAGCTCATGTTACTAGTCTATATATAGTCTTTCATAATATGTGCTGCAGAAATGTCAGCTTTTTCGTTCAAGGTCATAAGGTAGCATTACAATAAACAGGGCAATAGGATACATATAATGTGGCTACTGAGCTGCAGGAAAGCCCTAATTAAATCACTGCAGGAAATCAAAATCCAGGTCATACAACATGGGACAAATGCATTTCTTTCTGAGCCTGGGGACTATAGGGTTGCATTCCAATGGCGAGCAATGGCTCACCATACACACTGAATACAAAATGATACACATATAATTGAGATCACTGCTTATAGGGGTTGTTCACATTTAGATTAATGTTTAGTATTTTATAGAACAACCTATTCTTAACAAGTTATCAACTGGTTTCAATTTTTTTTTACAGTTTTTTAATAATTTGACTTCCTTTCTGTCTCTTTCCAGCTTGCACGTGGGGGTCAGTTACCCAACTATTGCAGTAACTATTGCTCTTGACCTACTATTTTACTGTTATTGCTATTTTTTTTTACTACTTATCATTATTTTCATTCCACTTAGAGTTCATATTCCAATTTCTCATTCAAACCGCTGCATGATTGCTAGGGTAAATCAGACCCTAGCAACCAGAAGGCTGCTAAAATTCATAAGAGCTACTAACATTCAGGAGAACTGCTGGACAAAAAGCTAAACAATTTAAAAAACAAAATAAAGACCAATTGAAAATCACCTCAAACTACCACGATCTACATCATGCTAAAAATTAAGTTAAAGGTAAACTAACCCTTTAAGCATAACTGCCAGACACAAGAATGTCCAGCCAGTGGGCATATAGTTGTTTTTGAACATACATAGGTTGAATTTTCCATGTGGAAATAAATGCATCAACAAAATTAATTTTACTTAAATTAACATAATACCATATAGATGGAACTATTCTAAACAATGTTTAACTGACTGACTAGTGTGTAAATTTAATGGGGAACATATAATAGTTCATTTACGTTGCCCATGGACAAAAGGGCAAATAATCGGGGCACAAGAGCCAGATAAAAAATTCTGGCGTGAGGTGCAGTTCAGCCTAGCTCTTATCACCTGCCAGGTGGCATCATTGCACACTACATCCTCTGCTGCTCCCAATGTCACCTACTTTCCTTTCCCTGTTCCCTCGAATTGTGGACATTTTTGCACTTTGCAAACTGCCTTCCTTGTTGTAAAAAGAATACTGTAAATTGAATGCAACCAATGCAATTTCATCATAGGTTGCTTTGAGTCACCAGACCTGGTACAAACTTTGCAATCTAAGGGGATAAGAATTAAAAGTGGCAAAGTCCACAAGGCAATGGACAGATGTGAATGATGAACCATCTCTGAAAAGTAGAGTAAATTATTGAAGGCAAACATAGAAATAATACATTTTATACATGCATGTAAATATTCTGTACCACGCAGCTCAAACTAGAATGAAGATCTACATAATAGCTGACATTCACACACATCAGTATCTAATATATGGAAAATCATATAAAACATCTAAATTATACTATACTGTGGATGACAACCTAAAAAAACACTGGGAAAGGCTAAAGGTAGCAGCACATTTCTGAGCACTGTGCTGGTGTTTAAAGGAGAAGGAAAGGTACCAAAGCAGTTTATTGTCAATAGATTAGCCACAGTAGTGCAAGCTATAACACTATTTATTCTGTTGAATGCTTTACCATACCTGAGTAAACAGCTCTAGAAGCTCTCTCTGTTTGTTTAGGATAGCAGCTGCCATATTCACTTGATGTGACATCACATCCGGCCTGAGTTTCCCTGCTCAGTCATAGCTCTGGGCTCAGATTACAGCAGGGAGGGGAGGAGAGGAGCAAACTGAGCATGCTCAAGCCCTAGCCCTGGAGGTTTAAGATCAAAACCGGAAGTCTGATACAGAAGCCTGTGTATACACAATAGAAGGAAAGAAATGCTGTGTTTCTTTTGACAGAGGACTCAGAGCTGCATTACTTTGAGGGTTTACAAGTGTATTTATAAAAGACTTTTCTGATTAAGCTTACCATACTAAATTTTAGCCTTTCCTTCTCCTTTAAGGTTGACAATTGTAATGCCTGGCTCATAGGGACCCCTCAGTCATTTTGACTTTCCTTGTTCTTTAAGCATTTTGCATTTTGTTATATTTTTTTATTATTTCAGTTTTTTGAGTTGTTTAGCTTTTGATTCAGTAGCTCTTCAATTTGCATCTTAACCAATCAGGTAACTAGGGCCCAAATTACCCTAGCAACCATGCAATGATTTGAATAAGATACTGGAATATGAACAGGAGAGGGCCTGAATAGAAGGATCAGTAATAAAAAGTAACATTAACAACAAATTTATAGCCTTACAGAGCATTTGTTTCTTAGAAGGGAGTGACGCCCATTTGAAAGCTGCAAAGAGTCAAAAGTAAAAGGCAAATAACTATAAAAAAAATAAATGACTTCCGGGGGGCGGCCCTAAAGATGGCCGCGTTTTAAACAAGCTCCTGACCAGGACAGAAGATCTGGGGCCATCGCAACATTTTCCACGTCTTTTGTGGCCAAATTTTTGCTTCGGTGTCTCAGGATAACAGGGGGTAACGATATTCGTCAACATCGGGCTTCCCCCCTCCAGCTACCCCGGGAGTTTGGCCCACACGCTTTATTTGGGCCCACACCACGCCACCGTGTGCAGCGGCGACTTGACACCAAACCGCAGTTACCCGCCCTACTTGCCTCGTACTCCCGGACTTGCCGTAGCACGACCATTATCCCGGAGAGGCAACAACTTGGGGCGCCTTGCTCTACACGGCCGGAACCCCCACATGGAATTTCCGCCCGCTCGGGCCTTCACAGCCGCACCCCAATAGCCGGCGTCCTTTCCTTCTGCACCACACCACCACGTGGCCTGAAGTGGCAGCCTTATCGGAGACCGGTGAATCGGGTCTGTCCAATATCCAGTACCCACGGTCACTCCTGGGACGGCGGTACAGCCCAACGCCCGTATTACGGACTCTGCAGCCCCTGCCTCCATCTTTTACGGCGCACATATGCGTGGACCCGGACCAGGTTGCACGAAACCCCGACACGGGGTGGGTGAGTGGAAGTCCCCATTTTCAATACCCTCAGCCTAGACTCTGGTCACGGGAAGGCGGTGTACTAGACTGCACAACTTTGGGCTTTGCGGCTACATTATACTGACTATTTGGGGTGCGGCCATAACCAGCTATACCCGACTACGGCCTGTACCACTACATGGGATGTGGGTCTGATAACCTGCCCTCATCACATCCCACATCTACCTCTACAAGCTCGTACTTGGTGGGGCACGAAACTGCTCTTGGTCCCTTAACCTTTTGGGGTTATTTACCTCTTTTTGCTACACTGCCTGCAGTAACTCTAGGGGTACATATTGTTGTGTCTACGTTCCCTGGGCAACACATACTACTGTTTTGATTGGGCAACACCCCTACCTCCATTGCCTGCCACTACTGTCTACTTGCTACGCTTACTCGCATCACTCGAAAGTGAGATTTCTATACGAAGCATTTGTTGCTCTCTGGGACAAACAGTTTTTTTTTCTCAAGATATTGGAACTCACTGATTGGCACCACGTTTATGCCTTAATGTGACTGTGACTATTTCTATTTCTCTACTGCCCCCACCAAAAGGGTCACCATCACAGCTGTCCTTGGTCTACATAAGTTGACCCTGCCTGCATACTGTGTACAACCATTCCCCCTACTGCAGGACTCATTCTGTTCCCTCCTGCGTCCATCATGGATAAATATGTTGGCCGTTCGGCGTCCAAACCGCAAAAACAACTGAAACAGAAACCGAAAGACAAAAAGGACGCACAAGAATATGATCCAATGGAATCAGAATCTGAACTCTCTAACTCACCTAAATCACCGCACATACATTTACAGGATCTAACTCAGACGCTGGGTCCTCTGCTTGATCTGAAACTTGCTGGAATTAAAGAATCTATAACTGAAGTTTTGCAACAGCTTACCGCCCAATCTCAAAGATTGACAGATGCGGAACAAAGAATCAGTACCTTGGAAGACGAATTGGATAAAACACAACGTACTGTTGACACTCAACAACGAGAAATCTCTATCCTAGCTGACAAGGTGGACGATTTAGAAAACCGGAGCAGACGTAACAACCTTCGCATAGTCGGCATACCAGAATCGGTGAAAGGTGCTGAGTTGGAACAATTGTTAACCAAAAAATTGCCGGCCTTACTAAACATGACCGAATCTCAATCCAGTATTGTCATAGAACGGTTCCATAGAATTGGTCCCCCTCCTGCTGGGGATTCTACCAGACCACGACAAGTCATATTCAAGCTACTCAACTATACTGATAAGGTCAACATTTTAACAGCCTACAGGAAAACGAAATTACTTCAACATGATGATCGTCGCCTTCTTATCTTCCAAGACTTTTTGGCCTCTGTTACCACCTCCGTCTGTACGACCCTCTTCAAATCAGGGTATAGATTCTCCCTGCTGTTTCCGGCAAAACTGAAAATTATCGAACGGGACACTGGCAGAGCTTTGTTCTTCGAGAACCCTCAACTTGCCATGGACTATTATACGGAGAATAGTTGTGTTGATTCTGAGTCTTCCTTTTGGATTCCATTTGTGCCTGCGGACTTTCTATTACATCATTTTGGTTTGAACTTGACAAAATAGGGCAATGAGAGAAATATCTTTCAATTTTTGTCCTTTTCTCTTCTTTTTTCACCTCCTTTAAGGTTGAATTGAAGCTATGTTTGTTGTAGCTCAAACTATGTACGTAAGGTATCTTGATAGCCTTCTGAACCTAAATTTTCCCTATGTGGACATATATCGGGATGACTGGCCTGCTTGCTGGGACAGGCCACTCCCCACGGTTTTTCTAAATCTAGTTGTTATACATCAAAAACGGGGGTGGGTTAATTTGCAACTATGTCGGCCACGGCTGGAATTGCAGGGTCTAGTGCTAAATCCACTACACATTTCCGGGTGCTCTCGTGGAATGTTGGAGGACTTACATCCCCAATAAAGAGACGTAAGGTGTTAGACCGGTTACAACGTGAACGGGCCCAAATAGTCCTTTTGCAGGAAACCCATTGGCGGAGGAAAGATAAACAAACGTTAAAGGGTAAATGGCTACAATATGTAATTGATTCATTGTATGAATCTAAATCAAAGGGCGTAGCAACTCTGATTAGTAGGGACCTCCAATGCTCCATTTTACGTACTCATAAGGATAAGAATGGATGGTTATTGATCATAGATCTAGACTTAAATGGCACAGTCTATACCATAGTAAATGTCTATGCGCCTACTGATGACAACAAACCTTTTTTTATGAATGTTTTGCAGACAATGAGTTCCTGGGGGACTGAAAACATTATCTTAGGTGGTGACGTCAATGCGATCTGGGACGACTCCATGGATAAGTCAGGTAAACCCACAATTCACTCTCGCACTAGAGCAAGACCTTTGCACACGTTATGTGATACATTGCAACTATGCGATACCTATAGACACGCCCACCCTATAACAAAAGACTACACCTTTTACTCGGGTGTCCACAAAACGCATTCACGATTGGATTATTTTTTCATTTCTCAATCGCTTCTGCCGACACTGACTAAAGCCATGATAGGCAATATTGATGTTTCTGACCATGCCCCGATATCGATAACTTTAAAGATGAAATCACCCCAACCTAGATCATTTAATTGGAGGTTCCCGGCCTATCTGAGCACCAATGAAGACTTTCAATTATTTCTTAAGACTAGCTGGGCTAATTATGTAGACGACAACATTGATCACTGGGATAATCCACAACTTTTATGGGCAGCGGCAAAACCGGTCTTGAGGGGGCAGATAATTTCCTATTTGATTAACCAAAAAAAATCTTACCATGAAAAATATACTCTTTTACAGAAACAATTGACGGAAAGCTATACCACTTTTAAAAGAACCAATTCAGAGACAGACAAAAATAAATACAAAGAGACGAAAATGCTTACAACACATTAAGCCATACGGCAAATCTGTTTTATAGACATGGTAATAAGTCAGGGAAATTGTTAGCATATATAACGAAACAACAATCTAGGGCCACATATATACAAAAGCTTCGATCAGCTAATGGCTGGACACAGGACCCTGCGGACATTAGACATATACTAACTGATCATTTTAAAAAGCTTTATGAAGCTCCGATTGATGATCCCTTAGATGGTCTCAAATTCTTGCAAGAAGCTAACCTATCCAAATTGTCAGTTCAGGATCGTGAAATATTAGATGCGCCTATTACAGAAAAGGAAATATCGGATACTATTAAACATCTAAAAAATGGGAAAACACCGGGACCGGATGGTTTCACCGCGGAGTTTTATAAACTTTTGTTACCGGACATTACGCCCCTTCTACACACATTGTATTCAGATACACTACAGGGTAATCCATTATGGCACGAGGCTAATGTTGCGAGAATTATATTAATCCCCAAGGAAGGCAGAGACCCCACAGATCCCACTTCATATCGTCCGATCTCGCTATTGAATCAAGACTTAAAAATCCTAAACAAAATCATGGCTGATCGATTACAACAAATATTACCCTCCATACTCACCGAAAACCAGGTAGGCTTTCTTAAACGTAGGTATCCGGTCCGAGCCCTACGACAAATCTTAACGGCAATCTATATCAGTAACCTAGAAAAAAGGAAACATGGCATGTTAGTTAATTTGGATGCGGACAAAGCTTTCGATAGAATAACACACATGCACTTACGTCGGTTACTTAAGTTCCAACATTTTGGCCTACATATGCTCAACCTTTTTAAAAACTTGTATCTGGCACCTGCTACGTTTTTGACTGTAAACAACACCAACTCGGATAGATTCCTAATTCATAGGGGTACCCGTCAGGGATGCCCACTTTCGCCCCTCCTCTTTAATATAGCGCTTGATCCATTGTTAAAACACTTAATACAGCATCAAGACTTGCATGGTATCCAAATTGGCCAATCTAAACTGAAGCTCACGGCGTTTGCCGACGACATTTTAATGTTTCTGGGACGACCTAAGACGGATATCCCTATCATTCTACAACTAATCAAACGATTTGGTAATATTGCGGGATTTCGGGTTAATTTAGATAAAACCGAAACGTTGCAATTACATCATTCAGATCCGGCGGATTGGCTTCCACACTTCCCCTTTAAAAAAACCACGCAAAGCATTAAGTACTTAGGTATTAGTTTGCCGTCTCACCATAAAGACACTTATTCCCTAAACATACGGAAGACCATAGATACTATTTTACGTGAAATACATCAATGGAGACACACTAACCTGTCATTCTTAGGCAGGATACACTTTATCAAAATGTTCCTTTTTCCCAAAATGTTGTATCCATTGCAGATGTTACCTTATTATATAAAGATATCCGATTATAAGAAATTAAATCAAGCTTTCCGTCTGTTCATCTGGAACAAAAAACGCTCGAAGATTAACCTCTTCAAACTACAACAACCCAAACATTTAGGTGGGACCAACTTCCCGAACGTCAGGGAGTATAATGAAGCAGCACTCCTTCGTTATGCTGGAGACTGGGTTTCACACAGGGATCTATATACGACAACAACACTCGACTCCTACACAGCACTTAATCACTCCCTTAGTTACCCTCTTCATTCGCCACTTCACAACATCCCGTCTTCCTTACGCAACAATCCTTTATTCATAGACACCTATAAAGCTTGGCATGCGGTTAGGAAAAAACAAAAGCTCTCCCCGTTTGTTTCTCCCTACTTGTCGTGGCTGGACAATGACAATTTCCCTGTCGGTGTCCGTAATCCTATTTTGTCACAATGGAGAGATCAGGGGCTCCAAAACTTACATGATGTACTAAATGCAGACAACACTGTCTTCTCCCCCGCTAAACTACTGGACAAATTCCCATTTACTGCGGGCCATGTCTTCCTGACCTTACAACTTCTCCATTTTGCGGCGACTGTGCTCAAACGCATGTCGGACGTTGACAAAACAAACCCGTTCAATCTACTCTGGAAAAACAGACGAGTGAGACAAACTACATCACAACTATATCAAATGATCAGAACGCTGATAGATTTAGATGACACTCAAAGGCCGGGCTTTGCTTGGACCTTAGAAATTCCGAATTCTACACCCTCTGCTATCTTTCAACACCATACGAAAATAATGAAGCTACTTCCAGTCAGTAGGTACCAGGAAATGTCTCTACAAATATTGCATAACGTTTACCTGACCCCAATCAGAAGACACAAAATGGGTTTTCTGCCCTCTGATAACTGCCTTAGATGCCATTCCCCCGAAGCAGATCTTTTACATTGTCTGTGGTTTTGCCCCTCTCTCCAAACCTTTTGGATGGAGGTTGCTAGCTATGGTGCTCAGTTGACTGGTAAACCCATTCAGGCACATTTGGAATGGGCACTGTTTAGTGATGTTTCTACTTTGACACGTCTCTCGAAATCTGATAAAAATTTTATGGGGAAAATAGCTGCTGCGGCCCGAAAAACAATTCTGCAACAATGGCTCAATACTGATTCACCCGCCTTGGCAGTAGTCAAACAAAAATTACATTTTATCTTTCACATGGACTGGTTGGAAACATCAATAAAAAAAGAACAAAACACTGATAAATTTTTTGCGACATGGTCAACGTACATAGAATCTTTACCAATATTGCTTAGACACCTTACGATACATACGTTCCGTTATACGGCTTGGTATGATACAGCGATACTTACGGAACATCCGCTGGTTATGGAGTCGTCCCAGTATCTCAGAGACCAACGTCTAGACCAACCACGTTCGAATCCGACGTCCCCCGGGATCCATCTCACCAACAGGTTATTAAGTTCTTACTTATCGAACCCTATATAGGGAATTTTGCTTTCCATTTTTTTTTTTTTTTTTTCTCTCGACCTTGCTCTCTTTTACCTTTCTCAGCCCTTAGTTTGAGCTATTTGTTTATTTTATGATTACAGTTCTTGATAATTTGTGCTCACTGCATACACATATTGTTACAACAATATTCTGGGCATTTTCTTTCTCGGTTATGATTTTGTAACTACAATGTGCTGATCCTTAATAAAAACAAGTTTTAAAAAAAATAAATAAATAAATAATGAAAACCAAATGAAAGTTACAGGTTAAAGTTAAAGGTAAACCACCCCTTAAATAAGAAAATAATGTCTTATGTCTAAAATAAACCTTAATTAGCATCTCTGGTTAGTCAATAGTAGGTGGAGCAGTGGTGAGGGGTGGTCGATGGAGGCTGGGTGCACCCAAGTGTCTCCAGTCTAACACCAGTGTTAAGTTTTTGCTAAACAAACACACTGCTTACATTCTACAATCCATGGTGCCAACTGATTTCCCTGCTTCTCCCATGTTTGTCTGGGTATATGGAGCCCACACTGAAATCTCTTCAATAATATTTTGAGAAATAAAATTTGCTTCAGCACTTTATAATATAGTGGGTCTCATTTCCGAAAGTGTGCAAAGGGCACAATTATTGGCTTGACAATGAGGCTGGTTAGAAAATGGCACACAAACACGGTGTCTGTTATACCCACTTTGCAGGTGTCACATGGCAGGCCATCGCCTTGTATATCAGTTGCCTTTAGCAGCGTTTGTGATTTCACAGATGCAAAACCTTTACTTTATAACTGTAAACAGCAGGTGTAAAGTATAGAGCTTCTTTGTTCACTTTTCCATTTTCAGATGGTGTCTCTGTGCACTGTGCCTAATTAGCGATAATAAAGGGATTACAATAACTGCATTGTAACTTTTTTTTTATTTATGTAGCGCTGACATGTTTTTTGCTTTACAAAGAATAAGGCCCAAGCCTTATTTACCGAATTCTTGTTGATCAAGGGGTATACTGCCATTTAAAAGTTCAGGGATATGATAAAAAGGAAAACCTTTATCCAAAGACTATATCTTGGATTGAATCCTCATCTTCCGGCTCTCTTTGGTTGCCATCAAGAATTTGATGTGAAAGATACTGCTGATTCACAAAGTTTTTTGTATCTTATTCATTGAAAGGGGTTTGGGCCTGACGAGAGCTCTTGGGTTACTTATAAAGATGCTTATTTCCACTGTTTGGTTATACTTTAAGTTCCCCCTGGTATTTCTTCAGTGGTGCCATTCTGTCTGTATTTGCTGCACATGTGACTGTACCTAGTATGTTGAACTACCTAATGTGCTGTAAGTATATGTATATTGAATAAAGCCTGCTATTTTGTTTGCAAGAACCCTTGGGGTCCTCTTTTGTATGATTTTATATTTTTGGCAGTTTAGAGGAGTAGTCCAACAACATCCTCATGTGCTCTTTCCACTTAGCGAAAGTTCATCCTGCCTTTTTAAGACAAATTAGGGTTACAGAAATATAAAGACTGTAGCTCTTTTCTTTTTTATGAGTTTTAAAATACAATTCATATAGCAAAGTGATCTTTGTTTTGCACAGTTTAAACTGCTTTTCTGTTAAGATGATCATCCGAGTGCCTGGGTGTTGAATCAGTGCAAGTATCAGTGGGTGGCTGGTATTTTAAGTGCAACTTCCACTCCGCGCAGCCACCATAGCAACCAAAAGTCTATTAATAGATTATTCAACTGTAATGTGAGAGCACAGATAATTTTGGGCTTGTCTCCAAATCCTAACTTGCATGTATGAATAAGGAAATGGTTTTCTTCCACAAGTCTCCCAAAGTTTGTAATTTTCTGCAACATTCCTTATGGGATGGAGAGTATAAATATTACAATTTAAAGTGAACCTTATGTAACGGAATACCAGGCCTGGTCAAGAATCAAAATAGGCCCGGTCATTTCAAGTACACAGACGCCCAAACAGTCCCCTACCTACTAAATAGAATGGCATCTTACAACAGATCCTCTGCCAGAATCTACAGATGCCGTTTCGGGCCTGTATAATGCATTTGCTGACTTTACATAGGAAGGTAAAGAAAGGCTTTTCCCAGGGTAAAATGCACAACAAAAATGGGGTAATTTCAAAATGCTGCTGAATAAATATACATGTCAGTATATTCCCCTTATAAGCAAGGAATGTTGTTGTTGAGGTGGGTGAGAAAAGACTTGCTTTTGAGGCATTCAAGTTAGCTGGAACAGCCAAAGCGTTTATCAGGTACAAGGAGGCCAATAAATAATGCAATCAGGCAAGCTTAACTTGAAAAATGGTATTGCAGCAAGGAGTAAAGAAAAACAAATTATTTTTTAAATATGTAAATAATAAAAAAATGCAGTAGGAAGGGGTTGGACCCTTAATATCAGAGGGGGGTAAGCTGGTTGATGAGAACAGAGAAAAATTAAGTTGGAAAGCTTTTCAAAGGCATATTAAGGGACATGATACTTGACTTCATTGCACATAATAATACGAGTTTGTGCCAGCATGGTTTTATGAGTAACAGATCTTGTCAGGCTAATTTAATTTCTTTTTATGCGAAAGTAAGCAGGGACCTCAACTTTGGGATGGCAGTGGGTGTAATTTATTTAGACTTGGCTAAAGCATTTGATACAGTGCAACACAGAGGGGCCGATTCACTAAATTCGAGTGAATTCGAGTGAAGGATTCGAATTAAAAAAACTTCGAATTTCGAAGTGTTTTTTGGGCTACTTCGACCATCGAATGGGCTACTTCGACCTTCGACTACGACTATTGAACGATTCAACTAAAAATCGTTCGACTATTCGACCATTCGATAGTCGAAGTACTGTCTCTTTAAAAAAAAATTTGACACCCTAGTTCGGCAGCTAAAAGCTACCGAACTCAATGTTAGCCTATGGGGAAGGTCCCCATAGGCTTGCCTAAGTTTTTTTCATCGAAGGATATTCCTTCGATCGTTGAATTAAAATCCTTCGAATCGTTCGATTCGAAGGATTTAATCGTTCGATCGAATGAATAATCCTTCGATCGTTCGATCGAATTTCCTGCGCTAAATCCTTCGAATTCGAAGGTTAAATGAAGAAATGTTGGCCTGGAATGGTAGATTTATCAAAGAGTGAAGTTCCGCCACTAGAGTGAAATTCCACAGCTCTCAGTTAATTTCTATAGGATTTTGAAAGGTGTATTTATCAATGGGTGAAGTGAAGTGAAAGTTCACCCTTTGATAAATACGCCTATAAAAATCCCATAGAAATGAATGGAGAGTGGCGGAATTTCACTCTAGTGGTGGAACTTCACTATTATATTTAATAAATATACCCCTAGTATTTGCATTGGATACAGAACTGTCTAAAACATTGCTGTTAGCAGTAGTGATATGGAGCACACGGTGATTAGGACAAGTAAAGCCTTCTTTATTGAAAATCCTTAAAATCATCAGTACATTATGTGGATATGACTTTTAAGGGCAAATTCACCAAGGGTCGAATTCGACTGGGAATGATAATCCTTCGACTTCGAATATCGAAGTCGAAAGGATTTTGCGCAAATACTTCAATCGAACGATCGAAGGAATAATCATTCGATCGATTCGATTTTAATCCAATGATCAAAGGATGACCTTCGACCGAAAAAAACTTAGCCAAGTCTATGGGGACCTTCCCCATAGGCTAACATTGGGTTCGGTAGCTTTTAGGTGGCGAACTAGGGTGTCGAAGTTTTTTCTTAAAGAGACAGTACTTTGACTATCAAATGGCCGAATAGTCGAAAGATTTTTAGTTCGAATCGTTCAATTCGAAGTCGTAGTCGAAGGTTGAAGTAGCCCATTCGATGGTCGAAGTAGCCAAAAAAACACTTTGAAGTTCGAAGTATTTTTTCTTCTATTCCTTCACTCGAAGTTAATGAATTGGCCCCTTAGTGTGGGGTAGAAGTCATATCCACATAATGTACTGATGTACTGATGATTTTAAGGATTTTCAATAAAGAAGGCTTTACTTTTCCTAATAACCATGTGCTCCATATCACTACTGCTAATTACATTTCTAATACGTCTGGATCCAGGGACGTCTCTTATGTTGCAGCACAGGTGTTGTTATGGACCCGTGGGATAGAAGTGGGTGCATGCAATTTGAGTTAAAACATTGCTGTCCAACTTCTGTGGTTCAGAGGGCTGGAATTTTTCTGGCCTACATGGTGGAGGGCTGATAATGGAAATTAGAGTTAGCCACTCCCTGTTTTAAACCACACCAGTTTAAACCACAACCATGTTACTACAAGACCATGTCCACATTAATTGTGGTAGCATACTAAAAAACAAATGGTTGGTGCTCACTACAGGGATGTCACTTATCATGCATATGTGAAAAAGGTTGTCATATAAAGACATACCCTTAAACAGAGAAGGGCAGGCAGAGTATGGCTCACACAAGGAACATAGGGCAGGCAGAGTATGGCTCACACAAGGAACATAGGGCAGGCAGAGTATGATTTGCTACAAATATATATCCAAGATATATGTCCCAAGGCTCAATTTATAATGTAAAAAAATATAATTTTTATTGCAGTTTACATTTTAAATGGTACATACTGAACCCACATGGTCTACCTTACGCATTTCATACCCTCCGGTACTTAGTAACAGGTGTCTATGACTAAGTACCGGAGGGTATGAAACACGCAAGCTGTGTAAGAATGGAGAATAATAGGCAGAGTATTACACACACAGGGCGCACAGGGCAGGCAGAGTATGGCACACACAGGGAGCATAGGGCAGGCAGAGTATGGCATACATAGGGAGCACAGGGCAGGCAGAGTATGGCACACTAACAAGGAACATAAGGCAGGTAGAGTATGGCACACTCACAGGGAGCATAGGACAGGCAGAGTATGACATGCACAGGGACCATAGGGCAGGCAGAGTATGGCACACACAAGGAACATAGGGCAGGAAGAGTATTACACACACAGGGAGCATAGGGCAGGCAGAGTATGGCACACAGGGAGCATAGAGAAGGCAGAACAGAGCAGGAGACCGCACTCAGGGTGGTGGCAGACGTGGCAATGCCGGGAGATTAGTCACCCAGCGACAAATTTCCTCTTTTCCAGCGACTAATCTCCCCGAAATGCCTTCCCACTGGCGATTCCTATTCCTCACAAGGAAACTTTGGGCTATTTCGGAAAAAAGTGCCACCACCCTAAGATCTACTACATACAGTGATACAATGCTGGAGACCCATCAGCATTTTGTATAAGGTGTAAACAGGTGAACAATGTGAGAAGTTTCAGTCTGGGTCTCAGGCGTGAACAGTACAGTGCTTTAGGGTATGACCCTAAAGAGGTGTCACAATTGTGAACAATGCAGGGGGATTACTTGTGTGTACAAGGCAGGGGATTATAGTCGGAATTTGAGGTGTAAACAGTGCAGGAGCTCTTAAATCTCTGTAGTGATACGTTTTAAATCTTAAGAAGACACAGCAGAGTCACATAGTTTTCAGAGTGCGCTTTTGTAAATTTGGTGCGTTGTGTGATGTAATTTAGTTTGCCTTAAAATTAAAATATTTAAAGGCACCACATCCATTTTTCCTATTGCCCAAATAGGTCTCCTCTAGAGAGTTCATGGACGGGCTTCTTGTTGACTTACTTTTTCTTGAGCCTTGCCTGTCCTTGACCATTGCCGTTTCCCTGCCTGAACTAACCATTACCTGTTTTCTGCCTATGCTTCTGGATCCTGATTCTGTTCCATGCTGACCGATTGGTTATTGACCCTAGCCTGTTTCCTCACCCACGCTATGCTCTTTCCCCGTTACTTCAGTCACACATTTTGGTTCCCTTGCCTGCCAGAATCTTTGCCTTGGTCCTCTCACTTTCAGACCTGGCAGCTTCCGAGTAGTGAAGAGCTCCTCCTGTCATGAAAGGTGGCTGTTATTGGCAGAAGCTTGAGCCATGACTGGAACCTTGGTGTCTGTTCTGGGTTTGGGGTACTAAACGTGACAGGTTGACTACATCTTTAAGAAAAGTGAATCCGATCCTTTAGTTAAGTAAGATTTTGCTAGGTAAGAGCTAGCTTGCCCATATCTAGTCTAGTCTTGCTGGTTACTTATATGCTGCTCTCCTGACAATTTTAGGAATTGTCTTGTAAAAGTCAATGACAAATATCATATAAATACAAAAAGGGCTTAGTCTGCAAAATTTGCTTGGTCTATCTCCACTGGTAACAATTTTAATAACTTGGTCAGACCCGTAAGGCTGATCTACCATGAGCAGAAAGTGGAAGTACCCATCTTAACAATATTACAATAACTGAATTAACTTTTTGCTTATTATCTCTGCAAGTGCTAAGGGATTTCAAGAAGTGCCTGCTAAGTTGTCAATTTTGAGACAAGGTTTGCCAGGGGGCTCTGGTTTGGGCCTGTAGTTGTAGATAGCCACAGTGGTGACAGAGGTATCCTGGTTCAGGTAGGTCATGGGTGTATACCTCCTAACTGTCCTGTTTTTGGCGGGACAGTCAGGATTTTGACAGCTCAGCTGGCAGTCTCTGATTTTTACTGAAATGTTTGACGCCAAAGAGTGGTGCTAAATGGAACATTTTCTAATTGGACCAGTGTTGTTAGTGGAGTACCGCAGGACTCTGTGCTTGGTCCCTTGCTTTTCAACTTGTTTATTATTAATGACCTGGAGGTGGGCATTGAAAGTATTGTCTCTATTTTTGCTGATGATACTAAATTGTGCAGAACTATAGGTTCCATGCAGGAAGCTGCCACTTTTCAGAGAGATTTGTCTAATTTGGGAAACTGGGCAGCAAACAGGAAAATGAGGTTTAATGTTGATAAATGCAAGGATATGCACTAAAAGGGCATTAACTCAAGGGATGAAAACATAATTAAGCCTCTTTATAGGTCCTTGGTGAGGCCTCATCTGGAGTATGCAGTGCAGTTTTGGACTCCAGTCCTTAAGAGGGATATAAATGAGCTGGAGAGAGTGCAGAGACGTGCAACTAAATTGGTTAGAGGGACGGAAGACTTAAATTATGAGGGTAGACTGTCAAGGTTGGGGTTGTTTCCTATGGAAAAAAGGCGCTTGTGAGGGGACATGATTACACTTTACAAGTACATTAGAGGACATTATAGACAAATCGCCGGGGACCTTTTTACCTATAAAGAAGATCACCGTACGTACCAGAGGCCACCCCTTCAGACTAGAAGAAAAGAACTTTCATTTGAAGCAATGTAGGGGGTTCTTCACAATGAGGTCAATGAGGTTGTGGAATGCACTGCCGGGTGATGTTGTGATGGCTGATTTGGTTAATGCCTTTAAGAATGGCTTGGATGATTTTTTGGACAGACATAATATCAAAGGCTATTGTGATACTGAACTCTATAGTTAGTATAGGTATGGGTATATATAATTTATGTGAAAGTAGGGAGGGGTGTACAGAGCGGGGTAGGCGCCCTAGGCAAGCCGGGCAGTCGCGGCGCCGGCTTAGTGTGCGCATGCGCGAATGGCAATTCACGCATGCGCACGCGATCAGCCATTCCCGCATGCGCACACTAAGCTGGCTGATTAGATTCTTGCACATGCGCACAAGGGAAAAAATACCATAGATAGTCGGGCAGAGACGGGACCGGACATGGGGTAGGTGACAGAGGCGGTACGTGCCTGGCGCCCCCCCAGCTTTGCGCCCTAGGCACGTGCCTACTCTGCCTACCCCTAGTTCCGGCCCTGGGGGTGTGTGTATGGATGCTGGGTTTTCATTTGGAGGGGTTGAACTTGATGGACTGTCTTTTTTTAAACCCGATTTAACTATGTAACTTTGTTCCAAGTTTCTCTTTGTTCTCCTGCACGGCAGAAAAATAACTTAATGAAATAAGAGATTTTTTTGCAGAGCACCTGCTTTTAGATACAATTAAAACATATAAGATAAGTAGGTCTCTTTGGCTAGTCTAGCAGCTTAAAGGACACATTAACCTTCATTAGCAAAACTGTAATAACACATTAAATATGACCTGCCATATTTTGTAAAATGGATGCTGTAATTATGGGGTATGGCCACAAAATGGACATGTTAAAACATTTCCAGAAATATATGTCCCTCTTTACAGTTTTCAAAAGTTGGAAGGCATGTGGGTATTTGTTCTCGGTTTTCTGAGAGTTGAGGGACTAAGCCTTTTGGTACCTACACCTGAATGGAGTAGATTTATTATAGCAATGGCTTCAGATTGCCTTGCTAGGAACTGAGAAAGATGCCTGCATTTGGTTTTGCAGTTGGCCACACTGCTGATCTAGGATTGTGAGGGGAATTTATGCACGTGCTTCTCACTTAAAATGAATTAAAATGGCCAAATATCTGTTGAGTATGCAGTGTAATTTTCAGTTACATACATTTCAAAAACATATGGAATCTTATACCATACTAGTATAATCATTGTTCCGCATGGCCTGATTTACTTGGTAGGCAGCTGAGTGATTGACACATATACTGTATTTCTTCAGTGACATTTTACAGTTTATAACTGTTACAGTACAACTAAAATGCATAAAACAATTATTACTGATAGAGGCATCAAGTCCATTTAAAATGTAATGTTTATATAAGAAAAATATTGCAAAACTTAAGATATTTCACTTTTGCATTAAGAAGAGAGTCCAGGTGATTCATATTTAAAAGTTTCTGTGTTCCTCAAAAGTGAATATGACCATTTTCAACCACACGGTGTCACTGTTGGTTCATTTTTTAATCACAAAACATAGATTTTATTATGTTTTGTATAGTATATTATTATTATTATATAGTAAATATTATTGGCTTGTTTCTTTCCTGTGTATCATGTATAGTATATATGATTGGCTTGTTGCATTCCTGTGTTGCAATTTACTTATCAGAAAGGTAATGCAATTACACCTTTCTTTTCCATAGGTCAATTTGAGATTCTAGGGTCCATAGCAAAGTACACAATTCTCTAATAGGAGCAAATAGCCTTTTTACCAGTAATAAAGCATTTTTACTACTTTTTTGGTCTCCCACAGCCATTTTTCATTAAATTCATGTCATAATCTTAAAGCAGTAATGTACCTTTTTGAATAGCGTCAGCTATTTTTATACAGTTATTCAATTTTCTAGTTTACATTATTATTATTCTTAACATGTATTTATATAGCGCCAACATATTTCGCAATGCTGTGAAATACTATATCATTGAATTTCAATAATGTAAGTATTGATAAGAAAGAAGGGGCAGATTTACTAAGGGACGAAGTGAATTCGAGGGAATTTTCGAAGTAAATAAATTCGAAATTCAAAGTAATTTTTTGGATACTTCGACCATCGAATAGGATACTACGACTTCGAATTTACTTAGACTCGAAGTAAAAATAGTTTTAATATTCGACCATTCGATAATCAAAGTACTGTCTCTTTAAAAAATACTTCGACTTTAATACTTTCCCAATTTAAACCTGCCGAAGTGCTATGTTAGCCTATGTTAGCCTATGGGGACCTTCTACAACATTTTCTAAGTCTTTACACATCGAATAAAAATCCTTCAATCAATCACTAAAATCATTCGAATCTCTCAATTCGAACAATTTAGTCGTTCGTTCGAATGATTTTTATTCGACCGCAGGATTTGTTGAAAAAATTTAGAATTCGATATTAAAATTCAAAGTTTTTTAATTCAACGGTCAAATTTAGAAGTTTTTTGTACTTTGAAATTTGACCCTTGATAAATCTGCCCCTAAGTGCCATAGATATCTTAGTCTACATGAAATCTTTTAGAATTTTGTTGGTGATATAATTTATGAAAGTGGTAACACTATGGGGCCGATTCACTGAATTCGAGTGAAGGGTTCGAATTTAAAAAAATTCGAATTTCTAAGTTTTTTTGGGCTACTTCGACCATCGAATGGGCAACTTCGACCTTCGACTACGACCTTCGACTTCGAATCGAAGATTTCGAACTAAAAATCGACCATTCATTAGTCGAAGTACTGTCCCTTTAAGAAAAACTTCGACCCCCTACTTCGGCAGCTAAAAGCTACCGAAGTCAATGTTAGCCTATGGGGAAGGTCCCCATAGGCTTGCCTGTGATTTTTTGATCGAAGGATTTTCTTTCGATCGTTGGACTAAAATCCTTCGAATCGTTCGATTCGAAGGATTTAATCGTTCGATCGAACGAAAAATCCTTTGATCGATCGATCGCAGGATTTGCGCAAAATCGTTCGACTTCGATATTCGAAGTCGAACGATTTTAGTTCCCAGTCGAATATCGAGGGTTAATTAACCGATATTCGACCCTTCGTGAATCGGCCCCTAGGGGTCAGTTTTTCACCACTGTTTCTTTCCTCAGTTCTGGAATAGGAAAAAGCTATACTAAAACTGATTTAAGAGTAATGTGGTGGCTAAATTGGGTCTCTAGCAATGCAGAGCTCCCTTAGATATCTCTGTAGCAATATATATTGTTTTTAATTGCTGTTAATATTGTTTGAAGCTGGATTAATAATTCAATTTGGTGATTTTTTTTAGTGTTGCTTTTTTAATGCAATTATTCTATGTGTGACTTTTGAAACCTGGTGTGGCAGCATAGTATAATGGTATATGTATGCTCAGTGCTTAAATTGGAGTGATGTTTTGTGTGGTGAGCATAGTGTGGCATGCTAAAACAAGCCCCTCCCACAACCATAAGCCACACCTATTGTTATAATAAGCCTCACACACTTTTTCTGGTTTCACCCACTTCAAAGAAAAGCCATTTTGCTATTTTGGGATTTCCTTCTAATGCACAATTTGCTGCCCAATATGCATAGATTTACATATGTGACCTGTAGGGACCCCAAAATTAAAATGGTGAATTTGGCTTTTCTTAGCTGCCAGTTCAGCTTCTACAACAGAACAGAGCACCTTTTCTATATATTGTGTGTCATAACATAGCACAATCACATCATATTCAATATTACCCAAGATTATTTCATAAATATCATTCTCTCACTATTCCTTAATCTGCTGCTGTTTAATACTTTCATTTTCTCTTTTTGTTTCCACTATTTTCTTCTTCTCTTCTCTATAACCCTCTCTGATGCCTCCACCTCATTTATCTGTTTAACATTTTTCTATCTCTTCTCTACTTCTCTCCCAGCAATCTTTTCTCTCCTTTTATCCTCTATATATTTAACTATATTTTATCTCTTCATTTTATGTGCATGCAAAAGTGGAGAGGAGCAAAATAAAGTTCCGGGATTCAAAACTCTTTCACCCCACTGAGGGGATGCTATATCACAGAAATAAAAAAAATGGAGGGATTGCATCCCTGTGCATCCCTCCCCAATTCCAGCACTGCGTATGCTATTACTTAATGACTTTTAAAACTTCAATCAGTTCTCTAGAAATAAATCTAGTCCTCAAAAAAAAATAAAAAAAAGAAACAACTTCTGCCATGTAATAATTTACTTTACTTGCAGATTCACTATAAGTTGAATTAGCACATATATACATATGAGTAGTTACGCCACATTGGGGATTCAACCCAGTTACGGGGCATTCACATATTATTCATACTTTTTTGGCCTAAGAGTTGGGTTTATTTTTCTCCTGAAATAATAACACTTACAAGGTATACTATTTCAGGATTAAACAGTGATCCACCTGGTGTTGCATCCTGGTTATAGTGGTGGCACCTTTGTTTTTACCTGAGGGCCCCGGGCCCCCCAGTCCGATGGTGGATCCACTGAGTGAAGAACCACTTATTTTTCATAAATTTCAACCCCTTTTATTATGAAGGATGCCTTTTATCTCTGAGCTTTCTGTACAGATTATTTACTTAAAATACATAGTATTGATCAGTGATATACTTTGCAAGGTCAATATTTACCAAGCCCTGTTGCATGATCTGTACTGAAAGGAAAAAGAAAATGACTGTAAGATAAACAGATGTGTTGCAAGCTGTATGAATAATGTATGCATGGTCAGAACCCTACATCAGTCTGGCTTTAATGTATAGGAGAACTCTCTCTTTCTGCTGTACATTTATCACATCAACAATAATGTGTAAGCTTATCACATGATTGTTTTACAGGAGAATGTTCATAGGATTAGATGAGTGATTATGTTTTATCTTATTGAAAACTAACAAGCACTGGGGAGCATCAAAAACATTTAGGGTTTAACCAAGTCAGTTTTAAAACATATAGTTACTGTGGCAATCATTCTTATTTTGAAGATGTCTAGCTTTGTTACAGATAATAAGAATGATGAATCATATTGTATATTACTGAACTAGTCTCAGCTCTTGTAATAAGTTTGTACAAATTTAGGATTCCTTTATTCAGGTCTTCTTAAAGGAATATTTTAGTGTGAAAATAAAAACTGGATTAAAAGATAGCCTGTCCAAAATAAAACATTGTCTAATATAGTTAGTCAGCCAAAAATGTAATTTATAAAGGCTGGAGTTACTGGATGTTTAAAAAACATAAAATAACACTACTTCCTGCTTTTCAGCTCTCTAACTCTAAGTTAGTCAGTGACTTGAAGGGGGGCCACAAGGGACATAACTGTTCAGTGAGTTTGCAATTCATCCTCAGCATTCAGCTCAGATTCAAAAGTAATAGTTATGACCTATATGGCCCTACCCCAAGTCACCGATTGATTATTGCCTGGTAACCAATGAGTGGAAACCAAGAAAGATGCAAAGCAGGAAGTAGTGTTTTGTTCTGTTATGTTAGACATTTAGTCACTCCAGCCTGTATACAATACATTTTTGCCTAACTAACTATAGTTAAAATTCAATATTTTGCACAGTCTCTATTTATCCACTTTTTATTTTTATACTGAACAATTCCTTTAAGCTTCAAATGTAAACAAAAACACTTGGGGGCACATTTACTTAGCTCGAGTGAATGAATAGAATAAAATACTTTGAATTTCGAACGGTTTTATTGGCTACTTCGACCATTGAATTGGCTACTTCGACCTTCAACTACGAACGATTCAAACTAAAAAACGTTCGACTATTCGATAGTCGAAGTATTATCTCTTTAAAAAAAACTTTGACCCCCTACTTTGCCAACTAAAACCTACCGAACATCAATGTTAGCCTATGGGGAAGGTCTCCATAGGCTTTCCTAGGTTTTTTTGATCAAAGGAAAATCGGTTGATCGATGAATTAAAATCGATCGAATCGTTTGATTTTTCCTACGATCGTTGGAACGAACGAATAGCGGTAAATCCTTCGACTTCAATATTTGAAGTCGAAGGATATTACTTCGACGGACGAATATCAAGGGTTAATTAACCCTCGATATTGGACCCTAAGTAAATGTGCCCCAAGTGTATTTCACAATTTTAGCCTTAGTCTTTACATTCACCTCTACTTTAAGGTGTGATATAGTCTTGCATAGGGACAACTGTTTTTTTACACAGGGGCCCAGTATAGATTATTAATTAATTAACTACCTGCTGTATACCTTTAACTGTTTATAACTTGATTTCATATTTTACATTTAAGACTGTAAGAATAATGTAAACATAATAATGATAGATTGGAATGCAAACATAATAGCTGAGGTTGAAACTAGTCAAATATGTAAAAACAGTTAAAGGATTACTAGTGACAAAGATTGCTCTAACCAAACTAAATAGATTAGGAGGGGAAAGAATTGTTAGTTATAGAAAAAGCAACCCCTTTAATCGACAGGCATCTATACTTACATATAGACTTGTAACTTCTTTTCTCAGAAAGGCGGGGAAAAGGGCTCTTAAAACACTGGGGGTTGTAGGATGTGGTAGGATGAAAGTAGCAGGAGATACAAGTAAGCCTTGTTGTAACAATAGCAAAACAAGTATGTCAAGATATCTAGATATCCACATTGAACTTTGCCAAGTGTAGGAGCTGAATCAGTAGACATGGGAGAATAAAGAAACTGAGCATTTGGGGTGACAAGGAGAGGACAAAATTCATATTTAATGGGTTAAGATAGCCCATTAAAACTAATGAACTTGTACTGTGCAGACCAACTAAAAACCGTCCCATGTGTAAAGAAAAAGCTATAAAAATGACTTTCACAAATACATGCTAATACTATTACACTTCCTCATTCTAAACTCAGACAACTATTGAGTTTTGAAAGTTACTTCCAAGATGGTTTGAGCATGAAAAAAGGAATGACAAAGATGTATCTATTACAGGCATGTCCAAACTGCGGCTCAGGGGCCAATTGAGGCCCATTTTCAAATTTACACCGGCCTTCAGCCTCCATCATGAAATTAATAATAATGAGGCCCCCCAAAACAGTGTGATCAGGGATCCCATAGCAGTAATATTAAGGTACATAAGTGAAATGATCTGGCACTTGGGCTATTCTGCTGCCTGTGTGCTGAAGATGTTTGCAATAGACAGGTCCTGGAACGTAGACGCGCTGTTTTCGCATACTTCTATAGGGTTGAAGGTGTCAATAGACGTACTGACATGACAGTACAGTAAACTAAATAAGTATAGCTTCACTATGTGCCAGTATGTGTCTATGGCTAGTATGTGTCTATTCAGCACACAGGCAGCAGTATAGACCAAGTGGCAGTTTATTTCACTAATGTGCCCAAATATTATTGATTCCTGTAATTTAATGTTACTGGTTCAAAGAATATCAGGCTGAATGGTCAGCCCCCACACATTTTCACCTCACCAAATCTGGCCCTCGTTGCAAAAAGTTTGGGCACCCCTGGTCTATTAGGAGTCCCAAGGAAAGTACAGAAAATACTGCACATGATCAAAAAGGAACAAAGACAAATTATACATATGAAGGAATGGCAAAAGGCGATCTCCAGAACAGTTCAATAGATGTGTTACGCATCAAAAAAAACAAACAAATCTTATATTACTGGTATCTAACCTCTTTAAGAATATAAAAATTATACCCTGGAACTTCAAATTCATGCTCCATTTTTTGGAGATGTAGGTATAATGTGAGATCTTTGATTAACAGATAACACTGCAAAATAAACCAATAGTCCCCAGAAGCAATGCTGCTGAATTTTTATGGAAAACTTACAAATAAGAATTTAGAAATGCTGATCTTCCAAATACTAAATGCTAGTAGACTTTTGATTGCTAGAAATTGGAAAAAAAACAATATGTCTCAAGTATTACCGTACCCAAGTACAAAGAGAGGTGACTAACAATCTAGAGTACAAAAAAGTTGTGCCAAGGAGTTTTTGGGGGGTAATTGTCTTGGATCACCTACTGCATCTCTAAGTTCAAAATCTAGTTTATACACAGTTGTACTGCCAAATAGAGCTTCCTGTAGGCTGCCAGTCCACATAGCGCTACCAATAGTCAATAACAGCCAATATTTGGCACCCCAGGAAGTTTTTGCATGCTTGTGTTGCTCTCCAACTTTTTTTTACAATTGAATGTGGCTCATGGGTAAAAAATATTGGGGATCCCTGATTTAGATTAACCAAAAACTCAGATTTAGGCTAAAAAGCTTAGGCAGGGGCCAATGTAAATAGCTTTTTCAATAGGAATCTAAAAATGGTACTTGAATCTAATAAGTGCCAAGTCATTGGATAACAACTTACATGTTTCACACACATATTTGATTCATGCATTTCAACAACTTTTAAGCTAAATTGAATAATGATGAAATACAGTACATAGAAAAAAAGACTTTTGGTATTTTTAAACAAAACTTTCTTTAATAGAGAGGTTTTTGACAAGCCCGATATAAGTACCCCGTTTCTGTTCGGAACATACACCCAACTCATAGATATTAAATATTTAATGTAAAAGAAAAATACTTGGAAACAGTCTGGTTTCATATGGCAATTACAATTTTCCTTAGCTCCCTTTAAACAACGAGCTTTGTTCTTTTGAAGCAATTACCAGCAGCAGTTAAAACTATATCATACACACAAGCATACATACACACACACACACACACGCACGCACACACGCACACACACACACACACACACAATAGCTGCCATTAAACATAAAGAAATAAATGCACAGTAAGAATGAATCAATAACCTAAATATAAATACAAGCTGTTATAATAAAACAGATATAAGTACCCAAAAAAGTTACTGAACTGCAATGATTTATTATTTGGGTAGAAAAGAAGCTTCTAGAACATTGAAAAATATTAACACAGTAAAATGTATATTTTTAAAGTCCTGGAGCTGACATGGACATTTAGGGGCACATTTACTTAGCTCGAGTGAAGGATTAGAAGGATTACAAGGAAAAAAACTTTGAATTTCGAAGGATTTTTTTGGCTACTTTGACCATCAAATTGGCTACTTTCGACCTTCGACTACGACTTTGAATCGAACGATTCGAACTAAAAATCGTTCGACTATTCGAACATTTGATAGTCGAAGTACTGTCTCTTTAAAAAAATACCACCTACACCTAAAACCTACCGAGCACCAATATTAGGCTATGGGGATGGTCCCCATAGGCTTTCCTAGCAATTTGTGATCGGAGGAAAATCGTTCGATGGATGAATTAAAATCCTTCGAAACGTTCGATTCGAAGGATTTAATCGTTTCCTTTGATCGTTTGATCGAACGAATTGCGGTAAATTGCGGTAAAATCAGGAATTTTTTTGTTACAAAGTTATGATCATAAAATTGATAAGCCACCATACTGAAGGGTTAACGTCAAGGTAAACCCCACATGGCGGTCCCTAACTTGTTCACTTCTTATCATGGTATAAAAGGTATTTTACCTCTTTGCTTAATAGCATTACTTTGTATGAACATCTCCTGTGCCTTGGTTTCAAACTGTGAGCTAAATCCTCCCCCGCTGACTGCTGAGCTTCATGTGGTTACTGCACCCTCATACCCACCCTTTAAATTAACGGTGGCCCTATGTCCTTGTTTTTTATTAATCCTTGGTTTGGGCAATTTCTCTCCCTTAAAAGCCACAAATACTAGCGGCAGGGGAGGCTTTAGCCTTTTTATTTGAAACCAACATCTGTGAGACACTCATTATATCTGCTGCACTTAACACTAGATAACACTTTTGCACAGATTCACATACATTACACCTATTACACTCCTATTTAGCTTTTCCTTTTTCATCTTCTCTCTACATCTATACCCACACTTGTACTTATACTTATATTCACACACACACACACTTATATATACAACTTTACTTTGCCTTCATTATAGTCTCTTCACAATCACATTTTTTTTAAAAATGGGCATTGGTCTGGACAGTCTCCCTTTCAAAAGCCATATATGCAGGTGGCGGGGGAGGATCTAGTTCACAGATTGAAACCAAGCTCTTATCTTTTGATCACAGGTAAACAAGTTAGGGACCGCCGTATGGGTTTTACCTTTACGTGATATGGCGGCTTATCAATTTTATGATCATAACCCTGTTTTTCTTTTTTTTTAGACAGGGGATTATTGTATTTAAATATGTTTTTATATGGCCTTAGGAGTGCACCCACAACCCTCCTTTTTTGTATCTGTGTATTTGATCCCTAATACTATTGGTATTTCAGTGCTAATCCTTTTAAGCAGAGAACCTTTAGAATTTTCCAAAAGCCTTGGCGTCAGTTACCTCCTGGTCTCTCTTCCCACACTCCAAAATATAAACCAGTAGTTACACTGGCTCCTAATGTAATTGTGCTGGAGTACAGTACTTGTGCCTGTGATAGGAGACTTACATTGTTAACTCCACCAGTGTCCAACTGGGACACAAGCAGGGCCGCTCCGGCCATGAGGCAAGGTGAGAATCTTGCCTCAGGCGGCACAGAGCGGCCAGTTACGAGGGGCGGCAAAAAGCCGCCTCTGGAACTTTAAGAGCCGAATTTCCGTTTTTTAAAACGGAAATTCGGCTCTTCTAGCGCAGCGAGCGCAATAGCGCTCACTGCACTAGCGATGCAGCCCCTCCTCCACCCGCTCCGACGCTGGTAGTTAGAAGAGCGGAGCAGGAGGAGGGGCGGCAT
Source organism: Xenopus petersii (assembly GCA_038501925.1). Lineage (NCBI taxonomy): Eukaryota > Metazoa > Chordata > Amphibia > Anura > Pipidae > Xenopus > Xenopus petersii. The sequence goes on from CM076683.1 coordinate 94,512,503, forward strand.
TGGGGCTGCTGCCTCAGGCGGCAGCAGCCCCTGAAACGTGCCTGGACACAAGGGGCCCACCCAAAAACTTTTGACCAGGGGCCCACTCTCACTACTATTATTCTTCCTCTCCTCACTCAACTTCTATTGTCATAGTCTCTTTTCTTTACTTACTGTAATACTATAATCTATTATTCCATCTATTAAGCAACTTAGTTCTCATTGAAATAGGGAATGGCCATGAAATAGGCCAAATGTTTAGCAGCATGAGGGCCCACTGACACCTGGGCCCACCAGGACCTTTCCTGGCAGAGCCGGGCCATGCTGGACAGGCGCCCTAGGCAGGCCCGGCAGTCGCAGCGACTTTTTAGTGTGTGCGCATGCGCGAATTTGCAGAATTTGCAGAAGCGCATAAAGCGCAAACAGTGCGTAGAGTCGGCCAGAGAAGGGAACTGGACTTGGGGTAGGCGACAGAGGAGGTACGTGCCTGGCGCCCTCCCAGCTTTGCGCCCTAGGCACGTGCCTACTCTGCCTACCTCTCGTTCCGGCCCTGTTTCCTGGTATCCCTGTGGGCCAGTCCGACACTGAACTCCACTAATCCAGAGATTAGATGTGATCCATTTTCTTTAAAACTCGACATAATATGCTAATGATATATAAATGAAAGAATATATATATATTATATATATATATATATAATACACAAAAGCCATGAAATCTAAATTATATCCTTATAAACCGTGAGTTCTGATGTCATCAGTTATAAACCGTGAGTTCTGATGTCATTTCTGTCACATGATTCACTGAAATTTGTGTATTATAATAAATAAAGTACCCCCAGTTGCAAAATATGAGGATATTAAAAGTTACCTCTGAGTTTCATGACATTTCTTGAAACTCCTCAGTAATTTATAATATTCTTATATTTTACAAGAGGGGGTACTTTATTCACTATATATATAACAAATATGTCCACATTTAATCAAATAAAGCCAACTCTGTATCTGTGTCCCATAACAAACCCACAGCTTTGAGGTAACATTTGCCAGAACCATTATAAAGGGGGTTTGAATTTAAACAAGAATCAGTTTAGGCTTTTATAAATCAGGTAAAATTGTGAACTTTCAAAAATGTGTTTAGTCATATATAACTAATAAACTATTATCTAATCAAACATTTGAGAGATGCCATGTTTAGAGGGCCCTGCTTGATAAAGCCCATCCAGCATTCTACTGTTTCCTGATTATTTGCTACTGCAGAGCAGTTATTATTACAGTTTGCAATTATTAATTTCTATTGATTTGAAGATGAACATGTAAATAAATCAAGCTGCCTGTGTGGAATGCTGTTGGCTATGTTGTCTTAAGCATATACAGGGAATTCAATCATATGCCTACTTAAATTTAAGTCTCTGCTTGTTGCAAAAAGAAAGAAACCTTTTACATATTTTTACATATAGGTATGTTTTTGATATTATTCATATTTATGTTTGAATAATACTTTTGAAGTCTATGGAGGGAATATAATATTGGTCGCTAGAGCAAAAATCATTCGCAATTATTCGCAATGCAAATTAATGTTCGCAAAGTGAAAAAATTTTGCCTTTGCGAACACTTTGCCCCTGACACGACAGTAAGATACCAATTGCGACTTTATAGTTTGTGCAGTGTACATAATAAAAGTTTGCAATTGCAATCCATTTTTTTTTACAAAATATTTTTAGGAAACTGCAGAGTAGGTGTTAAAGGTTCGCAATGCGTAATTAAGATTCCAAATGCAAAAAGCCTAATAAAGAATATAAGAGTAATAAAGAATATTACGACATGCGACTTTTATTACATGTCCCCCTATAGGTCTAGTTATACTGATCGAAAACAGAACTTGCTTTGCTTCACCTATACAACGAGGTCTGACCTTATGGTTTTATATACACATGGAAACTAGGAAACTGGAAACAAGGGTTTACTTTAAATATGTTCATTATGTGAACTGGTGTTTTTGATGCTAGAAAAATTAGGTACCAGATCAGTTGGTTTGATCCATCACATACGGTATTGTGCTTTCAGAAAGTCTGTGTGCCCTAGTCAGTTTCCAAATGATTAATAATTAAGTCAGCATATTAGCAATATTATAGACCATCACAATAACCATGCAGGGATCTTCTTTGCATTGTATATAATACCCATGTACTCTATGAAGAAATTGCAATTTTACGCATTTATAAAAATGATGTATACATTTATACATTAATTTTATTCTGCTTCTCCATGTATGTAGCATTTGTTTATTTTGATTAAACAATCCTTACCATGCACCTGAGCTACTGTCTTATCTGTCAGTGCATAATTAGATTGACTTTGTAAATGTATCTTACTTTGCCCTGGCATGATTTTCCTGCTGTCACACTCATGGAATCTAAAGTTTTCATGCTGTCACACTCATGAATCCTAAAATAAGGATAGTGCCACCTGTAATACCTTAACTTGCACCAGATCTTGACAAAGCTTCTCATTATATTCTTTGGTCTTCTGTTACAATCCATTATTTAGCAAGATTCATGTAACAACACTACTATACAAACAGATTTTCCTTTTGTGATGGATTATGCATAGGTTACTTAAATTATATATTACTTTGGAACATTAATGGTAATTTTTATGGTCATTTGCTAATACAGTATGATGCAAACCTAAACTTTTCTAAGCACAAAGCGTGACTCATAGTTATTCTGTTTTGTATTTTTACTGATGTAGGTATTATGTAGGACTTGTACATGTACAGTAGGTTTGGACCAATTAAAGGGGTTGTTCGCTTTTAAGTTAACTTTTAGTATATGTAGAGAGTGATATCCTGAGACAATTTGCAATTGGTTTTAATTTTTTACAATTTATGTTTTTTGAGTTATTAAGCTTGTTATTCAGCAGCTCTCCAGTTTGCAATTTCAGCAGTCTGGTTGCTAGGGTCCAAATTACCCTAGCACCCATGCAATAACAATACAGTTGTAGCCTTACAGAGCATTTGTTTTTTAGATGGGGTCAGTGGCCCCCATTTGAAAGCTGGAGAGAATCAGAAGAAGGCAGCAAATAATAAAAAAACTATAACAAATAATGAAGACCAATTGACTTTTCCGCAAAAACCACGAATTTTTCAAAAATCCCAGAAATCATCGGATATTGTTATTGACAGCAGCGCAGACACAGGACCCCGAGAGCTTTGAAATGCCGGGTTTTCGGATTCTGAGTTTTCATACCATTGGACTTTAATAAATTCTGAAGAATTCAAATTTTTTTTAAGGTCCAAAAAAAATCAGAATTTTTCGGGTTTTGGGTATTCGGAGCATAATAAATAACCTCCTAAGAGTTAACTGAAAGGTTAGCCACCCCTTTAAAGGACGTTATGTTGTCCAAAACTAAACATAAAACTGTGACTAAAGATCAGTGGCAAAATAAAACATACCTACATGTACATGTCCATAGTGATTTCATCTTAGTCTGCCAGGCTTTGAAAAATATCTTCAGACTTTCTGTGGTGTCGTATGGTGCCAGCGAATGTCAGGAAAACCAATAATACAGAAAGATAATACAATTGGAGCCTGAAAACTATTGACCTGCAAATATGACATCAGTAAACAGGAAGATATTTTAAGGTTTATTGATGATTTTATTTTAATCAAATACGGCTATAAATTCACTTTATAATGAGGTACAAGTTGAACATTTAGGTCACAACAGGTGTGTGCTGCTAATTGTTTGCAAAAGATTTGAATGTAGTGCCTCTTAAAGGAATTGTTTAGTGTAAAAATAAAAACTGTGTAAATAGACAGGCTGTGCAAAATAAAAAATGTTTCTAATATAGTTAGTTAGCCAAAAATGTAATTTATAAAGGCTGTTGTGATTTGATGTATATTATGTCAGTCAGATCACTACTTCCTGCTTTTCAGCTCTCTAGGCAGTGACCAATCAGAGACTTGAGGGGGGGCCACATTGGTCATATCTGTTGCTTTTGAATCTGAGCTGAATGCTGAGGATCAATTACAAACTCACTGAACAGAAATGTACCATGTGGCCCCCATTCAAGTCGCTGACTAACTCAGACTTATAGAGCTGAAAAGCAGGAAGTTGGATTCTGGCTGTTTTATTAGACATCTGTTCACTCCAGCCTTTATATATTACATTTTTGCCTAACTAACTATATTAGAAACATTTTTATTTTGCACAGCCTATGTATTTATCCAGTTTTTCTTTTCACACTGAACTATTCCTTTAAATAATTACTGTAATAATCACTGGTGTAAACATACTGTATGCACAGAAAAGTAGTAAAAGCATCATGCAGAAAGCAGTTTTCATTAGTTAATTCTGTGTTCTGGTTGTACCACAGGGGAGTGTAGTGGGGATTCTTTTGTTAAGCCATTTCCATATGTTTGCAGGTGACAGAGAACAGTGTAAACCAAAATAATCTACACAAAATGAATAATTTTACAGAGTGACCATGAAAAACTGAAGATTTGGGCATCAAATTGGCAAATTCAGTGCAATGCTAGGCAATGGGAGTTTAACCTTTGCTTCCTTATACAGCTTATACCACTAAGTGGTCTGTATTACATTAATCAGTCGTAAGACTCAAGCAATAGTTATATAGACAGATTTTTTTATACAAAGCAAAATCATTTAGCAGCAAACAACATATTGCTTTAATGTAGAATAGACTCAAAAGAAAAACATATACTTATAATCTGTAATTCGGACCTTCATACCTTAAGTCTACTAGAAAATCATGTAAACATTAAATTAACACAATAGGCTGGTTCTGCTTCCAATAAGGATTCATTATATCTTAGTTTGGATCAAGTACAAGGTACTGTTTTATTATTGCATTATAGAAAAAGGAAAAATCATTTTTAAAGATTTGGATTATTTGATTATAATGGAGTATATGGGAGACAGCCTTTTTGTAATATGGAACTTTCTGGGTAATGGGTTTTCGGATAACAGATCCCATACCTGTAGTCTAGCCTTTAAAATGCAAATTGCTAAAATGCTGAATGAACACCAATCAGGGTTAGTTGAAAAAAAAAAAATCAGTTACTAGATAAAGAGGGCATTAGTCAGAGAAGTAACTAAGAGGCCAATGGTAATTCTAAAGTAGTTGGTGAGAACCATAGTTTAGATGGGAAAATGATCCACAGGACAGCTGCAGCTTGGGCTCTCCATAGAGCTGGTCTATATGGAAGAATTATTAACACAAAACCCATGGGAAAAGATTCTCTGGTCAGATGAGACTAAAACTGAACTTTGGTATAAAATGCTGAGTTGCTTATAGCCTAGAGAACAATATCCCCATGGTGAGGCCTGATGGTAACAACATGCAGTGGGGTTGATTTTCATTGGCAGGGACTGAAAAACTAGTTAGGATTAAGTGCAAGATAAACAAAGCCAAATACAGAGCAATTCTAGAGGAAAACCTGTTTAAGTTAGCAAGAGACCTAAAACTAGGGTTGCCACCTTTTACAGTTAGATTCACTGGCCAGGGCCATTAACATCAGGGATGGGGCAATCACATAAATAGACAGGTTGATGATATAAATTGGTGGGGTTTGTGGCTGATTCCTGACCATCTCAGCAGAAAAGAGGAAGTGTTGCCTAGTTACCTAAGACTGCAGAGGTTCACCTTCCAGTGGGAAAATGACACATTTCTGAGGGTAGAATGAAGTGCATACCTAAGAGCCAGTTTACAAACATCAAAGTAGAACACCATTTTGTAGCATAGTTTGGTAAAGGAGTTCTATTCTCGGGCATGCCAACTAAAATGCCTACTATACTGGAAAACAATGGGTACCTTGGACCAGGCCTGGACTGGCAATCTGTGGGTTCTGGCAAATGCCAGAGGGGCTGTTATAAGGTCCTATAGAAAGTCAGTATTTAGTGGGCTGGTTGGAGCTGTTTGGGCCTCTTTGTGGGCTGATTGGGCCTCTGTGTACTTGAAATGCCAGGACCTATTTTAATTCTCAGTCCGGACCTGCCTTGGACCACAGAGGAGCCATCTGATTTCTGTGAGCAAAATAGTCTTATTTCCCAGTGAGCCTTTGGGACACAAAGCACAACATATTATTCATATTTATATATATACACTGTAGGTTCTATGGCAGCTTCTTTCAATACTAATGGTAACAGGAACCTAAAAAAGACCATTCATTGATTAAACTAAGTTACATGAAATGAAAATGTCTATATTATTTCTGATATTACTCACAGAACAGTTGTTTCAGCTATGAGCCTTGATAGTACACCGGCTATCTCTTGCTTTTCTTAATGTGCTTTATTAAATCTGCAAACAAATTGTAATGGAATCTGGCACGGATTACCAAGATGGCGTCCAAGATGGTGGCTCCCTGGGTCTTCACGGACGCTAAGGTGGGCTTCATCTTCTCCCGTCTGCAAGGGAAGGCACTAGAGTGGGTGTCGCCTCTATGGGAAAAGGAGGATCCCATTATTGATAATGCCCGAGCTTTCATCCGGGAACTTCGAGTGGTCTTTGATGCTCCGGGTCGTGCCACTGCTGCTTCCGCACGCCTGTTTCACCTTCAACAGGGAACTCGCTCAGTCTCGGAGTATGCCATCGAGTTCCGCACCCTGGTTGCAGAGACTTCGTGGAACAACGACGGGTATCACGCTGCCTTTTACAACGGCCTGGCGATACGTATTAAGTCTGATCTGGTGTCCAGGGAAATTCCATCCCGTTGGGAAGATCTAGTCGCCCTGGCCATAAAGGTGGATACTCGGCAGAGGGAGTTTCAAGCTGAACTCGACAGAGAGCGCTCCCCAACCAAAAGATTCCACAGGTTCCAACCTACTCTGGCTCCTTGTTTCCAAAGACCCTTCCTTCCCAACCCGGCTCCCATCCAGTCTTCTCCAAATCCTGCGGTTCCTGCCTCCTCTTCCCAGCCTTCGGAAGAACCAATGCAGATTGGACGGGCTCGTCTGACCGAACAGGAAAAGCTTCGGAGAAGGGCTGCTGGACTTTGCCTCTACTGTGGTGGAAAATCCCACTTCGCCTATGAATGTCCAGTGAAGCCGGGAAACGCCAACACCTAGGTAAGACTGGGGAGACTTACCTGGGTGGAATTGGTCCCTCTCCCCATTCTTCTGCTCAACGCTTCCTCCTTCCTGTGCAGATTCGTTTTGGAACCCAGTCAATCTCTTCTAAGGCTTTCCTTGACTCCGGTGCAGCTGGGAATTTCATCGATAAGATCTTCGCAGAAAGCCATTCCATTCCCCTGCGATCTCTGGCTGTTCCTCTTCGAGCATTGGCGATTGACGATCGTCCACTATCCTCCGCTACTATTTCCCACTCCACCGATGAACTTTCTGTTATTGTGGGGTCCATGCACCTGGAAAGATTGTCCTTCCTCCTCATCGACTGTCCTTCTACTCCCATTGTACTTGGTCTGCCCTGGTTGAATATTCACAACCCTGTCATCGATTGGGCTTCTTCTCAGATCTCCCGCTGGAGTTCTTTTTGCCAACAGAACTGTTTACCTACCAAGTCTATTATTAAAGTTTCATCCGTTTCTTCTAATTCTTCTTTGCCCCCTGCTTATCAAGCCTTCATCGATGTCTTCTGTAAAAAGTCTGCCGAAATCCTGCCTCCTCATCGTCCTTATGATTGCCCCATCGAACTTCTTCCGGGAACCATGCCTCCCAGGGGTCGCATCTATCCACTGTCTCCTTCTGAAACCGGTGCCATGAAGGAGTACATTCAAGAAAATCTGCAAAGAGGCTTTATTCGTCCTTCTTCTTCCCCGGCTGGAGCCGGCTTCTTCTTTGTAGAGAAAAAAGATGGAGGTTTGCGGCCCTGCATTGATTATAGAGGACTGAATAAAATCACAATTAAAAACCGTTATCCCCTTCCTCTCATCTCTGAACTGTTTGATCAACTAAAAGGGGCTTGTCTTTTCACCAAGTTGGATCTTCGTGGGGCTTATAATTTAATTCGTGTCAGAGAGGGAGATGAATGGAAGACCGCGTTTAACACCCGGGACGGGCATTACGAATATCTTGTCATGCCTTTCGGTCTCTGTAACGCCCCCGCGGTCTTCCAAGAATTTGTGAATGACATTTTCAGAGATTTACTGGGCCAGTATGTGGTGGTGTACCTGGACGATATTCTTATTTTTTCCAAAAATCTTGCTCAACATCGTCTTCAAGTTCAAGAAGTACTTTCTCGTCTTCGAAAGAACAATCTGTTTGCCAAGTTGGAGAAGTGTTCCTTTGAGGTTTCTTCCATTTCCTTCCTAGGATACATCATTTCCCAACAAGGCTTCAGGATGGACCAAGCCAAGGTTTCAGCGATTCAAGATTGGCCTCTCCCCACCAGTGTCAAGGCTGTTCAAAGATTCATCGGCTTTGCTAATTATTACAGACAGTTTATTAAAGGTTTTTCTTCTAAAATTGCTCCAATCCTTGCTCTTATTCAGAAAGGGGGTAAACCACAACATTGGCCTCCTCTAGCCTTGGAAGCCTTCAAGTCCCTTAAAGCATCCTTTTCTTCTGCCCCAATCCTCAGGCACCCTGAACCTCTCCAACCTTTCTTCATTGAAGTAGATGCCTCGGATATCGGAGCAGGAGCAATTTTATCCCAAAGATCCTCTGCCGATGGTAAACTGCATCCGTGTGCCTTCTTTTCCAAAAAATTTTCCTCCTCCAAAAGGAATTATGATGTTGGAAACCGTGAGTTACTGGCCGTCAAACTTGCTCTGGACGAGTGGAGACACTTTCTTGAAGGATCATCGATCCCTGTGACCATCTTCACTGACCACAAAAATCTTGAATATATTCAGACCCTTAAGCGCCTCAATCCTCGACAAGCCAGGTGGGCATTGTTCTTCTCACGTTTTAACTTCATCTTAACTTTTCGTCCTGGTTCAAGAAACAAGAAAGCGGATGCCCTTTCCAGAAGTTTTGTTCCTGAAGATCCCATCTCCGAAGACCCTGAATCCATTGTGCCTCCTACAAAAATCATCGCTGCTCTTTTTCCATCCTTGGCCTCCCAGTTATTGTCTGTTCAATCTTCTGCTCCTGAAGGAACCCCTCCTGGTGTTGCCTTTGTTCCTCCTGAACTCCGTCATTCCATGTTGGTCCAGTCCCACAGCTCCAAGCAGGCCGGGCATCCTGGAGTCAAGAAAACCACAGAACTTCTGTCTCGTCTTGTATGGTGGCCTTCCCTAAGAAAGGATGTTAAAGACTTTGTTTCCTCTTGCTCTGTGTGTGCTGTATCCAAATCTGGACGTTCCCCTCCCAAAGGGTTACTCTTACCACTGCCCATTCCCTCCCGCCCATGGACTCATTTATCTATGGACTTCATCGTGGACCTCCCTAACTCCTCTGGCTACACTGTTATTTGGGTAGTGATTGACAGATTCACTAAAGTTGCACACTTTACTCCTCTTCGAAAACTTCCCTCTGCTCCTGAACTTTCTTCATTATTCATCAAACACATTTTTCGCCTCCATGGTTTCCCTGCTGAAATTGTCTCTGATCGTGGTTCCCAATTCGTTTCTAAATTCTGGAGATCCCTGTGTAAAGCCCTTGGTGTCTCTCTTCAATTTTCATCTTCATACCATCCCCAGTCTAATGGAGCAGCAGAAAGGGTTAACCAGGCCCTTGAACAATTTCTTCGATGCCATGTATCACTGTGCCAAGATGACTGGGCGGACCTGCTTCCATGGGCAGAATTCGCACATAACAATGCATTACACATTTCTTCCGAAAAGTCCCCTTTTTTCTGTATGTACGGTCTTAACCCTTTGGCTTTTCCCCAGGATTTATTACTTACCAATGTCCCTGCCGCCAACGACCAAGCTGCCCACATGTCAGCCATTTGGCACGCCACGGTCCTCAATCTGGAAAAAAGTTCCCTGGTCCAGAAAAGGTTCGCGGATCAAAGAAGAATCCCTTCTCCTTTGTACGCACCTGGCGATAAGGTTTGGCTATTCACCCGAAACATCCATCTTAAAATCCCCTCTCCGAAGCTTGGTCCCAAATTTATCGGTCCCTTTTCCATCTCTGAGATCATCAACCCGGTGGCTGTGCGTCTACAACTTCCCTCAGAGATGCGGATTCCTAATGCATTCCATGTCTCCTTGCTCAAACCTGCAGGTACCTCTTCTTCTTCTTCTTCCTCAGCTCCTGTCTTGGTGGATGGACATCAGGAATTCGAGGTTAAAAGAATCCTGGATTCTCGGATTTCGAGGGGCACCCTACAATACCTCATTGAGTGGAAGGGGTTCGGCCCGGAGGAGTGCTCCTGGGTAAGAAATTCAGACGTCCACGCCCCTACCCTGGTCCAAAAATTCCACCGGCAATTTCCTTCCAACCCAGGTGGTCCGGAGGCCCCCCCTGGGGGGGGTACTGTAATGGAATCTGGCACGGATTACCAAGATGGCGTCCAAGATGGTGGCTCCCTGGGTCTTCACGGACGCAGACGGATGATGTCAGCTTCTTCCCACACCCTGATTGGTCGCCGGCGACGGAATGGGCGTCGGCGTCAATAATGGGCGCCGGCGTCCGTCGCACACGTCAGCGCGTCAGTTGCCGACGTCAGCGCGTCCGCGCACACGTCATGACGCCGATGCGTCCGAAATTGGCGCCAAACTTGGGCCTTTATAAGGGAACTTCGGACTGTAACCTGTGCCCAATTATAGGTTTAGTTTTCTACTCCTGGGTGTGATCCATTGCGAACTTCTTGTCTATTGTGTACCGACCCTTGCCTGGAATTCTCGACTTCGAACCTCTTCTGCCTGGACTGATCTTGTTGCCTGTTTTTGACCATTCTTCTGTCTCATCCTCTACTGTACTGCGAACTTGGACATTGTTATTTTCCTCCCTTGGTCCTCACTACTCCTGAGGCCTTTGGCCTTACACAAATCAGTGTTATAAACATGACCTTTTGCAAAACATCCATGAAGCTGCTTAAATGGAAAATATTTATACCAGCAAATACAATAGTATCCGTCAGGTTTTCTAAATTTAACAGTTTCTTAGACATCCCATGACTCGCAACTCATTTTGCAGCTCCATAGCATTGCTTCAGCCACCTGGTAATGTTTAAATATGGCTTGTGATATAAACAGCTTGCAAACAGTGGATTGTTGCAGAAACTTATTAAATTACACAAACCACAAAAGTAGAAAAAAATGTAATTGTTGTGGTTCCCAGGAGAGGGAAAGTATCTATCCTCCCTTCTTGTTGCCAAATCAATAGTTTTTAACTCCAACTGGAGATTAATGCAGAAGTAGTTCTAGCATTAGCTTTGTTGTATGTGAGTATGTTTAATTGTAATTCATGTTTATAAAGCACTTAAAGTGAATGCAAACCCCAATATAGTATTTTGCATAATGAAATGAAAGCAAATTGAATTCTTTGTACTAAAGTTTGATTACAAGTTTATATTGATTATAGAGTTCTAATAAAGAGCATTGGCTGTGTCAGGAGACTCCCCTGCCTGCTTGTGCGTGTCCTCAATCGAGTGTCACTGTGTGCAGGCATTCTTTGGTGTGATCTGCTAGGCAAAGGTTTTTCATGAGCGTTTACACTGTGGTTTGTGACATCTACTTCTGTGTACATGCTTCATGACCTTAGATGTTTTCACACATGCACCTTGTGTTTCTAAATTTTTATAACCTAGTCATTCTGTGCTTGCTAGCCTTGATGACTCTAGCTCTCTTGCTTGAATATTCATTGCTCCTAAAGTATTGTGATTATTCTTGACCTTCATTTGTTTCCTCAACCACTATATTTGCTGCCTGTCCTTGACCCAACCTGACCTAAACTTCATATACTTGCTGTTTGTCCCAACCTTTGGCCTGTCAACTTAAATTTTATCTCCTGCAACTTTGCAATTCTACTTGTAGGGATGTGTAAAATAGCCAACCCCAGTATTATTAGCAGGCAGTCCCTCAGTGTTATAGACACCTAACTGGGTCCTAAAATACAGTGGGAGGGGTACTGTTTGCTCTTCCTGCCCTAAGCTATGCCCCTTGCTGTTTCTCACAGTGACCAGCAGATGGCACTGTGCTAGAGTATAAAAGGCTCTGAAGCCATGCTTTCAGTGTCCATTTTGTGTTGGCTCTAACCTAAACAGGCAGGTAGAGCTCTGTGGAACCCGGACAGGTCAGGTCTAGTCAGGATAGGCTACTCACCCTTAAGAGGTCACTCTAGGAGTGACAGATAGACAGGTTATTTAGCTGAGCAGCTCAAGGCTCTGACGAGGAGAGTCAGAGGGATTAAGACCCCGGGTACTAATAGCCCAGAAGTAGGGACTAAGTGTATAGGAACAGGGTAGATAGGTTCCACTTAGGGAAAAGGCTGAAAGCTGGGTGTACCTTTATTGCTGCTGAGCACGTCCTCTTGCCTGTGGGGATTAATACTGACCAAAGGGTGCTGTGAGTATTGCCTATTCAATGTTGATGCAAAATCCTGTTGGCTCTATTGTATACTCCACTGAGGATTGTATATGTTCAATATATATGTTCATGGTTAAGTTATAAGAACCACTGGCGCCCAATTATTATACCCTGCCATTCAATTACAGTTACACTACACCCTGCCTCCACACCGTTGCGAGGGCTTACTCCCTAAGATTATAGGTCTCATCCGGAGCACATTTATTGGAAGTGGAGCTCAATAGTAGTGTAACAGAACACACAATTTACTATAGCGCTACATACTTATTCTCATACACAACCCCCTGTTCTCCCCCAGGGGTTTCTTGTGCGTCCTCCAGTGTGCACTTGCAAGGGACAGAAAAAATATATATATATCATTTGAAAAGAAGTCTGCACACTCAGGTCTTATAGAACAAAAATATATTTAAGTTTATTTCTGGGAGACTAGTAATAATAGTAATAATAAGTCTCCCAGTAATAAACTTAAATATATTTTTTGTTCTTTAAGACCTGAGTGTGCATACTTCTTTTTGAATTGAATAACACTGTTATGGCTTTGCTCCAAGGCAAGTAACCACATTTTTTTCGAGAGTGCTGACACCTCTATAGACTATAGACTAGATATACATATATATATATATATATATATATATATATATATATATATATATATATATATCTCCTCAGCACTCCTGCTTATTCACACACACAGACAGTTGAGTACATTTTTACTTAAAAAATGTCATTCCATGATCTGTATGTAATAAAATGCAAATAAATATAAATTTTATCTAAATTATACAGGTTGATAAACAAAAGCTTCCCTTGCCATTGCACTTAGAGTGTGATGTCAATGAGGGAAATTAAATTAAAAAAGACTCATTTGCAAACCAACAGATTTAAGATTTCCTGGAAGAGGCAGTTACTGTAGTAATCCTGTGTGAATCACATGTAAAAGACAGTGGCAGTAACACTTTACATTAGTTCCAGCATTCACCAAGAGATGTCTAGCAGTTAATACTAGGAGCTGTAGTTCAAAAATAACTTAGGAATAGCAGACTAAATTATATATCTGGGGGCCCACACGTATTATTTTGCCTGTTGCACACTACTGCTAACATCAGTTCTGGAAGATGTTTATAAAAAAAGATGTAAAATGTGAAAAAAAGAAACATATTTTTAAGAGACTAGTTCAGAGTAATTATACAATGGTTACTGTACAGCTTATTTCATTATATTGAGGAAGGTTGCAAGTGAGGTTAGGTAAATACAAGACATTTCCCAGTCCCTAAATTGCTATAGACTGTAGTCAGTGGATTTTGGCTATGCAGTAGTTAATATATTTGATCCACCTTGTTAGTCAAAGTAGAGTTGTTAGCAGAATGTAAAAAAGACAAAGGGCAGTGTCGGACTGGGACACCAGGGGCCCACCCAAAAACCTTAGCCCAGGGGCCCAACATGAAACCTTAGACCAGGGGCCACTCTCAGTACTATTATTCTTCCTCTCCTCAATCAACTTCTATTCTTCTAGTTTGTTTTCTTTACATCATATAATCTATTATTCCATCTATTTAGCCTCTTTGTTCACATATAATAGGGAATGGCCATGAAATAGGCCAAAAGTTAGCAGCATGAGGGCCCACTGACACTTTGGCCCACTGGGAGTTTTCCTGGTATCCCTGTGGGCCAGTCCGACACTGACAAAGAGGTACATTTACTAAAGTGCAAATTTTCTCCTAATTTAACTTCACCAAAGTCCACTCATTTCACCGAGTGTATTTTCACAACATATCTCATATTTACTAAAAATTGTAAGCAATGTGGTGAATTTTCTTCTGGTGTAAATTCTCTATAAAAATTTGGCAGTATATTTTTCCCATATAATTGTAGTGGAGAAAACGCAACCATTTTGCCAAGAAGTTACGTGTATGGAAAATGATCTCGGATGGTGTGGCTGCTCGAAGAAAGTTTTCTGGAACATGAAGTGCTTTGGTCAACCTTTAACATTTTAATAAGTCAATCAAATGCAGCAGCAGCAGGAAATGTCTTGTATTTAGCATGTCTAAAGGCATTCTGTCATGGGAAACATGTTGTTCTTTTCCCCCTCACTTTCCCTCCAAACAGCCTATCAACAGAACAATGGGAAGGTAACAAGATAATAGCACCTGACACAAGATAACAGCTGGTAGATATAAGAGTAGCTCTAATTAGTAAAAATCCAAGTCTTACTAAGACTCCTCCAGTTACATTGAGTAGGAGTAAAAATGGCCTATCTGAAAGCAGTTCCACTGTGAAGTGCTGACTCTTTTTGAAAATCACAGGATCAGGCACAGTGACATAAAATGGCTGCCTACGCACGAATATTACAGCTAAAAAAATACACTTGTTGCTTCAGGAATAACATTTAATATGGTAGAAATGGTAGAATGAATTATTTATAATGTAAACAGTGTAACTTAGAAATAAAAACGACACCATAAAAATTGTGATAACATCCTTTGTAGATGCTAGTATTGGTGCTTCCCTCCTTCTCAGTATGGAGCCTGTTTTCAGTTTTCTCTTACTGTATCCTAAATATACACTAAGCCAGGGTCACATGGATTGAATCACTCTGCATGATCCTAACTGTTGTAGTTAGTTGTGCAAATCTTTAGAAGGACAAACAATAAAATGCATGCAGATGTATTGCAAAGTTCTTGCTAAAGCTAACAGAGCACAAAGTGTAATTTTACAATTGTTAAGTCAACATCACCTTTATTATTACTACTAATCATAGTCATTATGTTATATTATATTGTTATATCAAAACCTTGCAAGAAGCTAACTGAGAGCACAGGAAGTATAGTCTGATATAAAATGTGGCATGTCTTATTTAGTCGGTAATGGAAGCAAAAAAATGTTGAGTGCTCAGAATAACCTATGCTGTTACATTGATCAGCTGTTATTTTTTCAGTGCTTGGACTGACCTACACTCTGAAGTTGACCAGCTGCTACTGTGCCCACACAGTAGTCAAGGCAGGTGTAAAGTGGCATAACATAACATTAGCCAGGCCAACTCCTTTCTTCTGAAGGAACACCACCAAACTATGCCAGCATTGATTTATTCCATTTTGGAAAGCTAAATACAGCAGACATATTTATAGGCATAGTATTCCTTTATATAAAATACATTGGTACAAAATAATATCAGTTTACATTATTAACATAAGATAGTGCTCAAGCTTTTAATATTTTCCCATGTGTTTACATTCATTGTTTCAACAGAAATATCCTAATGTTTGGCCATTGGATAGCAATGTGTAAATGTAGTGTATTACCGGTACATAAAATGGTGCTAATATGGAATGGAGCACTAAGTGGATTTTATTCATTACAAAACAAATCAATATGTTGTAATCTGTTTTAGCTAGACTTCTAAACTTCAAAGCTTTCTCTTAAAAGCAGTAACCTTTACTTAGAGAGCATCTGGCGCCCATTAGATCCTGAAATACCACAACATCCCTATACTAATGAGCTACTTGCTCAATCCTTTTTGTTGTGTTGGTTGGATTGTCCCAACTAGGATTTAGAAGATACTATAGAATTTGCAAGAAAATACAACTTAATTGGCAAATGTTGTGGATGATCAAAAAAAAGATTTCCTGCAACTCAAATCTTATTCATAAAAATAGAAAAAGTTAATACATAGGGCATCTCAAATTGCGCAAGAATCAATTTGAGATGCAAATAAATTCAGAAAAAACGTATGAATACACTTTATTCATGGGGGCCTTACTATATTTTTTATATTCATATTTTATATTTATATTAAATATAAATATAATTAAAATGTTAAAATATGTATACAGTTTATTAAATATTTTATATTTATATATGATATTTTATATTTAAATATTTTTAAATTCACTAGGCCTAGGAATTGCAATCATTTATCTAACATGAAAGGTTTGATACACTACACCCTGTTTTGCCCTTTGCACCCTGCCTTTCAATTCAACAATGACTCTTCTTGTCTTTGGAATAGGTAGGAAAAGAAATATGATTACATTGGTCTGTAGGGGTTGCTCTCCTAACTTCTTTAGCTGCTGTTAAAATCCACAAAGATATTGTAAGAATGTGTGTGTTTAAGTTTCCCCAAATTGAAGGTAAATCGAAGCTGCATAATAGATTTAATAACGTTTCATAGTTAATAATGAAATGGCACAATTTAGTGTGTGTACTGGACAGTCTTTCTCTGCCTTGCATAAAGTTATAGATTTACAGTAGTTCTTTGTTCTTAAAAATGTACCACATATACACCTCCTTGCATTATGTTTATATATTTATATATGAAGACGTGCAGAATCTTATTTGTTCCCTACCACAAACTAGAAAGCACAGCAAGAAGGTTTTATTTTCGGAATTGATGATGTGTTTGCTGGGTAGCATAAAAGGTTTCCACATATTACTTATTTATTGCAAGCAGTGATATGTATTTAGTTGTAGGTTGCTATAAAAGACAAAATGGCTCAAACATCACCCCTGATACCCATTTAAATAGCTTTGGTATTTGTTGCTTATATTATTGAAGCTGTCAGAGACAAAGGCTTCCAACCAAATTAAGTTGCTGGTTACGTTTAGGGGCCGATTCACAAAGGGTCGAATATCGAGGGTTAATTAACCCTCGATATTCGACTGGGAATTAAAGTCCTTCGACTTCGAATATCGAAGTCGAAGGATTTTAGCGCAAATAGTGCGATCGAACGATTGAAGGATTATTCCTTCGATCGAACGATAAAATCCTTCGAATCGAACGATAAAATCCTTCGAATCGAACGATAAAATCCTTCGAATGGAACGATAAAATCCTTCGAATGGAACGATAAAATCCTTCGAATGGAACGATAAAATCCTTCGAATCGAACGATTCGAAGGATTTTAATCCAACGATCGAAAATGAGTTTCTGTCCAACTACTTAGGTAAGAACATATATTTTTTTCAATTTCATTGCTTGGTTAAATTGCAGTTGCATTGTGCCTGTTATTTTTCATATATTCACTAAGTGCTACTGTGAACCAACTATGTAGATGGGCCAAATGGCTGAATATGACTGCAATTACAGTTACGTCTGTAATATGGAAAAGATCAGCTAGGTTACTATTATATACCGTATATACTCGAGTATAAGCCGTCCCGAGTATAAGCCGAGGTACCTAATTTTACCTCCAAAAACTGGGAAAGCTTATTGACTCGAGTATAAGCTGAGGGTGAGAAATGCAGCAGCTTCTGGTAAGTTTCAATCTCGTTTTTGGATGACTAGTCTTTGGCGCCGGCTACTATTCTAAGCGCCGGCAAATATTCTTAGGCGCCGGCTACTATTCTAAGGCCCCGGCGAATATTCTTAGGCGCTGGCGACCGTTTTTGCGCTTGACCCGAGTATAAGCCGAGGTAGAGTTTTTCAGCATATTTTGGGGGCTGAAAAACTCGGCTTATACTCGAGTATACACGGTACTAAATATTTAAAAAGTCTATCAACTTAGAACTAACTTAGAACCCAGAATCTATTTTATTTAGGGCTCCAGTTTCTAAGCATGTGCCTGAGTTGAATGCAAGTAATACTGTATAATGCTGTGTTGAATGCAAAATAGTACTATAACTAGCAGTGGCCTTATGACAGATGTGACTTTTGAGGTTCCCTATACACATAGTTAGCTCCATATGTTACAAGATAACACTTTGTACCCGATGGTACAGACCTATGCAGGTCCAGTTGGGCAGACCCTGCACCTGCCACCCCCCTATGTCCCTACTCAGACCGGAAGTGACGTCACTCTGGAGGTGGCTCTACTAGGTTAATGAGAAAAAATTATAGATTGAGTGGGTGGGATAAAAGCCTCAGTTTAGCCAGACACTCAGGCAGGATACGCACAGACCACCTGCCTTGTTCTTACCCTATGGCAGGTCCAGACTGGCAATCTGTGGGTTCTGGAAAAATGCCAGAGGGGCTGCTGTAAGGTCCCATAGACTGATGGAGGACTATTTGGGCCTCTGTGACTTGGAATGGCAGGGCCTGTTTTGACTCCCAGTCCAGAACTGCCCTATGGTACAAGGTACTCTATAAAAATGGGCCAAGTAATTAGCTATTTAGGCATGATCTATTTTTTTTTTATTGTGTAATATGTTTTATCAATCGTATATAAGAAATAAGTGTGCAATTAAGGGTGGAACAATTACTCCAATATCTTCTCATATATACCTTATTTAAAAAAAATAATTGTGGCTTGTTGATATGCTATAAAGCTCTGCGGTGAGCCCTGGGGGCTGGGTGGACAGGGCCCAGGGGTCCCAGAAAATGTTGTTGTACCGGACCCAGTTATTTCTAATGATGGCCCTGCCTGGATATATTTGGAGCAATGTAATAATAAGTGCAGTTTTTTTGCAGGCCTAGTAACCCACAGTGACCATTTAGATGTTTGTTTTAAAACAACAAACCAGTAAATTCTACCTACTGATGGCTGATGTGGGTTACTAGAAGAAGACACTGTATTAGTTATAAGTAAGTAGACTCTACTGCTTTTACTCATTCAATATATACAGTGATTGCAGTTATCTTATAATGGTAGACCACCTATTCCTAATTTGCCCAGACTAAGTTTTCAGTTCCATTGTCCAGTCACCAGTGGCTGAGACTTTGAAACCTCACTAAAAGAGAAGCTGCCATTCAGTTATGAATATACTATATATTTTTTGAATTCTTAAACCTATAATGATCTGATTTCACAGAGGTAAGTGCATTACACGCCGAGACAAGGTGAATCAAACTTCATTAGCTTTACATTAGAGTGCCGAGTGCTGCTCATTCTTTGGTAATGGCCTCCACAGGTAGACACAATTCAGAATAGTCACTTTCTGCTGACTTCCCACTAATGCACTTGTTAGTCTTACATCTGTATTTGTCATGATCTTGAGGTTTATAAAAGTGGTTATTGCAACCAGGCAGTGTGCATTAACATCACTCAAGGGTCATTGACAGTAATAATGGGAATGTTTTGCAGCTTAACCTTTTGACAGGGAAAATATAATGAGCCACACAGAACCATATATAGGTTTAAAACTACACATTCAATAGAGTAATTGGACTTTTCTATGGAAATACAATAGAAATTAAATTTAACACTTGACAACCTTCATCTCTCATTCTCGTTAAGGGTCCTAACGAGGACTTGTAATACCTAAGGGTGTTAATAAACCAGTATAGAAAATGGGAAACCATTTTAGAGAATGCCTAAGTTGCCAGGACATCATTCTCATTTTTAGTCTAATGTAAAAGATAAAATCATGTAATTCAAAAGAAGCAGGATCCACCCAATGAAAATGTCTGAAATAGAAATTAGATTAGTTGCAAGCAGTATAGTTTTGGTCAAGTTGAGTTGATATTCCAAATCAAAAGTTGGGCCAGACAGATTCTTCAGTGATGGATTTGTGCTTGAGTCCTTTTGTCTGATAGCTCCACTCATTCCACTTCAAAACCCGTTATGCAGAAACTGGTTATCCAGTAAACTTCAAATTAAGAGAAGGCCATTTTCCATAGGCTCTATTTTATTCACATAATCCACATTTTTACAAACTATTTTCTTTTTCTCTATAATAATAAAATAGTACCTCATGCTCGATGCAAATAAATATATAATTAATCCTGATTGGAGGCAAAAAACAGCCAATTGGGTTTATTTAATGTCTAAGGGATTTTTTAGTACACTTAAGACACGAAGATCCAAATTGTGGAAAGATTTGTTATTCGGAAACCTCAGGTTCCGAGCATTCTGGATAACACTAAAAGATATTGAATATTATATAAAAGTTAACTGCAATTATTTCAACATCTTCAAACAATGGGGCCTTTTAGGACACTTATATCTTATATGACTGGTCAGCCAGAGAAATTGCCTACAACCCTTTTTCTTGCAGATACTTGTCAAGGGAAGGTTCAAGGGTATCACTTATTAACTAGTCTGCCTAGTTTTATTTTATATTTTCAATTGATAATCACAAATATTTCAAGATTCTTGCTGTAGTCTATGGTAAGAGAGTAGCAATACAGCTTTTATTGGGTTATATGGAACTGTTCAAACTTTAGCTCTAAAGGTGGAATAATCAATAAATTCATTCACATTATGAGATATGCCTTATGAGCTTTTCATACCTAAGCAGTGCAGATGTGAGGGCATGCACGGATCCTAAAAGCACAGAGGTCACATAAAGCCTCTATACAATTGTTATAAAACTGTTAGAGTTATGGATTTCTATAATCAGAATGGTTTTGCTAAGTGAATATTCATTGGTTTAAAAAAAATGCGTTGGGTGCCTCTGTGACAAGTGAATACATATGCAATTATGATTATTATAAAAATCATTAGGAATTGATCCAAATAGTCTTCCAGCTGACAGTTTTGGAGCCAGCAGCATCCCATTCCCATAAGGATTTATGAGTGGCTCTCTTCCTGGAATTTCCTTATTTATTTCCACAGGAGAGGATTGAAAAAATTAAGCAGAGACTGAAATTTGTATACATTTTTTAAATTTTTGCTTGCAGCATCCAGCTACTGAAGTGTGACACCCAGCAGCCACTGTTTGTTTGACCCTGTTTACTATAAATAATGAGTATGTGTGTAGGTTATTTTGCCCAGGCAAGCAGCGCCAGGATGCACAGCTCGGCCCTGTTTTCACCACCCGTAAGGAGAGGACCCAGATGCTGGCTTCACATCAAGCCTTTCCATACCTTGTGCCTCTATATGACTGGGCGGACACCTACGTGCCTCCCCACCCTCCTCTGTTGAATGAGTGCTGCCTAACACAGGTCTCTGCTCTCCGTTTCTCCATTGTTTTCCTAAGGTTATTTGCACAATGCTCCATGCAGTGGGCAAAGTGCAAAAAAGTCTGATTGCAAACTTTTTTTTTTGCAATCTGCACACTGTTATGGACACTGTAAAAACCTGTTATCTATAGGGCACCCTACTGTGTTTTTAAGAGCTGTACATACACCAGGAGAGAGATTAGCACCTCTTTTCCTAAACCCAGCAACATTGTAGCAGAATCACCCATCATGTTTCTGTTAATTGGCTGTTTTAATAGTATACACACAAGTATACTACTAAATGCTTTTATTGCAAGTCATATTTGTGCTTAAATACAAGGGATGGGGAAAATATTTGGAGTTTATATTCTCCATGTAAATAATGAATAGGCATAAGAACAGCTTTAAAAGTATAATTGCTTCACCAACAGGGTGCCTTTCCAAATGTTTATTTTCTCCTTCACCGAGGTAGTGTTGAGTATGTTGCATAAGATTGGATTGATTGATCTGTACCACATGCATAGGTGGTACATTTGTTTAATATTTGAGTCATTAGTCCATAAACGCCTTCAGAACATCTCTTTCTCTCTCTGTGTACACTTCTTACTCTCTCTTATTTACCACTGTCTGTGTGTCATATCTTACACATGACATCCTTGAATTTAACCTTGGCCACAGAAAAATTTAAAAATATAATAATTTGTCAATTTTATTCACACTATGAGTTTTTTTAAAACAACCCATCAAAGGCAGGGATTAACCTAATGAGAAAGTGAATAAATATAATATCTAAATGTAGCAGTTGCAATGTCCACATATAATATTCACTTCTGTAACATTCAAACATTGTTTTGTTACTGGATTGTTAAGCCAAAATTAGCAGGACATAAGGGATGCATAATTATTAGCCAAAGCTCAGGGGGGGGGGGGTTGCATTTTGGATTGGAAGTCATTTCTTGGAAGTGATGAATCAAATATGTGGAAAATAACTGTGCTATAAATAATTTATATTAAATGCATTGGGAAAAGTAACAGAATGGGGAAATTACATTTATATAATGTTTCTACTATTAATAGCAACACAAGAGATCAATGTGACATTATGGCAATATGACACCAATACACAAAATGTCCCAAAGGAGAAACTGGAATGTTATGTTGATACAAGATATATTTGCTCCCAGACAATAATTTAAACACTGTGTTCTGTATTTTGCACTTTGCATCTTGCTCCGAAATAATAAATGAGGCCAACTTTGTAGAGATTAAATACAAGGTTGAGTAACTGACCATCAGAATTGAATGCTCTTGGTTAAAAGTACAGGCCATATGAAGCCTAATGGTCTTCACAGTAAGAAAGCATACTCAGAAAAAGAAACCTTGGAGCATTGTGCCTTGGAATCTCTGGGGGCCTAAGTTTGGGAATTAGTCTGAAAACCTACAAGTAGGCTTAACATTAAAGGAGAAGGAAAGGTTAAAATTAAGTAAGCTTTATCAGAAAGGTCTATATAAATACACCAGTAAACCCTCAAAGTAATGCTGCTCTGAGTCCTCTGTCAAAAGAAACACCACATTTCTTTCATTCTATTGTGTACACATGGGCTTTTGTATCAGACTTCCTGTTTTCAGATGAAACCTCCAGGGCATGGCCTTGAGCATGCTCAGTTTGCTTCTCTCCCCCTTCCTCCTCCCATCCCTGCTGTAATCTGAGCTCAGAGCTATGAGCGAGCAGGGAGAGACTCAGGCAGGAAGTGATGTCACACCAAGTTTATATGACAGCTTCTATCCTAAACAAACAGAGCCAGTGTCTAGAGCTGTTTACTCAGGTATGGGAAAGCATTCTGCAGAATAAATATAGCATTCTAGCTTGCACTAGTGTGGCTAATCTGTTGGCAATAAACTGTCTTGGAGCTTTCCTTCTCCTTTAATGATTTGCTTTTACTTAATCATTCATTTTTTCTGTAGGAACCTCTTTTATTGTAGTAAGGGGTGGCGTTGTCATGGTCCACCGTAAACAGTATGGGAACACATTTTTGTCCCAACCCATATATTAAGAATCCCTAAGGGTCATTTACATATGCACCACAGTGTGCAAAATTAAATTTTTGGACAAATTTAGAATGTTATTTTTACCTAAAATGCAGCATTTTCCAACAGAATTACAGCATAAATGTGGCCAAATGGGGAGCTGACCCATCACAATGGGCTAAAAGTTGCAGCTAACTTTTTCAGAGTGGCGGTTGAATCACCTTGTAGCTCCGAGGATCCTCAGCATCAATAACACTTGCACATGATTCAACAGAAAATGCAGGACAGACTCAATGTCACGCCAACTATATGGAAGTGCAAGAAGTATGTTAAGACGCAAGTGCCTTTAAGGAATCAACAAACACAATATTTGAGTCAACTTTATTGTGATCACACTAGCAGCTGGGTTCTTTAACTACTGTTTCTCTCTCGAAAGGAACAAATTCCGAGATCTTTATTCCAGAACAGACCCAAGTAAATTGTAGCCCAGGAGATAATTATTCTGGTCAAAAAGCAGATGTCTTCTAACCCCTAACTAAAGATGTTCAAGGCAAAAGTCATAGCCCAGAATTAAATGTTTGGCTAGGTCCAATCAAAAGCCTTGGAGCGTCATTCAGCAAGTTAACAAGTTGGTTTTAGGAATGTATCACATAATATTTATGTCACGAGCGCCCGTTGGCGCTCCTGTTTGCTCTGGAGGTCACGCACCCGGCACGAAATTCTAAATAAAGGGACGCCAAGGATGCCAGTTCGATGCCCGATTGTAGGATTTGCTGTTTGGTTCCTGGGTGCATCTATAATTCGCGCTGTCTGATTCCTGAACTTCCTGACCCTGCCTGAACTTGGATTTTGCTGTATTCTGCCTGCCTGCTGAACCTTGCCTGGAATTTGATGACGATTACTCCTAATCCCTTCTGATGACGTGAACTTGGTCCTTAACCCCCAAGCCCCAAGCTTCCTCCTTGGTCCCGACTACTCCATCTGGGAGCCAATAGGCCCCCTGACAATTTATCAACTTCTAAAATCCTGACATCTCTGGGGCCTTTTTATAAAATTTTGTAGCACTATAATTAGTCAGACTTTCCTAACTTTTTTTGTCTTTTTCTGTTGATTTTTAAATATTGGTAGTGTTTTAAAACCCAATTGGTGAATTTCTGCCTATAGGTCATTACTAGAGCAAAACGTGGTTTAGCTCCCAATAATCCTTCTGTGTGCAATTGCCCCTGCTGCTTCCTATTGAGTATAATGGGAACAGGCTGGTACAGCCTTACCCACCATAAATGGTTAGAGCCAATAGCTTGAAAATATCATCTTATAAACATCATATGATTATATTTGTTGTTATATATAATGCCGTTCTATGATTTCAGTCATTTTTAAAAGCAAGGCTTCTTTCTAGATATGTGATAAATATCAACATACAGTACTATAGTTTACTAAACAGTAATTCATTATTTAGAAGATTTATAGATTTTTGAACAGGAAATTTTAAAGGAGAGGCAAATTAAATAGTATAAATTATGCATGACTTGCTGATTCAGACAAGGTTGCTGTACAGTTGTGCAAGACAGGGGAAGTATGTTACGGGTTATGTAACTGTGTCTAGTTATCACTCACAAAGGTAAGTGGAAGCCCTGATAATCTGGATAACATAGTAAGATAGTAAGTTAGGTTGAAAAAAGACACATTCCATCAAGTTCAACCTTTTAACTCTATTTTAATCTGCCTAACTGCTAGTCTATTCAAAGGAAGGCAAAAAAA
This sequence comes from Xenopus petersii, assembly GCA_038501925.1. Taxonomy (NCBI): domain Eukaryota; kingdom Metazoa; phylum Chordata; class Amphibia; order Anura; family Pipidae; genus Xenopus; species Xenopus petersii. The sequence continues at coordinate 94,537,550 of CM076683.1, forward strand.
CTTGTTTGAAGCCTCTCCAGAGGGGAAAAAAATCCTTCCTGACTCCAAAATGGCAGTCGGACCAGTCCCCTGGATCAACTTCTCTCCTGCTTTAAGCCCAATAATTCTATTACCTACTCTACACTTCTGGGTTGTGGTCACTTAACTAAGCTGTAGTATTGTACTGGCAGAGTGTATCTTCTCCATCACAGCACCATTGACTAAGCAGTGTAGGTTCCCTGTCTTGGTGGTTAACGTGAAGATGTAAGTACCATAAATAGAAGCATCTTTACTTGCATAATTTTCATTAGCTTACTTCTATACTTATTAAACAAAGAGCATTTTTATAATTATTGAAAGCACTCCCTTGTACTTTCCATTCATCAGAAAATACTAGAAAATACTTTTTTGAGTATGCATTCTTGTTAAAAGGTACATTTTGAAATGTTCTGAAGTTATCTGGTTTGAAATCATCTTACTTTGGCCACCATGTCCAAGTTGTCTCTTCTATTTCCAACACTGTGATGCTGGTGGATTTATAATCTCCATTTCTAGGCATGGCGGTGTGCAGTATGCACATTGGAAGCAGTCATTAATCCTATTACCTTGACCACTGTGCTTGCTTACTGAAGACAGCCAAGCAAACTGGGTATAAAAGACGCAGCCAAAAATAGCAGCTGCCTACACTGAAGTGTAACTCTGCCTTGTCCATTGGGAAACAGTCAGGTTTTGTACATAGGGGTTGAGGGCATGGGTCTTGAAAGTTGAACATTCTTGAGGGTAGATAGTTCCCTTTAACTTCTGCACACCAGGCAAATATAATAGGTATTGCATGATTAGGTATTAACTGTGTTGTTGTTGTTGTAGAGGTTTTATCATATTAGAAGTACTTTCCTATTGGTAATAAAACCCAGAAACAAATGTAAGGAAAGCAACATTCATTCATTTGGCACCAACCTAAGGCTCTTAACATAGAAGCCAAAATCCATCTGTCCAGATACCCATAATACCTAACCAGAGATAAGTTTTGATCTACAAGGAAGAAAATCAAACCAAAAATGATTGGTTGCTGTCTGTAACTGCACAGGTGCAATTTAGAACTTATGTTAATGTAGTACATCCTTGGGTGGGCCTGAATAGTGTGACTTGCTGCCAGTGTATCCCAGATACCCTAAGGCTGTGGCCAACCCCCTGCAACTCCCAGCAGTGTATAGTGGCCCCTTTAAGCACCTTACATTCAGGCTGAAAGTAACAGCAGTCCAGGTTAATTGCTTCAAACAGACAACTTCTTTATTGGACAATAGCAGATAATGTGGCTCACATCAGTCAGGCAGTATAGCTCTCCAAATACAATCACAGCACACAGTGAAAAACCATCACACTTTCTGATATTGGCAGTAGATTCCTCTCAGGGGGTAAAGCAGACTGTCTTGATGATTTGCCCCAGCACTAGAGATCCCACGGGGTATTTTGCTCCTTGGCACTCTCCTTCTCCTGAGCTCACCCACTCGTGAATGGTATACCATCCACTGTTATCCTTCATATGTGTGAATAAAGCCAAATCTTGATGTTAATGGTGCCGGATTCCTGATATTCTTGATCAGCGCCTTGACAGCGGTCTGTGGTTTTGATGTAGTAGCCGGCGAGGACGGCACTTTGGTCCGGATGAGCTCCACCATTGACGCTCCATGAGTAGATCTCACCCACTCGTGCCCCTGTCTGGCGGCTTGATCGCTGCAAGGGTGCTCACCCCAACTACTCTCCTTGTTGGAGCCAGCAATCTGCTCACTAAATTACCTGCCTCTAGTGCAACTATTACATAAACTAAGTAAATAAACTAAATAAACTTTGCCTAACTCAGGCCTGATACTGCTCATACCCTCTCCTGTACCCAACTCCCTGCAATGTGGGATCCAGGAAGAGAGCCCTGAGCACTCCATTTTAAATTTTTAAACACTGCACCCTACTGACAAACAATTGACCCAGAAAAAGGGACATAGCTGCCATTGGCTCTCTTTTATAAGGAGATAAGTAAGAGACAGAGTAAAAGGTAACTTGACGTGGTTTGAAAGCTTAACATATTATGGTCTGAATTTGGAATCATAATGATGGTGTTCGTCAGTATAATGGGTGCTGTAATGTGCTTGTGTGTTATATTGTGAAAAACATAGAAGATAGATAGATAGATAGATAGATAGATAGATAGATGATAGATGATAGATAGATAGATAGATAGATAGATAGATAGATGATAGATAGATGATATAGTAGATAGATAGACAGATAAATAGATAGATGATAGATAGATAGATAGATAGATAGATAGATAGATAGATAGATAGATAGATAGATAGATGATATATAGATCCTCATAAATGTGCTACAGTATCTATAAGTTTTTTAAATTAATACCCAACATGGATCCACTGGAGGGCAGTGTTCCTTCAGTCTTGAGTTTGATACTGGATATTGTTGTATAAGCACAATGATTCAGTCATAATTTAAACAGCTCATTAAAAGATTTAAACAATTAATTCTTACAGTATATATTCCTTCTATATAACATTATTTGTTTGTGTGCATGCAAGACATTACTTAAGAGTATCTGTGACTGTCCAGCAGCAAAAATGTCCCTGATAGAAGCCTTTTTGATCCATAATGCCTTTGGTGTATTTTGTGGGAAGGAATCAGGGCTGTATTTTTATATGGCTCCCATGAATGGCATCTTTAGGGCGTGGCCTGCCCTTGGATAATTGTGGTTAAATCTGGCAGCAGAGCTGAGCAGGGGATACCTCTTTCTCTCTGTGTATATACAGTATGCAAAGTGTGCTAGGCATGCCCAATTTCTAAATAAGGGGGGCTCTCCAATCCTGTAACAGAAAAAGCTACAGCTCTGGGTGAAATTCTCTGAGCATTTGCGTTCATCCCAAAAATATTGGGTTGAGCTCAGTGCTTTGTGTAAGCCAGTCAAAACGCCTACACCAATCTCTGCAAACCAATTCTGTATGGACATCACTTTGTGCATGGGGTGCATTATTGTGTTAAAACAGAAGAGAAAACTTTCCTAAATATTGCATTATAGCAGGAAGCATGTCACAAATGTAATTTTAAATTGCAATGTTAAGGTTTTCTTTACTGGTTTCAGGGCCCAAGTCCAAATCATTAAACGGCAAATCAACGCCGAAATAAAAATTTGCCTAATAAAAGTAAACATTATTCTAAGCAACTTTGCAATATACATTTATTACACATTTTCTATGGTTTTAAGTTATGTGTATATGAATTGCTATTAAAAGCAGTGCCTGCCTGTCCCTTTCTATTCTCTGCCCTGGTGACTCAGAGTTAAGCAAATACTGTTTTCAATCGCAATTGTTTTGACAAATAACTTTAAAAGCACTGAAAATTTGTAATGAATGTGTATTGGAAAGTTGCTTACAATTATGTTTTCGTATATTCAAAACATTTTTATTTTGGCGGTAGACTTGTCCTTTAAGACTAGGCCAACGCTATTATTCCTTTTCCATTTAACATTATAGTTATACATTCAGACAGGTAGCATTTGTCTGGCATCTGCCAAACCCAGACTTGTCCTTCAGATTACCTGAAGCTAAAGCACAATGCATCATTCCAGAGGAGTTCCAAGTCTGATGATGGTGACTAGTGATGAGAGAACATGACCTGTTTTGCTTTGCCAAAACGTGGCAAAATGCCTTGAAGTGTACGGGTGACAATTTTTTTTTGACGCGCGACAAATTTGTGATTAGAGTATATGGGTGTAATTTTTGTGCCAAAACTTAGTGGAAAATTTCTCTCATCACTAATGGTGACCTCTATATCACACCAGAAAGTGCCTGGCATTGCATATGGTGATCTTTGTCTTATTTGCCACTGCTGCCTTATAAATATGTATAATGTATACCACACATGAATAGTTATTGTGCTAGAATTTATTTCAGAGATAGTTTGGAACTTGACAATCAGGTGTCTATATACCGTTCACCATACAGTGTGACAAGATACTTCTAGAGCATTGCTGCCCAACTGGAAACGCCCCTCCTTGTGTGAACCCCCAACATGAAAGTCTGCCTTCTGTGACTGCTTCCCTTGTGTAAGCTTTAAAACACAAAATTAGTTGGCCCCTGCATTGTGAAATTCTCAAACATTGAGGGAACATTGGTCACCAGCATTGTATCACTGTATGTAACACAGTATGAACTATTCACCTTAGAGTCCTGATAGGTTTCCCTGTCTCCTGCATTATTCTGCCTTCCCTATGCTCATTGTATGTACCATACTCTGCCTACCCTATGCTTCCTGAGTGTGCCATACTCTATCTGCCCTATGCTGCTTGTTTGTGCCATACTCTGTCTGGAAATAGAATAGTCAGCACAGCTACTTACACCTTTTCTTTTAGTGTCGTGGTCAGGGCCGGACCATGCCGGCCAGGTGCCCCAGGCAACCCAGCCAGCCGTGGCACCCATTCCACCACGCATGCGTGCTGACTGACCCGTCACCCCCTTCCGGTATGCTCTCCTGTACGCGCACGCATACGCACGCCCACAAACAGCACGCAGGACTGCAGAGCAGAGGGAGCACTCAGCCGGACTAGGGGTAGGAAGCGGAGAAAGGTACGTGCCTGGCGCCCTCCAAGCTTTGCGCCCTAGGCACGTGCCTACTCTGCCTACCCCTAGTTCCGGCCCTGGTCGTGGTGCACGTTCCCCAGTGGCCACTGTCCACTGGCAAATATAACAGCAGTAGAATAGAACAGCACCATAATCTGTCTGACCTATGCTCCCTGTGTGTACAATACTCTGCCTGTGGGACGTGAGCCTGATAGGGTTTGTTTGGGGGGTATTTAATGATGTGCTGGGGGTGCAGTGTTATCAACAGGGGAGCATGAGGCATATGGATTTAAGGGTATGTTTTAATATGACTCAAAATTTTCACATATGAGTGATCAGTGATATCCCTGCAGTGAGCACCAACCATTTGGTATGTTGCTGTGTAGACATGGTCTTAAAAGTTCTTGTGATAACATGGGTGTGGTTTAAAGTGGGTGTGGTTTAAAAACAGGGAGTGGTCAACACTGGCTTCCATTCTCAGCCCTCCACCACATAGGCCCGTCGGTAAAGCATAAGTTTGACACCAATGCTTTAGACCATATAGACTATGTACAGTAACTCAAATGTAACGTGGTGTCCAGTTAATCTCTGTATAAGCTCCCGTCTGCCTACTCCTTGTCCGTGCCAGAGTTTACTGTGCGCCTGTATCTCTTTTCCATGCTGCAAATGAGTGGCTGGGGAGAGGTGTTATTCTTTTCAGCTGTAGAGGAAGAGGCCCCTGCAGTTCAACCACCCCTGTTCCTTACCCCCAGTGACCGCAGGGATGCTTCCTCTATAGCTATGTCACTGCATCTCTTTATTAGTCACCAGCACAGATTCTACATTGATTCTTGACAATGTCTTCAAGACAAGAGATGTAAAAGGGCAATTTTTACTTAAATATATATTCCAGTTTGGTAAGATTCTTTCATATGCCACTTAATTTGATATAAACTATCTGTTGCTTAAATATTCATTTTGGGGGTATAGTTCTCCTTTAAGTGTAATATTGGTGTAGGCAGCCATCTCAGGTCATTTTGCCTGGTCATGTGCTTTCAGGAAGAGTTAGCACTTGACATTGAAACTGCTTTCAGACAGGCTTTTGTTTTTACTATACAATGTAACTGAAGGAGTTGCGATAGGGTTAGCACTAATGAGTGCTGTTCTCATATCTACCCCTAGGTACCATTTTTAGCTGTACAGGTGTCAGTGAGCTGTTATCTGGTTACTATACCATTGTTTTATCGATAGGCTGCTGGGGGGTGCGGGGAAGGTAGGTGGTTGATATCACTGTAATTTGCAGTACAGCACTAAAGAGTGACTGAAGTTCATGAAAGCACAAGTCACATGACTAGGGCCACCTGGGAAACTGACAACATTTCTGTTTGTGCTTTTGAAAAATGAATTTCAATGCAGGATTCTGCTAGAGGACTACTAACTGATAAATTTTGTAAAAGTGATAGAATCCCTTTAAAGGCTTTAGCAGCTCTTTAAGGCCAAAAGTAGTCTATTCTGTATCATGTACCATTAGTGCAATCTTTAAAAGCAGCTGATCTTTTTCACCTAAAAACAATCCAGACCATTTAACACCTATTACTCTAGAGGCCAAATGCTGGTTCAGTAAAAGACACATATGCCATCTATATCTACTACCATACTGGAACATAGAGCTTTGAGTAAAAACTCTAATTCTTTGTTCTAGAAAACATATTATATGGATAAAATTGGCCTATAAACACATAGGTGTTTATGTTCAGTATCGAACATATGTACCATTGCAACAGTAGAAGCCATATTGATTTCGAGATAATAGTCAATAGAAGCTTAAACATTACAGGCTGAAAGAAAGAAATACTCTTGTAAAATGGAGATCAATATATCTGGCATAAATGTTATGAAACAAAACAAATAGGATGCAGTAAATGTCTCTGGGGTGTTATTCTGTTCTGTGAAATAAAGGCTTATGACTGAACTACATTTATATTATTAGCAAAGTATCAGTCCAATGATTGCCAATTTTTTTCAGAAAATTACATAAAAGAGGGTTTTATAAAGCCTGTGAAATGTTTGAAGTGCAGTTGTGAGCTGGACAGGCCCATTGGCATTCCTTTCAAGTAATTCCAAGTCGCTGGGAGCATCTATGGGCACAAGTAGCTTTTGTCAATAATGTCAGTGGGCATTCAATTTAGCGCCCACACTAACTTTTAGCGCTTGCACTAAATTAAGTTAGAACCAGTCTTAAACCCACTGCCTGCCCCACCGGAGCAGGAAAATGTACTTGTGCAAGATACTATTAGAAGATCGGCAGTTGGTAAAGCAGATTATCATCTTAAAATAATGAAAATGGAAAATGAAATTAATTATCTTGCATATAAAGAAATGGAAAGCTTAAATAAAAAGGAAATAATGTACTGATGATGAAGAGTTTTGAATCCCGGGACAGAAATTTGTTTGCAATACAATAATGTTTTCCTTCATCTAACAATTTGAATAGATCATCCCAAAATTAATAAAATGGAATATACTTCTTTGTAAATGTGCCATCATTTGTAAATGGCAGTGGCTAAACAATTACTGTACCCTCTTGATTTAAAGATGATCCATTACAATATTACAATATATATCCATTTACTTATTCTTTACTTTCAGCTCTCCAAGAACAATGTACAGTACTATTTACTATTTTCTTGCCTTACATATAATAAATTATGTTGTTCGTGTAACTATTGTATTTCTTGGCTTCACAAAAAGATATTTCTAGTAGATTCCTATTGCCAGTACATATAGTACAGGCTCTTTCATGCCTTGTTATCCTGATGAAAGCCACAGTCTTTCCCATAAACATCAATCCATTCCTAGAGCTTTTGAAGTGAATATAACAGATTTGCCTAGTTTTTCTTATTGGAAAAACAATGCAGCACAAACCATTGAATTATTAACTGTAAACATTTGATTTGCTCATTAAGTTTGTGCAAGGAAATCATAATTCCAAAATGGGTCATTACTTTTTTATAAATTATTTTATTGATTTTTCTGGACTAATGAATTTTTAAATAGTTCTATTACTGCTTAGTTTCAAGCTGTTTTATGCACTATTCCATATTGAATAAGCACTGTCTCTTGTGTATTACCTTGCTCTTTTAAGCTTGGCAAATAAAACAACATCATGTAAAAAAAGCATGACGTGTACTGTTGAGAAGGAAGCAAAGCATCATGGATTAGTGTTCGGTAGCAGTTGTCTGTGGGTCCTTCTTTCAGTATATCTATTCAGAGTATTTTATGAGAGTAATTATTTGCTGTGGACGAAGATTGTCTAACTGTATACAGAAAGGTTTTTGGGAACTAGAAATCCAAACACAAGTTGAAAGCTGGCATTTTAGCCTGACAGCTGTGAGTTCCAGCACTTTAGGTATACTGATTGTACTTGAGTATAAGCCAAGGTACCTAATTTTACCTCCAAAAACTAGGAAAGCTTATTTACTTGAGTATAAGCCGAGGGTGAGAAATTCAGCAGCTGGTAAGTTTCAATCAAAAAATTTAGGGTTTCTGCTCCCATTGGAGGTGCTGGCGTCTCATTTTTGGATGCCGGTGACCATTCTTGGACGCCAGCGACTATTCTTAGGCGCCAGCGACTATTCTTAGGCGCCGGTGACTATTCTTAGCTGTTTTTGAGATTGACCCGACTATAAGCCGAGGTAGAGTTTTTCAGCATATTTTGGGGGCTGAAAAACTAGGCTTATACTCGAGTATATAAAGTACATGCAATATGTGTCAATAGTATATAAACAAATATTACAAATATTAATGGTAGTATGCACTGTAGTAACAAGGTAACAGCTGCAACATCAAGACATGCTGGAGAGTGAAAGAGGGAGAGCATATAATTTCTGAAAGGGAGTGGTATAGCCCCTAACCATAGTAATGTACAGTAGAACAGAGTATCCATCAAAATACAGATTACTGTACATACAAATACTGACCAGTATAGGAAAAGGAACATTGCACTAAACTAGTGATTAGAATATAAAATCTGATTTTTCAAACTTTTCTGACCTCTTTCTCTTTTTCTTAACCTCTCTTATCCCCCCCTTGCCATGTGTTCTCTTTAGTCTCACTTTATTTACTCTCTTCCTTTTTGCTCCCATCTTCTTATTTTTCTCAGCAAACACAATTTTTGTTATTTGGCATTATTTAATGATTAGAAGGAAGGTAGAGAGGGAAAGATGGCTTGGGTGGAACACAGGAAATAATGAGAGCTTTTCATGATTAAAGGAAATCTTTTGTATTTGTGTCCCCAGGAGTTTTCTATTGGACCTAAATTATATATTGTCATAACCCAGTGTGCCATGATATGATATTTCAAAATATGGGCTCCCTGCATATGAAGGTGATATGCTGCCATCTACACCTGAAGGTAAGAGAAATAGGCCATAATACTTCTATTGGGCACAGCTCAATTTAAGAATTCAACCCTGCTTGAGCATGGGAAAGAAATAATGAATTACTGTTGCAGTTGCATGTGGGAGAAAAGTAGACAATAAAAAAATGAAAGGACACGATTATTGTGGGCTTTCTTTGACTTTACTGTTTTGTAAATGTCGATTAAAGCATATACGTATAAGCTACTTTGTTGTTGGGGTTCATTAAGCCCTATAGTTGTTACAGTGCTACTCAATCCTTTCCACCTTCAACTGCAAAAGAAGACGCCTATTACGCCTATTAACCCAGGAGAACACTGGAACTACATTATGGGGTTGCCACCTGTCTGCATTTGGCCCAGACAGCCAGGATTTCAGTAGGGCTGCCTGGGTCAAGAAAGTCCGCCCGGTTTTGGAAAAAAGTAAACCGGGCAGAATCTCCCTTCATTGCCTTGGCAATCAGCCAATCTTTGGTCACCCCCCCCTTCATAGCTCCGGGCCTGTGACAGTGCTTGCACCACCCGCAACATCACTAGCCTGCCCTTCTGACGTCATGGTCCTGACTGGTTCGTGGGCTACAGAAAGGTGGCAACCTTATACTAGAACCATCTACGAATCAAATGATAGTTCCAGAGTACCCTTAGTGCCATGCATCAATCAGCTAAGTTAATTTGCGCCATAAGAATCTGTCGTACATGTCGCCCACCAAACACCAGAAACAATGCCAGACTTTGAACATATTTGGGCACAATTGTAGTGGGCACAGAACAAGTGAATTGCCCGTTTATGTCTGCAATGATGTCGGAATTCTGCAAAATGGTTCACTGTGGGAAAAAACATGATGATTGCACTGAAAACTGAACTGCAAATGTACCTTCTATGTATTATGCAGAAAAAAAACACACTATATCCTCTGCCAAAATGAAAATGAAATGGTATTCATGAAAAGTGGTCAGTGGGTAAAATATCTTGAACAGAATTATTGCTAAGCTTAACATACTACAGGGCCCATATATATATATATATATATATAGCAATAATTCTGTTCAAGATATTTTACCCACTGACCACTTTTCATGAATACCATTTCATTTTCATTTTGGCAGAGGCCCATATATATATATATACTTTTATATATATATATATATATATATATATATATATATATATATATATATATATATATATATATACACATACAGTACATACCTTTATTTATATATTTATATAGATATATATACAGTATATATATATATGTGTGTGTATATATATATATATATATATATATATATATATATATATATATATATATGGGATCTGTTATCCAGAAACCCTTTATCCAGAAAGCTCCAAATTAGGGAAAGGCCAATAGACTCCATTTTAGCCAAATAATCCACATTTTATAAATGATTAGCAATAATTCTGTTCAAGATATTTTACCCACTGACCACTTTTCATGAATACCATTTCATTTTCATTTTGGCAGAGGCCCATATATATATATATACTTCTATATATATATATATATATACATACAGTACATACCTTTATTTATATATTTATATATATATATATATACAGTATATATATATATATATATATGTGTGTGTATATATATATATATATATATATATATATATATATATATATATATATATATGGGATCTGTTATCCAGAAACCCTTTATCCAGAAAGCTCCAAATTAGGGAAAGGCCAATAGACTCCATTTTAGCCAAATAATCCACATTTTTATAAATGATTTCCATTTTCTCTGCAATAATAAAATAGTACCTTGTACTTGATCCAAACTAAAATATAGTTAATCCTTATTGAAATCAAAACCAGCCTATTGCGATTTCCTAGTAGACTTAAGGTATTAAGATTCAAATAACAGATAAACCCATTATCCAGAAAACCCCATGTCCCAAGCATTCTGGATAACAGGTCCCATACCTGTATTAGCTTCTTTTTCTCATAATCCCCCTTCTCTCTCTTAGGGGTATATTTATCAAAGAGTGAAGTTAATAGTGAAGTTCCGCCACTAGAGTGAAATTCCGCCACTCTCCATTCATTTCTATGGGATTTTTACAGGCGTATTTATCAAAGAGTGAACGTTCACTTTCACCCATTGATACATATGCCTTTCAAAATCCCATAGAAATTAATTGAGAGCTGCGGAATTTCACTCTTTGATAAATGTACCCCTTAGTCCTAATGACAGTTATGTCATTGCTCCTTCTCCCCATTTCATGGTGATCATAAATGCATCGTTATGTGCTTCACGTGATGGACCGTCACGGTCGGCACCCTAAATTCAGAACCAATGCTAAGCACCCTGTTCTCGGCTCTTGCTTCTGCTTTTAACAGCCACCTTTCACCTCGGGAGGAGCCCTCGGCTAATCAGATGCCGCCAGGTTTTATTAAGAGAGGTGCCAAGTGAAGGGTTCTGGACAAGCAAAGGGGCACGACGGTAAAGCAAAGTCTTTTGGGCAGAAGGTCACAGTACAAGGTGTAGACAGAAGGCGTAGTCAATCAGGCTGGCTTGGGGCAGACAGAGAACAAGCGGAGTCAGACAGGCAAGCAGGTCCGGACTCAGAATTAAAATAGGCCCTGCCATTTCAGGTACACAGAGGCCCAATCAGCCCACAAAGGCCCAAACAGCCCCCACCAGCCCACTAAATAGTGACTTTCTATGGCACCTTATAGCAGCCCCTCTGGCATTTGCCAGAACCCACAGATTGCCAGTCCGGGCCTGCAGGCAAGGGTCAAACCAGGAGATCAATCAGAAGGGATACGGATACAGAAGAGTCGGTTACCAGGCAGGGTCAGGATTACGGATGTCAGAATCGTTAAAACAGGCAGGGGTCACAACTGGTATCAGAAATCAGACAGAATACAGGCTCAGACGCACCAGGAAATCACTAGAAATTATCCTATAACGGGCAGTGCAAAAATCCAAAATGTCTCTTTAAATACATTTAACTTTCGCGCCATTGCGTCAACACCCCAGTGCGCACGCACCTATAAATACGGAAGAGGCGCGCCGCGCACGCCCTAGTTACCGGCGCACACTGAAGCAACAGGATGGCGTGGCAGAAATCCCAAGAGCACGGCAGGCTTCCCCGCCGGCCCACTAGACCACCAGGGTGAGTAGCCCTCACAACCATAATCTGATTTATCGTCAATAGATTATTACCCATAACTTGACTTATCTATCAAGAACTTGATTGTGACATTAAGAATTGTAATAAATATTTTTATGCTACATCAGTCAGCTGAGGTACACATGGAAATGGACCGGACTACTGATGGTTAGATTGTGACAATATCTGTTCTGCAGCATCAGCAGATACAGCAAGTGTCATACATATGAAGATTAATGTTATCTTTTTACTCAATAGGCTGTCATATGTCAAAGCTGATAGTTATGAGTAAGTCAACAAACTCCTTGATTCAATTAGTTGTGTAAAAACAGAATGGTGGTTTCCGGCATGTGAACGCCTAAATTATTAATGTGTATTTTGTGCAGATTTATTTTCCAGTGTTTCAAGAGCAAGGAAACAGTAAGCATATAAAGGGTTCCTGCTAGTGCATTTTTCTGTATTATAAGGGAAGGAATTAAAATTCAGATTTATTATTATTGTATTGCTATAGGGTAGAAATCCCATTGTTTCTGGAATTTAAGAATGGCACACCATAATTGTATGATTATATAATTATGTTTTTTTTCTGCCTGTACACGGGTATGTCATTGGAATACTGAAATGTTTACTGGAATATATGAGCTATAGTCTGAACCCTAAAATCTGTCATCACTTTCTATTAGTTTAATGAAAGTGAAAATAAATGAAGGTGCCAGGTCCATTAATATTATTTTATGTATATATATCTCAATAGAATCTTGTTGAAATTTTACTGGCAGATGCAGTCACACATGAGAAAGAAGCAAAATCATGGTACTAAGACCATGGCAGAAAATAGAAACAGAATCAGTGACACAGAAGGCCAGATTTATGCATAGGGCGCCCCTAGGCCAGGACCACTCATCACCCCCTTTCCCGCCTCCCCCACCATATGTATGTGCAAGGCTTATCTTACTGCGTCTAGAACATGGGGTTTGGTGCTAGTAAATCTCTCGCCCCAAACTCATTGCTGGGCAGCATGCCGCCCCTAAAATTCAGTCACCCTAGGCCTTTCCATAAATCTGGCCTGGTGACACATTGTTATATATAAAAAAATATTTTATATATATATATATATATATATCATAGTGACATTTCTTTGTATAAGATCGAACTCCCTCACTACTGTAAAATAAAGTATCTCTCCTAAAATATTCTTCCTAAACAATCTTTTCTCTAAATAACCTTCTTCCCCACTGCCATCTCCCCAATTACCCTCCTCCAACTGCCGTCTCTGCTACCTGGCCTGCCATCTCAGGAGAACTAAACCCTGCTAAACGTATACTCCTAGATGAGCATCTTACTAAACCCCAGCATTGACTACTGTAAATAATTCATCTACAACACAACTAGGCAGGGCCAGGAACTGGGGTAGGCAGAAGAGGCATGTGCCTAGGTCACAAAGTTTGGGGGACAGGCACATAACTTCCCTGTTGCCTACCCTTAGTCTGGCAAATGTTAACTCACAGAAAAGTGTTCCACAATCTGAAGTTTAAGCCTAATGGTAAGTGTAATATATAGTGCCTTCTCATGTCTCTGTGCAATCTCTCTTGTGTTCCTTGGGGACTTGCACCTTATGCACAACTAATGCATTTGCACCAGTGGCAATTTAATGAGATGTAGGGCCCCAAGGTTACATCCACAGACAACCCTTCTAGGCTACTGCTGGGTCCAGATGTGTGCAGATCCCAGCATGTGTGTACTCAAGCTCTCTACACCAGGTCAGCCTATATATTCCTGCTAGCTGTCTGTATGGTAAACAGAATGAAAATCAAACAATAGCATGAACTATGTGTAAAGTGTACGCTGTTAATGATGAGGAGAGGAGGACAGTGAATAAGACTGCACCGTCTGGGATGCACAAAGCGTTAATAATGTCATTGCTTATTTCTGCTGCCTCTGACTTTTACCAGCAACAATAAAGTGATTAACTGTAAACACATTGCTTTTACTCATCTGATCAATATAGAAACCTTAAGTGTAGTATAAAACCTAATTTATATATCTATTCAGTAAGGTACTATTTTTTTTTATATATCAATTGATTTTGCTTTTATTATTCAATAATATTTGACTTCTAAATTAAAATGTTAAAAAATGACTAGTTGTGATGGGTAAGTCTTGAAAAGCAAATTAATGAAAGTTAATCAAAGTTTATTGCTTGGCAACAATGCTGTTGATTTTTGGTCATTTTCTTCCTTGAGACAGAATATACAATCAAAAAATACATCAGTGAAAAAAAAATGTATCAAACTCTATAATAGAATATTGTCATTAAGTGGGAGAAAAAAAACACACAAATACACATGTAGGTGAAAATTCCTCAGAGCTGTTACATTTGTTTTTATTAACCAATAATATTTGACTTCTAAATTAGTATTGTACGATGAAATAAAGGGATTGATTTAATCATTTTTGAGATTGTGCTTTGACACAAATTGTGGCCAAAAATATTTCAATTGTGATACTATCACTCATTTTTCTCCCCTGTTTTCTAAAACCAGCCTATTGATAGGATTTAAGTTTGTAAGATTTGTATTTATTTATTTATTTCATGATTTTCTTTCTAAGAAATGTCTCCCTCCTGCTCAGCCATCCTGTATAAGCCATAAGTCTGCTTCCTTCAATTCCCAGCCCTCCTCCATCATCTTTCCCTGATTACCTATGAGCCCAACCGCTGTTCCAAAAAGGATTATTGAGGAAGGGCAGATGGAAGAAAATAGAAGAGGCCATATAAAGACACAGGTTGGTGTATGGAGGATGGACTGAAAAAGCAAGGCAGAAAGATGATAGACAAGAATGGAGACCTTGGAAGCAGCAAAAAGTACAAGCTGGCACACAGAGCGATTCAAACCGGGGTCAACCCCCTGGTGCATTTATTGCGTCACAACGTTTCGGGGGGCGTTCCCCCTTCGTCAGGTGATACAGAGACATATGTGCACATAGATTAAATAGACAAAAGCCCACCCCCTTATCATGAATAAACAATTGTCCATTGTCCAATTCATCGGGAATTATGTTTTTTTTGTCTTCCTTACTATTGTGTTTAGATTATGGACTTTAATTATATATGGGACAGTTCACCTTTAAAAAAAATTTTGGAGAATTTTTTGGACACTTTCCGGATAAATATGTGCACGTTTGTCTAGACATACGGGGCTAGGTGGTATATTCCTGTTCCCCTTTCCATGTAAGGCAGGGTCCCGCCCAAGTCCCTTGGTCAGGTTATATCTAGGGTGAATGAGTCTGGGACAGAATGGCTATATTAGGAGATTCAGGATTAATGCATATCTTAAAAGCCTGGCACCTCTTGAGAAAGTATTGATCCCAGTAGACCCACTTAAATGGATCTGGTTGGTAGAGGAGATTGGAACCAGACCAGCTCGTGGCACATGTTTTCGATTGGACATATGTCTGCGAAAGCTGTAGGGTTATAAGTGTTTGTTATACAAACTATCACATTATGTTTGGCTATGATAATTCTGATTTACAAACTGGATAATACAATAAGTTAATTTATCTTTAATAAAAGTTTTGTGACCTTTTCATCCCAATAAGTGTATGTTGTATATGGGGGGTTAAAGAGGGGAAGTGCTGGCTTGGATGGTGCAAATCAAGTCGGTCTTTACGTGGAACTGCCATAATGCACCCAAAGCATTAATACTATGATAAATAAGCCACATGTGATGTTCTGTTCCTTCTAATACTGTATGTTTGAATATCAGAGCAATATTATGTCAACATTGGTGTGTTCTAGTGCTACATTTAATCTCTTGTCAGAAACCATATGTTGCTCAATGCAGAATAAATTAGCCGCATTAAATTGTTTTTTTAATGTAATGGATAAAAGGCTTCTTGTTACATCAGTTCAACGTCTGTTTGAGCTATAAATGAATGTACTAAACAAACCAAAAACATGATTATTTTTTGACACATTTGTTATATTATGGTGTCCAGTTTACATGGTTTGTTTAACTAGTTTGACCACAACATATACAGAGAAAAGAATAAACACAAGTTGAAGTTCATCTTGAGAGATAGAGAGAAGAGTTGATGGATAAATGATGTGCATTCCAGCAGATAAGGAAATACTAGAGAAGGTTAAGCTGTTTCATGGTGCTATCAGAATAATGAACACAGAATCTGCATTGGCTATTACACAAATTGTTTTTTAAAAATTTAAATTATTTGCTTATGTAGGAGAGCTGTGTACACTCAGAAACGTAGCTAGAGGGGGGCGGTCCCTGGCGCAGGACGCGCAGCCGGGCCCCCCCGCCCCCCTCCGTACACCCGGGGGCCCTGATTGGGTGCGGGCCCTGGCCCGCTCGCACCCCCTGCTCCCCCGGTAGTTCCGCCACTGTGTACACTTGTGTGGGAAAGTTGTTAGGGAATGCCAGTGGCACCCTTTAGGGTGCAGAAGGAAAAGGGGTCCTTTTCAGGGCTCTGAAGAGCAAAAGCATGCTATTCTCAGGGCATGGAAGACCAAAGGGATTCCTTCTCAGGACTTTGAAGCAACTGCCACATACATGGGGATTCCCCTCAGCAGTTCAAAGATCATCAGCTGCAATCATTCACTGTAATTTAAAGGTATAGCATCCTGCCAAATAAATTCATCAACCGTTCCACTGCGTATGTGTATTGCGGATCAGAGAAGTTCCCAGGGAGGGGTATTACAGTTCAGCCTGTCCTGACCTTGGGTGGAGGCACGCCATTTGTGTAACTGCTCTCCCATAGAGCAGAAGCACAGGACTCCTGTAGCGCCATACGCAACTTAATGCGTGCGAGATCTCATGCAGTAGCAGAAGAGGGCTATACTTACAACGGATTCTATGGGAGACAGATGTCCTAATTAATATAGAGTGGGAAATTATGTCACTTAACTTAATCAAGCTTAAAAAAAACAAATCAGGTTAGTTAAGCAAAATAAACTTTAATTACACTATATAAATTATTTGAATATTGTTTCCTTCAGTCTGGGAATTAATAATTATAGCAAGCAGGCAGGAACCATTTTGTGGACATTATTATTAAGGCAAGCCTTCAGGGCCAGATTTACATAACGGGCACCCCAAGGCCCACTGCCGTTCGTTGTCCCCCCTCCCATTTATTCGGGCAAATTTTTGTCATTGGGAGCAATGGGGATTGGTGCACAGGAAATTTTAAAACTATCATATCTCTTTTGCATCCCTGAAAAAATGTGGGTGTGGTTGAGCTGAATGCCGCCCCCCTAAAATCCTAGATAATAGATTTATTATGTGATAAAAAGTGAGATATGTTTTTCTGAATTGCATTTTAAATTGAATCTCATTCATGCCTTTTCACCTGATAAACCTCTGAATTGAATCTGACCCATTGTGTAAGAAAAAAAAAAAAACAAAAAACAAGAATGTGCCAGTGCATTATACTCGTTTACTGTATATATGAAAGTTGTGGTGGTGTTTTGAGTTAGTGTATGGAAATTTGTTGCAAAAACCCTACTAATCCCTCCCATCTGTTCCACTTCCTGCTGCCTCCATTCCCAGCAGCACACGACATTGTATAGTAGTTATTAGTATTTTTTTTTCGGATCATTCAGTGCTTTTTTTCATTCATGCTTTTTATAGTCTGAACTTTTAATAAATTCTATGACAATTGTGGTTTTAGAGTTTGTGAATTCAGTTGTGGTTTCCAAAACCTAAAATTTGCCTTTAATAAATAAACCTCTAAGGAAGCAACAGCTATAGTCCAACAAACTAGTTGTCATCTAAAATGCCTGAGAATAAAAATACCAACAGATAAAAATAAGCTATATGAGTTAAACACTGACACTATTTAAGTGCTTTTACAGGACTTTTAAAAGCTGAGAAGTTTATCAATTACATTGGTAGGTTCAATATTTCTAAAATGATTGCTTTTTTCCAGGCTGCACTACAGGATACAGGTTTTACTACTCAGACATAGTGAAACTGAATAAGAAACTGCAATCCTTCATATGGAGGAATAATAAGTCAGGATCTCACAAATGAAATTAGCACAGAACAAAGATAACGGTGGACTCAACTTACCATTGCTTGAAGGAATTGTTCAGTGTAAAAATAAAAACTGGATAAATAGATAGACTGTGCAAAATAAAACTGTTTCTAATATAGTTATTTAGCCAAAAATGTAATGTATAAAGGCTGGAGTGACTGGATGTCTAACATGATAGCCACAACACTTCCTGCTTTTCAGCTCTCTAATTCTGAGTTAGTCGGTGACTTGAAGGGGGACCACATGGGACATAACTATTCAGTAAGTTTGCAATTGATCCTCAGCATTCAGCTCACATTCAAAAGCAACAGTTATAGCCCATGTGGCTCTCCCTAAAGTCACTGATTAGTTACTGCCTGGTAACCAATCAGTGGAAACCAAGAGAGCTGCAAAGCAGGAAGTAGTGTTCTGGCTATTATGTTAGCTATCCAGTCACTCCAACCTTTATACATTACATTTTTCGCTTACTAACTATATTAGATACATTTTTTATTTTGCACAGCCTATCTATTTGCCCAGTTTTTATTTTTACACTGAACTGTTCTAGTGAGTCACATATGCATAGCCACAGACTGGGCCAATAATGTAAATATACTGTATATGTTATTAATCAAAATCAGTTTTTTTCAGATTTTTTAAGTAAAAAAAGTCCAACCAAACTAGAATCCACGATTTGACCTTATTTACCACTGAAAAAGGATTTGGACTTTTAGCAACCTCGGGGTATAATAAATCATGTATAATAGAAGTTTTTTTTTTTCATAAGAAATTTGGAATTTATATTAAAAAAACTAGATTTTTTTTTTACTTAAATAAATAACCCCCTTATGTTTAGAGAGATCAACATTTCACACCACATCTCTCTTTATCTTCCTTACTACCCTCTGAGATTCCACATCACTGCCAAACCAATCCTCTCCTTTAAACCACAATCAAAGACTGGCAGACAATACAAACATAACTATTTGATTCATACAAACTGTCACTGTTTCTCCCACTGTTCCATAATATTTGTTTTCAGGAAGGCAAACAGACCCCTGTTTTAACCTATGGAGCTCTAAAGGCTTACTTACTCCTCAACCCCATTACAAACAAAAGCTATAAGTTTCCTGAATTACAGTCCAAATGTGGCCTCCCTAGTAGCCACATTTTTGCATACTTACACATTATTTTACAAATTATTTGCATAAATTCACAGCTATCAAATAATCCACTTGATTCTTTTATAAAGGCAAATATGATTCCTCACATCTGGAGTGTATGCCATTATAAAACCAATAATAGATCACATCCTCCAAAAAGAAGGCATGTCCAGATGGTTGAAATAACTGGTGTGCCTCCTCCTCTGACTCTACTTTGTAAAATCTATTGAGCTGCGTAGAACAGTGATGCCCTGTATCATTATTATTAGACCATCACCTCCTACATTTGCATATGCAAATTAGGATTCGGTTCAGTATTCGCTAAATCTTTTGCGAAGTATTCAGGGGTTTGGCCGAATCCAAAATAGTGGATTTGGTGCATCCCTAATATAAACAATATAGTTAAGAACTAAAACAACACCATAAAAATCATGACCAAATACAAACAGCATATATCCGTTTCTTAATTAAATCTTAATATAAAACAAAGTTACATAAAAAAATAAATCTGAGTTTTAATGCTTTGAAATAAAAATAAACAAAAATAACAAAAATATCATAGAGACACAACTTCAGTGAACAACTTTACCTTTACAAACACTTTGCCGCTCACATGACAGTGAGACAGCGATTGCGAATGTTATAGTGTGCGATAGTGCGCAGTGTTTGTAATAATACTTCTTAATGAAAAAGTCGTTACATTTACATTTGCTCCAAAAGTTTATGCCACCTTCGAGCAGGTGTTAAAAAGTATTGTAAATTACTGAAGACTCTTATATGGAAAGCTATTCTGGATAACAGGTACAACCAGCAATTAAATTTTTCCCATTGAACTGACATAAATCATTTACAAGCACTTAGTATTAGGGATTTAACCTTATTAAAGGGTTAAACTTATCTAAAACAATACCCCAACCAGCCTTAAAATAAATTCTCCCCTCAGCACCAAAACTACTTTCCTGTAGATTCTTCACAAAGAAAGAATGAATATTTAATAAAAGGCAAATGGTTTGTCAGAGCTTGTGTAATTTAAGTGTCTCTTATTTAAAAATGATGGTACAGTAAAATCAATGGATAACATTTTCCTCCTTATTGATTTCTTTTTTATGCCAGTCGGACCTCCATAATGGCATTTTACCTCCATCATATCTGTTCATGTTTTACAAGGTCCTCTAAAGTAGAAAAGATGGATTACTTTCTAGTGCTGACAAGACTCTCACTTCCTATTTAAGTTTCGGATTTTAATGGATTTTAAAATGATCTTTCTTTACAAAATGAGTGTGTTAACTTGTATTTAGTATATTTATGTCCCCTGCTGCAATTTAGATTCTTCCTTATTATTTTTATTTTCTACCTGCAGACCCATTGCATTCTCTCATTCACACTATTCAGGTATGCGTAAAGAATAACTGGGGCTTGGACTGCATTCTGCAGCCCCTTGTCTAATCACAGGAGTTTTTTGCTTCATGAATACATCACACTAAATATTTTTGTCACTATTTGATAAGCATATAAGGTTAGAAAAATAGGCTTAACCATAGGCTTCAGAACCAGGGGGGCCACAGGGGCCGTGGCCCCCCCAGAATTTTCCTCCTCCAGTTTGAAACCATTTTTTAAATAAAAAAAAAAAAATTTTTTTTTTTTTTTTTACAGGTTTTTTTTTGCCTTTTTTTTTTTAAGCCGGTGCGTGTCTGGGCTGTCTCCCTTACCTGGCCTCTCCACTTCGATTTTGCACCACCCCCTAGAAACCGGTAGTGGAAGTGGCCAGCGATGGAAAGGAAGTATCTGGGCTGGCTCCCTTACCCAGCCAGTCCACTTTCATTTTGCACCACCCCCTCCAAGCTGGTAAAGTTGAAGTGGCCAGCGAATGAAAGGAAGCTCCGCCTGCCGCACAGCTGCAGTCCGGAAGAGAAGCGTGCAATCCCTTATATATTTGTGAAACATGAAGATGCATGCATCTTCCATTGTAACAGATATATCTTATACCTGGACTCTGATATACACGTATTGGCACAATTTAAATGGAAATACTGTGCTAAGGTCTCAATCCCTGGCCCTAACTTATTATAAATGTATTATAATGTAATCAGAGGCGACAGGAATAAAAGGAACAGCAGACAACTAGAACCGTGTTTACCCCAGGCAAATCTATGTCAAGGAATCTATAGCAAATCTATTTTAATAGCTTTATGCATTTCTTAATGGTGTGGTTCACCTTTAAGTTCACTTTCAGTATGTTATAGAATGGCCAATTCTAAGCAACTTTTCAATTGGTCTTCCTTATTTATTTTTTATAGTTTTTTAATTATTTGCCTTTTTCTTCTGTCTCTTTCCAACTTCCAAAGGGGGTTCACTGACCCCATTTAAAAAGCAAATGCTCTGTAAGGCTACAAATGTATTGATACTACTATTTAAGTACTACATTTTCTATTCTCTCTTATTCATATTCTAGTCTATTATTCAAATCAATGCATTGTTGCTAGGGTAATTTGAACCCTAGCGACCAGATTGAATTTGCAAACTGGAGAGCTGCTGAATAAAAAGCTAAATAACTCAAAAAACATAAATAATAAAAGATGTAAACTAATTGCAAATTGTCTCAGAATACTATTCTGTACATCATACTAAAAGTATTCTCAAAAGTGAACAACCCCTTTAACACCCATTGGTGAGGGTGAGTGGCTGATCATTGCCAATTTGTCAATGTGCTCATCTACTTTTCTCTTCTCCTTCTATGGGTTCTGTGGGGTATTTATACAAAGAGTTGCCCCTTTGCCATCCTGCTATGGGTTCTGGGGAGTTTTATACATGGAATTGCCATGGTACCATCCTGTCATGAATTCTGGGGGTATTTATACATGGAATTGCCCCTTTGCCATCATATGAATTGTGGGGGTTTTATACATGGAATTGCCATGGTGCTATCCTGCCATGAATTCTGGGGGCATTTATACATGGAATTGCCACTGTGACATCTTGATATAAGTTCTGGGGTTATTTATATTTGGAATTGCCACTGTCCCAACTTGATATAAATGCTAGGGGTATTTATACATGGAATTGCCATTCTACTATGAATTCTGGGGTTATTTATAAATGAAATTGCAATTATGCTGTGAATTCTGGGGGATTTATAAATTAAGTTGCCATTCTGCTATGAGATCTAGGGGTATTTATACATGGAATTTCTACTGTGCCATCCTGCTTTCTGGGTGGGGGGGTATACAGAAAATACAGGGTTAAAGATCTTAGTACAAAGTTAATCCAGAAAATGGTCAAATTGCATCTTGGAGTCAGGAAGACATTTTTTGAAGCAAATTGGATAAGCTTTAGAAGGGGCTGTTCTCCTTCCTTTGTATCAGCTAGAAGTTAGACAGGTTTTAAAAAAGGCTAGACGTGTCTTTTTTTTCAACCTAAATTACTATGTTTATATATAATTATTATGCTGATGCTGTTGGATTGGAAAATTTGTACATCTGCCCCATAATAATATAACATTGCTGTCTGACTAGCAGAAAAGGTATCCATGTAGTGAGAGATTTTTCACATTACTTCAGTCACTTCATGGCTTTCCCTACTACAGGTTACACACTGCTCCAGGCCTACAGTTCCTCATACCTTGCATTTTGGCTGAGCAATAGAGTGAGGCAGTGCATGGGGAGGTGCTAGAACTTGGGAGAGTGCCTGTGCTCACTGAATCTTACTATATAATGCATTCTTGTACGTTTTTATTATGCTTGGCCTGTCAGTATTCTCTATATCTTACTGCTTGTGTGGCTGTTGTCCATTGTTCTATATGTATGTATTTGGTGTGCCAGTGCCTCGGCTTCTTACTATATAATGTTCTTTATAGTGCTTGTGGTGCCTTCTCTATATTATGTTCTTGGGAGATCAGTACCTACTGCTCCTTTATGTCTTTTTAGTACCCGTAGTCTCTGCATGTAATGTACTTTAGGTGCCAGAATCTTTTTCCCCCTTTACCCCATAATGCGCTTGTAGTGCAGCATTCACAGCTCTCAGTTAAAATTGTACATGTGGTGTTATTACCCCCTTCCTGCAGTGCCAGACTTTAAGCAAATTTTGCCCCCACTGCTATGGTTTGATTTTCCTGAAAATTCAGTGAAAGCACACAGGAAAGGGGGTGGAGTCCAAAAGGAGTGACCAAAAAGGGGCGTGGCCAAATTTTGCCGCCGCGCTACGCGCGGCACCTTTGCCCTTCATCCTGGCCACCCCTGTCAAAACCATCTTCTGCTGCCTATGGGCTTAACTGAGAAACATTCCTAAACTTTGGCTTAATTTTTTTTCAGCTTTGATAAATGTTTCACTTTATTACAAACTTTCATGATGGTCAGGAAAATGTTCCTGTTGGTCAGGAAAGGGTTAAGTAAATGCATTAGTTATAGCGGTGCTGTCTGTTATTGAGATGAAGGGCAACCGCCTGTCACAAGCAATTTTCAGTTTGATAAAACCTTGCGTGTTTATATCAGACAGGTGGCACCAACAGTGCTGGACATGTATCCAGTGGAGGAAACATCTGGTTTTGACATTAAAGTTGAAAAGGGTCCCATATTTTCTTTTTTCATGCTGCAAATGTTCAAGTAGTAACACTGTATGTGATTATTTGGGCTAAATATTGGTACATAAATACAGGGACAAATATGTAGGGCAAAAAAATATAGCAGCATGATTTCTTACAATTTTCATGACTTACTATGATTAGAGATGTCGCGAACTGTTCGCCGGTGAACTTGTTCGCGCGAACATCGGGTGTTCGCGCTCGCCGGAAGTTCGCGAACGTCGCGCGACGTTCGCCATTTTGGGTTCGCCATTGTTGGCGCTTTTTTTTGCCCTCTCACCCCAGACCAGCAGGTACATGGCAGCCAATCAGGAAGCTCTCCCCTGGACCACTCCCCTTCCCTATAAAAACCGAAGCCCTGCAGCGTTTTTTCACTCTGCCTGTGTGTGCTGAAGAGATAGTGTAGGGAGAGAGCTGCTGCCTGTTAGTGATTTCAGGGACAGTTGAAAGTTTGCTGGCTAGTAATCGTTTTGATACTGCTCTGTTATTGGAGGGACAGAAGTCTGCAGGGGTTTGAGGGACATTTAAGCTTAGGTAGCTTTGCTGGCTAGTAATCTACCTTCTACTGCAGTGCTCTGTATGTAGCTGCAGTGGGCAGCTGTCCTGCTTCTGATCTCATCTGCTGACTGCTGCAATAACAGTAGTCCTTGTAAGGACTGCTTTTATTTATTTTTTTGTTCCAATACAGAGCAGTATCAAGCAGATTACTAGCCAGCAAACTTACTATCATCTGTCCCTGAAATCACTAACAGCTCTCCCCCTACACTATCTCTTCCAAGCACACACAGGCAGATTTTTCAGATACATTTTTGCCCTTGATCCCCCTCTGGCATGCCACTGTCCAGGTCGTTGCACCCTTTAAACAACTTTAAAATCATTTTTCTGGCCAGAAATGTCTTTTGTAGATGTTAAAGTTCGCCTTCCCATTGAAGTCTATGGGGTTCGCGAACCGTTCGCGAACCGCTCGCAATTTTGCGCAAGTTCGCGAATATGTTCGCGAACTTTTTTTCCGACGTTCGCTACATCCCTAACTATGATTCCATTTTGGACTCAAGTTTAGCAGCTTGTATCCTACTAATTGGGATCTAAGGTGGATAATGTTGACATCTGGCTAATGCCACAGCTTCCTAATTTAGGCATAAATTCAGGAATACTGAATGATGAGATGAATCACACACAGACTATGTGGTTAAAAGTGTTTCATTTAAAGGCTCGACTCAGAGAGGCGCAAATCAAGTACAGTATGCAATACCCCGCGCGGCTGCGCATTCAAGATGGTGACCGTGCACACTTCTTCACCTCTCCTAAAGAAGTAGAAGACTGGCTCAACCTACAGGGCGTTCGCCAATCTCCCAACCGGAATCCCAGACCTGACTAACTAGCAACCTCCCAGAATCCCCAATTCTGATCCAGTCCACAAGGATCTCTGCAAGTTGTTGTTTCCCTTACCCACTAGGGCTCTCTATTGACTTTGACAAAGTTTGAGTCAAATAACTGTCCAGCTTCCCTTTGTTCTACCCATGGAACGCTTCCCCCTAACGTTGTTGCCTACGGGATCAGCCCTACTACTCTCCACAAACTGTCACCTCAGAGGGTACATGACCCTTCTTTGCATGTCCTAAAGACACCATTTACTACCTGCAAGGACAGAAGGGGGGGAGGGAGAGAAGAAGGAAGGAGAAGAAAATAGAGATACAACTGACTTGAAGGAGTTTCTTAACAAGCACATAATCCTGCAGTTTAAAATTCCCCCCCCTCTCCTTTTTTTATTTATTTATTTTTTTATTTTATTTTTTTTCTTCTCCTTCCCAGCCACATCGATACCCCACTGTGGGCCGCACCTGGTCTTTTCTTACGGGGCAATTGCCTAATATTTCAGCTCGGTGCCTGACAACAGGCAGTTACTAACTTCAACACCCGCCCTAGACCCCCGGATAGGGACTGTTTCTTAGCAGATGTCTAGGGGATAACCCCCATTATTGTTCTAGATTGTTATGGGTAATAGACTCACCCCAGTTTGGGGGGTGAGTAGGGAGGGTTGGGGATGTATATATGTTGGGTTTCTGTATCAATGTATTTCGCAGACTATTCACTCCAAATTGCATGGCATAGTAACTAAGCATGATGCACTCTGTATGTTTCTCTTACTGATGTACCTGAAGGGATGGACACTTCCTCTGGCTCGGCATATACCTACAACTGTATGCTATGGCTGATATATCGATACTTTCTTGGAACGTGAGGGGCCTTAATTCCAGATTTAAAAGGAGCTTGTTGTTTAATTACCTCAAGAGATATCCTCCCTCTATCCTTCTCCTCCAGGAGACGCATCTCACCGGGCAAAAAGTTCTCGCACTTAAGAAACCATGGGTGGGATGGCATTTTCATTCTACTTTTTCAACTCATTCTAGGGGGGGTCTCCGTATTAATTCGCAAGGGTCTGCCATTTGAACTTCTAAAGCTCCACTTAGACCACTACGGCAGATTCCTGGTATTACATGGCCTTATCGCCAACAAACCCATTCTATTGGTCAATCTTTATATGCCTCCGCCATTTGCAGTGTCAATCCTAGATATACTGATGACTAAACTGTCTGAATTCCCACCTAGCCCCCTATGTATTATGGGAGATTTTAACTGTTGCTTAAATCGGTCCTTGGATAAACTTAGCCCTGACCCCCATACACTTACTAAGCTCACCATGTGGACAGAAGCCTTACAACTAACTGACCCCTGGAGGTGGAAATACCCACTCCAAAGAACCTTCTCCTGCCACTCTCCAACACACAAAACTTTCTCTAGGATAGACCTGGCTCTCGTATCTCATGACCTCCTACCTATGATTGACCAAATCCGATACCTACCCCAATCCCTATCTGATCACTCCCCACTTCAAGCTACTTTTCGCTGGAATCCTGAGGCCTCAGACAAGCTATGGCGCTTAAGCCCTCTCTGGCTAAAAAACACTGCAGTGGCCGAGGCGAATGCCCAGGCCTATGGCGACTATTGGGTCCATAACGTGGGGTCCACCTCCCCTCTGACTCTTTGGGATGCTTCTAAGGCAGTCATGAGAGGGGCGCTTATGGGGGAAATCTCACAAGCTCGGAATGCTACTTTAGACCAGGTTAAAGCCGCGGAGAATGAACTCCGCAATGCTTCAGGAGCACATACACTGAACCCTACCCCTGCTAACTATGCTGGTCTCCTAAGCGCCCAAAACTCTCTTTCCAGAGCCTCCGTATCACTAACTAGGAAAGCCTTACTTTACCAGAACCAGCGTATCTTTGACCAGAGCGACAAAAACAGTAAGCTTTTGGCATTTTTTGCTAAACAACAGACAACATCCTCTGCTGTTCCCCGCCTTATCTTGGATGATGGCTCAATAGTTGCAGAACCCAAGCTCATAGCACAGGAATTTGCCACCTTCTACCAAAACCTCTATTCTACCACAACAACACACTCTAGAACCCAACTCCTTCACTTCTTGGACTCTATCCCTATCCCCTCTCTCTCACTTAGTGACAAAACATTTCTGGATGCACCTATAACGCCCCATGAAATTGCTGATGCCATTGCCTCCCTACCCCCAAATAAGACACCAGGGCCAGATGGCCTCCCTCCAGACTGGTATAAAGCTCTCTCAGAACAATTAGTGCCGAAATATCTAGAGACGCTGCACAGTGCTTTTGATAGTAATTCTCTACCTCCTTCATTTACAGAGGCCCTCATAGTGGTCATCCCTAAACCGGGTAAGGATACAACTCGCTGCTCTTCATACCGCCCTATATCTCTCCTAAATACAGATGCTAAAATCCTGGCTAAGGTCCTCACTTCCCGCCTCCAACAGGTAGTCCCTGACCTTACCCACCTGATCAATCTGGCTTTATGCCAGGACGCTCCACTAACATCAACCTCCGCCTACTCTTTACCAACCTGCAGATTGCCCATACTGAAACAGGCACCAGAGTAGTAGCCTCCCTAGACTCTGCTAAGGCTTTTGATTCGGTGGAGTGGGATTACCTATGGGAGGTTTTAGCCCATTTCGGATTTGGCCCCAGATGTATATCCTGGATCAAACTTCTATATAAGAACCCCACGGCGCGTGTGAGAGTTAATGGTCATATCTCACCCCCTTTCTTACTAACCAGGGGAACAAGGCAGGGTTGCCCCCTCTCCCCAATTCTATTTGCTCTAGCAATAGAACCACTGGCAATACTGACCAGACAGTCTCCTTTAATCAAGGGTTTAACCTATGGAACTATTCAGGAAAAAATTTCCCTTTTTGCTGACGACCTCCTTATATATTTGGCAGATCCCAATGATTCTCTTACTGCCCTCCTGGACCTGGTCAACCGGTTTGGCTCATTCTCCGGACTACGAGTTAACTGGGATAAATCAGTTTTATTCCCCATTGACCCTGACCAACCTCGATCTCTACCACAAGAGACCCCACTCAAATGGGCCACCCAATTCAAGTACCTAGGAGTGATAGTCCATACTGATCTCACCACATACACTACCTTAAACCTCGACCCAATTTTAGTTAACCTGACCAATACCTTAAATCAATGGACTAAACTCCCTCTGTCTCTCTGGGGTAGAGTGAATGTCATTAAAATGATTTACCTCCCCAAAATTCTCTACCTACTCCATAATGAGCCAATATTTATCCCCAAAAAATACTTTAAGAGTATAAACCAAATAGTGATCCCCTTTCTCTGGAACAATAAAACACCCAGGATCGCTTGGTCAAAGTTGTGTGCACCATGCGACGAAGGAGGACTGGCCCTCCCCAATTTCCATTGGTATTTCATAGCTTCACAAATATATTACCTACACTGGTGCTTTAACCGTGACCCGTATAACCCTAACTCGCAGTTACATGCTCTTTTACTATCCTCGTGGGAGAGTCTCCGCAACTTTCCCTATCGGAGTCCCAGGGATTCTGGCCTGCTACCGACGACACTGACAACCCCACAGAAAGCCTGGCTGATAGCCCTCAAAATCTTGGGCCATTCACCACCCCTCCTATCCCCTCACCTCCCACTCTGGGGAAATTCCTATTTAAATCACTTTAGATCTTTGCAACACTCTGCTTTCTGGCCCAGGCAAGGCATTAAATGCTTGAAGGAACTCCTTGAGAATTGTACCTTTGTCACCCATTGCACACTACAACAGAAGTGCCAGCCAATGCAAATTCCACTATTTAAATACCTACAATTGCGACATACCTTCTACTCCCAATTTAACGTCTTACCCCCCAGCAATCCTGCCTAGTCATGGAAAAAATTCTTCATGATCCCAATCCAGCAAAGATGGTGTCCCGGCTCTACCAGCAATTCCTTTTATCTGGCCCCAAACCTTTTCGATCAGCACAAGTCTGGTGGAATTCCAAAATTGTAGGCCTTGAGCAAGATAACTGGGATGAAGCAACAGAACACATATACACTGGCCTGATATCGTTGAAAGACAAACTAATACAATATAAAATTATGCATCATATTTACATAACTCCCACACGACTCAAACTAATGGGCCGGATCCCCTGCGACTCCTGTCCCAGGTGTCACCAACAAGCTGCGGATTTCTTCCATCTAATCTGGGAATGCCACTACATATTGAGCTTTTGGACACAAGTCGTAAACTATCTATCAGATAATCTTGACTTCCCGAGAATAATTTCACCTACAGTTTGCCTTTTGGGGGTCCTAGAAGAGATAATCCCGGGTAAATATACTCGAATCTCTTTTCGTATCCTACTCTTTTATGCAAAAAAAACTGTAGCCCTACACTGGATGGGTAACCTCTCACCCTCTCTCAATGCTTGGATACAACTGGTTAACAAAGCAGTACCCCTGTATAAACTCACCTACAAAGTTAGGGGAACACCAGCAAAATTTGATAAAATTTGGGGCTTGTGGAATGACATTGACCCGACCCCTCTATAGCACGTCTTAACTGAATCCATCTCCTATTCTGGAATCCTTCATGGTTTGTTCTCCTACCTATCCTCGAGGGTCCCAACCTAGCCTTCGGATGTAAAGTTCACCACCCCTCCTTGTGAGTTTGATAGTGTCCATCTCAACTTCTCAATAACTGTATTGTGTTATGCTTGGTGATAGCCTGTGCCATGTTTTCTTCCTGCCTAACTTCTACAGTTTAGTCTGCGAGTGTACTTATTTGTTGTATGTATGATTGTTGTGTGTGTTTAAAATAAGAAATAAAACTTACCTTTAAAAAAAAAAAGTGTTTCATTAGATCCCACACTTGGGATTGGGAATCTCCTACAGTCTAAATTTGTTAAATCATATAATGATTTCCAATTATTTGCAATTAATTCCATTAGTAGTATTAGAAATACTAATTAGAAAAACGTATAGAGTTTTTAAATATATCCCCATTTATTTCGCACCAGTGTGCTACATCTGTACCTATTGCCTTTTACCTTAATAGCTTTAGTTCAATAAATAGCCCTATGAAGACTGACCTCTTTTTGAGTCTCTTTAAGTATCTGTTTGGTTCCAAGCCACATATATGTAATTATAGGGTGTACTGATAAACTTCTGTCTTCCTTAGGCTTATATGTATTGTTTAGCAATGTTTACAATACCATATTGAACATATATAATCAAAGCTGGTATATTAGATTATTTAAAGCAATGTAAAATGTCGCTATACAGGACTGGAGTTTGCACCTTGCTTACCTTCATGAAAAATTATAACTGAATATTCACCTCTTGGTCAGAATTTTTTTATATATATGCTGTAAGCTGCTACAGTATATATCAGGGCTTTATATTGGGCCTGTTTGGGCTATCATTTATTACATATGCTGACTGCAATTACTTTTAACGCTATATAGATGGTAGAATTTCGGAAACATGCCTATATACACACGGATCTTGTAGATCCAGAGAGAAGCAACAAAATCTACAGGCATGCAAAATTTTAAAAGAAATTCTCACATAGCTTTATTCTCACATAGCTGTATGAAAATGGCATTTTCTGGATCCAGAATAATGGTATGTTAAAAAAAGCAGGTTAATGGTGCATATAACAGGAAAGAACAGAAAAAAACATATTGCTTTACAGAAATGATCCGGGGAATTAGCAGACCAGAAGACGATTGCTTGAGTGGATGAGTTTATTGACACTTCGACCAGGGACAAAACTGATGGCTGAGTGAAAAAATACAGCAAAAGACTCAATGCAAAGAGCAGTTTTTGAGGAGGCCATGACAAGCTCCTCAAGGGACACTGAGCATAATTCAGTTGTGGGCAATATAACCCAGTCCACATTCCAGTGGCAAGTCCAATTTACCTCAATTATTTCTTCACTGAGGATGACAATAAGTATATACAAGTAAATAAAAGATGTTTACTTTCTAAACACTAGTGTATACAAATACAATCTCTAATATTCATTAGTATTATAGTCAAATCAA
Source organism: Xenopus petersii (assembly GCA_038501925.1). Taxonomy (NCBI): domain Eukaryota; kingdom Metazoa; phylum Chordata; class Amphibia; order Anura; family Pipidae; genus Xenopus; species Xenopus petersii. The sequence continues at coordinate 94,568,901 of CM076683.1, forward strand.
TTTTTAACATTATTGCCTTACTGTATGTACAAGGTACATAGAAAGTATTTTTATAATATAACTAGTAATTTCATAGCAAGGACACATGTGCAATATACCAATGTACTTGCTATACAAGATTATTTCAGCCAGTTCAAATATAGTTCATAAACCCAGAAACTTGTTTGCTTGAAATATAGACAAAATAGGCTTTCTCCTCATACTTTATTGTATATCTAAGTACTGGTATGGGATCAGTTACCTGGAAACCCATTATCCAGAAAGCGCCAAATAATGGAAAGGCTGTCTCCCATAGACTCCATTTTATCCAAATAACTCAAATTTAATTTTCCCCTTTTACTCTGTAATAATAAAACAGTTCCTTGTACTTGAGCCAAGCTAATATATAATTAATCCTTACTGGAAGCAAAACCAGTCTTTTGGGTTTATTTAATGTTTACATGATTTTCTAGTAGATTGTATGTATGAAGATCCAAATTATGGAAAGATTCATTATTTGGAAAAGCCCAGGTAACCGTGCATTCTGTAAAACAGGTCCTATACCTGCCTTTCTGATAAGAAGCATTTATTCTAGGGAGAACATTGTCCCTTTATTCATAAATGATTCCTGTGGAGTTTGGGAGGGGCCAATAGTTCTCATTTTTTTCAACTCAATTTCTGAACTTCCAAATTAATTTTCTAATTGGGATCAGAACAGGCTATATAACCAGGATCAACTAAGAGACTCCCGTGGCTTTATAAATTGTTTTGCTACTTCAGACTCAAAATTAATATTTTCAGTAATGTGAATCCAGTCAAATATCATTCTGCCCTTTATTTTCAAAGTTAAAGTTCAGATTAATCTTGCATTAAAAACAAAAATCTTCAAAATGAAACTCCCATTGACTTGTATATAAACCAGCTTTAGCTAACAATTATTTATATTCGTTTTTTAAAATTATTTTGGGCTTAATAACCTAAATTTCAAATTTGTAAATTTTGCAGTAAAAAAAATCTAGCATATATATATATATATATATATATATATATATATATAAAATTTATAGAAAGAAGGCTGTTGCACGCAAGGGACTTTTGTTTGAAGATTAAAATTCAAATTTTTATTTAGATCGACGTTTCGACCCTCACGGGGCCTTTATCAAGATACAAATAACAGGTTTATCCCACATATTTATAGTCACACATATGCACCTCCCCCATTAAGCCACCCCTACCAAACAGTGTCCAATTTCAAGCCAACAAATCCCATAATCCTCGCTGGGACGGTGATCAGTGCTGCCACCTAGGGGTAAAAAAAAAATCCCAAAATGTATAAAAATAAGTATTTAAGTTTAAAAACAAATTCAACGTTCATCCAAATAGGATACATAGGAACAATATTCGTTTAGACCCTTAGGGGAAACGGTATTAACCTGTTATTTGTATCTTGATAAAGGCCCCGTGAGGGTCGAAACGTCGATCTAAATAAAAATTTGAATTTTAATCTTCAAACAAAAGTCCCTTGCGTGCAACAGCCTTCTTTCTATAAATTTTATATATATACATTCTGTTGGCACCAGGGCATGATCCTTCTTCGAAGTGTGTGCAACAGTCTTACAAGCTGTACACAATTGGTTATTCGGTAACCGACTGATTAGCACCACGAAATTCAACATTTGAAACACCTACCCTCTAAAGACATCCTACCAACATGGAAGATTTCTGCGAGAGATCAGGCCAGAATCTTCAATATGCAGAAACCTGGCATATTTCAGAATCGGAAGCGGAAAAAGTGTTATGGCAACATTCTCACACCGAAGAAACTTTTACTTCCTCCATGAAAGATGTATACAAAAGTCTGTTAAATCTAAAGAAACGGGAAGTTGATTTGGACCTACATGGTCTCTTTCTATCTGACTATTTCCGTGCAAAGAAAATACCACGTGGATTTCGGATACGTAATACCCCCACGATCGGCCGTACGAACCCAGACTTCTGTCGTAAGTGGATTGGAGTATTAAATAGATGCTCCCTAGACCTAATGGTCTTGGTCATCGAAGAGGCCGGAAACGAATTAACAAAAGTACGCAAAGAAATGGCAACTGTAGAAACCTCTAACAACATTGTGCTTAATGACACAAATAACACTGAAATGCTTAATACCTTAAAGAAAACTGTGGATAACTACAGATTGGATTTATTGAAATTTAAAAAAGAAAAAATGCGTATAGTTGATGAGGACTATAGCCATCACAGAGTTTACCGTTGGCTTAATGGCGGAGGAGAACCGAGGCAACGCCGCTTCAATCGACCATACGACGGTGCACGCAGACGCCAGCTGACGCTCAATAGTGACGTCACTTCCGGGGATTCCGGATCAGAAGCGGAACCGAATGCTGCCAGCGGCGCCGAGGCTCCAAAACCACAAACCCAGATGATTACAAGACAAAGGGGTCTTTTTTCCGACCAGCCACCCCTCCAGGAACGTGTCCTAACAGCGCCCATATTCAGCCCTATAAGCCAAAGAGGAGGACACGCAGAGGGCAAAAAAACAAGAGGTCGTCCACCACGCAGTCAGCGTTAATACCGATCTTCAATCTCTCACACCATACGCTCTCAAATGGTGAGTTTTCTTTGCTCTCCAAAGGAGCTAGCTTCATTCCTACTGTGCAGTATAATGATTTTGATTGGTCTATTGAACAATACAAATTGGGACGCAAATTAAGATTACTAGAAGAATTTGGGGATTCCAATACAGACAACATTTTACATAAATGGAAGCTTAAAAGTAACTATGATCCAATTTCAAACAATAATAGTATCAAATCCTTTTTACAAACTGTCGAATTCGAAACCAACAATAGACTGAACAAAAATAATAAATCCCATGTGAACCTAACCAAAGAAGAACGTATGGCCATTGTAACCCTGAAACAGGATCATTCAATTATTATCAGACCCGCCGATAAAGGTGGAGGGTTGGTCATATTGGATTACAAGGATTACCATAATGAAGTCATGGGACAATTAAATGATATTAAAACCTATCAGAAATTACGGGGTGATCCAGTAAATGAATACAAAAGAATTTTGACAGACACCTTAAACCAAGCTGTGGATCTCCAATGGATTTCTAGAGACACATATAATTTCTTACTACCTTCATTCCCAATTTGTCCGATTTTTTACTGTCTCCCAAAGGTTCATAAAAGCACTACAAATCCTCCGGGTCGCCCAATTGTGTCCTCAAGAAATAGCCTGTTTTACTTTTGTGGTATCTTTATTGATTTTTACCTCCAGAAGCCCGTACAAAGGTTACCATTTTATCTAAAGGACACACCACAATTTTTATCTTTTATTAACAAAATCAAATTTACCCGGCAAGACCTCATTCTGGCTACACTAGATGTTAGTAGCCTGTATACCATCATTCCCCATCATGATGGTGTGGAGGCTGTAAAAACAGTGCTAGAATCTTCTGAGGAATATGAGGGCCCTCCCATAGAATTTTTATGTGATCTATTAAAATTGACCTTAAAATATAACTATTTTCGCTTTGAAAATCATTTTTTCCTACAGAAAGAGGGTACAGCGATGGGTGCAGCCATGGCACCCGCCTATGCCAACTGTTATATGTCCCTATACGAAAATAGATATATAATGCCTAAATATCAATCGAATATCATTAGTTATTATCGCTATATTGATGATATTTTTATTTTATGGCAGGGTGACCAACTTTCCCTGGAAAACATGGTGGCAGACCTAAATAGCCTAGATACACCAGTACGATTTACCCTCTCAATTGGGGACAAAGCTATAGAATTCTTGGACATTTCTATCACAATGGAAGAAGGTGGGTTGGGCTATAAATTACACCGGAAAAAAACGGATCGAAACACTATTTTACACTATAATAGCTTCCATCCACCTTCAACCAAAGATAGTGTCCCTTTTTCCCAATTTTTGAGGGTTATCCGTAATAACTCAAATAGGGATTGCTGCAACAAACAGCTACAGGAAACTTACGACCGATTCCTAGATAGGGGTTACAGTCTGATAACCCTGAATCGAGCAATGAATAAAGCCCTGAATTATATACCTAAAGACATAGCGGAAACACAAAATAGACCCAAAAGAATGGTAATCACCACCCAATACAATTCATCTACACCTGTCATCAAAAATATAATTAACAAAAATTGGTCGATTTTAGCGAGTGATAATCATTTACCAAGCACTTTGAAACAAAGACCAATGTGGGGTTTTAAGAGAGGGAAGAACCTCAAAGACATTTTGATGCCAACAGATCCCCTAAAATGTTACAATGTGTCACCTTTACGTTTGGCACCACTTAAGAATGGTTGCTACAGGTGTGCAGGCTGCACAACCTGTAGAAACATGATTACAGGTAAACATTTCTATCACCCACACACAGGTAGACAGATAGAAATCAGGCATCGCATAACATGCACCACTACACATGTAGTCTATATTATAATATGTCCATGCGGACTAACATATGTAGGCAAAACCCAAAATACTATCCGAGAACGCATGGGAAATCATAGGTCGTCACTGAGAGCAGCCTTTGAAAAGGGATACACTGATATTCCCTTATACAAACATTATTTAGAAAAAGGACATGGTCCCCCAACTTTTCGATTTATGGGTATAGATACCATCCTCACCCCAAGAAGAGGAGGCGACCGTTGCCGCCTATTATTGCAAAAAGAAACATTTTGGATTAAAAAACTTAATACCGTTTCCCCTAAGGGTCTAAACGAATATTGTTCCTATGTATCCTATTTGGATGAACGTTGAATTTGTTTTTAAACTTAAATACTTATTTTTATACATTTTGGGATTTTTTTATGTTTTTACCCCTAGGTGGCAGCACTGATCACCGTCCCAGCGAGGATTATGGGATTTGTTGTCTTGAAATTGGACACTGTTTGGTAGGGGTGGCTTAATGGGGGAGGTGCATATGTGTGACTATAAATATGTGGGATAAACCTGTTATTTGTATCTTGATAAAGGCCCCGTGAGGGTCGAAACGTCGATCTAAATAAAAATTTGAATTGTAATCTTCAAACAAAAGTCCCTTGCGTGCAACAGCCTTCTTTCTATAAATTTTATATATATACATTCTGTTGGCACCAGGGCATGATCCTCCTTCGAAGTGTGTGCAACAGTCTTACAAGCTGTATATATATATATATATATATATATATATATATATATATATATATATTTATACCATCTTATGCAGCTACCTTCTCTGTTCTATTTATTGCTAGGATTGACATATGTTTTACATTCTAGCTTTCTCAAAATAAGTGGTCAGTTATAAGAATGGTTATTTCATAGGTGGCTCTATAAAACGCACACATTTACTAATTAAGAGTGAGTTTAAGTTCTTAACTTGGCTGTCCCTGTGGATTTTCAGAGGCTTCTGTGGGTTGCAAGAGATATAAACTACAAGAAAGGAAAGTACCATTTATTATACTTTCTTGTGTACAAGTAAGATTATAAGAGTGGTACATATGGTCAAACCAATATTTGTCCATCAAACCATACCCTAGTGGAAAGTCATTTGTGGTTGTTTTTTATCATATGCATTCGTTTGGTGTTTATAATGACATTGATGAGCTGTTACTATTTAATAGGGTGACCTACAATTAATTGTACATAAATAAGGATACAATAAAAATGTATACAAGTGATTAATAAAGAGTTGCTATGTATATACTGTAGCTATGCAGTGTTCCCTCTGAATTTTATTCACCTGTGTGTCCCAAACATATAGCAGAGCACATATATTTAAGGTATTGTATTCCAGCAAGGTCATGTCCAACATTTTCATATTTCTTTCCCTTTCCCTACCCCTGCCCATGGTCTATACAATAATCCCAAAAATTGTCGGGAAATATACTCCTTTTTAAAATTATATATAACGCCATTTCTTTCTCGAAATGAACACTTTCCAGTCCCACAATGGTTTTCGCATTGCTCTGTATTCTCAAACTTTCATATTAAGCCAAGTTTTTATGCAATTGCTCCCACAGCTGCAAGGCATACACTTATCCATATCCATATACAAGGCATACAATACATCTCTATTGCTATTTTTTACATTCGTGTTCATTCCACTGAGTATGTTCTGCTTGCTATAAAATATAATGAAGTATAATGAGAACATTGTTTGATTTGTGTTCTAAATATCTGGCATGTGCAATCTTAATAGACGAAGAAAGAGTAGGTGTCAAGAGCATTTGTAAAATTCTTTGACTTTGTGCCACAAGCTGTTTCTACTGGCTCTGCATACTGTTTCTATCACTTGAAAAGACAAGCCATCATACTCAATTTGTAACAGTTGTTTCAATGTTTTTTAATGTTATTTCATTACTGAAATCAGAAACCCAAAAATATATATAAATTGTACCACTATTAGATGTATACATGAGGCTTTCACACATCTAAATATGCATGTTGTATATTCTTTATTTAACAAGAAAAGATCAATTTTATATTTTGTAAAAATCATTCAGAAATAACACAGTGACATAGGGCTGCTTAGGATATATTGAGCAGCATAAGTAGCAGAAGGATGCCTCCAGCATGGACTGGGGGGCCTGGGGTCCACCAGGGATATTGTCAGGGCCCGAAGGCTCAGTTGTAGTGTGGACCAAGGAGGAGACAAACAACACCAAGTTCGCAGTACAAAAGGATTTATCAGAAGAATGGTCAAAGCAGGCAAAATGGTCGGTACAGGCAGCAAGAATCAGAATCGTTAAACAGGCAAAAAGTCGATACACGGATAACCAAAAATAGTAAGAAATCGCACCCAGGAACTATACAAGATAGACCTATAATTGGGCAATGACAGGATGGGCAAAGTAAGTTTAAATAGTCCAAGGTTTGGCGCCAAAACTTGACGCGCTGACGTCATGACGCCGACGCCGGCGTCCTCACGTTGGCGTCCTGACGCCGACGCACATTCTGACGCCGGCGTCCATTCCGTCGCCGGCGACCAATCCTAGGGCGACACGTTTCTGATGCAGTCCCACTGTGACCAGGAAGAACCGCATGGTGGGGCAGGAGGTCGCCATCTTGGACATCCCGTGGGGTAAGTTCCTCCATTTCCATTACAGTACCCCCCTCCTTAGGGGGGCCTCAGGACCACCGAGACTAGGGGAAGAAGGAAAAAGTCTGTGGAACTTACGGACCAAGACTCTTCTGGACCGAACCCCTTCCATTCGATAAGGTATTGAAGAATGCCCCTAGAAATACGAGAGTCCAGGATCCTCTTGACTTCGAATTCCTTATGATCGTCGACCAAGACAGGAGCTGGAGGGGAAGGAGAAGAGGGGCAAGACATAGCAGGTTTAAGCAGGGAAACATGAAAAACATTGGGTATCCGCAGCTCAGGAGGAAGTTGAAGACGAACAGCCACAGGGTTGATGATTTCGATGATAGGGAAAGGACCGATGAATTTAGGACCAAGCTTGGGTGTAGGAATCTTGAGACGAATGTTGCGTGTGGAAAGAAAAACTTTATCACCAGGAACATATGGAGGGGACGAAATCCTTCTTTTATCGGCAAACCTCTTCTGTACCAGGGAACTTTTCTCCAAGTTTGCCACCGTAGCATGCCAAATAGCCAACATGTGAGCAGCTTGGTCATTGGCCGCAGGAACGTTGGTAAGAAGAAGATCCTGGGAAAAAGCCAAGGGATTCAGGCCATACACACAGAAGAAAGGAGACTTCTGGGAAGAAGAATGCAGAGCGTTGTTGTGAGCAAACTCAGCCCAGGGAAGAAGATCCGACCAATCCTCCTGGCACAGGGACATATGACAACGAAGAAACTGTTCCAAGGCCTGGTTGACCCGTTCTGCGGCTCCATTAGACTGTGGGTGGTAAGCGGAAGAAAATTGAAGAGAAATATTAAGAGCCTTGCAAAGAGATCTCCAGAACTTGGAAACAAACTGGGAACCCCGGTCAGACACAATTTCGGCAGGAAAACCATGAAGACGAAAAATGTGTTTAATAAAAAGTTCAGAGAGTTCAGGGGCAGAAGGTAGTTTCCGAAGTGGTGTGAAGTGAGCCATTTTGCTGAATCTGTCGATCACCACCCAGATGACAGTGTGGCCAGAAGAAATAGGGAGATCAACAATAAAATCCATTGCCAGGTGAGTCCAAGGTCGAGATGGAATGGGAAGTGGCAAGAGTAAACCCTTGGGGGGGGGGGAATGTCCGGACTTGGAAACAGCACAAATGGAACAGGAAGAGACAAAGTCTTTAATATCTTTCCTTAGGGTCGGCCACCAAAGCAACCGAGACAAGAGCTCGATTGTCTTCTTAACCCCGGGATGACCAGCCTGTTTGGAACTGTGAGATTGGGATAAAATGGCATGACGGAATTCCGGAGGAACAAAAGCAACACCAAGAGGAGTCTCTACAGGAGCCAAAGACTGAGCAGAAAGTAACTGAGAGGCACAGGAGGGAAACAAGGCGGCAATAATCTTGGTAGAAGGCACAATGGATTCAGGATTTTCAGGGCAGGAATCTTCAGGAACAAAGCTTCTGGACAAAGCATCAGCCTTCCTGTTTCTGGAGCCAGGACGAAAGGTGATAACAAAATTAAAACGAGAAAAGAAAAGTGCCCACCTGGCTTGCCGGGGATTGAGGCGCTTGAGGGATTGAATAAATTCAAGATTTTTGTGGTCGGTAAAGATGGTCACAGGAACTGAAGAACCTTCGAGTAAATGTCTCCATTCTTCCAGGGCCAACTTAACGGCAAGTAGCTCGCGATTCCCAACATCGTAATTTTGTTCTGGGGAAGAAAATTTTTTAGAGAAAAAAGCACAAGGATGGAGTTTACCGTCAGAAGAAGATCTTTGCGACAGAACTGCTCCAGCTCCAACATCAGAGGCATCAACTTCCATGAAGAAGGGTAGTAGAGGTTCAGGGTGTCTAAGAATAGGGGCAGAAGAAAAGGCTTCTTTGAGGGTCCTGAAGGCTTCGAGAGCTAGAGGGGACCAGTGTTGAGGTTTACCCCCTTTACGGATCAAGGCAAGAATTGGAGAGATTTTGGAAGAAAAGTCTTTGATGAATTGTCTATAGTAATTGGCGAAGCCAATAAACCTCTGAACTGCCTTGACACTGGTAGGAAGGGGCCAATCCAAGATCGCAGAGACTTTGGCGGGATCCATCTTGAAGCCTTGTGGAGAAATGATATAGCCAAGGAAAGGAATGGAAGAAGCTTCGAAGATGCATTTCTCCAACTTAGCGAAGAGATTGTTTTTCCTCAACCTGGAAAGAACTTCACGTACTTGGCAACGATGATCCAGAAGGTTCTTAGAAAAAATGAGAATATCGTCTAAATACACGACCACACACTGTCCCAAAAGATCACGAAAAATGTCATTGACTAATTCTTGGAAGACCGCAGGAGCGTTGCAGAGACCAAATGGCATGACAAGGTACTCGTAATGACCATCGCGAGTATTGAAAGCGGTCTTCCATTCATCTCCCTCACGGATCCGAATGAGATTGTAGGCCCCACGTAGGTCCAGCTTAGTAAAGAAATTAGCGCCCTTAAGCTGATCAAAAAGTTCGGAGATGAGAGGAAGAGGATATCTGTTCTTTATGGTGATCTTATTTAACCCCCTGTAGTCAATGCAGGGCCGCAAACTACCGTCTTTTTTTTCGACAAAGAAGAATCCTGCTCCAGCGGGGGAGGTAGAAGGACGAATGAAACCTCTTTGAAGGTTCTCCTGGATATATGACTTCATAGCAGAAGTTTCGGAGGGAGAAAGCGGGTAGGTGCGGCCTCGGGGGGGGGTATTGAGCCGGGTAAGAGTTCAATAGGACAATCATAGGGACGATGAGGTGGGAGAATCTCAGCGGATTTCTTATCAAAGACGTTGGAAAAGGCTTGATACACAGGAGGAAGAGAAGAATTTTCAGGAACTGAAGAAACTTTTACCACAGGAACAGCAGGCAAACAGTTATGAAGACAAAATGAGCTCCAACGGGACACTTGTGTGGTGGACCAGTCAATGACTGGATTATGAACATGCAGCCACGGTAATCCCAGGACAACAGGAGTGGAAGGGCAATCGATAAGAAGAAAAGACAGTCTTTCCAAATGCATAGTGCCCACCTTGAAAGAAAGTTCCTGAGTAGACTGCGAGATGACAGTAGAGGAGAGGGGACGATCATCGATTGCCAGAACTCGAACAGGTGTTGCCAAGGGTTGGAGCGGAATAGCATGTTTACCGGCAAAAGCTCGATCCATGAAGTTGCCCGCAGCGCCAGAATCTAGGAAGGCTTGGGAAAGGATCTTCTTGGAGCCAAACTGGATTTGTATAGGAAGGAGAAAACGTTGAGCAGAGGAATGGGGAGAATGAACAATTCCACCCAGGTAAGTCTCCCCAATCTTACCTAGGTTCTGGAGTTTCCCGGCTTCACTGGGCATTCATGGGCGAAGTGGGCTTTTCCCCCACAGTAGAGACATAACCCAGCAGCCCTTCTCCGGAGCTTCTCCTGTTCGGAAAGACGTGCCCGTCCAATCTGCATAGGTTCTTCAGGAGGTAAAGAAGAAGTAGCCGATGCCGCAGGAGGCGGAGAAAGAAGGTTGGAAGCCGGACTGGAGAGTAAGGGTCTTTGGAAGCGTGGAGCCAAGGTGGGTTGGAACCTGGAAAACTTCCTAGTGCGTTCTCTGTCGAGTTCGACTTGGAACTCCCTCTGTCTGGTGTCAACTTTCACAGCCAGCGCAATGAGATCTTCCCAGCGAGGAGGAATTTCCCGTGATACGAGATCATTCTTGATGCGCATTGCCAGGCCGTTGTAAAAGGCAGCATGGTAACCATCATTATTCCAGGAAGTTTCAGCCACAAGAGTGCGGAATTCGATGGCGTATTCCGGAACAGAACGAGTCCCTTGCTGCAGCTGAAATAAACGAGCCGAGGCAGAGGTAGCCCGACCAGGAGCGTCGAACACCGTGCGGAGGTCATGGATGAAGGCCTTGGCGTTGTCGATAACCTGATCCTCTTTTTCCCAGAGAGGAGAAGCCCACTCCAGAGCTTTCCCTTGCAGGCGGATGATGATATAGCCCACCTTTGCTCGCTCCGAGACAAACTGACCTGGAAGCAGGGTGAATTGGATCTCACACTGGTTGATGAAACCACGGCATGATTCCGGCTCACCGCTGTACAACGGAGGTGCAGGGATGCGAGGCTCGGAAACCTGGAGCGGAGTAGCAGGGACGGACCGAGGAACTGGAACCGCTGGAGACAAGGCAGACAATTTCTCCAGGATAGCTTCTAGTGCCTGGCCGAAGTGGGTTTGTTGAGCTTCGTAGGTCTGCATACGAGAAGCCAATCCACAAACAGCTCTGCCGACATCAGTAGGAACTTGAGGCTCCTCAGAAGGGTCCATGGCCCAATTATACTGTCAGGGCCCGAAGGCTCAGTTGTAGTGTGGACCAAGGAGGAGACAAACAACACCAAGTCCGCAGTACAAAAGGATTTATCAGAAGAATGGTCAAAGCAGGCAAAATGGTCGGTACAGGCAGCAAGAATCAGAATCGTTAAACAGGCAAGAAGTCGATACACGGATAACCAAAAATAGCAAGAAATCGCACCCAGGAACTATACAAGATAGACCTATAATTGGGCAATGACAGGATGGGCAAGTAAGTTTAAATAGTTCAAGGTTTGGCGCCAAAACTTGACGCGCTGACGTCATGACGCCGTCACGTTGGCGTCCTGACGCCAACGCACATTCTGACGCCGGCGTCCATTCCGTCACCGGCGACCAATCCTAGGGCGACATGTTTCTGACGCAGTCCCACTGTGACCAGGAAGAACCGCATGGTGGGGCAGGAGGTCGCCATCTTGGACATCCCGTGGGGTAAGTTCCTCCATTTCCATTACAGATGCCACCTTAGGAGACCCCCCACATATTGTGATACAACGCCCCTCCCCAGTGGGAGGTAAGGGACAGCGGCTAAAGTATCAGATGAGGAGTGGGTCTGGATTGGCAGGGCCTCAAAGGGCCGGGGCTGACCAGGTTTTTTCCCAGTGTCCTGCAGGCCTAGTCCAACCCTGGATGTCTTGTATATATGTCCAATTATAGCTTTTTGATGTACATTTCAAAGGGCAATCTAAAATACTGGCCTCTTCACAAGTCACAGTATTGCCCTGTAGTCAACAACAGAAAAAAATGGAGAAAAAAAAAAATCATAAAATTAAGTCATATGGAAAGCTTAGGGAAAAGAAAGACAATAAGCGAAAGGGAAAGATAGTGCTGCTCAGGCATTTTCCCTTAATCACACATGAAATCACAATTAAACCTGGGTGTGTGATTCATACTGATCCAAGTTAGAAATATTGCCAAACAATAAGTTTGCTTTGATCTTTTTACGCTAAAATATTCTAGCCATGTTTTGCATGATACAAGTATCCAAAGAATGAAAAGAATTCCTTGTGCATTTGTTTAATATGCACCTAAAATCTAGTGTGTAAGTTTCTCAGGACAAAAGTACTACATGAAATTGTCTGCTAAACACAGAACTTTATAGACAGAAGAAATTTGGAGCAAAAAAGGTGTAAGAATGAACACACTCATTTAAACAAAAAAAAAACTACTAATGAATAGTGTCCCAGTCTTCCAGTTTAATGGAGCAGTCACGGAGAATGCTTTTAGGCTATAAGCATATGGGGCTGTTGGGTCACCATAATATTCCTCAGGGGAAACACCTAGGGGCAGATTTACTAAGCTTGAGTGAATAGTTCGAATGCAGAAATATTCGAATTGCGAAGTATTTTTTTCGGTACTTTGACCATCGAATTGGAATTGAATGATTCGAAGTAAAAATCGTTTGACTATTCCATCATTCGATAATTGAACTGTCTCTTTAAATAAAACTTCGACTTCATACTTCGCCACATTAAAGCTACCGAAGTGCAATGTTAGCCTATGGGGACCTTCCAGAGCACTTTTCTAAGTTTTTTTTTTGATCGAATGAATAAATCATTTGATCTATCGCTTAAAATCGTTCGAATCGTACGTTTCGAATGATTTTACCGTTCCTTCGAACGATTTTTGTTCGATCGAACCTTTTGCGATAAAATCCTTCGAATTCGATATTCAAATTCGAAGGATTTTACTTCGAGGGTCGGGATTAGAGGGTTTTTTAACCCTCGAAATTCGACTCTTGATAAATCTGCCCCCTAGTGATCCAACAAGGAAATAGCTACTAGTCAATTAACAATGTGGTCAGTGGGGAGTGGGTGACTTTTGGCTTGTTAGAATGCATTCTCTAGTGATAGTAGTCTAATCAACTGCAAGAAACTGACAGCTAACAGATATCCACAGATTTTAATTGAACAGATCCCACAGCTACATATTAAAGGCTTTGGGGGAAAAAGGAGGTTACTGTTAAGATGCATATCAATGGGTGTGCTCACATACAGATCTCACACTGATACAGTGTCATGTGACATGATGTGAAGTGTTAATAAAGCTCTGACATCTTGAAGCAAGCCATATTCTCAGTTCACGTTCTTGGAATTTTATTTCCTAGACAACAATTTACATTGAACCCTAGGAAAATCTTTTAATCAAATAAGTGCTTGTAATGGAAACTGAACTGAAACCCGTAAAGGGACAGTAACGCCAAAAAAAAAAATGTGTTTTAAAAAGTGTTTTAAAGTAATAAAATGTAATGTCCTGTTGCTCTACACTGATAAAAATTGTCTGTTTGCTTCAGAAACACTAGTATAGTTATATAGTAGTATATAACTAGTATATTAATAAGTTGCTGTGTAGCCATTCGAAGGAGAAAAGGCTCAGATACATAACAGATACGCTCTGTGGAATATAATGGTGTTATACAGATCTAATCTGCTATCTACTATTTACCTGTGCCATTTAGCACTATTTCAGTTGCCTCCATTGCTACACAGAATATTGTGTATGAACACAAAATAGTACAGTTCCTAATATTTTAACATGAAGTGATTATATTTAAGTAAAATGTTATAAATTTTCTTAAAGCCACAATGATAATGCATTTAACCTTTCCCTTTGACCACAAATACTGCTATTAAAAGCAGTCATATAATGTGGTTCCATGCTTGTCTGTAGTTATTTAATACTGCAGCTATGTCATGGAAATAATGATAAGTGACTGGGGAAAATAAGATTGAGCATCCTAAATTACTTCAATGACTAAACACAAGCCACAACAGTACATATGTAAGCAAGGGTTTCATTTTAAGGCTTTGGGTGTGCACATTTGTTTACTTGTATATTCCATACAAAATGCCACAGGGCAACCCTTTTGAAATAAAAAATAACAAAGTGGTATAAATGTAGTACCTTTATTGACTAACTAATATAATCATAGCAAGCTTTCAGAACATTTTGGTTTCTTTTTTCATGCTGATTACAATGAAACGTTGGTTTTCTCTGGTATATATACAACATTCAGCTCATGGGTCAAATGACCAAAAAAAGGAATATCAATTTGCATGTAAGGTGTCAAAGTCAATTCCGAGGGGGATCTGCAAGAGACAAGCAGATAAGGTACAAGATAGTGTGGGTCAAAGAGGCTGAGTATGAATTAGGGCTGAATTACTGGAGTGTGGAATAAAAGGAATTCCATATGATCTCTTAGTCCATATCCAGACATGTTAGTATTGGTGCAGGACTTTCTTAAGGCCCCCATACACAGGCCGATAAAAGCTGTCAACAGACTGTGTCGGCAGCTTATTGGCCCGTGTGTGGGGCCATCCGACAGGCTTGCCCGGTTGTATGGCCACCTTTAGTCCACATAATTAGCCATAAATACAAGGCCCAGGTTTAGTCCCTTCTCCAAAGAATTGAAAGTTTCCATTAATTTGTATTCCCAGACTTTTCTTCAATTATCTGTTTTAAAAATTCCCTTAAGAACCACAATTCTTTAATCCTTTGTGGAGTGTTGAGAGCCATTGGTGTATCCAGTTATTTATTGGTTACAGTGAATCGGTGGTGTGTATTTCTCTTTCTCAGACTTTGCCCAGTCTCTCCTATTCTGTATACAGTCCCCCTGTTATGCATTTAGTGCATTGTATTAAGTACACTACATTGGAAGAAGAACAGATGTAGTGGCCATGGATGTTGTACTCCTCTAATGTGTATGGAATTGGCATTTTGTCTGAAATCAGGATCTGTGGGCAGGTTTTACAAAATGCCATAAATAATCATATTATCATCAGCACAAATGAGAAAATGAAAGATCCCAAATTCTCCATTTTAAAAAATGGTAATACAATTTAAATTACTCTCATCTATTTTGGTCTTGATGCCCATAGTGACCCTCAAAATGTATATTAAATTCCACTACAAAATATTATTAGAGATGGAATTTTAGTGGTCTTAGAGGTTTATAAAACTACAACTAAACTCTATTTTTGTAAAAACCATGAATGCCATAGTATAGTATACATAACAATGCTACTTCTGGGGTAAGAGATATTGTTGTGTGAAGTACTTTTGATGCCATCTGAAAAACTTGGGTCCAAAAAACTTTCACTATTGTACAATGCCATCAGGCATGCAAATAGTTGTTGACATCCAAGAAAACATAAGGGTGAGACTGAGGGAATGACTGCATGTTTCTGGAGTGGTGTGATATACCACCTGGACAGTCCTTTGTAGGCCATCTCTTTTATACTTACATTATGAGATAATTTTTGAATAGGAGTCCAAGTTCTTGCCATTTATCATCTGTCTCCTGAAGTTGGAGGTCAGCTTTCCAAAGAGTCATATATGAACACTCTGAATCTGAGGATAGTTCCATAAGTGAGTTATAGATTATAGTAATGTTATTGGTTGTAGACATTGTATGTAAGTTCCTTCTTTCGAATAGATATCCCTCCGATGTTGCCTGATTTGGTGCCTTTGTGAAGTTTGCGATCTGCTGAAATCGAAATGTCTCTGACAGGGGAATGTGATCTGTTTCTGTTTCTTGCAAGCTTCAGCAATTTTTTATCCAGCTATATGAAACTGATAACAAAGGATACACATTGTACACTATGCAAATATTATAACCATAATTAATTTGCCCCACAGTAACATAGTGAAGAGGGCTATAACTGAGCACACAATTAGACTAATTTCTGAACATGACACAATGTAAAAAGCGATAAATGCAGTTGATCCACCACACACACATTTGTTAACTTAAACTGCTGTTCGTTGGACTGGCCTGGTCCAGGTACTATTGCACAATGTTTATGGAGCCGCACACACTCATGTACAATAAATAATGGAACAATAAAAGGGGTAAGCTCTCCAACTGCAGACAAAGTTCAAAGTGTAATTTTTGGACTCAAATCACAATTGTTATACCCACAATGCAACATTCTCCAAAAAATAATTCAGCATAAAAGCAAAATTTTCATTGTAACCATTGCATCAATCACAACAATGCATGACATATGTAATTCCAGGGTAACCTAGAATCAATGATCTTGGGCACCATTCATCAGAGCAGTCCGAAAAGCTACATTACTTCACCCTGCAAGGTACTTATAAGTGCAAGGAGAATATATTGTATGGGAGCATCAAGGAATTCTTAATTTTGCACCCCTTTTAGCACTTTGCCTTGGACATCCCATCATAATGAGGCTTAGTGCCTACAATATATGGCTCAATGCCTTATACAGAAAAGGCACACTTTTTAGTACAACATAAACTTTTTTTAGTATCTTTGGAGAAGGTGACTGTTTTTCTTTAAATTAACTTGTTTATTTATGCAGTGGGCCAAAATAGTTAGCAGAAATATATGCAAATATGGGGGAATGTAATATGTTTAGTTACCGCAAAATAAATTCTGAAAATGTGTTTGCCAACATGATTTTCAATGATTGCATCCTTGGAATCACACAGGGTTTTTTGAGACATAATATGTAATGAAACCCCAGAGCAGGTGTTTTTTTTATCAAAATCAGAAAAATTCTCATTGTTTTCTAAAAATTATTCACACTAACTTTACCCCCTATTTATCAATACATTTTTTCCAAAAAATTCTTGTGCTGGAAAAAACACGATAAAATCTTGAAAAAAATCTGAATCATACGAAAATTTTGTGTGACTTTTCCACATTTGATGCCCAAAACCTATGATTTTTTCCTATACGACGCCCGAAAACCACGAAATCTTTGGATTATTGAACGAAACCCATAGCAGATCAGGATATCGACGGAGCGTCTGCCATTGACTTCTACATGAACTCAGCAGATCTGAGTTGGAGAACTTTTTTTTAAGGACTTTTGACCTTTGGAGTTTAATAAATCTAAAAAAAAGTTTTCCCCTTTCAAAGTCTGACCAGAAAAAAATCGGACTTCACAGTGAATTTACATTGCGAGCAGCCATTTTAAACAACATTTATTGTTTTTTTGTGTTTGCGCAGTGCCTATTTTAGTCATCATATTTTAGTCATCATCTCCCTTGAAGAAAAAAAAAAGAAATGGATGTTTTTTTGTTGTAATGTATTCACATACTGTCAGGATCTACCAACAGTGTGTGGTTGGCAGGTAGGAGCCGAAATGCATGGTAACATGGCGACACCATGTTTGGTGTTAGAATAACCAGGAAATGGAAGTGTGCTCAGAATGAAGTTTAATGGTAAACTATAAACAATTGGTGCTGGTGAAACGGAAGACAAATAATAAGAAGTAAAATGAGAACTATAACAAACCAAAGGTTGGGGCAGGCTGATGCAAGTCCGTGTACACAGGCAAGAGTTCATAGGCGGGCGGCAGGCGATACAAGTCCTAGGAACAGGCAAGAGATCAGTGGCAGGCGGCAAACAATGCAAGTCCGTGAAACAGGCGAAAGGTCAAACCAGGAGATCAGATCAAGGATGAAGCAGGTACAAGGAATAAACAGGTCAGAGGAACAAGCAGGACAAGTCAGGAATCAGGGACTGGGTAATTTCAGGAACACTGGCACAAGGGGACTAGAACACAGAAATAAATCAATGATCCAGCAATAGCTGGCAGAAGGGTAATGGCTTATATAGAGCCTTGATGATAAGATCACCGACACCTGGCTTCAATGAGATTAGGGGTGGAGACATGGAATAGCAGTAATCTACACTGACAGTTCGAGGTGTGAGCTCCAACTGCCTCCAGTGGCTCAGCATGAGAATGCACTGTCCAGTCAACTTGCAGACCAGGGATTCAATCCCCAATAGTCCTGACATTACCCCCCCTTCAAGTATCACCCTCCAGGTGATACTAAAGTCAAATGAAAATTTTTTAACAGGGAGAAAACCGCCAAGATCAGGAGTCAGGGTAGAGAAGCTGCCAGGGACAGGAACCAACACTGAAGTACTACCTGGAGCCACATCTGGAACCGGAGGACCACCTGGATCAGGAGTGCCACTAAACTCAAGAGCCCATGCAGGCAAGTCACCAGGGTTGAGGGCCAGAACTGAAGAGTTGCCAAGGACAGAGGTTGAAGAGCTGCCAGTGTCAGAAACCAGATCGGAGGAGTCTAGAGTCAAAACGGAAACATTGCTATAGTTTTGAGTCAATACAGGAACCTCGGCTGAGTCAGAAGCCAGGACAGGAACCTTGGCTGGGTCAGAAACCAAATCGGTGGAGTCGCCAGGGTCAGAAACCGGATCGGTGGAGTCGCCAGGGTCAGGAGTCAGATCAGAGGAGTCGCCAGGGTCAGGAGTCAGATTAGAGGAGTCGCCAGGGTCAGAAGCCAGATTAGAGGAGTCGCCAGGGTCAGGAGCCAGATCAGAGGAGTCGCCAGGGTCAGGAGCCAGATTAGAGGAGTCAGCCAAGGCACCCATTACAGGTGGCAGACCAGCAGAGGCACCCATTACAGGTGGCAGACCAGCAGAGGCACCCATTACAGGTGGCGGACCAGCAGAGGCACCCATTACAGGTGGCGGACCAGCAGAGGCACCCATTACAGGTGGCGGACCAGCAGAGGCACCCATTACAGGTGGCGGACCAGCAGAGGCACCCATTACAGGTGGCGGACCAGCAGAG
This sequence comes from Xenopus petersii, assembly GCA_038501925.1. Lineage (NCBI taxonomy): Eukaryota > Metazoa > Chordata > Amphibia > Anura > Pipidae > Xenopus > Xenopus petersii. The sequence goes on from CM076683.1 coordinate 94,587,943, forward strand.
GCACCCATTACAGGTGGCGGACCAGCAGAGGCACCCATTACAGGTGGCGGACCAGCAGAGGCACCCATTACAGGTGGCGGACCAGCAGAGGCACCCATTACAGGTGGCGGACCAGCAGAGGCACCCATTACAGGTGGCGGACCAGCAGAGGCACCCATTACAGGTGGCGGACCAGCAGAGGCACCCATTACAGATGGCGGACCAGCAGAGGCACCCATTACAGATGGCGGACCAGCAGAGGCACCCATTACAGATGGCGGACCAGCAGAGGCACCCATTACAGGTGGCGGACCAGCAGAGGCACCCATTACAGGTGGCGGACCAGCAGAGGCACCCATTACAGGTGGCGGACCAGCAGAGGCACCCATTACAGGTGGCGGACCAGCAGAGGCACCCATTACAGGTGGCGGACCAGCAGAGGCACCCATTACAGGTGATGGCTTGCCCAGGACAACAGAAAGACCATCATGAACAGCAACAAGACTGGTAGACTCTGGAGCATCAGATCTATCAGATCTCGTAGTAGGTACGACAGGTCTAGAAATGGATTTGTCCTTGGGCCCAGAGGCCACAGTACACAGGTCCTCACAGACTGAAGCCGGCAAGGCTGCTGGCTCGGAGGCTGGAAGCGGCAAGGCTGCTGGCTCGGAGGCTGGAAGCGGCAAGGCTGCTGGCTCGGAGGCTGGAAGCGGCAAGGCTGCTGGCTCGGAGGCTGGAAGCGGCAAGGCTGCTGGCTCGGAGGCTGGAAGCGGCAAGGCTGCTGGCTCGGAGGCTGGAAGCGGCAAGGCTGCTGGCTCGGAGGCTGGAAGCGGCAAGGCTGCTGGCTCGGAGGCTGGAAGCTGAAGTACTGGCACAGGAGCTGCAGACGGGACCACTGGCACAGGAGCTGCAGACGGGACCACTGGCACAGGAGCTGCAGACGGGACCACTGGCACAGGAGCTGCAGACGGGACCACTGGCACAGGAGCTGCAGACGGGACCACTGGCACAGGAGCTGCAGACGGGACCACTGGCACAGGAGCTGCAGACGGGACCACTGGCACAGGAGCTACAGACGGGACCACTGGCACAGGAGCTACAGACGGGACCACTGGCACAGGAGCTACAGACGGGACCACTGGCACAGGAGCTACAGACGGGACCATTGGCACAGGAACCAGGAGTGGCTGGGAAGTCGGCATAGAAGCAGGAGACTGGACCACTGGTACTGGAGCCTGAGACTGGACTGCGGGCACACAGGCTGGAACAGGCTGGACGAGAGCAGGTAGAGGCCCAATTCGTGGGAAAGCTGGGGAAGGACCAAGCCGCCGGAGGACCGGAACCAGAAAAATCTGTTGAATATCAGCTGGCCCTGGAGCAGGAACTGAAGGTTGAACAGTGGGCCTAGGGGCAGGAGGCACAGGTATTGATGGTAACTGGGTGATTGAACGGCCCTTGAACTTAGTAGTAAATGCAGTTTGTATTTCATCCCCATCTGAGTCCAGATCTTCCCATTCTTCATCAGAAATATTTTCTAAATTGCCTCCATCAGAGAAAACATCAGAACAGGAGGATTGCAAAGTAATTTCAGATGTAGAAAAAGTTGGAAATGAGGAAGTTGAGGAGGCAATTGTAGTAGATTTGAAAATATCAGGCGATACTGGCCAGAGATCCCCTGTAGAATATGCCTTTAACAAAGTGAGAAACAGAATGGGATCCTGCAGAAAAAAAGCCTCTTCATCTATGCAAGACTCAGCCCACTCTAAGACTTTACCTCCCAAAAGAAATAATATAATTAGCCTGCTTTTCATGCACTCAGGTGCTTGCTTGAAAAAAGAGACAGTCGCAAACCTTTTACATACAAGAAGAAATTCATCAAACGTGTCCTTTTCCCCTTCATACTTTTTCACTGAGGCAAGCCACTTGGCAGAGAGTTGTAGTTCAGCAGTATCTGAAACAGCACAGTAGTTACCATCAGGCTCCTTGTAATTAGGCTGGATCATTCTGTCAGGATCTACCAACAGTGTGTGGTTGGCAGGTAGGAGCCGAAATGCATGGTAACATGGCGACACCATGTTTGGTGTTAGAATAACCAGGAAATGGAAGTGTGCTCAGAATGAAGTTTAATGGTAAACTATAAACAATTGGTGCTGGTGAAACGGAAGACAAATAATAAGAAGTAAAATGAGAACTATAACAAACCAAAGGTTGGGGCAGGCTGATGCAAGTCCGTGTACACAGGCAAGAGTTCATAGGCGGGCGGCAGGCGATACAAGTCCTAGGAACAGGCAAGAGATCAGTGGCAGGCGGCAAACAATGCAAGTCCGTGAAACAGGCGAAAGGTCAAACCAGGAGATCAGATCAAGGATGAAGCAGGTACAAGGAATAAACAGGTCAGAGGAACAAGCAGGACAAGTCAGGAATCAGGGACTGGGTAATTTCAGGAACACTGGCACAAGGGGACTAGAACACAGAAATAAATCAATGATCCAGCAATAGCTGGCAGAAGGGTAATGGCTTATATAGAGCCTTGATGATAAGATCACCGACACCTGGCTTCAATGAGATTAGGGGTGGAGACATGGAATAGCAGTAATCTACACTGACAGTTCGAGGTGTGAGCTCCAACTGCCTCCAGTGGCTCAGCATGAGAATGCACTGTCCAGTCAACTTGCAGACCAGGGATTCAATCCCCAATAGTCCTGACACATACATTAGTCATTATCTGTTTCTAACAATCCTACCGATATCACTTGGAATGCAATTGATACAGACAGTGCAGCACAGCATTTTTTGTGCAGAACAGATTTACCCATGCATAATAAATGCTCTTTTAAGACTAATATGTTTGCCTGATGAGGTTAATAGGTTTTGTATGTACATAAAACTTCCCCTGAGCCCCCTCTACCCTGAAGAAGAGTAATAAAAAATATGTAAATATATCCTCATTATAACTATTCCATTAGTAGAACTAAATACATGCAATCACTCTGAAATCAAGTCTGTGATACTTGGGTTAGGGCAGACCTTCCAGTTTGTTCAGCACCATGGTCAGCAGAATTTTACGCTCAGATGTCCAGGTTGTATATTATGAATATTGTATATGGAATGTGCCAATAAGATGGCCATACATTAAAGGCTACAGAACCCTCCACCTCACCCTTAAATTAAAGTGATTGAAGTCTGACAATAATCCACAAACATTCAACTGCCCATGCTTAGTCTCCACAAAACCTGGCCATGTGTCATGCTAATAGTGTTAAATTACTTTAAAATCATTTAAACTTTAAATAAACAGTAGGAATATTTTGTTTCCAATAGGATTAATTATAGCTCAGTTTTGATCAAGTACAAGGTTGTATCACTGCAGGAAAAAAGGGAATAAGTTTTACATTTTTACATTAAAATGAAGTCTATGGGTGAAGGCCTTCCTGTATTACCTGGATAACAGGTTTCTGGATAACTGATCCAATACCAGTATAAGGCATCATAAGGCATTCGTGTCTCAGTTCTCCCCAAGACACAGGATGATTGAACTTTCACTATGATGTGTGTCCATAATTAGAAGCTTAAATACCTTGCTCACTTGTTTTTTCACTTGTTTTAATCATCTGTTTTAATTCATGATTATTATTATTTCTAGAGTTCCAGTAAAGCTGTGATCCTATGCTTGGCTGAAGCTTTTCATGCAGAGGATAAAGCTAGTTTTGATAAAAATTTCAATTGTAAATAGTCTGTAATTTTAATTTGTTTGCTGAGTTTCATTGTTATGAAACTGGCACAGAATAAAAAAATATCTCTTTCATGAACAAACTCCACCGTTTGATACAGGTTTTCATTTGGAGGAATCAATTTGCTGTAAGCAGCACAGCAACCATTACAATTAGCTGGGAACTTAAAAGTAGATTTGCAGTTCTGCGGTTACTGTAGGTTTACATGATAAATTGCATTTTCCCTTTCAGATAGCTAACAGCAACGACTGCATCATTTAATGAAAATGAATGTTCACAATATGTTTGCAAACCATTGTCAAATAAAGATATTGCTATTCCAGAAAAATGTTTTGGTCATTAGGCAGTTATAAATTTTGCTTTGCAACAGTATTTAATAAATCTCATGGTTACTGGATACCACTTTCGGCTTTTGTTTGCAAAATCTCTAGGTTGGCTCTCTATCTCTGAACCTGGTCTCTATTAGCAGTTGCCAAATGCCAACCAAACCCTTTCCGAATGGTGCATGAGCAAAGCCTTTATTGTCAATGTGTCAATTAGAAATGGATTGGAAGCAAATATTTCCGCCATTTTCTGTTAACTCCTCTACAGGATTTAGAGACAAATGTCTGGTGGGGGGGCTGTGGAATTTTGACAGATGCCACCCAAGGTATGGGCCATTGCATGCCTATATGGGAAAGATGGCCCTCCTCTAAAGTAGAGTGCATGCAAAGGAGAGCTGTGTTATTGTGGAGCACTTTTTCTAATGTTTTTTTTGTAATATAATTGGCCATCTTGGCACAGCAGGAAATAAGAGGTTAGTTCCACTTTTGTTGCTGAGCCACCTGAATATATGACCTTCATTATTTGTTTTAAAATACTGTATAAAAGTTAGTGCGCTTAAAAGCTAAGCACTTGTATAGAGGTGGGTGAGATAAATTGAACTGCTGTGGGTGTCAGGAGGGCTGAATAGCTTTTTAGCTTTGGGAAACTTTCCACAAAGAGGACATATTTCTCAAGGAAGACCTTTTTAAAGGAGACTGTGAAGAATCACATTGGTGGTCTGGGGGGCCGGCTGCTATGGTGCACGCAGCGTGCACTTTCAGGGTTAACCTGCGCAGCGTCATACTGTCATCGAGTTTTTGTGTGAACTTTAAATATTTAAAAGGGCTTTGGGCTAGAAATCATTGCCCTTGTTGGTCTAATTTGTACCAATCCCTACCTGTCTGACTATTCTTGAACTCTGCCTGTACCGATCCCGGCCTGCCTGACCACGGTATATCGTCTAATCCCTGTGAAGCTGGTGTCTTCTGTCCTAACCTTCGTAACCAACATGCCCCTTTGCTCGTTCAGAACACTTGCTTTGCTCCTCTCGAGTTAAGACCTGATGGCATCTGAGTAGCTGAGGGCTCCTCCCGAGGCCAAAGGTGACTGCTACAGGCAGATGTTTGAGCTGTGACCAGGAGCTTAGCACTTGTTTTGAATATAGGGAGCCGTACATGACAGAGACCTTAGATCTGGATGTTCAGACCTTGATCATCGTTTGATACAGGTTTTCATGTGGGAGAATCAATTTGCTGTAAGCAGCACAGCAACCATTACAATTAGCTGGGAACTAGATTTGCAGTTCTGCGGTTACTGTAGGTTTACATGATAAATTGCATTTTCCCTTTCAGATAGCTAACAGCAACGACTGCATCATTTAATGAAAATGAATGTTCACAATATGTTTGCAAACCATTGCCAAACAAAGATATTGCTATTCCAGAAAAATATTTGGTCATAAGGCAGTCAGCGCCGGATTTCTTTGTGGGCCGCCCCTAGGCCGCGCGGTCCGACCAGACAGCCGCGCGGTCCTGGCGCCCGCCTACACATCCCCTTCTCAGCGCGCCGGCGAAAAAATGCCAGCGCAGCTGGTGTAATTGAATGGGGACACACATGTCCCCATAATGCTGCTGGTCAGCATGCCGCCCCTATTTTTTGCCGCCCTAGGCCAGGGCCTATGCGGCCTTGCCGCAAATCCGGGCCTGAAGGCAGTTATACATTTTGCCTTGCAACAGTACTGTATTTAATACATGTCATGGTTACTGGATACCACTTTGGGCTTTTGTTTGCAAAATCTCTAGGTTGGCTCTCTATCTCTGAACCTGGGCTCTATTAGCAGTTGCCGCCAGCCAACCAAACCCTTTCCGATTGGTGCATGCGCAAAGCCTGTATTGTGAATGTGCCAATCAGAAAGGGATTGGAAGCAAAGAGTACCCCCCTTCCAGTTAACTCCTCTACAGGATTTAAGACAAATGTCTGGTGGAGGGCTGTGGAATTTTTAAAAATGCTTTTCTTTCACCATATAGACACCCAAAGTACGCTTCCCTAAAGCTGTCACCCAAGGTATGGGCCCTTGCATGCCTATATGGGAAAGATGGCCCTGCTCTAAAGTAGAGTGCATGCAGAAGGAGAGCTGTGTTATTGTGGAGCACTTTTTCTGATGATTTTTTTGTAATATAATTGGCCATGTTGGCACAGCAGGAAATAGGAGGTTAGTTCCACTTTTGTTGCTGAGCCACCTGAATATATGACCTTCATTATTTGTTGTCTAAATTACACAATAACTGTAATGAACTGGTGTACTTATATTACAATAGTGTATAAAAGTTAGTGCACTTAAAAGCTAAGCACCTGTATAGAGGAGGGCGAGGTAAGTTGAACTGCTGAGAGTGCCAGGAGGGATGAATAGCTTTTTTTTAGCTTTGGGAAAATTTCCATAAAGAGGACATATTTCTTAAGGAAAATTTTTTAAAGGAGACTGTAAAGTATCTAGGGGGTCCGGCTGCTATGGTGCGCGCGGTGTGCACTTTCAGGGTTAACCTGCGCAGCGTCATACTGTCATTGAGTTTTGGTGTGAACTTTAAATATTTAAAGGAGAACTAAAGTCACAAAACACACAGCCTTTCCTCCCCCTTCCTCCCCTGTTTGCAACACTTGTACGCTGAGCAAGAGAGCTTCCGTAACCATAGAGACGCAATCTCTCTAAACTCCCGCTCTGCTTACAAGATAGTTTTGCGAACAGGGGAGGAAAGGCTGCGTGTGTTGTCTGACTGAGGTCTGTAATCAGTATTTCATTTATTTGTGTGTTTAACCAACGATGTTACAATTGTAATGGGGAAGTGACGTATAGGGTTAAGAACATGGCGCCCTCAAAGTTATTGAAATGTTGATAAGTTTGGAATGTGAGCAGAGCATTTAAAAGGCACACAGACATAATCTAACCCAGCGTTTCAGGACAGGGGGTAATTGGCAACATTTTGGGATAGTTTTCTAATTTTACCTTTCCTTCTCCTTTAAAGGGACTTTGGGCTAGAAATCATTGCCCGTCGTAGCTCTGATTTGATTAGTTCCTGTAAGTGTTTTGTCTGTGAATTATCTGGTTTTTGATCCCTGTCTGGCTGATTTTTGCCAATTCAGACCTTTGCCTGCCTGACCATACTTTGAACTTTGCCTGTAGCGACCCTGGCCTGCCTGACTATTCTTGAACACTGCCTGCACCGACCCCTGCCTGTCTTACTATTCTTAAACTCTGCCTGTACTGATCCTGGCCTGCCTGACCATGGTATATCGTCTAATCCTTGTGAAGCTGGTGTTGCCTTCCATCCTAACCTTGGTAACCAACATGACCATTCAGAACACTTGTTTTGCTCCTCTTGTGTTAACGACCTGGCAGCATCTGAGTAGCTGAGGGCTCTTCCCGAGGCCAAAGGAGGCTGCTACAGGCGGAAGAGTGAGCTGTGACCAGGAGCTTAGCACTTGTTCTAAATTTAGGGAGCCATACATGACAGAGACCTTAGATCTGGATGTTCAAACCTTAATCAAACTGGTTCTTTTAAAATTATCTTAAGATTTCTTTAGACTCTTCTTTTTTTTTTGCGATATCCCTCTGGTGGCCTGACCTGTCACTGTATTATGGGAGCTGAAATGGACTCAACCAAAGTAAATTCTTAACTCTCTTGTGACTGCACCAAAGTTGGTGATATATATGCACACAGAGCTGGGTTCCTGTTCTGCACCAGAAGTCCACCAGACACCTGCAGGCACTGAAGCACACAGTGGTGTAACTACTTTCCGATGGGCTCTGTTACAGTATGAACACCCCTCCTGTCAGGCCCTACCCCTATGATTCACACACTAGTTACTGGGAGTTGTAGTTGAACAGCTGCTAAAGGGCAGCCTATTTACATTTACTATGCATAAATCTGTAACATAGCAAGGCATTGCAAAACAGAATAGAACAGACTACCGCTGTTGATCTACTGCTCCAAGCACCCAGCCACCCCCAAAAGCAATCCTTGGTTCCTAGGAGTTGTGCTTTTGCCTAGTCCCATAGGAGTGATGTATTAAGTGTGCCTGTGGCCTCTCACTAGTTGTATTGTGCACTGCACACTGACTAACCAGCACAAGCAACAGGTCCCTCTCCCCACACTCTCCCAGCCTATAAGGGGCCCCAGTATGTGCAACTCCTCTGCCACTAAAAATAGTTGCGCAAGGAGACGTGGGGGAAGAGCCCTGGAGATAACTTTACCCAATGAAGTTCTACGCTAAAAACCATTGTAATCCACTGTTTGCAACCCAAGCCTACTTGTTTACCTAATGGCTAAATTAATTAAATTGTTTGCTCCTGGTACTTCAAATGAAGTAAATAGGACCTCATTCAAATTTGCAAGGTGTGGGAGAGTAGTAGTAGTTAGTAGCTACCTAGTAAATATTAATAACCTATCTAATATACCTTGTTTTTGTACTAAAAATTGTACACTGTAATGTGTGACAATTGCTCTTTTGCCAACTGTTAAACACTAAAAAAAATCAAATGCAAAGCGTTTATTGAAATACATTTTCCTCAAATAAGCTCTATAGACGAAGCTTGCTTGTAGCAAACTTTCCTTTCCTTTCTGGTCTTTAGGCTGGACTTCCAAAGATTTGTAGTCCTCTTCCAATTTATCCACGGATCTAAACAAATAGTAGAAGACAGAAATATGGTTATATATACATAATAAAATAAATATTTTATGTATATGATTTTTAATATAACATAATATCAGTTGTAAATGTATATATATAATAAGTTGTATTTTAGTTACAAAAAGATGTTGCATCAGTAGTAGAATACTCACTGTTTTGTTTCTTTCTTCCATTTAGTCCAATCTTTTCTGGATATTCAGATTATACTGATATTTTATATATTATTTCTGCTCTACATGATCACCCCAATAAAAAGAAATCACAGTCTCCTCACCATTTATATGTATATGCCTGATATATAAGCCTGCCAAATGGAATAGACTTTCGTTTCCATTTATAACGTGGAAGGCAGGGTGCAAAAAACCATCTGTATACTATAGTATAGTTAGGCAGCGCAGATGCTGCAGGTCCTATACTTAACATTTGGTAAGTTTGCGCATGTTTATGGTACTGTTACAGAATACGCTTGTAATATGCTCACTTTTACATATAAAGCCCCTGGGTTTCCCACATATTCAGCCCCACAACTTGGAAAGCAATGCTCCGAAAACACTGCATTAACATATTTTCAGCTTTGTTAAGTAAAGAAGATGTAAAGATGTAGAGTCATATTAAATTATAAAACATGACTAATTTAGCCGCTTATTAGCATAAGTAACCTGCAAGTTAGCGATAAAGTTTAAAGTTAGCAAACTCACCTGTCTTTAATAGGAATTGGTGTTGTTTTGCCAGGAAAATTGGGCGTAGTGTCTATTTTGGCTGTTGCATACCAGAAGGCAAATCTTCATTCCACATATAACATCTAATCCTGTATAAAAGTATGAATTAATAATATTAACAAATGAATCTGTTGCTGATTATAGTGAATAATGATAGGCTGCATACTGACACTGTAGTGCTGGAAGCTCATGAGAGTGTAATTACTGTGGATGTCTGTTCATGTGTTAGAAAGAATCATGTCTGTGTTCTAGTCAGTCATTTTGAAGCCAATGTTTTATAAAATGCTACAGCAGTATAATAGCTATAGAAATATATGATTTAGTATTATTTAGAAGAAGAAGAACAAAAAAAAACTTGGGCTATGAAACTTTGGGTTAGCCAACTCACCTTTTATTTTTAAATATTGGTTCCCCTGGCACTGATTGGACTTGAACTTTGCAAATTTCTTTCGGAATTATGGTTTCTTTCCATGTATATTCCTTTAATCTGAAAAAAAGCGAAGGTAAGAAAGATCATTAAAATCCATTTAATCTGTAGTTTGGTGCAATACATCATTAGCTGCAACCTTTATTCATATACAGTAAGTAGCGCTTGGTCTAATGTTTCTGCCAATGGAGAAATGTCCTTCTCTGACACATTGGATAGAAGACTGGGTATCTTTTGTTATTCCAAGTTAAAAAAAAATGGGAGGTTCCATTTGGGTATGAAGATGACATTTTGCAGTTAAAAAGACAGTTTTGATTTTAGCACACTATACTATTCTAAATAACCAATAGACCAGCCAGCATAACAGGGCAGTTTGGTATGGGGTTATTAAAATTAAGTTATATCACTAAACCTGACATTTAAGAGAAATGCACAGTAAACTCACTTTTTACTGGAGGTTTCCAAAGCTCTTTCTGGCTTTCCTTTAAATTCTAAAACTTTTTCGGGTTTTCCTCCTAATTCGGGCACTTTTTTAATTATCTGTGGTGTACTTTCCTTGACAGGAGACACCTGGTCCATAATTGAAGTCTGCTGTAATTCCCTGTACAAAAAAATATGTTATTTTAATCAAAGTGTAATTTTTTAGTCTTTTTCCAATTAAGATAATGGTTTAATTTTTAGTGTGAATGTCTGAGTGACTAAAGCAAGGAACCCAAAGCTGCAAGGCAGCAAATGCTAACTGCTATGCTAACTGTTGTAATGCCTTGTCAGATTCTCACACCAGCCCTGTTCTTACTGGCTTCAAAAAGTGTTAAAGAAAAATCATTTTTAAAAGGCATGTGTATATGCATCTAAGATCTATGGAAATTTTTTTTAAAACCTATCCACATTAAGGGGGTTATTTACTAAACTCTGAATGCAAAATCTGACTCGGAATTTATTAAACCCCAAGGATGGAAAAGTCAGAATCTGAAAATCCGGCCTCTCAGACCTGTCAAGGTGGCATATAAGTCAATGGGAGAGAAGTCCCTATGATATTTTGATGTGCGCTGCGTTTCGTCCATTTCCCCTGGATTTTCAAGGAAAATGCATAATAAATCTGAGTTTTCGGGTAAAAAATTTTTTACCCGAAAAAAAAAAAAAGATTTTTTTTTTTCCCGCAAAGCAAATTTTTGGGAAAATGTAATAATAAATAATTGTAAAAAGCCCGAGCAGATTTGATCAGAGTTTGTAGCAGAAAATATTGAGATAAATTTGGATAACTAACCCCCTAAGGGGCAGATTTATCAAGGGTCAAATTTAGAAGACCAACCGAAACTTATTAAAAAAAAATCCTGTGAATAGGCAGTTTTCATTAGAATTTGGATTGTACGAATTGAAGTAACATTGTATTTGATCAAATTCCATTCTAAGTTTTTTCTAAAAAAAAACGTAGACTTTTCAAAGTCCACCAATTGACACCAAATGGGTTCTAGGAGGTCCCCCATAAGCTAAAACAGCAATTCAGCAGGTTTTAGATGGTGAATAGTCGTAGTCGAATTTCTAAAGAGACAATACATGATAAATTTCGATATTCACATTTTTTTCAAATTCAAATCAAATATGGACTATTCCCTAGCCTAAGTACACAAAAAATAGTTTGAAATTTTAATTCTGTTAATTCGAATTTTCACTTTGACCCTTTATATATCTGCCCATATGTGTTAATAAATCATATCTATGTACATTACAGTAAATACATTTTGTTTTTGTTGACCAGATCTTTTTCCATTATTTATAAAACCGACATCCCAACAGATAATTCAGTACTTGCTTCATTTCTCATATACAGTGCATAAAGTACCAGCAAAAGGGAATAGTTATCTTATTGAGAATGGTTGGAGTGTTGCTTTGTGCTCACAAGTAACTAATAAGGACAGTGTCTTTGGGAGGGAAAGATAACCATTTAATGAGAAACGTAATTCCTGACATTTCGGACACCAGCATTTAAGCGGTGGTTCACCTTTAAGTTAACTTTGAGTATATTTTAGAATAATCAGTTCTAAGCAACTTTACAATTGGTCTTCATTATTTATTTTCTATAGTTGTAATTGTTTGCATTTTTCTTCTGAATCTTTCCAGCTTCCAAATGGGGGTCACTGGCCCCATCTAAAAACAAATCCTCTGTAAGGCTAGTTATTGTTATTGCTACTTTTTATTACTCATCTTTCTATTCAGTCCCTCTCCTATTCATATTCTAGTCTTTTATTCAAATCAATGCATGGTTGCTAGGGTAATTTGGACCTAACAACTAGATTGCTGAAATTGCAAACTGGAGAGCTAGAAAAAAAGCTAAATAACTCAAAAACCACATTGTCACCCATGTCCCCTCCCTTTTATTCATGCAATGGGAATTAGTGTATCTCCTGTGCATCCCCAGTGTTTTTGAATTAATGTGGCATGCCGCCCTAGGCTCGGGCCTTGGTGGCCTTTCCACAAATCGGGCCTGTGTAAATTTAACCAATAACTAAAGACAAATTAAAACCAGATTAGGTAAAAATGATAATGACAAATTATTCAGAAATATTGAGAACTTAGTCAATAAGAAATGTTTTAAGTCGATATTTCCAATGATAAAGGTGTGATACAGAAAGGCAGTGTAGGCTATATAAGCTTTCCTTGGGTGTTGGCCAAAATTAATAAGATATATAATGATAAAGTAATGTAAAGTATAGTTATAGCTTTAACTTATAATACTTACTATTTATTCATAGTTTGATTTTTTATCATACTTACTTTTTATCAGTGGTCTGGTCAGTAGTTGGAAGCTTTGTTTGTATTTTTACAGATGATTGTGGAACTTCCTGCAATTCCACCTTTTTCAGCTCCTTAGATAACACTTTGTCAGATTTTATGCGTTCTTTCTTTTTCTTACGGTCTTGTAATTTACGAGATATTTTCTTCGTCTTTGTTTTGTGAAATATTTTAGGTTCCCCAGCTGTGGTCTCCTTCTTCTCTTGTGGTATTTCCAGAGATATTTTAGTTTCACTAGCTTTGGTCTTCTTTTCTTCTGGTATCTCAGATATTTTAGGTTCATTAACTGGAATCTCATTCTTTACCTTAGCCATATGAAGATGATGAATGGGGGCCTTCTTTGCCCATTGCATAACTGTATCCCTATAGAGATAAAATGGATACAAAGACAATGTTAAAACAATTCTAACTTCTACTTCTCTTCAAGCCTTTCTTATTAATATTTTAGCCTTATTCAGTGAACTCAACAACCAAATAATAGCAACAATTTCAGACAAAAACTGTATTTCAGAAACAAATAAAGGACAATTATATACATCATGAACATTCTAGTTACACATACCAATAGTCTTTATGCTTCTGTATGAAATCTGGTGGAGGTGGCTTCTCTTCATCATAGGCCTTCTTCTTTCTTGCAAATATGCAATGCAGGATCCTAAACACAATTTGTACATTTTAGGTTATATAAGGCTAATATGCAGAAATACATGAAATATTCTTTGTGAACTAGATTAACTACAATTACAAATCACAGCTGGGTTTGTATATTCAACTTACCATCCAATGGCTATTAGTCCTGCAACTACGCCAAGGATACTTATAACAGCAATATATAAAACTTCATTTTTGACAATTTCAGTATCCAGTTTTCCAATTTCTATTTCTTCAGGCTGTTCTGCTTCACTGCTTTGCTCGTCGGCTTCCTTATAATCTTCATCATCATCAGCGTCATCTCTTTGGCCTGGTTTCTTGATTTCTACAAATGTATCAAAGACATCTGATGCAAAGCTCGCTGAAAAACAAATATGAGTCAAATACAATAGGTTTGTGTAGGAAATTTATTTATTGTTATTGTATTGAAGATAGAACAGGGAATTTAAAGAAATTAACATCATTTACATTTTTTCCCCATGTTAACCTCAGGTCTGTATATTAAACTGCTGTAATATATCATTTTTATTTACCTGATGCTGAACTGAAACACTGGAGGCAGATACAAAATAGGCACATCCATGCGCGAATATAGATGGAGGGCATCACTGTATATAGGTTGTTCAGTATGAATAAAATAATAAGTTTTGCTGTAGGAAGATAAAAATTTAGAAGAATCAATGTACTGTAAATATAAACTAACATTAAAAGCAAAATTTGACATGAATAACTAAAATAACATGACAACAGGTTATATTATCTGTAAGGGGTCATTTGTGACCCCAGAGGCCAGGTGTACCCTTAGTATGCTCCTTACACATCCCTGTCTCTGTATACCCTTTTTGAATTGAACACTACACGGTGCAGGCAGTGCTCAATTCAAGACATATTCTGCAGGTCTCTGCACTCAGAAATTGAGTTTAGAGGACTGTTTCTATATTCAAATGCCCCACACAGTGTGTAAAGTGCAAAAAAAACCATGATTGTGGCTTTGTTTTGTACTGTGCACATTTTGTGTCTGCAAACACAATTGTAAATAAGCCCTGTAAAAGTGCACCCTATACTTATTAAATTAACATTTTGTTTTTTTTCCCCTCAAAATAAGTACTGGGATAACTAAAGACAGATATATAGATACATTTACCATATCTGCTGCAAAAGTATTGCTCTATATAAAATATTAAAACTAACTGCAGACAGTACAAGCCTTACATACACATTATCATATCTGTTATGTCACAATGCTGGTTGCTATTAGTTACATACAGCTGGCTGCGACATCAGTGATGTCATAATGTTAGTTGCTATTCATTACATACAGCTGGCTGTGACATCAGTGATGTCATAATGTTGGTTGCACTTTTGTATTTAACTGTATATGGTCTGGATATCATTCAAATCCCTTATGGATACATTGCAGGATGGGGGGCTTGGCCTTCTCAAGCTCTGGTTCTACTACTTAGTGGCACAGCTATCATATATACATGATTGATTTATCCCACATCCCAAAAACCCCAATCTGCTTTTATACACACACTTCCTGTGATCTATTGAGTCATTTAGTCACTGCCCTGTCACAAACTAAACTACCACTACTTTCACCCTATATTGCCTGGCCAAAGTCTCTACTGCCTCCCTACTTATTGTCACCCTGTACCCCTCTATGGGGAAGCTCACACTTGTTCCTAAATCTCTCTTTGTAGTATAAAAACAGTTTCTTACTAATGTTTTGTAAAGAAGCTGCAAAATCTAATTGGTGACCCCACTTTGCACCCCAGTGTGTGTAACACCAGCCCACCATTACTAACTCTAAATTTGTGGCATGCATATTATTAAAGATCAGTTGTTGTTTGAAACCAACAATTGTGTGGGACAGCCTTACTGACTAAGTTTATGATTACACTCCCCATATAAAAATAAAAGAATTGCAGAACTGGCTTATAGAAATCTTTAAAGAATTTTAAAAATATAAACTATGGGGTTAACTCCATTAAATACAGTGCGTAGGAGGGGTACTCTGTCGTCCATGATTGGCACATTGGCAGACTCTACTATGCTTGCACCAATTAGTTAAATAGGGAGGCAGTCAGATATCTAATACCTACGGCACCAGATTGAAATATGTCCCTGATCAAACCCTGGTAAATGGCATTTTTCTAAGGCAAAATTTATAAAATTTATTTATAAGTTTATAGCAATTCAACTATATAAATCTACATAAAAACTGTTTCTTACCTATATTTTGTAGCATTGTTAGTAGTTTTTTTGTTTTTATAATGATAAGAAAATCAAGTGATGTTGTCTGATCGATAGTTATTTGAAAAATAACTGCAGACAGTGTAAGCCTTACATACACATTATCACATCAGTGATGTCATAATGATGGTTGCTATTAGTTACATGCAGCTGGCTGCGACATCAGTGATGTCATAATGTTGGCTGCTATTAGTTACATACAGCTGGCTGTGAAATCAGTGATGTCATAATGCTGGTGTAGAGCTATTTTTACCATATATGGTATTGTTCCATATTAAAGGGATTATTAAATTAACTATTAGTATGATGTAGAAAATTTGGAATTGCTTTTCATTTTTTATTATTTGTGGGCTGTTTTGCATTATTTAGCTTTGTATTTAGCAGCTCTCCAGTTTACACTTTAAGCAGTCTGGTTGCTAGGGTCCAAATTACCCTAACAACCATGCACTGATCTGAATAAGAGAAATCTAACATAGGAGTCAGTGGCAAAACCCAAGTTACACAGCATGTACTCTCTCATTTTAATAGTTCCCTCCATGTCAGAACAACATATCACAAAAATGTGTGTCTACAGTGTATAAAGAAGCTGAAAAATCTCATTGGTGACCCCACTTTGCACCCCAGTGTGTGTAACACCAGCCCACCATCACTAATTCTAATATTGTGGCATGAATAATTATTATTAAAGATCAGTTGTTGTTTGGAGTCAAAAATTGTGAGGGACAGAGTTTAGGAGGGGGGGGTACTCCGTCTTCCATGATTGGCATATTGGCAGACTCTACTATGCTTGCACAAATTAGTAAAATAGGAGTTGGTGGTTTTAAATTCAATAAGTATATCAATAGTAAAAAGATGCTGGTTGATGGAGAGTATGGGGTCCGTTTACTAAAGTGCGTTAAAAATATTCGCACAATTTATACACAGAATTTTCGCCAAATATGTTATTGCCAGTTTACTAACCTGCGGTAAATATAAATTTGTGAATTTTCTTGCACAAGAATAATTGTTCGCCAGTTATCGCATTCGCTGAAAATAACGATACGTACACATTAACGCTTGGTTTACTAAACAGGGAAATGTGCTATAGACAAAATTACGCCAGAATATTCGCAAACTTTTACCGCCACATATGTAGTGGTGTAAAAGTATTTTTTTCGCCAGAAAATTCTCAAGGGGCAGGAAATATCCCATAATACTAGTTTTTTTTTTTACCCATCATTCTTTGCTGACAGGAGAGAGATCTGTAGCTATTGCTGACAGGATGTTTTGGCTTCTGCTTCTATCTGGTGCAACAGCAGCAGTTTCAGCTCAGAGGTGTATTATTGGCAGCGGGCATCACAGTCCAAGGATTCGTCAGCCTCTACACTTTTTTGGTTTCATTGTGATTGGCTACATTAAACTGTGCATTTCTATGAAGCAAAGAGAATGGTATGATTTCTTGTTCATATGATTCTATTGGCAGAAGGGTTTATATGATGCATACATGTTTGGTGTTACTCTGGTAATGTTGTTGGATGGTATTATCAATAAAGTTTGTAAGTTTTGAAGATGCATTTCTGGCCATAAATGTCACAGTAAAAATTTGCCATAATAACCGCCATAAAACAAGACTATTTTATAGCATAAATATTCGCAAAAACGTAATTTTTTGCCAGAAAATTCGCAACTCGCTAAAATTACCGCTAACGTAAGCTGGTTCCTTAACGTAGTTACCGCAAGTGATCGCAATGACTTCTGAGCGTATCGCTGTTTAGTAAACTTAGTCGCTGCGAATATTCTGGCGTAAAAATATTCTCAGCGATAACATGCGAAAACTTAAAGTCAGATTTACTGCACTTTAGTAAACGGACCCCTTAGTCTCTATTAAAATGTATACATTTTAAGCAAATGTACTTAAAGGGATACTGTCATGGGAAAAAAAACATTTTTCAAAATGAATCAGTTAATAGTGCTGCTCCAGCAGAATTCTGCATTGAAATCCATTTCTCAAAAGAGCAGATTTTTTTATATTCAATTTTGAAATCTGACATGGGGCTAGACATATTGTCAATTTCCCAGCTGCCCCATCCATCATTAGTTCTATTACTAGAATTGGGACTATTAAGAAGAAAACTGTCATTAAATGCTTCATAGAGAAGAACCTAGGAGAATATGGGGGGGGGGGGGGTAATGAAATTAGTTATAGCAAGGTATTCCAATCAGAAGCAGTTAAAAATGGATAAGGGGGTTATGTGATAACTATACTTTATTCACCTGTAGATCCATCCACAGGACTGAAGGTTATCCATTTAGGTCAGATTTCGATCAGATTAAGAAAGGGGTTTTATTTAATGTCAAGTTGTGGAACTCTATCCCCAAAAAGGTTTGATGCTTTTTTTTAGAAAGTTACAAAATAACTGGGTATCCTGGGAGTGGTCTAATTGCTGTTCCAATTGTTAAGCAGGCTTGAACCTGATTGACGTTAGCCTTTTCCAACATGGGGGTACTAGGGGAAGATTTGCTCAGGTTCGAATGGTAAATTAAAATTTTCAAAACTCACAATTTTAAATTTAAAATCACCAACTCGAATTTGAATTGGCCCTTGGCCCTGGAAACAGTTCTAACTTGAATATCTGCCACCTAAAACCTGCCGAGTTCATGTAGAAATTAATTGCACAGGTCCCTTGAACTATTTGAAGAGGTTAATAGTTGTGATGAGCCAAGTTTCGCTGCAAAAATGATGCCCTATAGACTCAGATGGGAGGAAAAAAATGTTGCATGTCAAAAAATTGTAACGTACAAAAGTCAAGGTTAGAATTGTAGTCGTTTTACATTTTTTTTATAAATAAATACCATTCGAATTGTGAATTTATTAGTGCTTACAAAATTCCCATTACTCTAAAATTTGACCTTTGATAAATAAGCCCCCAGTATATAATATTTTTATTGATATTTATGCAGAAATGTAGCAGGGTTTATTAATGCATGTTGGCCATCTGCCATACCTTTTCCACAATGAATATGAATTGAGAGATATTTATTATCAGTTGACTTATGTTTTGAAATACTAGTGCAGTCCAAAAAATATAAGCAAACATCTGATGGATTCCTGGAGACTAGAGCAAACTTGTTAACAGTTCCATTGTCCACACAGTCACTTGTAAAGGAATGCACCTTCATGCTTGAAAAATTCTGCTGATGTATTTCCCATATATATATATATATATATATATATATATATATATATGTGTGTATATATATATATATATATATATATATATATATATATATACACACATACAGTTCAGGTACCTATATTATAATGGAATTAAACAGAAGTTTAAAACTTTGCCATTGCTGGCAAGATGATTGGGTCACAAACTGCAGTCCACTCTCTTGTACCTAAATCACTTTTATTATAAAGGATAGAAAAATGATGTCTGATTATATCTAATTGCTTGTAGCTCAAATTCAATGGCATATTGTATCAAACAATTTGCTCTCTGAGACACAAGTTGATTTGCATGGGTTACAAGGAGGAAATGACATTTAAGCTCTATTTCTGAAATTAAATATTATAAGAACTTACTATATATAATATGGATGACCACACTTGTATAAGCATAAGCTCTAGCTGTTTTTTCCCATGAGGCTTTGGTCTACTTATAAATCCATTTGCTTTTAATTGATGCCAAGGAGCCTCCAAATAACTCTCAGTATAGTTTTTGCTATAATTTTGCAATGTATATGTTTTTATATAAAATATTAGTTGCCATGGTGAGTGTAAACGCTGGGAAAAGCATGATATCTTACACCGGAAAGTGTGCCGGAGACTATATTTGCCAAGAGAACATATATTATCACGCCTGTATACTTTTCACATGGTTTTAGAAAAGCAAATCCTTCTGACAAAGGGCAGATTTTCAGAGAAGATCAAGCAGACTAATGTGGAAATGCTGTTAGCAGAGGCAAAAAAGGAATACGGCAAACTCACACACTTGTGCACTTGGAATTGTTTGAGCAGTTTATTTGAAGCCCATCTGTACATTAATAGTACTTGGCAAAGATGTGCTTGTTTTTCTGGGATTACAACATATGAGATCATTCTTATAACAACGGCTTGCTTTAGGGCTGGATGTTAAACGAAGCATTAAATACCTAGTTTATACTTATCATACATACAGCACCTTACAGACTTGCTTCACAAGAAATATATTTGCTTAATCTTACCCAACACAGAATGCATTTACTATACATTATTCTACTGTGCCTCTCTATATCGCAAATAAGCATTACTCTGCTATTCCCATGTCTTAGTGGCATAACTAATATATATATATATATATATATATATATGTATATATATATATATATATATATATATATATATATATATATATATATAAGATTTTGTAACAGACAGCACCTCATACCAGAGAAGCCATGCTATGGCTGCCCCTGTGCACGGACATAATTAATGCATAGTCCAATCAAGAAAAAAACAGCAAGGGTCTTTGGAAATGAAAAAAGTTTGTATCAAAACATATGTATCACCGACGTTTCAGTCACTGTTTTATTATTACAGAGAAAAAATGTAATCATTTTTAAAATGATTAAGAATTTGGACAAAATGGTGTCTTTGGGAGACTGCCTTGCCATAAATTTGGAGCTTTTAGGATGACGTGTTTCCAGATAACAGATCGCATACCTGTATTTCTAATAAAATTGTAGGGTAACAGAGTATAATATTTTGGCTGCCAGTGTCAGTGACCCTTATCTGAAAGTTGGGATAGGCACAACAGGAGGGCAAATAAACGAAAACCCATAAAAATGTTTTTAAATTTAAGCCTAATTGGAAAGTTTCTAAGAGCTCTACACCCCAATAAGGGGCAGATTTATCAAGGGTCGAATTTAGAGTTTGTAAAAACTCCCATAAACTCCCATAAATTCACATCAATTCGAGTTTTTTCTCTGAAAAAAACTCGATTTTCAGGAAGGCTGCAAACAACTCCAAATTGATCCCGGGACGTCCCCAATAGGCTAAAATAGCAATTCGGCAGGTTTAAGGTGGTGAATAGTCAAGTTAAAATTCTTAAAGGGCCAGTACATGATACATTTCAAAAATCTAATTTGCATTTTTGTTAACTATTCCCTAGTCGAATTCCACTTAAAAAAAACTAGAAAATTCAAAATTCGATTTGGAAAATTTGAATTTTCACTTTCGACCCTTGATAAATCTGCCCCTAAAAGTTACCTAACAGGTTCAATGTCGCATAAAACCTTTTACTATTACAGGTGTGACATTTATTTTTTGGAATTCTTGGATCCTGGGGTTAAGATAGATGAATGAGTATAGCAGAATTCAGAACGGATTGGAGTTGTGAAAGGTGGTATATTGGAACACCTGCAAGGAGTACTTTAAAGTAGTCAAGATGGGAAATAATAAGAGATTAAAGAAGTATTCTAGTTGCATCTAAGCTGAGATTTGTTTTGCCACCAATATGAGTTTAAGCAGCTTAATTACCATCAGGTACAAAGTACTGTTATATTATTACAGAAAAAATTAGGTTGTAGAGACTGTAGAGGCCCTTGCAACACATTACATCTTACCCAGCTATAACTTACACTTTTTGTCCACGCTTTTTCCAGACAGTGATAAAATATTCATTACAACACACAGGGGGTTATCAGGAAATTTTGCTCAAAAACCACTTCAACCTAACTCTCGTGCATATTTTTACCATCTATCAATAAATTAACTTGAAAAAATCTGGTGCGGGGAAAAAAAACCCCCAAATATCGTGAAAAAAAAAAATCATAATTGTACAATTTTTTTCAATTTGACACCCAAAAACAAAGATTTTTCAGGATTCACAAATTATTGAAATTGCACGAAACCCAGCGCAGATCATGATACCTTCAAATTGTAAGCAGTAAATCTGGCATTGACTACTACATGACCTTAGCAGGTTTGGACCTTTTTTATTTGGAATTTAACAGCTTGGGGGTTTAGCAAATCATGATATATTTAAGTTTTTTTTTTCCTCCGAAAAAATTGTATTTTCCCATTTAAAACTCCGACCAGAAAAAAATCAGACTTTACTAAATAATCCACACAAAGAAGATTATACTGTGCTAATAATGATATGTTATGTAGACAGAAACGTAAGCAGAGGGGAGTGGACCCTGGTGCGGGACCCGCAGCCAGGCCCCCCGCCCCACTCCGTTACGCCACTGTATCTAGACTCATGAAACCTATTAACAAGTGAATCCCGCCACTGGGAGAACTTTATTCATAGAAACTCCTTTGATTATTGGTCACCATTTCCCATCAAAAATAACTTGTAATTCTCCAGAAGGGCTGTTTGCTGCTGCTACAATGTCTGCCGTAGACAAAAAGTTACCCTTTATTTTTAATAGGGAGTAGTGAAAAGCGCTCAAAGGCATATTTCAGCATCCTCTAATACTTGGCATTGTAATTGAACACAGCTAGAAGGCTGAACATCTTACATTTCTTTTCTACTATTTGCAAACTGTACACAAATATTTATTGTTCATAGGCTCTACATATATAATTGTATCATTGTCATCAAACAACAAAAAAGTCTTGTCTGTTTTATAGATGAACCAAGGTTGACCCCAACTGCTGATTTCATGGATAAATAATTCTCCCACACAAAATACTAAATAGATGTAGTGAGAAGGGAAAAAATCATCAAGCAAAATGGGTTTTACAGCAAATGCAAAACTCTGGAAGGTTTCAAGTTTCACAAACCAGGTTTTTCATTTAGGGGCAGATTTATCAAAGGTTGAGGTGAATTTTCAAATAAAAATAATTCGAATTTCGAGCTATTTTTTGTGTACTAATGAATAGTCCAAATTCGATTAGAACATTCTAATATCGAAATTTATCATGTACGGTCTCATTAAAAATTCGACCATTCGCCATCTAAAACCTGCCGAATTGCTGTTTTAGCCTATGGGGGACCTTCTAGAACCTATTTGGAGTCAACTGATGGACTTTGAAAAATCAAAGGTTTTTTTTTTGGCTATTCCTTCGATTCGAACGATTCGAATTTGGCCGAATACGGACCTAGTAGATCGAAAACGACTTCATTTCGGTTGGTCTTTTTGAATTTGAATTTCGACCCTTGATAAATATGCCCCTTAATGTACAATACAAGCAGTGGTATTTTAAAACATATGTTATTTAATTTTTTTTTTTTACTAATAGCTGACTAAATGGAAACAGGCTATTTTTAATTCACTGAGTTTCATAAGTTGTAGATAAATAATAAAACTTTTGAAAATATTGAATCACCCAAGTGCATAGCAATGAAATAATTGTACAGAGCCTCCCTCTGTCCACAAATATGATGGGCCCTCATAAAGTCATTGGAACTATCTGTAATAGTAAAACAGTACCTTGCACTTGACTAAGATGAATACTAAAAACAACCCATTCATCACATTCACAATTATGGGTCTGCCATAAAGATTATTTCTATTGGCTGTCGGTGGAAGTGCAGTTGAAACAATGCCCTGGAGAGCTGCAGGCTGGATAAACCCTCTGTTGATAGTGAAATAATCGGTGAAAGTGCAGTTTTAAGTGCAAAAATGACAGCAGAATTGCAGTCATTCGCTACAGTGCTTGCACCTAATTGTTTTCCTCTATGCTTGAGCTGCACTGATGCTACAAAATAATTCTCAGGTTCTCCTAATACCAGGTACTCCCACTTGCATGACATAATTAGATTGCATTAGAATCGCTCATTTATTGTGCGTTAATATTAAGCCCTAATATCAAATATCCTTTTTACATTATCCATGTTCCCCCTCAAGCCCCAAGTAAACCCCTTTCTAACATGCTTTAAAAATTGCCCCATGCAAATATTTTCATAAATACCACCTGAATATACTCATCTCTAAGGTTATCTTATTTCAAAAGCTGTAATGAGAATGTGCACATTTCTAATTAAATATCCTACGAATGCAATTATTTCTAAAGGTATTCTACTGAAGCACATTCTTTCCCAGTTTCCTAAATGTATTTCCTCTAAATGGGTTGAGGTTCAGTCATATTGGTATAATGCTGCTTGCTTATAAAGAGTTAATTATTTTCTATATAATTAGTGCTCAGAGATTCGTGGCCTGCCCCCTGCAGTCAAGAGATTTACCTTCTCCTCCTTTTCAATTCACAAGAAGAAAAAATGTTAGGAAGATGCAAGTTAATATTAAGCCCTAATATCAAATATCCTTTTTACATTATCCATGTTCCCCCTCAAGCCCCAAGTAAAAACCCCTTTCTAACATGCTTTAAAAATTGCCCCATGCAAAATTTTTCATAAATACCACCTGAATATACTCATCTCTAAGGTTATCTTATTTCAAAAGCTGTAATGAGAATGTGCACATTTCTAATTAAATATCCTACGAATGCATTTATTTCTAAAGGTATTCTACTGAAGCACATTCTTTCCCCGTTTCCTAAATGTATTTCCTCTAAATGGGTTGAGGTTCAGTCATATTGGTATAATGCTGCTTGCTTATAAAGAGTTAATTATTTTCTATATAATTAGTGCTCAGAGATTCGTGGCCTGCCCCCTGCAGTCAAGAGATTTACCTTCTCCTCCTTTTCAATTCACAAGAAGAAGAAATGTTAGGAAGATGCAAGAATTAATCTCATTTTCCCTGTTTACTAAAAGAAAAACATTGATATTTCTTTGTTAAAGCATTGGGAAAAATAATATTTTCATATTTTCTGCACATGCACAATTTTGAGGCTTGTAGTTATAAACAGCTAAAAGGACCACAGATGGCAACTTTACTTGAAACTGTATGAATAAATAAAAAAACATTTAGCCACATGCCTAATAAGATACAACTTGTTTATGAGTAAAACTCAGCCAAAGTTTACAATCTTCAGATTAGGATAAGGAAATTACCAAAATTCTAGATCAATTTAGAAAGGGCAATTGCTCGATATGAGCAAATTAATCAAATCTAGCAGCCCTCCTGCTCTTTTTTGACCCCTCATTGTCAGTGGGGATGCTAGCTTACGTATCTCAACAGCAGTTAGAGGGCAAAAAGAAATATATCCTTCAAAATTATAGTAGAAATAACAGTTATTGGTATAATTAGTCATTAGTAGTCAGGATATTTGTCAGCTGCCCCATAGCAGTACCGGCCCTGGTGCACGATTGTGATAATAATCAAGTTGTATCCAGGACATGGACATTTTTTGTACCCTTACTGTAATGTATAAAGATATTAGTCACTAAGGAGTTTGTGAAGATACAAAAGCACAAGGCCACAGGCCTCCAAGGTGGGTATATGTAATGAAAAATCCAGAAGCACACCAATAAAATGCTTAGTGAAATCAGTGTTTTATTAAGCCCATCTGTATCCACAAAAAGGGCTTGATAAAGGGCCTGGAGGGGCCTGAAACATTGCCCTTTTTGCGGATACACACTTCTGGATTTTTCATTATATGTATCCATGACTTTGTGCAAGGGAAGGGTCTTCCGGTAAAGCCCCCAGCACTTCCAACAAGTGATCATCAACCAGGCAGAGCACTCCACCATCGAGCAGTCCAAGGTGGGTATATGTCTTTATGCTTTTTGTTAATGATAGGTATGTCACAGTTCTCACAGCTTTTGAGTATTAGGTGCTTCTATTACCTCTGTCACTACATTGTTGTAAGGGAACACGCTTGCCTTACACATGCACTTTTGTGTCTTGAACTGGGAAAACATGGTTTATTTGTTTGGCTGCAAGCTGTACTGCATGTATGTGAAATACGTAGGATAACAAAGAAATGTGAACTCTGATACTTTGTTTTCTATTAATAAATTGTGTTTAATTGCTGTTAAAGAAAATTATTTAAACACATTTAGCCTACTGATTGTTGTTTGTTTTTTTGACTGACAGAGGACAGAGCTTCCTAGGTATTTCTGTGTTTAGAACAGCTAAAAATGTTCTTTTTCTTCTACTTCTTTGTTCAGACATGTCCAGTGGAGTATATCGTTTGAAATGGTTCTTGCTAATTGTGCATCTAGGTGGTCAACAGGTGGCACTATAACAGTAGGATTTCCTATAATGTATAATTCAGCATTTATTAAATGCTGAAAATCTTAGTAACTCAACTTAAAAGCTGGACAATCTGCATTGCAGACCCATGGGCTGCATGTGCGACGCATTTCGTGGCCACCTGCTACTTCCTCATAAGCTTCTGAGGAAGTGGCAGGTGGCCACGAAAAGCGTCGAGCGTGCAGCCCATGGGACATTCAGGGCATACAATTTGTATTTTGGATTTTAATCATGATGAAATAAATTTTACTTTTTAAATATATTTTTCGATTTCTCTTGGTGCTCCATCAATTGAGTGTATAACAAGAGGCATGTGATTGCCTCCTGTTTTAAGAAGGCTATACACTGCATTTCATGCATTGTGAAGGGCATTTTAGATAATTTTATCCCTTTTCTCCCTAACCTGGTTGGTTTCTCTATTTACCCTTCTCAGATTCTACTAGGCTACACTTATGAAGAGTCCTCTAAGAGGCTCTAAATTCTGTACCCCAATAGATTAAGGTAATATTGAGGTATTGACTCCTTCCTCTTCATCAGTGTTCTCACCGTGTTACTGCAGAGTAGAAATATACTGTCAAAAGTGGCTCTGTGCAATCATTTCTTTTATATTTTTCCCTGGATTACTGATTACTCAACCACACTTTGTTTGAGCTTTGGCTGTACACTCTACACAGTTGTTACTCACTCGGGAAAGCTTCATGGGCTACTGCCACCTGAGTGTCAGGGCCGAATTTACAAAGTGGGCGCCCCTAGGCCCACTGCTGTTGGTCGTCCCCTCCCCTTTATTCATGCAAATTTTCATCATCTGGACCAGAGCAATGTGGATTGGTGCATGGGAAATTTAAAAAATTATTCTATCTCCAGTGTTTTTGAACCAATGTGGGTGTGGTTGGACAGCATGCCGCCCCCTAAAATCCTGCTGCCCTAGGCTCGGGCCTAGGTGGTCTTTCCACAAATCCGGGCCTGTCTCCAAGCTCTTTAGTAAACCCTTACCGGGGGGTAATCACCAGACTCAAATGGGACTACTGCAAGAACACAACATTAAAGGATGGATCTACTAAAAATTCATCCTGTTACGGGAAAGGAACAAGCAAGTGCTTTGGTATGCAGTAAGAGGTACTACAGAACTTTGTAAAGTGTTCTTAAGAACTACACGTTCCCTTATGTCTATACATTGTTTTAACTAATATGTTTTGTTATCAATGAATGTGTGTTTTAAAATAAATTTAAAAAATCACCTTTAAAAAAAAAAACAAACTCATCCTGTTAGTATATTCTTTTCTCCCCTTATGCTCTAGTGGGAACTAAATCAGGGGCCACACATTTTGTAAGAAGGCAATTCTACCATATCCGTACAAGAGCATTACTTTGCCATAAGGTATCTATGCCATATTGCAGAAGGCTGAACATTACAAAAATCAATTAGAAATACATTTACAATCATTAGTACAAAAGGATTAGAAATTCCTACCCCTGACAATATGAATTATGAAAGAAAAGTCAGCTTAGCCTTTCTTATTTACCTTTAATAGTAAGTAAAAAATATGAACACTGAAAGTTCCTTTTCAGCAAAGTTGCCTTTTTATACATAAACCATACATGGCATAATATCAATTCCGTATGGCCGAATGATCGAATTACGATACGCCAAGGGGCTCCAATGGGTCGGTCGGTTAAAAATCAAACCCTCCCGATCGATATTGTGGCCAGATATCGATCGGGAAGACCCGTCAGAAGCCCCCATACACGGGCAGATAAGCTGTCAAATTGGTCCAAACGACCTTTTTCTGCCCGTGTATGGCCGTGTATGTGACTTGTGCTCTGATAAACTTCCGACACTCTTAACTGCTGCCATGCAAGATCGAGTGAGATAACCCCCCTCTGTTTACCCCTATCAGCCTATCATCAGAACAAGGGACAGGTATGAAGATAACAGCTCATTGATACAAGATAACAGCTCCATGCTAAATATGATAATAGCACTCAAAAGTAAAAACGCCCACTGCAACGCCCGAGTTACATTGAGTAGGAAGAACAATAGTTTATCTGAAACCAGTTCCATTGTGAAGTGGTGGCTTTTTTTAAAAGCACATGATCAGGCACAAAAAACATAAACTTGTTGGTTCGGGAATTAGATGTTTTATGGTATATTTTTTTTTATAATGTAAACATTGTAATTTAGAAATAAAGCTATACTATAAAAATCATGACAGAACCCCTTTATTTACCGTATATCTTAGTTGGGGTCAAGTATAATGCACTGTTTTATTATCACAGAGAAAAAGCTAATTATTTTTTAAAATCTTGAATTATTGGAAGCTATAAGAGATGGCCTTCCTGTAATTCAAAGTTTTCTTGATCATGGGTTTCCATATTACAGATCCCAAACCTGTATCTACACCACTAGGAATCTTGTTACTGCTCATGGAACTTACAGTATATTCACCATACTTTCCAAGATTGGCTGCTTTTGTAAAAACCTTTTAGTCTAGGACTCTGCAGTCTGAACTGAGAGCAGACATCATTATTTAAAACAGTTGCCTGGAAGCTTTAAATCATCCTTTATTGGATGCCCATATGAAAACATAACACATATATATAGTTGATTTAAGTAGCATCTGTATAGATTCCAGTCCAGAGATACTGTAAATGTGGAAAGGACTTAAAGAACTTCTTGGAACACACATTTTCTTCTTAATTCTTAGCATCATTAGTTTCTGAAAAAGCTACATGACATTCTGGACTTCAGCCATAAGAAATATTTAAGACTGTCAATGCTCATTGATTGTGGATGATCATGTTTTACCTTAAAATTCCCTTTTTATGAATATTACCTTCTTTTTAGTTAAGGCTAATATACATTCAGTGAAGATCTGTGAAAGCCTTATCACACACACGCGCACGCACACACACACGCGCGCACGCACACACACACGCACACACACACGCGCACGCACACACACACAGTCACATGCTACTTAGGGGGTTATTTATCAAAGGTCGAATTTCGAAGTTATGTGAATTTTTTTTTAACTCTAATAAATCTGAATGTACTCACAACTCGAATGAGAGTTATTTTATGAAAAAAAAATTGAACATCTAACATTCAATCGAATAGGAACGACCCAAAATTTTAATCAAATTCAAATTGAGTTTTCCTCTGAAAAAAACGTGAATGTCAGCAAGGCAATTAACAGCTTCAAATGGTTCAACGGATCTCTGCCATTGACTTCTGCATTAAGTCGGCAGATTTTAGGTGGCAAAGTATTGAATTAGAACTATTGTGATAAATCTCACATTCAAATTCAAATTCGAATTGGTGGTTTTAAATTTTATATTGTGAGTTTTAACCAAAAAAAATTCAAACCATAGTAAATATCCCCTTAATTTAGGTGGAAGGGGTTCACACACACATATCTTGCCGTCACATGTTACTTTGTATAGGTGGAAGGGACTGTCAAGATATATATACAAACATTTCATTTCCGGGGCTCAAAAGTAATTGGACCATTGACTCAAAGGCTATTTCATGGACAGGTGTGGGCAATTCCTTCGTTATGTCATTATCAACTAAGCAGAAGCCCTGGAGTTGATTTGAGGGGGGGGGGTGCTTGTATGTGGATGATTTTGCTGTGAACAGACAACATATGGTCAAAGGAGCTCTCCATGCAGTTGAAACAAGCCATCCTTAAACAGCAAAAACAGAAAAAACTCATCCGAGAAATTGCTACAATATTAGGAGTGGCAAAAAAAAAAAAAAGCACTGGTGAACTCAACAGTAGTGGATGATCGCAGAATAATTTCCACAATGAACCCCTTCACAACAGCCAAACAAGTGAGCAACACTCTCCAGGAGGAAGGCATATCGATATCCAAGTCTACCATAAAGAGAAGACTGCATGGAAGTAAATACAGAGGGTGCATTGCAAGGTGCAAGCCACTCACACGCATCAAGAATAGAAAGGCTAGATAGGACTTTGCTAAAAAAAAAACATCTAAAAAAGCTAGAACAATTCTGGAAAAAACATTATTTGGACAGATGAAACCAAGATTAACTTCTACCAGAATGTAGAGGCTTGGAGTGTGATGGCTTGGGCGTGCATGGCTGCCAGTGGCACTGGGACACTAGTGTTTATCCATGATGTGACAGGACAGAAGCAGCCAAATTAATTCTGAGGTGTTCAGAGACATACTGTCTGCTCAAATCCAGCTAAATGCAGTCAAATTGATTGGGATGTGTTTCATAATACAGATGGACAATGACCCAAAACATACAGCTAAAGCAACCCAGGAGTTTATTAAAGCAAAGAAGTGGAATATTCTTGAATGGCCAAGTCAGTCACCTGATCTAAACACAATTCAGCATGCATTTCACTTGTGAAAGTTGCTGCAGTAAAGGCCTGGCAGAGCATTAAAAAGGAGGGAACCCAGAATCTGGTGCTGTTCATGAGTTTAAGAGTTCAGGCTGTCATTGCCAGGAAAGAGTTTTCAACCAAGTATTAGAAATTAACATTTTATTTTCAGTTTTTAAATTTGTCTAATTACTTTTGAGCCCCTGAAATGAAGTGATTGTGTTAAAAAAAGGCTTTAGTTCCTCACATTTTTATGCAATCTTTTTGTTCAACCCACTGAATTAAAGCTGAAAGTTCAACTGCATCTGAGTTGTTTTATTTAAAATCCAATGTGGTAATATAAAGAACCAAAAACAAAAAGCTGTCTGTCCTAAATATATATGAACCTGTGTGTGTGTGTATCTATCTATCTATCTATCTATCTATCTATCTATCTATCTATCTATCTATCTATCTATATATATATATATATATATATATATATATATATATATATATATATATATATATACTGTATATATATATATATATACACACATATATATATATAAATGTATAGAACCATGAAGGAGTGCTCCATAGACGTATATAGCAACTTGCCCAAGTACTGGTAAATATGGTAAATTAACTGGTAAGCTAAGTCTGTCCTATATACAGATGTAGAAAATATGTTAATGATCACAACATTACCAGTTATATAAGCAAACCTTTTAATTACTTATCAATAAGTTGATATTAAATTGACAAATCATTCTTCTCAGTAACAACGTGAGCTGTAATAAAATATGAGAAGCCTGAGTTTTATAGAATAAGAACATTTTTTAGGGAGGACTAGGATGAGGAAGTTATTAACATTAAAAATAAATATTACATATAATATATTGTAAAACATTACATGCAATGCAAAAAGCATATAATATATTGCAAAACATTACATGCAATGCAAAAAGCATATAATATACTGTATTGCAAAACATTACATGCAATGCAAAAAGATCTTTGCATTAAAAAGAAGGTCATGGAATGATAACACATTAGGGGCTACTCTCCTGTGAGAATTTGTCCTGTTTTGCTTCACAGAAAAATTGCAAATCATAATGGCAAACCTTGCGAAATATGTCAATGGACATTATTTCACATTACTTTTTTCTTGGTAAAATGCAACTCAAAACACTCATGAGTAAAGCCAGGCAGAATATAAAATAATCCGTTAGCAAATGCGTTTATTTGCAGTCAAACCTGTGTTTAAACGTGTTAAATGCAGAAAAAATGCACGTGTGTAAAAGCCCTAGGCAGACTGGGTGGGTGGGATACCAGGAAAAACCTGGTGGGCCCTGGCTCTCTTGGGTCCTGAACCTCCCTTTATGGCCCTAGTATCGGCTGAGGGATTGTGGCCACAGCCAGGTCCGGAGGGGGCTTTACAGCAAGGGAGGGGGCCCTTGAGACAGGAGCCCCAGTGGGTCTTGGGCACCCCAGTTCAACAGTGGCCCTAAGCATTAATATGAGAATGGTATACTTAAATACCATGTCTGTGTCATCCACTGGCAATTTGTTTAGGCTACGTCTACTCTTACCCTTACCCCTTACTCTAAACCAACATTCTTTGCCCTTAACTTTTCACTGTTGTTAAACCTAAACAATTTTGGGGATTTGTTTGTGCAAGTTGAGCAATTAATTGCTCTTTTTAATTGCTGATTAATAGATCCTAATACAGTCATATACTGTATCCTCTCTGTTTTGTAGTTTTTAAATGTTTTTTACTTGCTATTTATTTCCATAATTGAAGACCATTGTATGTTCTTTGTTTTAGCTGAGAATGTATCTTCTCAATCTATTCTAGTTCCATTAGATGATTCCTGAAGTGCGTGTCTCTGTTGCACAGTATTTGTTTTCTTGTTGTAGCATACATTAAATAAGACAACATTCTAGATGTTATCTACTTGGGCTTTGCTAAAGCGTTTGATACAGTGCCACACAAAAGGTTACTGGTTAAATTAAGGAATGTTGGCCTGGAACATAGTATTTGTATCTGGATAGAGAACTGGCTAAAAAATAGACTACAAAGAGTGGTGGTAAATGGAACATTTTCTAATTGGACCAGTGTTGTTAGTGGAGTACCGCAGGGCTCTGTACTTGGTCCTTTGCTTTTCAACTTGTTTATTAATGACCTGGAGGAGGGCATTGAAAGTACTGTTTCTTTTTTTGCTGAATAAAAAGAACAAAACAGTGCAGAACTATAGGTTCCATGCAGGATGCTGAGACTTTGCAGAGTCAATTGACTAAATTGGTAAACTGGGCAGTGAACTGGAAAATGAGGTTCAATGTTGATAAATGCAAGGTTATGCACTTTGGCAAAAATAATATAAATGCCAGTTATACACTAAATGGCAGTGTGTTGGGAGTTTCCTTAACTGAGGGTGTAGCAGTTTTTGTGGATAACAAGTTGTATAATTCTGGGCAGTGTCATTCTGTGGCCACTAAAACAAATAAAGTTCTGTCTTGCATAAAAAAGGGCATTAACTCAAGGGATGAAAATATAATTTTGCCCCTTTACAGGTCCCTGGAAAGGCCTCATCTGGAGTATGCAGTGCAGTTTTGGGCTCCAGTCCTTAAGAGTGATATAAAGGAGCTGGAGAGAGTGCAGAGACGTGCAACCAAACTGGTTAGAGGTATGGAAGACTTAAATTATGAGGGTAGACTGTCAAGGTTATAGACAAATAGCAGGGGACCTTTTTACCCATAAAAAGGATCACCGCACCAGAGGCCACCCCTTTAGACTAGTGGAAAAGAACATTTATTTGAAGCAACGTAGGTTGTTCTTCACAGTGCGGTTAGTAAGGTTGTGGAATGCACTGCCGGATGACGTTGTGATGTCTGTGTAATGCCTTTATGAGTGATATTATTTCTGGTTGGGTCCTTAAACATCTGTACCATTAAATTGAAGGGCTTCCAGAAAAGTTGCAGATGGGGAGGGTGAAAGAAAGGAAACCTGTCTGTGCGTAAATTGGCCCAAACCTACCTAACCCGTGGGTTTCTAGCCGGCCCACACATTAATACAGTGTTCAAGCTATTCCCATTCCCCTTTGTTGTGACTGAGCAAGAGTTCGTTATGCAAGGGCATTATCTGTGCACTGATAATTTAACCGTTAATCTCTACAGATGTTCTTGTAGGTAATCTAACCTACAAAACATTAGTGGTGAAATCCAAGAGTCTGTTCTGCCTACTTTGCTGCAAGCAAGCCAATATTGTGTTTGTAGCATGGGTCACATTAAAGGGGAAGTAAAGGCAAAAAATAAAATCCCATTTTTACTTTTCTTTAATGAAAAAGAAATCTATTTGCAATATACTTTAATTAAAAAATGTCTACCATTTTTTTAAGAAACCTGACAGTATGCAGTGAAATTCCCCCTTCGTTTTACTTGCTCTGACAGCTGCAGATAGGAAACTTCAGACGGTCCCCAACTGCTCTGCAGGAAAACGATCATACTTTCAAATGCAGGCAGGTGCCCCCCTACCTTACTTCCCAGAACTCGAGCAGCTTTGTTTGTTTCCCTGTAAAGCAGCCGGCGACTGTGTAGAGATTTGTATCCACAGACCCAGTGCAGTCTGCATATTCTGATTATTAATCAGTCTTGCTGTATCAGCTTCTATGGCAGAAATTATTTGACTTGGGCTGTTTTGATAATTTATGACGATCCCTAAGCTTAACCTCCCATCTAAAGCCCAGACCACACTGAGCATGTGCTTGCAAAGATGTTTAACAAAGTTACAAGATGACAGCCCCCTGTGACCAACTTTGAAAGCATAAAACATTTGTTTAATTAGGCTTCTGGTGCAGTAAGTTCATGTTTATGTTTAGTATACAAAATACAGCATTTCTAGCATAATTCTATTTTAGACCTTACTTCCTCTTTAAGGGAAGGTGGTTTGTATGCTAATACCTAATAAATGTAGCCCACTATGTCTACATTATATAAGCTACAGTTACTTTTGATATTTGCAGCTAATTGCAAGGTATGTATGAAGGGATGTAGCTGCCTGAGAAATACATTATTATGTGAATTAACTAGTCTAACTGATCATATAACAACCTTTAGAAAAAATGTTCAGATGCGATTGAGGTGCATATAGTTTAAGGTGGTCATAGACATTAAGATTTTTAAAAGATGTTTTCATTAGCATAAGACCAAGCTTATCCTGAAACTATCGTTTAAATGTACGATTTGTCCGTCAACTAAAAAGATCATTTTAAGTCATATGGTCTACTTGAAACTAGGAACAACAAGGAACAACATAAATGTAAGCTATGCTTTTTCAGACCATAAATGCAC
This sequence comes from Xenopus petersii, assembly GCA_038501925.1. Classification (NCBI taxonomy): domain Eukaryota; kingdom Metazoa; phylum Chordata; class Amphibia; order Anura; family Pipidae; genus Xenopus; species Xenopus petersii. Next base: position 94,622,240 of record CM076683.1, read on the forward strand.
ACCCACAATATAAGTTTAAAAGATTGGAAAATGAAAAAAAAAGTTATTCATGCCTTTTTATAGAAAATATGATTCTAGTTTTGAAATTAAGAAAACAAAAGGACTGTTACTGTAACAGCACAGTGAGAACCAGGGACATACAGGACATTATTGAAAAGCTTTTGTTTCCTTAAGTCTCTATAGCCCTCTTTCTTCCCTCATCTTTTGCTCTATCTACCCCATTTGCCGTTTCTTTTCTCCTCTACAACTCTTCTACCCATATTTTCCTTACCTCTTCTGTCCCTTTCTAAACCCAATTTCTTAATTTTGCCCTCCTTGCCCATCTGTCTCTTGAGTACTTTTTTCTGCCCCTTACCTCAGTATTTCTGATTTTTCCCTTGTCTCTCTTTCTTTATGCATCTGCTTTTTAAATCTAACCCATGTCTTAATGTTTTTTTATATTCATTTTTCAAGCAACCATTATCTGCCATTGGAATTTAGCAAAAACAGAGCATTCGGGGTGATATGATAAAATCTTTAAATTTTAATTATCCAGGTTAAAAGAATAAACAGCGTGTCAAGTTCAAGATACATCAGATCATCCGCTTTACGCGTTTCATGGCATCTCGCCACTTCATCAGAAGCGTACACCTGATCCCACTACAGAGTCACAGTTAAATAGCACCTAGTCCTGCCATTGCCAGTATTTTCATTCAACATGCAAAAATCATCCCCGGTTTTCTGCTATATAGGTATGGGATCCATTATCAGGAAACCCATTATCCATAAAGCTCCAAATTACAGGTAAGAATCTCCCATAGCTTTTTGGTGACAAATCAATCACATTAAATGCATTTTTAGTATTTTTACTTTGTTTTTTAACAGACTTAAGGTATAGAGATCCAAATTACAGAAAGATTGTGTAAAGATACCTGGTAGTCTAGTGGGGCAGCAGGGATGCTCACTGTGGGTACGACTGTTTCGTTAGACCAGGGGCCCACCAAAAAACCTTAGACCAGGGGCCCACTATCAGTACTATTATTCTTCCTTTCCTCGCTCAACCTCTATTCTCCTAGTCTCTTTTCTTTACATACTATAATCCAATATTCCATCTATTTAGCCTATTTTTCTCATAGAAATAGGGAATGACCATGAAATAGGCCAAATGTTTAGCAGCACAAGGGCCCACTGACACCTGGGCCCTCCAGGACTTTTCCTGGTATCCCTGTAGGCCAGTCCGACACTGCACACATATACAAGCCCAGCAAAACCTAAGCAAGCTAAAGGGAGAGGGGAGGGTTAAGCTACTATGGAGACATAAACCAGAATTTCCCTATTTTTGTTATACTTATAATACTTATTTGGCATGATGCCAGACAATTTTTCATTTTCTATAATCCAGTTCAATTTGTGTTGCAGATAGGGAATTTGGAGGGTCGAAATCAGATGGTGTTGAGCAATGAGAAGGTTTTTTCCAATGTAAAAAAAGCTGATTAAGGGGTTGCAGTTCAAGAATGGCTGTTAGTCAGTATAGTCAGAGCTTTTTTAGGTAGCAGCTGGCAAAAGACCTCATTGGTTGGGCCCTACAGTTGCCCTAAAATTGAAAAAAAATTGTAATAGGACTACCCTGAAGCAGGTTGAACATCTTTGCCTGCTGCATCCATTGCTTTTCCCAGATATAAAGTATGGCACTAACGACTTGCAGCCCCCAAACAATGGCTTTATGACTTTATAATTTTCATTAAATCTTTGGGTATGGTCACCAGAAACTAGAATACCCATTATCATGACATTTGTGGTGTTCCCTTGCCTTTTTGTCCAGTTATGTTATAGGCACTATTTTTTTGGAACCGATATAGGAGCTTATATCCAGAAACCCATTATCCAGAAGGTTCTGAATTACAGAAAGGTAATTTCCCATATACTCCATTTTATGCAAATAATTCACATTTTAAAAAATAATTTCCTTCTTCTCCATAAAAATGGCAGAACAATTCTAAAGGCAAATCTATTTTTGGGGTTTATGTAATTTTTTAAAATTCTTTTTTAGTAATCTTAAAATATTGAAATCAAAATTACGGAAAGATTTATTATCTGGAAAACTTAAGGTCCTGAGCATTCTGAATAACAGTTCCCATACCTGTACTGCTTTTCCTGCTGCTAATTAGTGTCTTTCATTGGGCAACAGTGATGTAACTAGTGTGGGCCCCACAAACAAAATCTGTGAAAGGCTCAGAGCGATGCCTACCTGGTCTGCCACACTCCCTCTCCCTGCCGCTGTCTCCAAGACACCTACATTCTCCCTCCCAGCTTGCAGGTAGAAGAGAGGCTGGGGAGGGAGGGATCATTTCTATCTATAGAAGTGGCAGACCCCATGGTCTGGGCCCACCCTGTTCCCCAGGCCCCCTTCGGGACTGCAAGGTCTGCTTCCACTGTAGTTACGCCACTGGGTAACATCAAGACTACATTGTTCCTCATCTGATCCATCATGTTGTTTATGAATGCGAGATTACAGCATTTGATTGAGATTTTTTGGGGTTTTGTGGATTTTTTGGAGTTGTGAGAAAAACGCAGCTAGAGCAGTCTCAGTTGCTGAATTCTAAACTTGAGCTTGGTGTTGGGTGTTGCTGAGGGTTGCAGGACAACATTTGTATAAACCCTTGTAACAGGTTTTTGGACTATCCAGGCCAACGTGGTTAAAGGAGAAGGAAAGGTTAAAACTAAGTAAGCCTTATCAGAAAGGTCCACCTAAATTTACCAGTAAACCCTCAAAGTAGTGCTGCTCTGAGTCCCCTGTCAAAAGAAACACCACATTTCTTTCCTTCTATTGTGTACTCATGGGCTTCTGTATCAGACTTCCTGTTTTCAGCTTAAACCTCTTTGCCCTGGGCAAGAGCATGCTCAGTTTGCTCCTCTTCCCCCCTCCTCCCTTCTCTACTGTAATCTGAGCCCAGAGCAGGGAGAGACTCAGGCAGGAAGTGATGTCACACCACATTAATACTGCAGCTCCTATCCTAAACAGAGAGTTTCTAGAGCTTTTTACTCAGGTATGGTAAAACATGCTACAGAATAAATATAGCATTCTAGCTTGCACTATTGCAGCTAATCTATTGGCAATAAAATGCCTCTGTAGCTTTCCTTCTCCTTTAACAACCAACTAGTATACTAGAGCATGGGTTACACTGTACTCTTAATGCAGAACCTTCGCAAAAAGGAAGTATTGAAGGTGCAGTGTAGTGCAACTACAACTCCCACGGGCTACTGTGCTTTAACCAATAAAGAAATGGGGGCCAGAAGGTTCTTGCAGTCAAACAGAACAAAAAGCTTATTTGTCAGAGACAAATAATTCACAGGTTTACTTACATCAGTAAAGAGGCATATGCAGAATATATAGGCACACAGCTCAGACAGTATAGCAGAGGTAGATGCAGGCGCATTCCCAGAGGCTGTAGTCAAGGCAGTACAACTTCCCTCCAGGCAGAAATACCTCAAATGTGGTCTGGATCCCACCCAGAGGAGAACCTAAAGCCTGACACCCTATCCACTGTGTCCCTTCACTGTAGGCAAATCTTACAGCCTGGAAGATCCACCCCTTCTCACTCACTATACCAAAGTGTGACAGGACGCACCTCTTGGCCAATAACTGGGGTATGTAAATTACAACTAGCTACATGGACATCCGCCCAGCAACTAGAGACATCAGGAAGTGTAGGGATTTAAAGCCATAAGGGCACATTAACCATGTGGGTCCCTACACCATAATCACAGAGGCTAGCTTTTTATTAAAAAAGATCCCTTAGGGATATTAGTTCTAAAAGGATGTTGAAGAAAATGATGTGGATTAATAAAAGCTCTGTGTTAGGTCTGATGGTGCCCCCAGTCCAGGCCGTTCCCTATTGTGTAAAAGAACTGCAGGACAATAACTCCATTGTACTTGTATCTAGATTCCACTCATAAGAGATCAGTCTGGTGTTGGAGAACCTGGGCAAATGCCAAACAAATCTCTGCGTAAAAAAGGCGCAAAAGCCACATTAGGGGAGGAGAATACAGAGCAACCCGCAATTGTTGCAGTCGTTCTACGGGCAGCAGCGAGAGACAGAACAAGTCACAACACGAGCAGCGCTCCGTTACAGAGCGGAGCCAAGAGCATCTCTCTCTCTCTTCATGCTACCGGCTGCTGAGAGGCAAACGCTTCGTTACTTGTAGTACTGTGGTTATTTAAACGGGGGACCTCAACCTGAGACTTTCAGAGCCGACAAGCAGCAACACTCGGGGACGCACCAACACCTACTGCCAGTGAGCGAGAAAGTCCCATCAGCAACTCTACTCATTCGTCTCTTGGAGAGCAATACCCTTAGCCCCTCCCAACTCGCTATCTGATTGGCTAAGCCCATCCTGCTATATCGTTACTATTGGTCGTACCGCCTGCTCGTACAGGGCGGGGGTCTGCAAAGTTTCTTTGAGGTGGTGGTGAAGTGTGGCAGAAGGTAAAGCCGGCAAAGCGGTTGGTGTCGGGGAGCCTCTGTGCAACCAAACTGCAGCCCGATTCGCCCGGTCGCTGCAGACGCCGTGTGATATTCCCTGGACACCGCTGGGCGCAATTGATCCTTCTGGAAGGCGATGGAGAGAAGAAGTAGCTCTTAGGATGCGCCTACCTTTTGCAGACAGCAGGGGGTCCTCCTGGGGATAAGGTGAGGCGCCTACAGCCTGTGGATAGAACCGGGGGAGCAGCTGTATCGCACTGTCACCCTGATACTCCCTTTAAACTTTCCCGCTGGCGTTGAGGAGAGAGTGTCGGTGTGTGCGTGTTATGGGGAGCCATGAGAGCGCCACTGTGGGCGCAGCGCAATAGTTTCTCGGGGAGGCGCAAGGTGAGTCCGCTGCGCTTGAGGACCGGGAGGCTGGAGATGCCGGGACGCTGCTTGTGACCATGACAAACGGTGTCAGCTGCGCATTTGGCCGGACACTCAGGTGATGGCAATTTAGTAGCAGATCGCTTGTGGCTTGGTGATTTTAATCGTGACTTTAAATCAGACGCGATGGCATCGGAAGTGGTGTGTGGCCTCATCTTTAGATTTCTTCTGCCCCTCTGCCTGGTTGTAGGTAAGTTCCTTCCTAAACAAGCAGCATCTCCTCTCAACAAACTCTCCTTCATCCCCGTGTATCTGTTCAACGTGCACAAGATGCTGACAATTAGGGGCAAGTTGGAGGTCTTTGTCTGCGCCATCCCTTCCTTTTCTCCCCAGGTATAAAGTTTATCTCTAGTGCCCTGCACCCCCCATACATTGGCTCTATGACTTTATACTCATTAGAATTCTCATTAAAGATTTGCCCTGGCAATTAGCAGTGAATGCTCACAATCAAATGACATTTATGCTATTCCCTTGCCTGTTGTGTCCAGTTTATGAGCTCTTCTCTTCTTTCTAGTGTTGCACTTGCTAGATAGTATCTTTCCAAGGGCAACACCAAGCTGCATTGTTCCTCATGTGATCCATCATTTTGCTTATGGATTCTTCTATTGCTACTCATGTGTACGGTTTGTTACATATTGTTGTTAAAATTTATTTATATAGCGCCGCAGCAAGCTCTGCCTCTTTGTTTGCTTTCTCTCAGCCCTCTTGTTGATTTGCATATACCTTACACCTGGAGCGGGGGTGCCTTGCTGAGATTGAGAGCATAGCTGCCAGTTCCCCAGTCATCCTGTTATATTGTCCAGAAGCCAGCATATTTTGCAAATGCTAAGGTGGAGTTAGGTCTAATGTTGAATGCTCTGAAGCTGGAGCCAAGATGAATTTCAGAGAGGGTATTTTCAGCCTGCAATTCCCTACCTTTAAACTGCACAGTTTACAGCATTTGATGGATAGTTAGGCATTGGAAGTTATGGCAGAGAGGAAGCTCTAGTCTTCAGCTAGGTGTTGGGTAGTGTTGAGGGTTTCAGGACATCTATCTCTGCAGGGTACCCATCCCTGAGTTAAAGCATTGCAGATTGGGCAAGGCTGATCCATAGGCACTAAACTCCAGGTTGCCAAAACTAAAGGTGGCCATACACGGGCAGATTAATGCTGCCAATATCAGTCCCTTAGACAGATTCGGCAGCTTATCTGCCCATGTGTGGTCCTTTTTTTTTTTTAACAATCCAGGATCGCATCGGCTAGTTGACGCAGTCCTGCAACCTGCCGGCGCCCAGGGCCGAATGTTCGGATTCACCCGATATTGGGTTAAGATCCGCTCATTTGGCGACCTTGCCAAACGAGCGGATTTTATAGTGTATGGCCACCTTTAGCCTTTGATGATTACATTGTGGCTATTTGTTACAGCATCTACATCATATTTGCACTTGAAACTCATGTTAAAAGTTCTTTGAGACATGTTTTTTTTTACTTTTGCTCTTCATCCTCTTTTCTAGTTAAACACAGGCTGGGCACTTTTCTTGGCTCTACATTGGTAAATGGCATTCATTAAAGTCTTTCATATTTCATTATATTATCCCTAGCGAGATATCCTATACTGAATGTTTCCACATTTTCCATGTTAGATAATTCCTATGGAATCTCTAATCTTGCCAATTGGCTTCAGCGAATGAGATAAAAGAAGGAGATAAATGCATGCACGGAAGTGGCACATAGCTGATTAGCACGGTTTTCAAGAACATTAATATTTCATAGCATACTCTGAAAGGTTCTAAGATATGCACCCTGTCTGTTCGGTTACAAGAATATAAAAAGTATCACTGGAATATTCACTGGCTTGGTTTCTAATTGGTTTTCCTGTAATACTGTGTTGCAGGTACCCAAATAATTCTCTAATGCAGCATTATTAATATGAAGATAATTTTTGTATTTGTCAGCGTTGCGCCAAAGAAGACAAATATTTCATAAGCAAGGGGTCACAGGTATCGGATCTGTTATTCGGAAACCCATTATCCAGAAAGCCCCCATAGACTCCATTTAATTCAAATAATCGAAAATTTAAAAACGTGTTTCCTTTTCTCTGTAGTGATAACCAGTAGCTTGTACTTGATCCAAACTAAGTTCTAATTAATTCTTATTTAAAGCAAAACCAAGTTATTGGCTTTTTTAATGTTTACACGATTTTATATTAGATTATATTATATTAGATTTAAGGTATGAAGATCCAAATTACAGAAAGATCCATTATCCGGAAAACCCCAGGTCCTGAACATTCTTGATAACAGGTCCCATACCTGTAGTATTAAACCTTTAGAACTAGCAGCAGAGAGGTTTCAATAGGTCCCACATTTCTAAATAATTCCACTCTAAACTCAGCAATACAAAAATTCAAGAATTAAAAATTGCAGCGTAACATCTGGAAGTTAATTGGTATTTTTAGTTTGCGTGGAGAACTGAGGAGGAGAACTGAGGGGGTTAAGGACAGCAGCATTGGTCCAACTGGACTTATGATTTATTTTACACGTTGTTAAGCACAATTAACAACATCTGTGCACAGGCTGAATAGTCCATGTTTCTCTATTCTTTATTGTAAGGTTTCAGGTTTACAGGTTGGCCGGAGGTTGTATGACCTAATCACTGCCCTTATCCCCCTTTTTCTCAAATAATACTTTTCTTAGAATTTGTCTGACACAGTTTTGCTTTGCTTGAAAGCTTTAACCATCCTGTGAGCCAAAAAGTAACTACACATGGACAATGCTAAGTTACCCACAGAACTCAGGCATTCTTATAGTTTCCTTCTCTTCCTGTATGATTATCATTTATTTATTAGCTGGGACCAATTCAAACTTCTGCTAATGCTCTCTAACCTTGCTGGATTTTGAAGAGCAAAAGCTGTATTGAGCTGTGCACTTTCCTGTAAGGTCATTTCCCCTACGGTAAAATGCATAAATGTAGATCGGTTCGACTGAAAAAAAGGCACTAGTGCTTTCTCTTTTACAGATTATAGTTTATAAACAGATTACATAAACAGATTACAGTTTAACTATGAATACTAAATTCCAAAATGACTTTTGGGGCGTTTGTAACTTGTTAAAGCTAAAGTTAAAGCTGGGCTTGTGGTGGGTAGTACTGTAGTAGTAAGTGCATTTTTTCATGTGATTGTAGGCAGCATATGGCTCTAATTCAAATACACTTCAAGCAAATTGATAAGCCTGATTATCAAATAGACTGTAACAGGTCTGGACTGAGAGTTAAAATAGGCCCTGGCATTTCAGGTACACAGAGGCCCAAAAAGCCCCCACCAGCCCACTAAATAAAGACTTTCTATGGCACCTTATAGCAGCCCCTCTGGCATTTGCCAGAATCCACAGATTGCCAGTCCGGGCCTGGACTGTAATGCTTTAATTATGGAGCTCATATTTCAATTCAAATTATAACCCTGAACGATAAAAAATGATAAATATTGAAATACCTGAAAACACCCATTTCAGGACATCATGCAAACATTTTGGCATGTGGTGTATGGAAAAAGGGAGACGCCTAGAGGTGTTTTGTCATTGCTTTACCTGCTGTTTAATGCTACTTCATGTTGTCAGTTTTTTTCCACTTTTACACAGTATTCTGGGATTAATGTAGAAACACAAGGCAATTTACAAAAAAAAAAAAAAAACTACTGAATAATATGGAAAAAGCAGGTATCCATTATAGAGGAATTATTTATTGCCTTTTGTAATTATTGTCAGTATCAGATGAAACCTACAGTTTTTGATTTGTATCCGCCCAACTGGTGATCCACTAGATTTCCAAGGCGTGTCAAGGTGAAATCTGTGCAGTCTTGAATGTAATCCCCTGAATGAGTCATACGAGAGAACAAATTCTGAGAACACTTAGGTATGTTATATAATAATGTATAATGCCATTCACATTTTGCAGTCTAAACATGAATAGGTAATAGATTTGTCTAAGATTAAAAAATTCCAAGATGCATTTTGGGATGATTCATTTAAGCTAAATTGAAGGTAATTCAAACACATCAAAGTTAGTTAAAAGTGTAGTGCAATCCCTTTACCATTATAACATACCACATTCATTTGTGTTTGTTAGGGTTGGAAGACACACGCCTTGCATACTTTAATCCCAGTTAACTGAAGTGTGCTGTGTCCAGATGAACCCTACAACCGAGTTCTTGAATGTGCAGCAGTAGAAAAGTACTAGAATGTATCCCTTGGACTTTGCCGGCTTTCTGCAGCTGATTATGGGCTGTTTACCCCTCCCTTCAAAAACAGACGCCACTTTTTCTATAAGTCAGCGCAGCCAGCAGATAAGGCTGCAAATGAGTTTGGATTCAGTTTCAGTAAATAAAAATACATTACTGAAAAGCCACAATGGTCTGAAGGGGAAAAAAAGCACTGATCATAATATCTATTTCCAGAGACTGGCCCCATATTTCCATTTAAAGTAACTGAAGGAAAAATAGGTGCTAAGTGATGGGAATAAAGTATGTTTGTCATCATGTATTATACATGTCAGGTATTTAGGGGTGCGGTGATATTTTTGGTTAACCAATGTTTCAGTGTTAACAATCAGACCCACAAATGCTTCTCTGTTTATTGGAGCCCAAAGCTTTTGTTAAAGAAAACCACAGTGTATGATCTGAATGAGCAGACTATTGCAAGGGCGTGCTAGACACCACATAGAGATCCAAAACAAGCCTTAGCTGTTCCTCAGGTCCTCTAATTATTAGCTTGTCAGCATACAGATGTTAACATGTGCATGCATTATCACACTAATTCCCTTCTTGTTATGTAAGGCAAGCCTTGTACGTGCAGCATGGTTTACATTGTCTTTCTTGAGAAAGAGAAAGTAATTTATCAGAAGTAAACTAAAATACAGTTTGCTGTACATATGTACACAGTATACAGTTTGCTGTACTTCATTTGCTTTGTTACACAAACACAAGAAGCCGTTCTTCTATACTTATTGTCAAATTCAGCATTATTCATTATTATATATACATATATTACATATATTATATCAAATGAGTTCAGATAAGGTTCCACGGCAATGAGTCGGCAAATAAACCCTTGCTCCAACAGTTATATGCTAGCCAATACTTTACACAGCCAATATTTCTTGTTGCAAAACTCATTCTGTGATATTCATACAGCATAGACCATTTCCATATCAGGTGATTATAGATTTTCTGCAAATACATTTATTAACAGATACATTTTGGAAAAGCTGAAGGCCTTCTAAGACAAAGATGGCTTTTTGTCATTTACAAGGCTAAAGATCAACCACAGGAGCTATGGAACTAATTGTAAATTGGAGCAGCAAAATACAAATTCCAAAGATTAGGCATACGTACAGTACTAAAGTACCTAAGGCCTCATCAGAAAGAGCATTTTCTTGAAAGTTTTCTTGATATATTTTTTTTCTCGTTAAAAGTGTTTCGATTCATTCATTTATGTTGGTAGTTTACAACTTTTTTTCATCATTTCCATTTATTTTTATTTTGTCCAGCAAAATCAGACAGCTATATTGATTCCTTTCAGCACTGTGGTTGTGAACATATATAGATAGCTCAAAAAGTTTGATAAATTTTTTTTTTCTTTTAAATGGTATAGAGCAAATATACAAGGGAATGGTTCTGTAGACTATCCTTAAAGTGGACCTGTCACCCAGACATAAAATGCTGCATAATAAAAGTTCTCTTCAAATTAAACATGAAATCCAAATTCTTTTTTATTAAAGCATTCATAGCTGTTGTAAACTCATTTAAAAATAGCTGTCAATCAAATATTGTCTGCAGGCAATTACTTTTACTTTCCATTCAGCACTTACTAGATGTCACTGCACTCGCCACATTCTCCTCTATCTTTACCATTGAATTGTATAGCCAGGGCAACGCTATATTATATTGTCATTCATTTAAAACATTAATTTTTTGGTGTTACTGTTCCTTTAAGCTAACTCCTTCTGAGCCAGAACCAAGTATGTGTACATTTGTATGACTGATTAGGACATTACAGTGTAAGCTGTACAAGGGCAGGGTACGATATGAATGATATTGGTGCTGTTTATTAAAGGATGATAATCCGCCATAACTGTAAGCCACACCCTAAATTCTTGTTGATGCAGAGCTGATTTTACCATGCTTAAACTCAGGCTTACTTCATTTATAAAATAATATTTTTAGAGGGGATCCTCCACCCAAACCTGTTTTGCATAATGAAACCGTAGTTTCTAATCAACTTTCCAAAATACATTCATTAAACAATTTAAAAGTAAATGTTTTAATGTTATTTGTAAGTGTAACTGATATTAACTGAGATTAAAAGCAGTAGCTCCTTGACTGAGGGGAAATTGGAGTAAGAAATAAACTGAAATTGGAATAAGAAATATTATTGGTGTTAATAGAAATTCAGATTTACTAAAGCCTTTAACCCACAGTCACACATAGCATATCCTCCTCTTCTGTGGAGAAAAGTGGATCTGCTCTAATCAACAGTTCTCTGCAATGACAGACAAAGCTTTGACCTGAGTGCAGCTATATGGCGTTGATATTGGTTCGAAAATACCTCCTTTCACGTTTTTCGGCCTATATTCACTCCTCTCCATGTAGCTACACTCAGGCCAAAGCTGTGTTTGTCAGTGTAGGTACAGAGAGCTGCTGATAGGAGCGGATATGCTTCTTTCTGCCTGATTACAAAACGCAGGAAGAGAGAAGCAGGATACGCTAAGACGCCGATTCACTAACTTCGAGTGAAGGATTCGAAGTAAAAAAACTTAGAATTTCGAAGTTTTTTTTGGGCTACTTCGACCATCGAATGGGCTACTTCAACCTTCGACCACGACTACGACTTAGAATCAAAGGATTAGTAGTAAAAATTGTTCGACTATTCGACCATTCCATAGTCGAAGTACTGTCTCTTTAAAAAAAACTTTGACCCCCTAGTTCACCATCTAAAAGCTACCGAAGTCAATGTTAGCCTATGGGGAAGGTCCCCATAGGCTTGCCTAACTTTTTTTGATTGAAGGATATTCCTTCTTAAAGGATAGGAAATATCTAAGTTCATCATTTGTAGTACAACTTATGCCACTTATGATGTAAGGTTTATGGAGTTATTAACTACATTTTGCTGGAGTAAACATGAAATTCAGAAGCAAAGGGGCAGAATTACTAAAGGGCGAAGTCGCTAGCGACAATTAGCCAGAAATCTCATCATAGTAACAGTAAGTAAGATTGAAAAAAGACACATATCAAGTTCAACCTGTTAACTCATTTTTAACTTGCCTAACTGCCAGTTGATCCAGAGGAAGGCAAAACACCCATCTGAAGCCTCTCCAATTTGCATCAGAGGAGGAAAAATTCCTTCCTGACTTCAAAATGGCAATGGGACCAGTCCCTGGATCAACTTGTACTATGAGCTATCTTCCATAACCCTGTATTCCCTCACTTGCTAAAAAGCCTTTCCAACTCCTTCTTAAAGCTATCTAATGTATCAGCCTGTACTACTGATTCAGGGAGAGAATTCCACATATTCACATCTTCTTTACTTCTTCATCCGCAAGGACATCTCCATCAGGCGTAGACAACAATTCGCTAGCGAAAGAGACCATTGCTAGCACAGTTTTGCCTGAATTTTCACTCAGGTGAACAATTGTTACTCTGCAAATTCACTAAAGTGCGAATTTTACAGAACGTTACCCCTTTTGCCAGAGCTTCCTTCGCCACCTTAGAAATGGCAAACTGATAAGATGAAGCTACATCCTCTTCAATCTTATGTCAGTGACATCATATCCTGTATGCCGTAAATTCATAAAAGTTGTAAAAATTATGGCGTCTTTTAATTTTTTAAAGCGGGATTGTCTTCCAAAGTCCTAACTATTAAAGACAAATCTTTGTTAACACCTAACCATTTGAGGGGCATGCCACATTTGTTTTAGGATGGGCTCATATCTAGGGCATTAGAGGATCTCTTTAATATTTATTAAGTGGCCGCTTCAAGCATTTTAACCAACATCTCCAATAAATCCGTCTATACGATTTACATGAACCTGCCCTATTCAAATTGACCTAAGTGTAAGAGTACTAACGAAGTTTCTCTAGGCAGAATTGAACGATAGTGAAGATTACTTTGAAATGCTTGTGCTGATGAATTAACGCTAGCAAAACTTCGCCAGTGTTCGGCTGCTGAGACACAACTTCGTATTTTAGTGAATTAGCGTAGTGGTACGCCTGATGAAGTGGCGTGGAGTGTGGCAAATCTGATGCTTGCAAAAATTCGCCCTTTACTGCATTTACCCCACAGAGTGAAACTGATGACGTTGCTTTACTCCACCTTATTGACTAGAAACAAACATTCTGGAGTAAATTGACATTTAGGTAATATTGAATTTGTTGTTTAATGATTTTCTGGCTTAAAGAACAATGTCATTTCAGTTTGTCATAATGCCATTTTTGTAAATTCTGCCCACTGTTTGCATTGTCTGCTCTCTCGGATCTGACCCATGAAACAGTGTAGTAGAATGATTAAATGACCTGAAGGAGAACCGACATCTGGTACACAATTTCAAGAGTGAGAACAAAGAACTCAAAGGGATGCATAATGTGTATGTATCCTCATTTAAAGGGATCCTTCTTCCAGAAACTGATAATGAAAGGAAATGTAATTCTAAGCAACTTAAAATTAGATTTTATTTAATTGTGCAAAATATAGGTTTTTTTTGTTGGAGGAACCCTTTAACATGTAAAATGCTATGTACAATGCTGTACAGTGTTGTAAATTGTGGCCCTTCCACTATTTTCTAATGTCTAAATACAGCACCAACTTACTAGCACCACACCTTAGGGAGGAACTCCACGGACGATTTTGGAGTGATCCGATGCACAAAAACACAGGCATCAAATCGGATGCAACAGAAATAAGGTAAGTGAATGCATTGTCGGATGGTGTCGCATCGTTGATCCGACGCGACACGACTGCATGTGACAGTCGTGTTGTGTCGGATCAAAGCTTCGACTTCACCTGACATTTCCATTACCTACCTTACTTTTTCGCATCCGACGTGATGCCTGCATTTTTGTGCAGCACAACGGATCGCGCGGAAATCGTCCGTGAAGTCCTACCCTTAAAGCTGGAAGATCCCTGTTATGCATCCTTGTTAGCATAATAACAGTTAGGAAATTGTATCAATAGAACAAATCAAGGTCATTTAGATACTTTTGACCTGAAAAGAAAATATAGACGGACATACGCTTATATATTATTCACTGCATAAGACCAGTGCAAATGACCAGTGCTACCACCTGGAGCCTGTGATTTGTGTGGCACACACAGCAGCAATATACATTACTTTAAGAAGCCTGATCTAGCCAATTTTACAAAGCTATATTGTGCTAAAACTTACATTAACAAGACAATCTTTGCATATGGGCCTTACAGTAATGAAGAAAGATCAGCCTTCCATAAGTGTTCTAAACATTGGAAATTAGGTGTATTTGCATTACTTATCCCTTTGTGGTAAGGGTGTGATTTTAAAAAGAAAAAAGCTGCAAGCAAATTTTAAAAGATGTAAAGTTGGAAAGCTAATAAGCACAGTCCGATCTCCTATACATGCTACTGCAGGGGTCAGCAAGCATGCAGCTCTTTGTGTGGGAAGTTTGTAAATTTGCTGTATCGTGTTAGCCAATAAAAATGTTACAGGGCAACCCTTTTGAAATAAAAAATAACAATAAATAATCATAGCAAGCTTTCAAAACTTTAGTTCCTTTTGTGGAAAAGTTTGGTGGTTGATGCTTTCTGCATTGCTAAAGCAGCCCCAGACCCAGTAATGTATGGTTAAACCTTCCCATTGTACTTGCATTGTTCTTAATGAGTGATTATTAGCATCGGTTTATATCAGTACAGTGTAATGAACACTAGTTTAATGTTGGTTTCAGGGTAAATATTCTAGTAATGTTTTAACTTCATTTTCAAATGTTACATTAAGGAGCATATTTATTATGCTGTAAAAAAAAAGATAATACACCACACATCAGCACACTTACTTCACTGTATTAAAAATGGTGCAAAAAAAATGGCACAATATGTGTGCGCTTTTTTCTCAGGGGCATATTTATTATGCTGTGGAAAACGAAATTCACAGAAAAAAAGTGTAGAAAGCATACCTCCCAACTGTCCCGCTTTCTGCGGGACAGAACTGTCAGCTCAGCCCACAGTCCCGGGTTTCTTACTAAAATGTCCAGAGTTTCTCTTTGATCTACTTCACTGATGCCAGAAAAAGATACAAGGTTTCTGAAACTTAATTAAAATAAGAGCCTTTTTGACATAGAGCCCAGAACACAGAGCAGTTGCACTTTGATACATATAACAATTTAAGATACGCAAATAGTTGCAACAATTTAAGATAAGCAGGTCTCTTTGGGAGGCAATTCCATCTAGTGATTCCGATAGTTTGGCATTTGGAAATTGAAAATGTAAATTCTTTTCTACATTTTTTTTTATTATCCTCTATTTATATAGGGCAACAAACACCTCTACATAGTTTTGCAGGAATTGTTTATTTGCCAACATATACCTAGCTCAGATTTCATCAGGACCCAGCCTAAATGTTTCTGGAGTGTTAGGGGAAACCAGAGGGCACTTTACAATGGTACTTCATTAAGACAGTGTGAGTAAAAACATAGAAGAGGAAGTTGAAATGTTGAATATTTTTTAGAATATCTATATGAGCTACAGGCTATTTCCCTTACTCTGACCAATAATACTATTCAGTGCATCCAACAAAAGAATGGTGTTTTTTTAAGCTTCTTAAAATGACAATGTTATTAGGACTTGGATACAGCATACTCCAATCATAACTTCTTTATATTGTATGTATTCGTTAGCTTTTTCTCTGTTGCTGTCTGCTCCAATAAATTCTCCTGTGCTCACTGCTGAGGATGTGCTGCCTTTTATTTCCTTTTGCCTAGAATTGAGTCCTGATCTACTTGCCCTTAAAATGGGCCATTGGTCATCATTAATGACTATGCAAAAATATCATATTTGTCAGTTTTAATTAGCACCATTTTTACACAGAATTTTGGTTTCATTACTTGTATAATTGGAAAGACTGTTGCTCATAATAATTGCACAGCTTTGAGCAGAAATGAGCAGGCTACCAGTTCTTCTGTGAGGCTGCTGATGACTTTCTGCCTGTTGTATCTGGCTGTCTCTATGTACCACATTGCTCTATGTTACATTGTTGTTTAATGGCTTATAATGTTCTAAGCAACAATAGTAATTAATTTAAAAACATTCTGGGGGTGGCAAAGAAAAAGTTTCTGTGAAAGGTATTAGTGTAGTGTGGCAACATCTTCTTGGAAGCTGATAGCATTTTATTTACAGGGAATCACATAAAAAGTAACATTTGCATTAGATTTTTCAGTGTTCTCCTAAGCCCCAGCAGCAATAGGTGACATCTAATTTGCATGTCTGAGTGAGGACAACATATCTAATTTACCAGCAACAGGCCGGAGAACTTGAATAGATTTGTGAACAAACATTGCATTTCAAATTTTACAAAGGTAATTTGCAAGTCAGCATTTTCTGCTGTCTCATTATTTGCAGTCTCAAGGTCCTACATTGCAAAATGCATAAAAATCAATTTGGGTTTCATTTTGTACATTTTAAAATGGTAGTGGCCCCAGCTCTTGGAATAGAACTCAGATAATAATGATAATGTTGTACCAGTACAATATAATTGTAGGAAACGTGTTCAGTGGAGCTTTGTTAAATATTTAATGCTATTTGTGTCCTTTAAAAAGACAGTTACACTTGCCAGACATCAATGGATTCTATGTTTATAATGTGATCAATAAAAATAGCTAATGCTATGTGCTCATTCTCTCTGATAAGCAGGACCTAAAATATTGCTCTTTTCAAAAGCACGAAATACTGGTATACAAGTATTATGCAAGGCTGGATATTTATTTATTTTTCATTATATTATGCAAGGCTGGATATATTTATTATTATTTAGTGATGTTATTGTATAAATGTATGCATAGTTACAACAGAAGGCAAAGCAGAACACATTTCAACTCAGGTTATAGCAGGAGCCAAGTTATTAAGCAGTTTGTAATTAAACTATTTAGCTTGTTATTGATCAATAGAATCTGATGGTTTGGCGATATAGTGAATAAAGTACCCCTCTTGTAAAATATAAGGATATTATAAGTTACAGAGGAGTTCCATGACCATATAAAAAATAAGAGGCCGAAGTCTGAGTGTTTTTATACAGGTCATGGAACTCTGAGGTGACAGCGTACTTTATTTATTATAATACACACGTATCAGTGAGTCAGGTGACAGCAATGACATCACTAAGCTCCGATTATAACTGATGACATCATTAACCACCATTTATAAGGATATCATTTAAAGGATATTCATGGTTTTTGTGTATTATAAATTGTATAAAGTCTTCAATTTCATATGTGATCTTGTTTCGGTCTGGACTTTGAATCTTGTGCATGTGATGACAGAATAAATGTAATCATGATTTGTAATGTAAAATCATCACAATTTAGTACCTCTAATATCACCCATTTTAAACTTGAAGGTGCTCAACTCAGTGTTCTTAATCCTATTAACTAAGCACAATGGAACTGATAAGCCATATTGACCCTACTACCAAGCAAGTGGATAGTCAACCAATTTGACTACTAGTAATACATAATCACTTAGACAAATAAATAAATAAATAAATCTTTGGCCTAAAAAATCTACTGGATGCGAAGCAGAGGGCCCTCATAACCTAGTAGTATGGGGCCCCTCCATAAGTATTTATGGGGCCCCTCCATAACTATTTGAGGGGCCCCATACTACTAAGTTATGAGGCCCCACAATTATGAGGATTCTAGTTAAAAACTTGTGGATATTTACATGACAATGGAGATCACTAGCCTGGGCTATCAGGTAAGTGATTATAATCACCGGGGGATGCATAATATTTGGTAAATTCCCCTTTTCTTCTCCTTTAAACAGACTCATTTACCAAACCCACAGGCACAAGCGCTAAAGCCAGATTTTTATTTGTTTAAATGGTCATTGTTTTAGTGGTACAAGCTGGACTCTGTAACTTGCAGCAGTGGCAGACAATAAGTATGAGACTCTCCAGAACCTTTTAGAATCTTTTGCTTCTTAAATGGGAAGGAAACCTAGTCAGCACTAAAAACCCTCCCCCCCTCCCGTGTGTTGCCCACCCTCCCTCCTTCCCCCTGGCCTACCCGTCCCGCTGGGCAAATGCCCCTAACTTGTTACTTACCCTTCTGCGCAGGTCCAGTCCAGGGAGTTCACAGACGACATCTTCTTCCACGCGATCTTATTCCTGCTTTGACCGGCGTTTTGGCGCATGCGCAGTAGGAGCATTTTGCCGGTACGGATCTACTGCACATGCGCCAAAAGTCACGAAGTTTTCCGATTTCACTTTTGGCGCATGCGCAGTAGATCCGTACCGGCGAAATGCTCCTACTGCGCATGTGCCGGTCAAAGCAGGAAGAAGATCGTGTGGAAGAAGATGTCGCCTGTGAACTCCCTGGACTGGACCTGCACAGAAGGGTAAGTAACAAGTTTGGGGCATTTGCCCAGCGGGACGGGTAGGCCAGGGGGGAGGGTGGGCAACACACGGTAAGGGATTTTGCACTGACTAGGTTTCCTTCCCCTTTAAGCCATGGGCATGTAGGTGCTACTGCTCTCAGCCTATGTAAATTTGCAGGCTGAGAGAAGCCGATCTGTTCTGTGCCTCTCCTCCATTCTTCTAAGCAGCTTCCACTTGCGTGTAGTCACATGCAGGGTAGGTCAGCTTCCTTTTACATGTTTTGGCTGACCTCTGCTGCTCACGCAGGCAGATCTAATTCATATGAATTGACACAGAGCAGATCTGCTTCCCTCATCTAAAAAAAATACACAGGCTGAGAGCAGCAGAGCCTACAAATATGTGTGCCCATGGTCATAGCGGGTGATCCAAGGGATGCCTATGTGCCACCCACACTTACAATGTGTGAGCTTTAAAAATCAGGGTACTTTTACTTTTATGTAAAATAAAAAATGTGTTTTAGGCACAGTGTTCCTAGCAGTTCTGTTGTATATAACAAAAGACATGAGTGCAGCCAACACTCATTTTGTGCAAATAAACTCTTCTTCCTCTCATTTACACCTGGGGATTTTGTGCCTGGAATTTATGGTTTTTTTTCTTCACAAAAGCCTGTTTATTGATTTCATTGATGTCTGGCATCTACTGTAAGCACATAAGAGAAACTCTCTGCAAGCTGCATGAACAAATGTTACATTCTAAAACAAATGTGCAGAATGAGTCAGTATCAAACAGAAAGTCAGTTACTGTACATATAATAAATGTGCAGTTTTTTTCTGCACATTTATTTTGGCAATATGTAAGGTCTTATACGAGCCAAATAGTTTAAAAAAAAAAAGTAAGAAAAAGTAATTTTTTGGCAATTTTATTTTGAACGTAATATTTGAGCAGCAAAGCAGCAGGCGGAAAATGAACAGGATATGATTGGTTGTCAAGTCTTTTTCCTGGAATTTGTAAAGTTCAGTTTTATTCATTTTTGCAAGTTTCATATATGACTTTAAATAAACTGTTTTGCTTTAACATTTTATTTAGAAAAAAATGGGGATTCATTTTCTAGCATTTTACTGAAACAACTTTATGGCAACATGAAATAGCATAGAAATCTAGAGCCTAGTGACCTGAGGAGCTGAATATGTTTTATATTTATTTCCTGTTTTGTATTCAATTTATAGTACTGGTTAGTAATGGGAGAATGGTGTAGGTAAACCTGAGGATGCTACACTTGAGACTCCTCTGACACTTTAAACTTTGATAACAAAGAATAGCACTGTGAGCAGAAAGGAAGCAATTATACTTGCAAAAAGGTATATATTTTTTAGTTTGTTAAAGGGCATGTAAGGGGCACTTAAGGGGCCCAAAATATGTTGTGTAATGCACTAAAATAAATAGCTTTTTGCAAGTATAATTGCGTCCTTTGTGCTCCATTAGTTATTCCTATCTTAATTATATTCTTATAAGCAGTGCATGGTCATCAGTTGTGATTGGTGCTTAATGATCTGATTTCTGTCGCATGACTCGCTGAAACGTGTGTATTATAATAAATAAAGTACCCCCTGTTGAAAAATATGATATTAGAAGTCACCTTGGATTTCCAGGCCTGTATAAAAGCAATCATCCTTTGGCCTCATGTTTTTATATTGTCATGGAACGCCTCAGTGACTTATAATTTCTTTGTATTTAACAATAAGAGGGTACATCATTACAAGCCCCTGCCATCACAGACACAGTTGTTGTGTTAGAAGAGAAAATGACATAATAATGTAGTTATGTAAACTTATTATGCAAGCAGATTATATATTTATAACATTATTTGCATGATCATACATTAAAGGGGTGGTTTACCTTTAAAGGTAACTTTTATTATGTTATACAACATAAGCAACTTTTCAATTGGTTTTCATTATTTAATTTTTATAGTTTTATAGTTATTTGTTTTTTTCTTCTGACTCTTTGCAGCTTTCAAATGGGCGTCGCTGACTCCCTTCTAAAAAACAAATGCTCTGTCAGGGTACAAATGTATTGTTATTGTTACTTTTTATTATTTTTATTACTGACCCTTCTATTAAAATCAGTGCATGTGAAGCAGGTGTCAAGATTCTTTTGGTAATACTGTATGGTGAGCCTAAACTTGAGCCCCCCTCTGTACCCCTTCCAGAGATGCAAAGTTCTGCAGTGGAATGCTTTGAATGCTACATCCTCTTTATGATTTGTTGTTATACAAAGATGGAGTAGCTAGTGGGAGATCTGCAAGCACAGATGGGAAGAGACAGCTTAAATAAATAAAGTTTAATGGTTAAAGCATATCTGCCAATGAACTGCAGTTGCTTTTAAAACGATGGGTCAAAAAGTTATAGAACTATATGTCAAAGAGAGTAACTTTTATATTTTTTCTTAAAGGAGAAGGAAACCCTGTAGAAAAAAAACCCATACCCCCCACCCCACGTAGACCCTCCTCCCCCCAGGCTTACTACCCCCCCCCCGGGGAAATACTTTATACTTACCCCTCGTCTCAGATTCTGGCAGCGGACTTCACGGCATGCATCTTCTGGGTCCTTGGTAAGCTGACGGGGAGATCAGTATGTCGGCACATGCGCAGTTGGAGCAATTTGCTGGTTTTCGACAACTGCGCATGCGCTGAAATTGACGGAGATTGCCGATCTCCCAGTCAGCTTACAGAGGACCCGGAAGATGGATGCCGTCAAGTCCGCTGCCAGAATCTGCGACGAGGTAGAGAGTGCAGAGACGGGCAACTAAATTGGCTGGATGGATGGAAGACTTGAATTATGAGGGTAGACTATTAAGGTTGGGGTTGTTTTCTCTGAAAAAGACGCTTGCGAGGGGACATGATTACACTTTACAAGTACATTAGAGGGGACATTATAGACAAATAGCAGGGGACCTTTTACCCATAAAGTGGATCACCGCACCAGAGGACACCCCTTTAGACTAGAAGAAAAGAAATTTCATTTGAAGCAATGTAGGTGGTTCTTTACAGTCAGGACATCGAGGTTGTGGAATGCACTGCCGGGTGATGTTGTGATGGCTGATTCAGTTAATGCCTTTAAGAGTGGCTTGGATGATTTTTTGGATAGACATATCATAGGCTATTTTGATACTAAATTCTATAGTTAGTATACATATGGGTATATATAATGTATGTGAAAGTATAGCGGGGTGTATGGGTGGATGCTGGGTTTTCATTTGGAGGGGTTGAACTTGATGGACTTTGTCTTTTTTACCTGATTTAACTATGTAACTATGAGGGGTAAGTATAAAGTATGGGAGGGGGCAGTTAGCCTGGAGGGAGGAGGGAAGGGGGGGTCTGCGTAGAGTGGGGGGTGTGGGTTTTTTTTCTACAGGGTTTCCTTCTCCTTTAAGTCTTGGCAACATGTGTATTATCTGAAATAACAAAGTAGTGTCTCTTACACCTTAATAAAAGGAATAATGTATCTATAGCACAGGTTGATAAGTTACACACAGACTGAGCCATAAAAGACCCCAAAAATAATAGCAATTGGAGAACAAGCACCAGGAAACTGAAAAGGGTTCAGGGAAATGGTTTAAGGTCAGTTCAGGTAACTGACAAGCCAAAGAACAGCAGACAAATTGATAGAACAACACAAAGATACAAAGGCAGATAAGGGGTAATATGAATAAGCAGTAGTAAGGACAGGTGTCAGACAAGGGTCCTAGTACTGGACAGGAGTCAGGGCAAAGGAAAAACTAAATGAGCACATAGGGTTTAGACTCCTCTGGCATTTTTCAGCCAGTATAGAAGTGCTTCTTCTATAATTGGTCGGCCACTTACATTGCCATTTACTTAATAAGTAACTACTAATTACTAATGGAATTCATCCGCCATTGCCCATTCTGTGGCAAGGGTGTCCGCTTCCTTGTATGGCTTGTAGTTGGTTATAGTCTGGTTATAATTGGGTGGTATGTATTTCAACATTATTATTGCTTTGATCTGTTTTTTGATACACACTATTTGTATAGATCGTATTGTTTGTAATACTGATGAATTCTTTATAAAGAGATTACTTTGATAATACCACCAGAGTCCGTATATGATTTTAGTGTGCAAGCTCAAAAAGCATGAGCAGAATTCAGGAAGAACCAGGGCTATAATTTTAACACTGACATCAGCTGCCATTAGTGAGGTAATGGATTTCTAGTCTAACAAACTCATCAGAGACACATCCAAGAAACTTACTGAGCCAGAAGTCAGTGGCATGACAATGGAGCAAACCGTGATATGGAACATTTGTTATAATACATACCTCTCAACTGTCCCGATTTTTCACGGGACAATCCCAATTGTGACAGCTCAACCTGCAGTCCCAGATTGTTACTCAAATGTCCCGACTTTCTCTTTGATCTCCTGCACTGAACAGCCAGAAAAAAGATACAATGTTTCGAAAACGTAATTGGTTTTTTGCAGAGAGCCCAGAATACGTGGCAGGTGCATTTATATACATTGGTTACAATTTAAGATAAGCAAAGAAGCAATTGTAACTATTTAAGATAAGCAGGTCTCTTGGGGAAACTGTGACTTGCAGCTTAAAGGGCAATTCACCTTCATTAGCAAAACTGTAATAACACAGAAAAACCACAGAAGTATGTTCAAACTTTCATAACCTGCCAAATTTTGTAAAATGAACATGTTAATTTGGCGGGTGTTGTCACAAACTGATCAAAACATTTTCGCTGCGCTCCACACGGCAAATCTTTTTGTCCCTCTTTCTTTTCCAAAATGTTGGGAGGAATGATAATATTTTTTTTGTATTTTTCTCCCAGTGCCACAAGATACATGCAGAACTGATGGCCATGATTATGGTGGAGGGTCCAGGCATGTCAGAAAATATCCCTGCTAAGGGCAAGGACACACATGCCGTTTTTACGTAGTGTTTTTAAAACGTTAATACATATATGTCTAGAGAATAACCTATTTTCTGAATTCAAACACTAAGGGGCCGATTCATTAACTTCGAGTGAAGGATTCGAAGTAAAAAACGTCGAATTTCGAAGTTTTTTGTGGGCTACTTCGAGCATCGAATGCGCTACTTCAACCTTCGACTACGACTTCGAATCGAAGGATTCGAAGTAAAAATCATTCGACTAATTGACCATTCGATAGATGAAGGTCCCCATAGGCTTGGCTAACTTTTTTTGATCTAAAGATATTCCTTCGATCGTTGGATTTAAATCCTTCGAATCGTTCGTTCGAAGGAATAATCCTTTGATCGTTGATCGCACTATCTGCGCTAAATCCTTTGACTTCGATATTCGAAGTCGAAGGATTTTAGTTCCTAGTCGAATATAGAGGGTTAATTAACCCTCGATATTCGACCCTTAGTGAATCGGCCCCTAAATATGCTCGAGTGCAGTATATCATATCAACCAATCAGCAGGTAAGATTTATTGGTTGCCTGATTAAAATTGTATTGTTTGCTATGGTTTACTGTACTAGGACACATAGTGGGGATATTTTATTAAGTTAAGGGCACTGCGCTGCATGCATGCTGCATTCATATGTGTTTAAAGCAGTTGCACTATTTTGACTGTGTCTACAATGCACTCCAAGTAAAATCGATCGTTAAATGAAATCGTTCGATCCAAAGGATTTCATTGTACGATCGAACGATTTGACTTCGACCGAAAAGGGTCAAATTCAATAAGAAAAAAAAATTGACTTCGACATTCCAAGTAATCCAATTCAATGGTCGAATTTCGAAGTATTTTCCACTTTGAACTCCGACCCTTGATAAATCTGCCCTTATGTGTTCATGTGCTGAATGCATTTTGCAAGCACACAAAATTGCCCAGTGGTTGTGTGAACTACCTTGGGCATTCACCACTCCTAAGCAAAATCATAAGTTAAGATATGTTTTTTTACATTTATCTGTGATATCTGTTCATCCAGCACTTACAAATAAATCATTTCTTGCCCTTTTTTATATGAGAAGGTTTTCATTCTATAGTCCAGCAGAGAGCTTTGAATGACATTTGATCCCTGAAAGCCATTATTTTCTGCGCATCTGTTACTGCCTATTGTCTCGCCATATTCAACTAGAATGGCTGCCCCTATGTCTACACATCAGCATAATTTTATAACACATAGTAGTGTTTTTTTTTAAATTAAATGCACAACTTTTTACCATAGCAGAATAACCATACTTTATTGGTCAGATTTATCAAAATGTGAGTTCAGATTTTAATAAATAAAAATATAACAAAATATATTATTGTTGATTTAGTTGTATAATCACATTTACTTTACAGTGCTACGCAAGTTGGCGCTATATAAATACATGTTAATAATAATAATAATAATAATAATAATATTATATAGCCTGAAAAATCACAAATTCAAGGCATTTACACACAGAGCTTCATAATAATTCCCCTAAATGCCATTTGTACAATTTTGTTTACGTGCTTATTTTAACACTGTCAAGGGACATTTCTCATGCCGCTGTCAATGAAATAGCTATACTCTTAGCTATGTTACAGTTAGTTGATAGTTATTATATATAGTTAATGCTGCAGTGGATTGTTTATTTATTCACATTGCCCTCACCATCCCTGTGCTTTTAGTAAAATAAAATCACAAATTTTAGTATCATTAGTTAACCAAATATAGTAAAATATTGTCTTGCCTTTTAGGGACGTGGAAAGCAGCATTTTGCATTTTGGGTAGTTACAATGTTTTCTACTTTTGTCATATGGTTTTTGTGGTCGTAAACCATGCATTTTTGAATTGCACTAATGTATGTATGTATTACCGCATATACTCGCGTATAAGCCGAGTTTTTCAGCACCCAAAATGTGCTGAAAAACTCAAACTCGGCTTATACGCGGGTCATACCTCCTTCCGCGACCCCAGCAGGACTGTCTGTGACTGACTGTGTCGCTGCCCGGAGCAGGTACAGGAGCTCCGGGCGGCGCGTCCTTCCCTGCCGGCGTTCGCTCCCAAAATGGCGGCGCCCATGGCCGCCACGTGGGTAGCGGCCGGCGCCGCTACCCACGTTTTCTTAGGTAAATTAGGTACCTCGGCTTATACATGGGTCGGCTTATACACGAGTATATACGGTATGTAAAACAGCACATTTTGGTCAGTGGCGTAACTATAGAGGAAGCAGGTCTGCTTCCTCTATAGCCAACAAGAACCCTGCCCCTCCCCAGCCGGTCTCTTACCTGCGGCCAGGGTCGGACCAGGCCAGACCCCCTCTCCCGATATTTGCTATTTATTAAAAAAAAAAATTACCGGCACCACGTAGCGCCTTCTGCACATGCACGTGGCCGTTCCGAGCGGCATTCACAGTAGGGGGCCCTGGACAGTAGTCCCATTGGGCCCCGGGCCCCCCAGTCCAACCCTGCCTGCAGCAGGGAAGCAGAGCATGTCGGCACATGGCAGATAGTGGGCAGAGTCATGGCGGGTCCAGGCAGGGAGTGGGCAATGACAGAAAGTGGGTGGGAGGTTGGGGATTGGTGTGCGCTGGGCACTGTTATGTTTTAGGTAGCCGAGGATAACAGTGCTTTATTAGCTGGCTGATGCAGGCATTACTTTCACAGCTGACAGGAAGTATGCACAGTATAAGTCTTGAGCACAGTGACATCTACAGGCCATTTGTAGAAACACCACAGGCCCCTCTGAAGATTTTTTTGCAGGGGGCCCAGTGCACTCTAGTTATTCCACTGGTTCTGGTCAAATTTCCATAAAGCAGACCAAAAACAGCTTTTGCTCCACCCCTTTCCTTAAGCTCTGGTCCAAGACTCATCACAGTTTTCTTAGGTGCACTTCAGCACTTTCAGATTCAAAAGCTAAGATTGGGCTAGGAGGTAAGGGAGGTGCTTCTAATGATACTAAATAAATAAATAATAATAAGAATAAGAGAAGAGACACAGGTAGGAAGGTGGGAGTCCAACACTGTTGTGACTGTTTCCTGTGAGATAATGAAGAGACACTCCCAACTCTCATTTCAGGCTAGCCTCTGAAGTGAAAGGTTCTCTCTACAGCAATTATATAATGACAGTTTTATGAGGTAAAATGCTTTCAAAAAATTTTTTCTGCACGATTACATGTAGTAAAGGAGGTGAAGTGATCCCTCTGGGGACACTTTTCATCTGGGACAGCCTGTGGGACATCTTATCAACCTAATATGGCAAATCTATTATTTTCCTACTCTTCCATCTTAAACTTATTTTAGTTCATCATTCTGCAATGATTCACTCCCTTCTGCTTTGTGGTGCTTCCATTTTTCCATGCATCTGTCCTTTCCACTCTTGCACTGCTATCATTCCTGCCATTCTACAATGCTTCTGTCTCTTGCACTTTGCACTAGTACCATGTGACTAATTTTTATTTGCCATTGACATGTGGAGATTACATTTTCAAAAACTGTGCAGGTGACTTCCCCTGGGGGTAGAGATTCTTCTATTTTTTTTTTCATCCACCTGCCCTTACTGAAGGGAATAGAAAATAACTACCAATAAATACCATAAATAGAAATACACTTTTTCTCTCCCTCAAATTACTATACTAGCTATAATGGGCTCTTTTTGCATGCTGTACCAGTTGAATTGCAATCAATTGAAGGTTGTGCAAGCGTATGTCCACGCCCCCCCATGCTGCTTCTTACTTTGCAAATACAAGTTGCATCCGTTTGCATGCAGTTTAGTAACCTTTGCAAATCTTTGCACATCTTTGCACCTTCAGTGTCTGAGCTGTGGCTATACTTATACTGGATTCTGGAGTGAATTCTGGGTATTGAGTATTTTGTGCTTAATGAGCATTTATGTGATAGTCTACAGTGCTTTTTATCCAGTATGGTTTATACACAGTTCTGTTGCGTTGTTATTCTGCAATGTAAAACTCAACATAACATCTGAAGGCTCTGATGTATTCAACTAGTTTACCAATGATAAAAAAAACCTTCACCATGTTTAGCAGCTGATAGTTTTCCATTATTTTTAAATCTATACATTCTGTAGCCCCTGTCAACATATAAGTAGAATTTAGGAAGAGAAACATAATAAATAAATAAAGGTTTGAGTCTGCAGAATTCTAGTGTTGTGTTATGCGAGAACCTTGTGTCGTCACTACAAAAACCCCTGTCTAATAAGCCCTATCTAATAACCCCTTGTGAAAACAGCTGCAATGAAAAGTAACATAGTAAGTTAGGTTGAAAAAAGACACACATCCATCAAGTTCAAGGCTATATAAAACCAGCCTAACTGCTAGTTTGATCCAGAAGAAGACAAAAATCTATATTTGAATCCTCTCCAAGTTTCCTCAGAGAGGGAAAAAATTCCTTCCTGACTCCAAGATGGCAATCAGACCAGTCCCTGGATCAACTTACAGTATACTATGAGCTATCTCCCATAACACTGTATTCTCTCACTTGCTAAAAAAGCTTGTCCAACCCCTTCTTAAAGCTTTCTAATGTATCAGCCAGTACAACTGATTCAGGGACAGAATTCCATGTCTTCACAGCTCTCATTGTAAAAAACCCCTTCTGAATATTTAGCTGGAACATCCTTTCTAATCAGAATGGGTGCTCACGTGTCGGCTCGAAGGACCTACTTGTAAATAAATCATAAGATAGATTATTATATGATCCCCCTTATATATTTATACATAGTTATCATATCACTCCTTAAGCACCTGTTCTCCAGCGTGAACATCCACATTTTGGCCAGTCTTTCCCTCATAGCTGAGATTTTCCATAACTTTTATCAGCTTAGTTGCCCTTCTCTGGACCCTCTCTAATTCAATAATATCCCGTTGGAGAGTGCTGGAGAGTAAAATTGTATGGCATATTGGGGGCCTTACCAGCACTAAAGTGGAAGAACACCCCCTCCTCTCACGGCATCTATTCCCATTTTTAATACAGCTCAAGACATTATTTGCCCTAGATGCTTCTGACTGGCATTTCCTGCCACAGCAAAGTTTAATATCTACATATGGATTTGCCTAGTGCAGTCCCATTAAAGGTATAAGTAGCTTGTATATTTTTCCATCCCAGGTGCATGACTTTACATTTATCAACATTGGATCACATCTGGCACTTAGCTGCCCAAATTGCCAGTTTGTCAAGATCCTGCTGCAAGGATGCCGCACCCAGGATGCAATTTATTGAAATGCATAGTTTTGTGTCATCTGCAAACACTGAAATACTACTTACAATACCCTCCCCTAAGACATTAATGAACACGTTATGAACAAGTTAAATAAAAGTGGACCAAATACAGAGCACTGAGGGACCCCACTAAGAACCTTACTCCAAGTAGAGAATGTACCATTGACAAGAACTCTCTGTACCCAATCCTGTAGCCAGTTTCCTATCCATGTGCAAACATCCTCATTAAGCCCCAACAGCCCTTAGTTTAAAAAGCAGTCATTCATGGGGCACAGTATTAAACACTTTGGCAAAATCTACTGCTCCTCCAATCAAACAGATTTCAAACTTTCTGGCCTATATTTGCAAGGCTGAAATTTGTTATCCTCCTTTAAGTATAGGAATTACAGCAGCTTTCCTCCAATCCTTAGGTACCACCAATGAAAGCGAGCCAGAGAAAATTAGGCTGTCTAAAACCAAACTAAGCTCTGTTAGTACCCAAGGGTGTATTCCATGATACCCTGGTGCTTTGTTCACATAGTTAATTTCTAGTAAGGCTTTATGTACCATATACTGAGTCAGCGACTGACTAGTTTGAGATGAGCCTACAGTGCAGCTATGAGGTGGTTTTGGGAACTCTGACTCCTCTATTGTGTACACTGAAGAATATAACTGATTCTGCACATTTGCCTTTTTAGTATCTGTTGCAAACATACTGGTACCATTATTTAAGGAGCCACACTCTCAACCCGCATCTTTTTTCTATTAATATACTTTAAAAACTTTTTGGGGTTAGTCTTACCCACTGCCGCAATGCTCTTCTCATTTTCTATCTTTGCTGTTTTAAAAAATGTAGTATAGTGTTATATTCATTAAATGCAGCTTAAATGCAACATGTGGTCCTCCCTGTGCTTAAAGGGATGCTGTCATCGGAAAACATGTTTTTTTCAAAACGCATCAGTTAATAGTGCTACTCCAGCAGAATTCTGCACTGAAATCCATTTCTCAAAAGAGCAAACAGATTTTTTTATATTCAATTTTGCAATCAGACATGGGGCTAGACATTTTGTCAATTTCCCAGCTGCCCCCAGTCATGTGACTTGTGCCTGCACTTTAGGAGAGAAATGCTTTCTGGCAGGCTGCTGTTTTTCCCTTCTCAATGTAACTGAATGTGTCTCAGTTTTTACTATTGAGTGCTGTTCTTAGATCTACCAAGCAGCTGTTATCTTGTGTTAGGGAGCTGCTATCTGGTTACCTTCCCATTGTTCTTTTGTTTGGCTGCTGGGGGGAAAAAGGGAGGGGGGGGATATCACTACAACTTGCAGTACAGCAGTAAAGAGTGATTGAAGTTTATCAGAGCACAAGTCACATGACTTTGGGCCCCATGTCAGATTTCAAAATTGAATATAAAAAATCTGTTTGCTCTTTTGAGAAATGGATTTCAGTGCAGCATTCTGCTGGAGCAGCTCTATTAACTGATTCATTTTGGAAATTTTTTTTCCCCATGACAGTATCCCTTTAACAGTACCCCCAACCGAATCTCCTCCCCATTTTCCCTTACTATGCCCGCTACCTCATCTAACCTATCTTCCACTGAATCCATTAATACACCCTCCCCCCCATGCCATTTTCTCCCCCAAAGCAGCTGCACCATCATCATTAAGGTGCAGCCCATACCTGGCAAAAAGCCCAGTTCTCCAAAAAACCAAAACCATCTACCTACACATCTATATCTCTCAGCCATGAATTAATCTCCCTTAGCTCCGTTAATGTTGCTTGTGGCTTGTGCAGCATGCTGTGTCTAAACAAACGCACTGAAAAGCAAATGGAGTAAAACACAACTCAGAACGCTCATGAGTGCAAAATAATGGCATCTATTAATTAGTGAATGTGTTTAATTGCACTCAAACCTGCTTCAAATGCAGAAAAAAACGCCCATGTGTTAAAGCCCCAGCACCAAGACCAATTTTGTCAGGCTCTATAGTTTTCACTTTTAATATAAAATAATTATGTTTAATGTGTTAAGCGAATTATATGGTTTGATAATCCTATATATTTGTATTACTTGTTGCAAATGTATGTGGATGTAGATCAGGGGTGTCCAACCTTTTGGCTTCCCTGGGCCACACTGGAAAAATAAAAATTGTTTGGGGCCACACATGAAATACACAAACACTTTTGATTTGTAAAAGTAAAGAAAAGAACTACAATACCAGTTGCATAAGCAGATGGAGCTATACACTGGAATATGGGACACCTGAATATTAAATAGACTTATTATATTATTATGACGTTTCCTAGGGAACTGAGCGTTTCAAGCTGTGCCACATTCATATCTATCCTGGGCCACATGCGGCCCTCGGGCTGCAGGTTGGACACCCCTGCTATAGATGCAGATTGACCGTTTGGATAATCTGTGAAGCTCTGCTTTATTTTTAAGCAGTGCTAATATACAGTAGATCATCATCATTTATTTATATAGCGCCGCCAAGATACGCAGTGCTTTAACTAATTCAATATCAGTAAATGAAAAATCAATAAATATAATGAAAGTACAGTATTAGTAATTTTTTTACATTTCGTGAAAGAACACTCAGAAGCAGATAAAAAAAGGATTGCTTATGCAGCATTTCAGTGGCATGTTATAAAGTATCTTGTGTCATCACAAGGGAAAGCCCTTTCTAATAACCTTGTTAAACGGGCTCTGTTGTACATCAGAGCGAAGGGAAGTGAATGAGTTAAGGCAACTTTATGGTACAGGAGCTTCCACATTCCTCAGTTAACATCTGCTGGGCCTGTTTAAGTACTGGGCGATACATACCAAGAAAAGAATGTCTTCTACAATCATGTGCAATGTATAGCACTGTGAAGTATTTATTCTCTCTGTAGTATCTGAGTTTCCAATATTGACTTGTTTCAGTGGATATAATGTTCATTTTGGGCCTGTTGAATTACAAAAAAACATTATCAATTGATCCTCAGAAATATTTTGAGCCTCATAAATTTTAGCTTATAGAGCCCCACTGTACTAGCTAGGATATAAAGAACAAATACAGAAAAAGTATGAACAGTAAAAGATGAAAAGAGATTAGAATGCAATACTCTAAAGTCTAAACCATCATCATATAAGGGGCCGGTATAACAGATTTCTTTTTAGTAGCCTTTACCTCCTCATGTGTATTGCTTCCATACCTCCCAACTGTCCCGTTTTACGTGAGACAGTCCCGATTTTGACAGTTAAACCCGCAGTCCTGGATTGTTGCTGAAATTTCCTGACTTTCTATTTGATCTCCTGCACCGAGCAGCCAGAAAAAGATACAACGTTTCTAACTTAATAGGCTTTTGGCAGAGAGCCCAGAATACATCAGATGCACTTCAATACTTTTGTAACATTTTTGGATAAGCAAAGACACAATTGTAACTTTTAAAGATAAGCAGGACTCTTAGGGAAACTGTGATTTGCAGCTTAAAGGGCAATTCACCTTCATAAGCAAAACTGTAATGACACATAAAAACCACAGAAATGTGTTCAAACTTTTATAACTTGCCAAATTTTGTAAAATTAACATGGTTGGTGGGGGGGGGGTGACCTCAAAAAATGGGTGTGGTCAATAAATTGCCGCACTCAAGGCTGCAGATTTTTTGTCCCTCTTTCTATTTCCAAACTGTTGGGAGGTATGTTGATTCCTTTAGCTTCCGAGTTACCCCTCCACTGCTTGCATGCCACCAGCTTCGCACAGCTGGTGGAACAGCCAAATCCTTCTAAAGAGGTGTGTGGACAAGATGAAGCTTGTTGACCAATGCAATGTCAAATCTTGGAAGTGAGCAGAATTCATAGACAGAACAAGGTCATGTCGGGTAGCAGACAATAGCAACATTCATAACAAGAGGTTAGGGTATGTAGTCATTAAGTATATCAAAAGACAGGAGCCTAACAGGAAACCATAAATTTACAGAGTTCAGTATGTAAAATGACATGTAGAAGCTTACTTTATTACAGGCCTAAGAGAAAATGACACTGCTGTGTGACAAGACAAGGAAGGGACAACCTGAGTACGTCTTACATTTCATTTTTTTTTTAATCACAGATCTACAGTTCACCTCTTTAAGTACATAGACATTCTGCCTAACAGTGTCTGCTTTTATTACTACTTTCCAACAGGAGCATTTTATAACAGGATACTAGCCGCAATGAAAAATGCATGAAGTACCAGGAATTGCTGCAAACAGGAGTTTGTGGTAAATGAGCTTTTATACACTTAATGCTGGGATTGCTTAAACATTATTTAGTCACTTAAAAAAAGTCTTGGGTTACAATGGTAATGATTAGAAAATGCAACCTTGCTAATTCTTGTCACAGGTCTGGCACTTTTCAAGGAAAATGAGTTTTCAGTACTGCATTGATTGTTTGTATGTGCACATTGTGTGGGTTGTAATAAAGAATTGATACGTAAAAGATTAATTGACTGGGAACAGGAAATAAACGGCATACTGAGTCTACTTTGATTTTCAGGTATCCACTCTGTTCTCTAATCTTCAAAGCTACAGCTTTGACATTGCACAAGACATCCAGCATGGCAGATGAGTAAAATACAAAAAAAAAGCTGAGCCAAACACTTTAGAAAACCTGTTATTACTGAACTAAGGGATTGAACTGCCACAATATATGCTGACTAGTGATGGGCGAATCTGACCCATTTCGCTGAAAATTTCCGAAACTGCTTCATTTTTTTTTTTTGCATGACAAATTTTTGGTGAGCGACAACTTTTTTCACCCATTAGAGTAGTGACAATTTGAAAGAAATCTCATCCGCAGGGACATCGCCAATTTACTAACATTCGTAGACGACAATTCACTGCTGGCACAGTTTCGCACCCTATCGACAGGTGCATTTTCACTCAGAAGAACGGTTGTTACTCTTTAAATCCACTAAAGTGCAAATTTTACGAATGTTATCTCTTTCGTCAGAGCTTCCTTCACCACCTTAGACCAGGCCAACTGATAAAACGAAGTTACATCTTCCTCAATCTTATGTCAGTGACATCATATCCTGTATGCCGGAAAGTTATAAAAGTTGTGAAAAAACTCTGGTGTCTTTTCACTTTTTAAAGCGGGATTGCCTTCAAAAGTCTTAAATATTAAAGATTTAACAAATTTGAGGGGCATGCCACATATGTTTTAGGGTGGGCTCATGTCGAGGGCATAAGAGGATCTCTTTTGTCTTTATTTTGCTTCCTTGGACATTTGCAATAATAACTTGCCTCTTCAAGCATTTTAACCATCATCTCTAATAAATACATCTATATGACCTATATGTACCCACCTTATTTAAATTAATAAAGTTCTAACGAAGTTTCGCTAGGCAGAATTGAACGCTAGCGAAAGTTCGGTAAGAAATGCTCACCCTAGCGAATTAAAGCTAGCAAGAATGTCGCCAGTCTTTGGCTGCTGAGACGCAACTTTTCATTTAAGTGAATTAGCATAGTGGTAACGAATTTACGCTAGTGGCACGAAGTGTGGCGGATCATTTGCTGGCAAAAATTCTTCCTTTCTTGAATTTGCCCCTATGAGTCAGTGGGGCAGATTCACTATTGGGCAAATTGTTGCCAGCAAATGATTTACACACTTCGCGTGAAAATCCATTACCACTACGCTTATTCACTAAAATTGATGTTGCATCCTGGGTACCGAACGCTGGCAACTTTTCACTAGAGTTACTTTGGCAGTGCAAACGTTTCAAATCAAAATTATGATAGCGATCGTTTCTGCCTAGCGAAACTTCGTCAGTCCTCTTATGCTTAGGTCAATTTGAATAGGGGGACGTCTTTGTTAGTGATGTTGGTGCAAATGCTCAAGTGGCCACTTTTTATTACAAATGTCTAAGGAACCTGAATAAAGACAAAAGAGATCATATAATGCCCTACACATGAGCCCACCCTAAAACGAATGTTCCATGCCCTTCAAATGTCTGGGGAATAATGTTAACCCAAAAAAGTTTAATAGGACTTTTGCATGCAATTCTGCTTAAAAAAAAAGGACAAGTCGTCAGCGTTTTTACAACTTTAATGCATTTCCAGCAGACAGGATATGATGTAACTGACATAAGATTGAGGAAGATGTAGCTTCATTTTAGCAGTTTGCCTGGTCTGAAGTGGTGAAGTAAACTCTGGCGAAAGAGGTAACGTTCAGTAAAATTCGAACTTCACTGAATTTGCGGACTAACGACCGTTTGCTACAGCGAAAAGTCGCATGCAAATGAATGCTTGCGACGGTCACGTTTGCTAGTGAATTGTCCTCTACACCTGTGAGTGAATTGGTGATGTCGCTGAGGACGGCAACGCTGGTGAATTGTCGCTAGTATTAGCCACTTCGTCCTTTAGTGAATCGGCCCCAGTGAGTCTAGCCACATATATGCTGTACTAATGCCTCAAGCGCAAATACACAATGTATGGGCCCTAATGGACATATTTAGGTACTTCTTAGTGCCTGTAGCATTGGTAAATGAACTCTTAGATCTGACTTTTAGCTACACTCAATGAAATATATCAATATCACCTGATCTAAGAGAATATAGTTTCTCCAATATTTTGTTGGTGTGAAAAAGACGGAACCATCAGGATTAACAATACCTGGCTCTAGAGCAACACTGGCATGTTAGGTATTTTCTCTGACACCCAAGAGAATGGCGTGGGACAAATGAATGTTATTTGAGTTTGTGCAACTATAAAAGAAAGAATTTGGAATCACCACTAGTACAACAGACAGAGCCGTTATAACTACATCTTTCATTCTTTAGCGATACAAATTGCTGATCACACATTTTTGTAAAATCTGAATGGACTATTAATATTCAAAAGAAAGAAACTCATTGTTTTTGCATCCAGGGTATTTGCAGGTGGTGAGAGTGATTGGCTGCTTTGTAGATCCAGGGAAAGCGAGAGGCTCTCTAAAGCATGGAGGCGTTGGTTTTATTGTGTTTTTCTGTGGTCTTAACACATGTACTGCAGTCTGTGAGATGCAATCTCTCTTTTTTTCTTTTAGTTTATATTCATAGGGCGGAGACTTTTTAATCATGTAAAATCTTTTGAGAATTTCGAGTTTGTTTATGAGGTGTTTTATGGCAGCCTTCAGGGCTAGAAAGGTTTCCAATAATGTGGGCATTGTAGAATTATTTGCTGTAGCTGGTTCACTGGCAACTGCATTTTCAATACAGCATGTGTTTGGAGAAGGCGACAACTGTTACTTATTTTTTTCTGTGTAAACAGCAGAGCAGATTAGTCCAAAATTTATTAGAGCAGGAGGCTATAAATGCTTAATAGGCTGGCAGCAGGATCACTATATGTACATTTGCATGTAACCAGATTTCCCTGTTGTTGGTAACTCCAATTCAGTATTCAGATAATCCAAGTATCATCTATATAAATGTAGTGGTAATGTTATATTCATGTTCTTCAGATATATGGTGACATTAAAGTTGTAGGCAAATGTGTAAATGAAACATTCAGTTAAAACGTGTTTGCAATTACTCTTATCATCACCAATGGCCAGATTTATCAAAGGACAAATTTCGAATATATGTTTTTTTTACTCTAATATACTCACAACTAACGAATAGTCACAAAGTGAATTTGAATCGAGTTTTTCATCTGGAAAAAACTTGAATGTCAGGAAGGCAATTAACATATTCAAATTATTCAACTGACCTTTGCCATTGACTTGTAAAGTAACTTGGCAGGTTTTAGGTCGCAAATATTCGAATTAGGACTGCTTCCATGGTTGAGGTTTGATAAATCTCACATTCAAATTTACATTAGAA
Source organism: Xenopus petersii (assembly GCA_038501925.1). Lineage (NCBI taxonomy): Eukaryota > Metazoa > Chordata > Amphibia > Anura > Pipidae > Xenopus > Xenopus petersii. The sequence continues at coordinate 94,658,708 of CM076683.1, forward strand.
TTGGGAGATTAAAATTTTGATGTGTGAATTTTGACACCAAAAAATTTACTATTCGACCCTTAATAAATCTGTCCCCAAGTGTAGCTAAAATTAGGGTTCCTTTTGGGATGCCTATGTTCTGAGCACATAGTAAGATGTAGTCCTTAAATAAACAAAATATTTTTATATTTTATATTAAATAGTATTTTATTTAAAGAAGATATGCAGCTTTTGGGGAGTAAATTCAGAGGAGTGGGCCATTCAGAGGTCTCCTGTGTTGTGTTGCAACTTTTAACACTAGCCTTAGGTTTCATGTCTTCTCTATTGACTGTGGGTTTTGAAATCAAATGGAGAAGTCTGCCATCAGAAATGTTTTTTCCACATAGAGATAGGCCTCCAGGATCTAGATATTGCCTTGCCTGCCTGGAAGCAGGTGGAGCAGACATTGCTCTCTGACACTCTTGGGCCTAAAATCTGCTGGGGCTCTTTTAGCAATCCCAACTGTACCCTAGATAGCAGATCTGAATGTAAATCTCAGAACCATGGAGCAATGGCAGATAAGAGTACATATAAGCAAATCTATCATTTGAAGGGGATGTAAAGGCAAAAAAATAAAATCCAATTTTTACTTTCTTTAATGAAAAAGAAACCTATCTCAAATATATTTTAATTAAAAATGTGTACCATTTTTATAAGAAACCTGGCTGTATGCAGTGAAATTCTCCCTTCATTTACTTGCTCAGACTGTTGTGGATAGGAAACTTCAGACGGTCCCTAACTGCTGTGCAAGGAAATTATCATACTTTCAAACAGCAGGGGGAGCCCCATACCAACCTTACTTCCCATAATTCAAGCAGTTTTGTTTGTTTCCCTGTAAAGCAGTCAGCGACTGAGTAGAGATTCGTATTAGATTTTATTTTTGCATTTACATCCCCTTTACTGTTTCCAACTCCAGTGGCAGGGACAAAGATCATGGAGCCAGATTTAAACAGATAAATAGGGATTCTATTTGGAGATTTATTTTGCTGCAGCCACTGGTTCTGCAGAGTTGGAGAAAGTTTGTATTAAACAATACAAAAACTATTACATGACAACACAGGATCCAGTGCAGTCTGCATAATCTGATTATTAATAATCTTGCTGCATTGGCTTCTGGCAGATATTATTTGACTTGTGCTGTTTTCATAAATTATGACAATCCCTAAGAAGCCCAGACTACACTGAGTATTTGCATGGTCTTGGTCTTGCAAAGATGTTTAACAAAGTCACAAGATGGTGACCCCCTGTGGCCAACTTTGAAAGCATAAATCATTTGTTTTATTAGGGTTCTGGTGCAGTAAGTTCATTTTTATGTTTACTATACAAAATACAGCATTTCTAGCATTATTCTATTTTAGACTTTAGTTCCCCCTTTAAATATCTTTTTATCAACATTTTGTTTCCTCTTTTACAGTGCTTTATAAAGGTAAAATGACGAGAGTCAGGAACATATTGTTATCTTTTTAATTGTAATTGTAAGAATTGTACAGGTATGGGATCCGTTATCCGGAAACCCATTATCCAGAAAGCTCCAAATTACGGAAAGGCTGTCTCCCATAGATTCCATTATAATCAAATAATCCAAATTTTTAAAAATGATGTCCTTTTTGTCTATAATGAAATAACAGTACCTTGTACTTGATCCAAACTAAGATATAATTAATCCTTATTTGAAGCAGAACCAGCCTAATGGGTGTATTTAATATTTAAATGATTTTATAGTAGACTTAAAGTATGAAGATCAAAATTACCGAAAGATCTGTTATCCGGAATACCCCAGGTCCCGAGCATTCTGGATAACAGGTCCCATTCTTGTATTATCCTGTGTTAATGAAATACTGAGTAGGTGCTTGCTTTAAATGGGTTTACATGTAAGTAAATTACATCTAGGGGATTATTTACTAAACTCTGAATGCAAAAATCACGAAAAATTTGTGATTTTTTTTAAATAAAATCAGATTTTTAACAAAAATCACAAATGTTTTGGAATTTTTAAACCCAGAGGATGGAAAAGTCAGAATCTGAAAACCCGGTGTCTCAGACCTGTCGAGTTTGCATATCATTAGGAGGAGTCCCAAGGATTTTTTGATATGAGCTGGGTTTCGGGCAATACCCCGAATTTTTTGGGTGAAAATTATGAAAAAATCTTGAAAATCGGATGTAAAAGTCAGAAAAATCAGATTTTTTTCCCCACAAAGCAAATTTTCGTGAAAATGCAATAATAAGTGTAAAAAAACCCAAGCGGATTTGATCGGAGTTTGTAGCAGAAAATATTGAGATAAATTCGGACTTTGATAAATAACCCCCCGTATTGTGCATATTTTTGATATTTATTTGAATTAAGCTACTATGATCACGTAGATATGGAGACTGCATGTAAAAGAAATGTAGTGCCTGAAGTGGAAGAGGAATATGCAATGCTTGGCAATGGTGTAATAACGTAACTAGTAGTTCTCAGGCCCAGGCGCAGGGTATGCACCCGGGATCCCCCCCCCTCCAAAATTTTTATGCCAGCTTTGTAACAGCACGATTGTCCTGCGGGGCCTGAGGGCGTGGGCACCCACCTCTCCGCCAGCTCTCGAAACTTCTCAGGGATCCAAGGTATGCACCTGTAGTGACTTACTAAGCATGTTTTCCCCCACCTAGCGTAAAACAATTATTGTTGCTTATCTGTTGAGGTACAGAAAATATCTCTGTCTAATCTGTCAGGGATGTGACTTGAACATACTGTGTGCTGTTTACTCATAACTAACAGATTCCATTGTCCAAATGACAGTGTGTCATTATTTCCTAAAGAACAAAAAAACAAAGGATGAACCCAGCAGCTGCAGTTCTTGTAGGTTGGACATTTACCTGCTGTATTGAAGTGTGGGAGGTGTTGACAGCTAGTGTGTGAGAGGAGAGGATCTCTAGTTTTAAAATGAGCTCCAGGAGTTGCTTGTATGTTGACACCTAAATGATACAATTAAATATGTGTTCAAACAGGCCCCATTCAAGTAGATTTCAGTGTTTGTGTATTTGTGTGTTTCAGAAAAAAAACATATCCAATTATTTTCCTTGTGATTAATTGAACAAATGTGAATGTAAACTGCCTATTATGAATCGTTTTAAAGTTTAATTCAAGAAATGTAGGTATAAAGAGAGTGAGAGAGAGAGAACTCTGTTGCATTGTCTCTCTATGGACTTTGCAGGCACAACAACTGATCTGATCAGTAGTTTCTGCAATTATGCAGGTTGCACATCTCTGGGGTTGCCACGTTTTCTTGTTGTGGGACTAGACAGCAAAATCGATGGTGGGGCAATTGACATTGAAGGCAGTAGCCTTGTGAGGAAGCAGCTCGATGGCATTTAGTGCTGGGACCAAGCCATATCACATACCTCCCAACATTTTGGAAACAGAAAGAGGGACAAAAAGATGTGTCGCGCCCATTTTGTGGGCACACCCCTTAATTACCATGTTCATTTAAGAAATTTGGCAGATTATGAAAGTTTGAATAGATTTCTGCGGTTTTTATGTGTTATTACAGTTTTGTTAATGAAGGTGAATTGCCCTTTAACAGTTGAGCTGTCAAAATCGGCATTGTCCCCCAAAAAACAGGACAGTTGGGAAGTATGATATCAAAACAGGAATTGGTGCATTTTGGAACCTCCTATCAACACAATTTTGTCCTGGTTTCAGGACTGGGTAGTTAAAGCTGGACAGGTAGCAACCCTATACACATTACAGGTGTACATATTTAATATTCTCTGCGTAAGTAACCATAACTCAGATCCAAAGGGCCAGCATAAGATACAGAAACCCACTACAGTAAGACCTTAATATGCTTTGTTTTTTTTCTGTTGCTTGCTATTTCAGGCCAAGATTTGTGGCGAGGCCACAAAGGCCCGGGCCTAGGGCAGCAAAATTTGAGGGGCGGCATGCCCAGCCGCATCTGCAGTAGCATTGGGAGCCGCTGTCAGCTGTGGGAAAGGATGTGAGCGCGTTTGCCAGCGGGCACTAGGACCTGGCCGGCTCATGTGTGGACCCAGGCGGCCTAGGGGTGGCAAAAGAGGAGATATGGCCCTGTGAAAGCTCATATAGATGCTTTCATTTTAATAATGAGAGATTTCAGTAATTACATTGAAATAGGGATGCACCAAATCCAGGATTCGGTCCAGGATTCGGCTTTTTCAGCAAGATTCGGATTCGACCGAATCCTTGTGCCTGCCAGAACCGAATTCAAACCCTAATTTAACCTAAAAATGCAAACTAGGGGCGGGTAGGGATGTCACTTGACTTTTCACACAAAACAAGGAAGTAAAAAAATGTTCCCACATTTTCTCCTTCCTGCCCCTAATTTGCATATGCAAATCAGGATTCGGATTTGGTTCAGTATTCGGGCAAATCTTTCACAAAGGATTCAGGGATTCGGCCAAATCCCAAATAGTGGATTCGGTGCATCCCTACATTGAAAAGGTTTTCATAATTACATTTTAGCAGCATGATTAAATGATTACTTTTCTTTCTCCTGACAAAATTCTGACAGTAATGCTTTTTTTATGGCAAATCACAGGGTTTCCAGACAATTTTGCATTTGTTTTGAATCTATGCTGCCAAAGATATCTGTCTGTACAGGCTACTATGTTTTCTATAAAAAGCCAGGGTCCTTATTGATTGTCCATGCCTCAGCAATGCTATAACCGGACCCAGAACTACTTGTCCTTCTGGTGGCTTGTAATGGGAATATAATACAAAAACAGGTCTCTATCAAATGATAAGATTACATAGTAACATAGTAAGGTTGAAAAAAGAGACACATCCTTTACGTTCAACCTTTTATGTCTTTATACCATTCCTAACTGCTAGTTGATCCAGAGGAAGGTAACATGTGGCCAGCTGGACTGATAAACAGTGGCTGCTAAGACTGCAGGATCTTGGAGAACAAAACCTAAAATTACTGGCATGGTGTTCAGCACAAAGTGAAGTTCAAGAAAAGTTTGTTTTTTTTTTGAAGAAGAGAAGTGTTGAGTACGAAGTGTCAGGTGCCTAATAACTTGCCACCCTCCCATATATATATATATATATATATATATATATATATATATATATATATATATATTTATATATATATATATATATATATATATATATATATATATATAGATATATATATATATATATATATATATATATAGATATATATATCTTAATATTTACAGCAGACATATCTATATGGAAATTGTTTAAGGTGTAGTGCCCCTTTAAGGAAGACTTAGTATGAAATATTAGCTATTTTCCCTATTCTACAGAGTTCTGTATCTATTTTCATAAAACAGAATGACTTATAAACTATGGGGATTTCTACTCTACACGCTATTACTGCACATCTGCATAGCACTTGTGCCACTGGTGTCCATCCCATCTCCTCTTGCATATCACATGCAGTGTGCTTATTGATTCAAGGGAACCTTGGAACTACCAACACTTTGAGAGTGGCTTTGACACAAGGATTTCCAGAGCTTCCTACTTCAATTGAGGCAGCAAACTTATGTGAAGAATTGGTTGCGGATGTGCCTGAAATTGCACTTTGCAGGCTGCACTTGGCACACATATAGGAGTACTAAGATAGTTGTAAGTGTGTAGGGAAAAAAAACACTAGTTAGTCTATGTGGGGGATAAGAAATGGTTTAGAAGGTGGTCAAGTTGCAGAGGACTTAGCATATTGTTTGGATAAAAACATTAATTTGAAGGCCTGTGAGCAGGCTCAGATTTGTGGAAAGGCCACCTGCTGCAGGATTTTAGAGTGCAGCATGCTGCCAAACCACACCCATATTCATTCAAAGACACTGGACATGCACAGGAGATACAATATTTTTTTTAATTTCCCATCTGCCAATCGCCATTTCTCCAGTCCTGATGATGAAAATGTGCAATAAATGGAATGGGACAGGGGTGACGAACGGTAGTGGGCCTAGGGGCGCCCGCTATGTAAATCCGGCCCTGCCTGTGAGGATTTAATGAGGGAGTTCCAATGGAGACAGTTCCAGAGGATGGGTGCATCATGTGAAAAGTTGTGGATGTGATAGTGTGAATAGGTAAGGGGAGAAGAGAATAAGGTCATATGCAGGGCTGGGCCAAGCTATTTTGGCACCCTAGGCAAGTGCTTAATTTGGTGCCCCCACTCCAGTCACACCTATCCCCAACAAATATTGCCCAGTCACAGCTCAGGCACTCTCATCACTCTTACCCAACTTCAAGATAGTTACTGCTTGTCTGGCCATGATAAAACCACCTAGTCAAGCAAAAACACACTGCAGCTCTTGGTTTTCATGCATCAACGTAGAATTGGCAAACAATTCTAGTATCAATAGAGTGCAAGAACACCCTAGCACTTTGTATATGACATGCAATGGGTTCTATTCTCCACAGATAGTTGCAACAATTTAATTATGATGTATTGAGCCTTTTGCCTTTGTCCTTGTGTTATTACTATTATGCATCACGCTTGCATGAAGAAAAATGTCACCCTTTTGCACATACTGTAGAATAGCTTTAAAATCAGATGCACAGCCTTGATTTAGAAAAGAATTCCACTCGTCCCAACCCCTCTCTGAATTCTCCCTTTGAATGGCAATACCTTTTTCCCCCCTGTGCGAGCAGCCAGCCAAATCACCTAGAAAATCTATTCAGTGCAAGCTATACCAGAGCACCAAGTCCTGCTGCTTATCCCGCCACCAGCGTCAGTATGAACAATGTAAGCAGATGCTCATCAACAGAGCATGTGCCAACTAGGGCCAGGGAGCATCAGATAAGGTACAGGCCAGAATATAACATGTAGGGGTGTACTTGGTAATCAGAGAGATGTGTATGGCTGTGTGGCATAGTTTTATAAGGGAGTGTAGGAAGTGAATTTTGTGTATAGCCAGTGTTGGGTCTTCCCCTTTTGTAATAAAATGCACAAAGTTTGCCCCAGTAGCCGTAACCATTACCAACCAATAACGTGTTTGCTTTTAAACAGGTGACCAGTCATTTCTGCCTGTTGATTGGTGCTCCATGGCAAACGTAGTTTTTTTATTACATAACCCCATTTGACTGTTTCTTGTTTAATTGCTTATAGTATTTTCATTGCAATGCTGTTGACTCCCATGACCTTCATTTTTTGTGATATCAAGGACAATCTGACTTCATTATCCAGCACTAAAAGTTCTTCCTTGTAGCTGACATCATCAAAAGTATATTGGTTATTAATATCTTTCCTGTACAAGTATTTTGTATATTCCTTGCTTGTATTTAATTTTCATCAGTGTTTTTACAGATGTTCCTTCTTGATTAGGTCTCTTCTTTTTTTTTTTTCTATGATTCTTCTTTGATAACTTCTATATTTCTCTTTCTAAAAGCTCATCTAGTTCTCTGAATTTGGTCTAGCAGTTGTTGTATCTTGGAAGTGTGATTGCTTTGTTGTTTTTTTTTTCAGCTTTGCTTGGCAGTTGCACAATAGAAGCTTATGATATGTTCCACAATCTGCTCCAGGTCATGTCTTTCTTATTACAATTAACTTGTCCATCATTTGGAAAGTAGAATATAATATGTTTGATTGAATTACATTTCATAGTGTCCAGATGTAAAGGCATCCCTTTAGTTGCTTTATAAATATATTTGAAAGGAAAAGGCAATTTATTCACATAAAAGTTCTGATTCATTTCTGCTTCTAAGACAGTGTTGTGTGTTTTTTCTTTTCATTTCACATCTTGGCATTGCAGTCACCAGCAGTATATCTAGTTTGCAAGTCTTATCAACATTTTGTAGCCTACTTGTCATCATTTTTAGCCTTGACCTGATTATGAAACTTGTTCATCCACATCAGTTGTATGGGTTATAGCCATTGAACCTCTTCCCAATGTCCTTACTGACAATTGAAGACATGACACTGTTCATGACCTGAACTGTAGATTTATTTTCTTTTAATTAAAAGTAAAATAGGTAATGCATTTTAGTATGCAAAAGCCTAAGATGTTTATATGTAAGTGATCCATTTGTATCACCCCTACCTCTAAGCTTGAATATGCCAAGCTTAGAGAAATTCTATTCTTGCAGCTTTGGATTTTGAGCAATGATATGGCAACAAGTCTTAATTCCAGTTACATAATTTTAATTCATATAATCCTAACCTCTTTTTCAATGTGTCTTATGACTTGAGGAGTTCATCTTTTGGCACAAAATTAACAATCATTTGTCTATACATGTAGTACAGGACTGCAATCGATGTGTGGTTTGAATTTATGGGGCCTATTTACTATATCTCTTCTTTTCATCGACTTTTACCTGTTTTCTGAAGGACATGTGTATTGGATTTCCCAGAAATCCTTCAGATTTGTTTTTGAGTTTGTAAGAGCCAGCATAATGTATGTTAATAGCAATAACCCCATTTTTACTGTGTTTTTCAATAAGAAGAAGCTTTGTGTATGTTCCTGGAAAAGCTCCAAAAAGCATTTTCACTACATACTCATCAGCTTCTAATTAAAGGCAACAATATTTCTGTCCATATAGGAATGATGCTTTTTTAATGTTGCAAACTATTTCAAACATGAGTCAAATGCACACATTTGTAGGCCCCTTTCACCAGTCATGACTGGAGCTAGGAGTAGGCAGTTAAGGCATAAATCTAGACAGTTTTGAGAAATAATTTTTTTTGCCACCAGTTGTGTAGTTTTCGAGTCTACAATTAATGTCTAAAATTGATTTATATGTAAAGAAAAATACTGATGTACTCAGAAGTGTCATTTAATTTGGCGACGTATTGAAGTCGAAGTTTTTTTAAAGAGACAGTACTTTGATTATCGAATGGTCAAATATTCAAACTATTATACTTCAAGTCAAAGTCGTAGTATCCTATTTGATGGTCGAAGTATCCAAAAAAATTACTTCAAATTTTTTTACTTCGAAAATTCCCTCTAGAAGTCACTTCGACCCTTGATAAATCTGCCCCAAAATGACCCGTATAACAATTTGTTTTTGATCATGATTTTGTATCTGTGTGGACAGCAATTTGTACCCTGCCCTGCAGATAGTAAATGATCCATGTAGAGATATGCATCCAAATTTTGCACATTGTACTGAGTTCAGAAATGAATCTTTAGAGATGCACATTTGTGGCCTTGAATTTGCTGCACCTGTTTGGACAGTATGATTGTGTGATGCTTTCATAAGCAGCCAAGCTTTCCCTATATCTCTTTATACCATAAAATATTTTCAGATATCATGGACTAGTCCAAAGGAGTCTAATGCTATGCAGGCCCTAGGCCCTCTGCCTTTATTTGCCCCTGTCCCCTTGTCCCCTTCCTGCAAATTTTCATCATCGGGACAGGAGCAATGGGGATTGGCGCACAAAAAATATAAAAATGGTTGTAATTCCTGAGCAACTCTAGTGTTTCTGAACCAATGTGGGTGCGGCTGGGCAGGATGCAGTGTCGGACTGGCCCGCCGGGACACCAGGAAACCTTCCGGTGGGCCCAGGTGTCAGTGGGCCCTCTTGCTTCTAACCATTTAGCCTTTTTCATGATCCTTACTGTACCTATTCCTTTATGGGGAAAATGCTTAATAATGGAAAATATAGTAAGTAAGAGAGGAGAGGAGGAATAATAGTTTGGAAAGTGGGCCAACTGTCTAAGGTTTCCTGGTGGGCCCCTGGCATCCCAGTCCGACACTGGCAGGATGTCAACCCCTTAAAGGAATTGTTCAGTGTAAAAATAAAAACTGGGTAAATAGACAGGCTGTGCAAAATAAAAAATGTCTCTAATATAGTTAGTTAGCCAAAAATGTAACGTATAAAGGCTGGAGTGATTTGATGTATAACATGTCAGTCAGAACACTACTTTTCAGCTCTCTTGGTTTACACTGACTGTTTGCCCTGGTTACCAGGCAGTAACCAATCAGAGACTTGAGGGGGGGGGCACATGGGTCATATTTGTTGCTTTTGAATCTGAGCTGAATGCTGAGGGTCAATTACAAACTCACTGTACAGAAATGTACCATGTGGCCCCCCTTCAAGTCGCTGACTAGCTCAGAGTTATAGAGCTGAAAAGCAGGAAGTTGGATTCTGGCTGTTTTATTAGACATCTGTTCACTCCAGCCTTTATATATTACATTTTTGGCTAACTAACTATATTAGAAACATTTTTTATTTTGCACAGCCTATCTATTTACCCAGTTTTTATTTTCACACTGAACTATTCCTTTAAAATCCTGCTGCCCTAGGCCCGGGCCTTGGTGGCCTTTCCACAAATCCAGGCCTGAGACTATGGGCATACTGGCTGTTGGCTATTACTCTTGTCAGTCTGTCCGTGCCTTTGCTCCATTGACTTGAATCCAACCAGCCTGTGTGCTTTCACCCACAGGCAGCCCAAATACTGACCTCCACTTCAGCTCCACTGTGTGTGACCACATACAGGCTGATTGGAGTCAAATCAATGAAGCAGGGGTATGGAGCAACTGTATAGTGGCCACTTCTGACAGTGGTACTGTAAAAGTTATGTTTGAAGATTATGACACCTTCAAGCATGTCTTAAAAGTATGCAATACACAATTAAGATTCGTAATTCAATAACAGGCTAAGGAATATTCGATTGTGAAATGCAAATTTTTATTCTTATTTGTGTGAATTATTTTTTTACTGGTGCATTGCATTGGGGCAGCAGGAGAGGGGGCCCAAGGGGCTCGGGCCCCCCAGTCCGACCCTGTCTGAAATAATCAAGTTTATGTTCACTATCCCCTCTCAACATCTGTTTCCTTCATTCTGTCTTCATGCAGCAGTTGGGTGTCAGATAGTCATTGACAGTTAGATCCGATATATCTTATGGGGGGGGGCTCCTTTCCTAGCAGATGTTTTAGAGCTCATTCAAATAACTGATTCCCTACAAACAAAATCTAACAAAATAACCCCCTTTGCACAAATTCTGCATGTAGAGAAACAGGATTTCTGGTGATTTTAATAGTGAGCTCTAATGCATCTTCTAGGCAAATGGAGTCCCCACATAATATATATTGGATCTAATTTTGGATCTAATATTGGATCTAATTGTCAATGATTATCTGACACCCAACTCCTGCATTAAGACAGAATGAAGAGAAACAGATGCTGAGAGAGGAATAGTGAAGATCAACTTGATTATTTCAGAAACTATGCAGAATTTTTAATTGATTGTATTTAGAAAGTTTCTTATTTCAGTATGCTGAAGCTTCTATTACATTTTCATTTACATGATAGTTCCCCTTTAATAAATGTAATTAAAAAATGTGTTAAATATAAGTAATATTAGTTGAAGCAGAGACTCGTTAAACCTTAACATGGATGAAAATATCATCTTACTGTAGAAACAAATGGAGTTTTTAAGACCACCTAGGGTATGCTGTGTCCTACATATGTTTTAGGCAGACTTCATATTGAATTTAGGTGTAAACACAAAAGTGAATGTACTGTCTTTAGGCACAATTTTACATTGTTACCAATAATGCAATAGAAAATAACAGTGGAAAACAATCATAGGCAAATAATATTAATGTATTGTACATCCAGCATATCTCTTTCTTCATGCAAGTGTTGACAAGTTCAGAATGGGCCTGCAGGGCTTTAATAAAAGTTCATGAACAGCAGATAAAAGGATAACCTCATGAAACCCCTCACATTTCAGCATTTGCTGCAAGCCTGCTGTAACCCAGCCAGAATGCACAAGAGATTTTCCCATACCTTTTATTAAATATTATTTTTTTCAATTTCATAAAATAAACCAAGATATTGTACAGAGCCTGCCACGAGAAAGGTGGAAAGAGTAAAATGGCTACTGGTGACTCAAGACCTCCACTGGGCAACACCTAACTGGAACTGCAGCACCCCTTGCAAGCATTACTGTATTTAGCTACTTTGTATGCAGGTGATTATATAAATAAAACAGTTGAGTATTTGTGCAGTCTCTGTGCAGGGGGCTGCATTACCTTAGCAGGCCACTCCTGAGTCTCTTTCTTTCCAAGTCATGTTGGGCTGAATAGTTTTCCTCCACACCCATCCCAATATTGTTGGGGAGGGTCCAGCTCTCACAACCTGAGGGGGAATAATAAAAATCACATGTGTTTTTCCACATGTTTCATAGCTCTGCAATGAACTTTGTCTGTGCTCTGTTATGAGACTTGGAAGCACTGGCTGCAGTGTATATTGTAATCATAAATTGAATGCACATTAGGCTTGACACATTTTTTATATTTGCTCTTTTTTCTTGTCCTGTAGAATGTCAATGTCAGAGACATTTTGGAGGCTCTTTTTTTTAAATTGCCCAGTAAATGCAGAGAGGCAGGGAGGTCAAAGGAATGTTATCTCAGCTGAGCGATTCATCATCATTTTGTTTATTTGGCACAGTTATTGGTGCTGAATATGTAGCAGAGACAGAGTTGGAAATCCATTAGCAGCCGGTTATCTGCATCTGGTAGCACCAGGGGTTGCTGGGAGCTATATTTCAGAAAAGTTACAGGGTATAATTTATTTATGTTTAAAAGTAGGTGTTTACAGAGCTTCCTTTTTTGTAGAATGATGTTCAACTCATAACCTTCAATTTTCTGCATCATCAGTATGTTTTATGTGCTACCATCATCTTATAATTGACATTTGTAGTTCAGTCTTGCCCCCCTAGTCTGATTAATCCTAAAAATGAAGCAATTGTTGCACAATTTGGATTTTTGTAAGGTGCAAGGTGGCAATTTGCATGGTGTGCAGCCCAAGGCTTATTACTCTGAGCTGGCCTCTTTGTGTATTTTTATCATTGGTTCATGCAAAAAGTCAGACTGATTGGGCCACCATAGGGGTGCCTGAATTAGATAAAGATTACTCATTTCGTAACCTGGACAAAGAGATGTTTCCAAAGCTACCTTTACAGAGAATTAAAGGGATTCTTTACATTTAAAACTTTTTTCAGTTCAGTTGGTTTCAGTTTGTTTACCAGAAATAAAGACTTTTTCCAGTCACTTTCTATTTGTGACCATTTTTCTAATATTGAAGTGCAAAGTTTCATTTTTCACTTTCTAAAGTAGCTCTGGGTGGGGGTCGCTGGACTCTTTAACTGTTCTAAAGATTCTGCTGAGCAGAATCCCTGAGTTTCATTGAAGGCAGCTGATACCATAGTTTCTAATATTTCCTCAGATACTCCTGAGAAATGTATTATTAACTAATTGTATCAACTGAATGTAGCAAATTGTCTAACAGTTCAGAATGCTCCTGGAGCAGCTGCCAGACTGAAACACTATAGACAGAAACATTAAGCTTTAAACTTAAATTGTGGGAAAACTGTAAAAAATAAAAGATGGAAAGCAATTGAAAAAAATGGCAGGGGTGTCCAACCTTTTGGCTTCCCTGGGCCACCTTGGAAAAAAAATTGTCTGTGGCCACACATGAAATACACAAACACTTTTGATTTGTTAAAGTAAAGAAAATACACAGAAAAGAACTACAATACCAATTGGATAACCAGATGAAGCTATACACAGGCATATGGGGCACCTGGATATTAAATAGACTTATTATATTATTATGACGTTTCCTTGGGAACTGAGCGTTTCAAGCCGGGCCGCATTCAAATCCATCCTGGGCTGCATGCGGCCCTCGGGCCGCAGTTTGGACACCCCTGGTTTATAGTGAACAACTTGAAAACAACTGACATGAAAAAAGTGTTTGGAAGGTGAACAACCTCTTTTACACATTCACAAGTCGACACAGCCATTTACCAGCTAACATGGGACAAGCAACATAATATATGTGAATTGTGCCTCTAAATACAAACATTTATATATTCTTCCACATTTATATTTGCCTTTTAAACGATTGTGATATGTTATATTATCGTTATGATTTAATCTATAAGAAAAGTACATTTTGGGCAAAGTAAGTTGTTCAGATCTATAAACACTCCTCAAACAAATAATTATTGAGGTTATGCTATGTGTAATTATAACAGAGCCAGGAACATGTCACATTTTTTTACTCCTCTCTCTCTGGCTCCCTTTCAAACTGTCACAAGGAAATTTTACATAATTATTTCTACAGTTGTAGTATTACAACAAGAGTTACTATTACCCAATAGGTTAAGAATTCATATAACTGAGTTGATGAGTGTTTTGGCCCTGCCTGTGTATATTATGGGAATAGCGGAAATGCCAAAATCAGCCGATGTTCCTTTGTGACAAACTTTGAAAAGTGTCACTTCAGTGTTTTAGGCTGTCAGGTTTCCTTCCAAAGGGTTATAATTGCGCATGTGCAGTGCAGGGAAATATGGAGGCACATGGTGGAAGTTCTTTATTAGGCAGCAAGTAAGGAGGCATTACTGTGAGAAAAATAATTCAGAGACTAAGTACAGCAGATGGGGCCGATCACATGGGGAAATACAGTAATATACAATTGTGTTGTAGGAGCAGCAACGTGTGTTGAAAAATAAATTTGTTGTACTGGAGGAGCAGCTAACAAGATGAAAGCTGCTTTCTCACATAGGCAATCTGACATTTATATGTTTTCTTTCCACAGTAATTCATTTTGGGATATCTAATGTCAGCTCTTGAGCTTATTATTAGGTATGGTGACACAAGGAGAAAGCTGGAGGGTTATTTTGAGGCCTGTGAGCTTGATCTGGTGTGTGTGTGCTCTGGTGTGTTTTCAATCTGTAAGGAAAAACAATCTACTGATTACATTTTTTTGTAACTTGTTGGTGCCTTTTACTTATTTGTGTTGTTTTACAATGTGTAGCAGATGTTAACACTGCTCTCAGATATGTGAGATGTCAGCTTATGACAAAAAATAAAAGTTTGGGATGCAATAGAGATTTAACTCCTATATACTTGTACAGACATACATAACATTTACAGTCTAGTGCAGTTGCGCTCTCAGCATGCAACCCAGCATATGCAAACAGTATGTACCACAATACTCAAACTATTCTATTTTGGAAATATGAAATCCTTGCATTTTACATTCAAGGTTTAATGACAAAAAACACTGCAGAAATAAGTAGATATAAGATTTTAGAGGATAATATATTCCCTTAATTGTAAGGATAGGTGTGGTTGGGTATAAAGACCACAGGTACTGGTGGTATCCTGCTGAAGTTCATTGAATTAGCACCTAGGGTTGACTGAATAAGAAAATATTAAATTCAACTAGAGAGGTACATTTCCTGAAGAAAATGTGAGTGGTGCTTGCCGTGGCAAAACTCAGGCCCCCCATATATGTTGGGTGTCTTGCCCAGTCGCCCCTGGTGCCTAGAGAGTACACAAAGTCGGTAGAATCCGAATTAAACCGGTGAAATTTAAAGCCAACCAAATTTTACCATTGAAATCAATCCAAACAAACTGGCTATTTTTGGCTCCGCCCACTTTTAAAAATTTGCAACCCAGTCACCAAATGGACCAAGTTTGAGCACTCTTACATTAACAGTGTAAGAATGACAGGAATTTAAATATTCCCATTGAATAGCGTTAGGTAAAATTTGATTGGCTGTCTTAAGCTCCGCCCATTTTTCTGAATTTTAACCCCAGGTACCTAGTCATGGTCAGTGCCAAGTTTGGGGCCTCTGGTTTTAAAACGGTGAGAACGGCGGTATTCCAAAATTTTATATTGAAGTCAATAGGTGAAAACTGATTGGCTGTTTTTGGCTCCACCCACTTGTCCTAAATTTTGACCACGGTCACCCAGTGAGTAATTGAGCCAAGTTTGGTACACCTAGCATTTAAACTGTGATAATAGCAGCAGTTTATCATTTTTCATTAAGGTCAATGGCTGAAATCTGATTGGCTGTTTGCGGCTCCGCCCACTTTTCCTAAATTTTGACCGCAGTCACCCAGTGATGCACGGTGCCAAGTTTGGGAGTTCTGGCTTTGATACTGTGAGAATTACAGCTGTTTACATTTTCTCATTGAAGTCAATAGGGAACATCTGATTGGCTGTTCTTGGCTCCACCCACTTTCCCTAAATTTTGACCGCAGTTACCCAGTGAGTAATTGAGTCAAGTTTGGTACACCTAGCATTTAAACCGTGATAATAGCAGCAGTTTATCATTTTTAATTAAGGTCAATGGCTGAAATCTGATTGGCTGTTGTTGCCCCGCCCCTTTTTGTTCCTAATTGTGAACCACAGTCACTCAGTGACTAACATTCCAAAGTTTGGGAATGCTGTCATTTATTGTGTAAAAATGGCAGCATTTTTATTTTTTTCTATTGAAAATCAATGAATGAAATTCGATTGGTTGTTGGTGGCTCCGCCCACTTTTTCTAAACTTGAAGTGGAAACCCCCAGCGACCACATTTGTGATATTCAAGGTCCCTGACATCAATACTGAGAGAATGGCAGCCTTCTTAATTTTTCCCATTAAAACCAATCAAAGAAATCTGATTGGTTGGTTTTGGCTCCACCCACTTTTCTTAATTTTAATCCCAGTCCCCCAGTGACCAACTGTGCCAACTTTGAGGAGGCTGTCATTAACGTCTAAGAGCGGCAGCAGTTAAAAAAATTCCTATTCAATTGAATGGCTGAAATTTGATTGGCTGTTGTAGACTCCACCCACTTTTTGTAAATTTTAGCCGCAGTCACCCAGTGACCCACGGTGCCAAGTTTGGGAGCTCTGGCTTTATTACTGTGAGAATTACAGCTGTTTACATTTTCTCATTGAAGTCAATAGGGAAAATCTGATTGGTTGTTTGCGGCTCCGCTCACTTTTTTGGGTCCCCAAAATAGGACAGAAAAGTCACAACACCCCATTCCCGAATAAGCTGAATGGTTTGACACCTCATTCATGGGTCTGCGACAAACTAATTATTCGATAAATTCCCCATTATAAGTCAATGGGGCAAATTTGGGGACCTCTCCTGCCCCGGGGGTAAAACTTATACCCTCGTGTGGGGTATCATCTGACACAGGTCGCAAACCTCTTCAAATGTGGTAAATTTAACGTTTCTACAAGATTCCCTCTCTGCGCTAGAATCCGTCAAAAGTTGGCCTCAATGTTAATCTATGGGACTTTTTGGGGTGGTTAATTGCCCCCGCAAGGGGCAATTAACCACCCACCCCTTAGAAAAGTCATACCACCCCATTCCCGATTAAGCCGCACGATTTGACACCTCATTCATGGGTCTAGGACAAACGGTGCGGGACTAGTTACGCGCCAAACTTTCATACGGAAGAAGAATAAAAACTAGAGAGGTACATTTCCTGAAGAAAATGTGAGTGGTGCTTGCCGTGGCAAAACTCAGGCCCCCCATATATGTTGGGTGTCTTGCCCAGTCGCCCCTGGTGCCTAGAGAGTACACAAAGTCGGTACACAAAGTCGGTAGAATCCGGATTAAACCGGTGAAATTTAAAGCCAACCAAATTTTACCATTGAAATCAATCCAAACAAACTGGCTATTTTTGGCTCCGCCCACTTTTAAAAATTTGCAACCCAGTCACCAAATGGACCAAGTTTGAGCACTCTTACATTAACAGTGTAAGAATGACAGGAATTTAAATATTCCCATTGAATAGCGTTAGGTAAAATTTGATTGGCTGTCTTAAGCTCCACCCATTTTTCTTAATTTTAACCCCAGTTACCTAGTCATGGTCAGTGCCAAGTTTGGGGCCTCTGGTTTTAAAACGGTGAGAACGGCGGTATTCCAAAATTTTATATTGAAGTCAATAGGTGAAAACTGATTGGTTGTTTGCGGCTCCGCCCACTTTTCCTAAATTTTGACCGCAGTCACCCAGTGACGCACGATGCCAAGTTTGGGAGTTCTGGCTTTGATACTGTGAGAATTACAGCTGTTTACATTTTCTCATTGAAGTCAATAGGGAACATCTGATTGGCTGTTCTTGGCTCCACCCACTTTTCCTAAATTTTGACCGCAGTTACCCAGTGAGTAATTGAGCCGAGTTTGGTACACCTAGCATTTAAACTGTGATAATAGCAGCAGTTTATCATTTTTCATTAAGGTCAATGGCTGAAATCTCATTGGCTGTTGTTGCCCCGCCCCTTTTTTTCCTAATTGTGAACCACAGTCACTCAGTGACTAACATACCAAAGTTTGGTAATGCTGTCATTTAATGTGTAAAAATGGCAGCATTTCTATTTTTTTCTATTGAAAATCAATGAATGAAATTTGATTGGTTGTTGGTGGCTCCGCCCACTTTTTCTAAACTTGAAGTGGAAACCCCCAGCGACCACATTTGTGATATTCAAGGTCCCTGACATCAATACTGAGAGAATGGCAGCCTTCTTAATTTTTCCCATTAAAACCAATCAAAGAAATCTGATTGGTTGGTTTTGGCTCCACCCACTTTTCTTAATTTTAATCCCAGTCCCCCAGTGACCAACTGTGCCAACTTTGAGGACCCTGCCATTAACGTCTAAGAGCGGCAGCAGTTAAAAAAATTCCTATTTAATTGAATGGCTGAAATTTGATTGGCTGTTGTAGACTCCACCCACTTTTTGTAAATTTTAGCCGCAGTCACCCAGTGACCCACGGTGCCAAGTTTGGGAGCTCTGGCTTTGATACTGTGAGAACAGCAGTAAAAAAATTTTACATAAACTGATTGGCTGTTTTTGGCTCCACCCACTTTTCCTAAATTTTGACCGTAGTCACCCAGTGAGTAATTGAGCCAAGTTTGGTACACCTAGCATTTAAACCGTGATAATAGCAGCAGTTTATCATTTTTCATTAAGGTCAAAGGCTGAAATCTGATTGGCTGTTGTTGCCCCGCCCCATTTTATTCCTAATTGTGAACCACAGTCACTCAGTGACTAACATTCCAAAGTTTGGGAATGCTGTCATTTAATGTCTAAAAATGGCAGCATTTTAATTTTTTTCTATTGAAAATCAATGAATGAAATTCGATTGGTTGTTGGTGGCTCCGCCCACTTTTTCTAAACTTGAAGTGGAAACCCCCAGCGACCACATTTGTGATATTCAAGGTCCCTGACATCAATACTGTGAGAATGGCAGCCTTCTTAATTGTTCCCATTAAAATCAATCAAAGAAATCTGATTGGTTGGTTTTGGCCCCGCCCACATTTCCAAACTTTAATCCCAGTCCCCCAGTGACCAACTGTGCCAACTTTGAGGAGGCTGCCATTAACCGTCTAAGAGCGGCAGCAGTTTAAAATTTTCCTATTTAATTGAATGGCTGAAATTTGATTGGCTGTTGTAGACTCCGCCCACTTTTTGTAAATTTTGGCTGCAGTCACCCAGTGACCCACGGTGCCAAGTTTGGGAGCTCTGGCTTTATTACTGTGAGAATTACAGCTGTTTACATTTTCTCATTGAAGTCAATAGGGAAAATCTGATTGGTTGTTTGCGGCTCCGCTCACTTTTTTGGGTCCCAAAAATAGGACAGAAAAGTCACAACACCCCATTCCCGAATAAGCTGAACGGTTTGACACCTCATTCATGGGTCTGCGACAAACTAATTATTCGATAAATTCCCCATTATAAGTCAATGGGGCAAATTTGGGGACCTCTCCTGCCCCGGGGGTAAAACTTATACCCTCGTGTGGGGTATCATCTGACACAGGTCGCAAACCTCTTCAAATGTGGTAAATTTAACGTTTCTACAAGATTCCCTCTCTGCGCTAGAATCCATCAAAAGTTGGCCTCAATGTTAATCTATGGGACTTTTTGGGGTGGTTAATTGCCCCCGCAAGGGGCAATTAACCACCCACCCCTTAGAAAAGTCATACCACCCCATTCCCGATTAAGCCGCACGATTTGACACCTCATTCATGGGTCTAGGACAAACGGTGTGGGACTAGTTACGCGCCAAACTTTCATACGGAAGAAGAATAAAAATAAGTTTGCAAGATAACAGTAGTGATGCTTTGCTTCGCAAGCACCACTAATAAAAGATTGTTCTGCTTTACACATTCATGCAAAATTATTTTAAATCCCTATTACCCACTTTAAGAAAAGTTTTGATATTTTTTTTACATTTATAATTTATTATGAAAATAAGCTTTAATAAAAATATAAATTATTAACACAAGGGTAAGTGCATTAAGTACAACATGGCTAACAAATTAATGGGGGATTGTAATGCATATCAAAATGTAAAAGCGTTCTTTAGAGAGTTGTTAGATTCTTAAATTGCACATAGAATTGGTGTTACTTCCCATAAGAATAATGACTTTTCAATAAGAAGTTTTATTACATACACTTTCCACTGCCACATTCACTTACACAAGATGGTTTATGATGAAACAACTTATATAAAATAAGTGCAAAGCAAAAAAAGTAAAATTATGTTTATTTTTTTCACTACTTACTTTTATAAAATGTGGGTTACTATGTAGTTGAAAAAGAGGAAGAGATACAGAGGCATGAGGAATAAATACTGTAGCTTGAGCTTTTCATACCGTGAACAGAGCAATCCTGACCATTCTGGTTCATATTTCAGAAAACAATTGTTAAGCAGCACTATTAAATGGGTTTCACGTTGAATTTGTGTCATTACATGACCTTTCCCTCTCTGGATGAACTTGACCCCATGAATTGGGAGACAGTTTTCAGATTCACACAGCTATTTCCATTTCCAACTACAAAAAAAATAGCATGCTACTTGGGCAGCCATGCTTGAACCAACAAAACACAGTTGGTGTGCTTAGTTGGTCCATCTGTCACTTACTGACCTGCAATTCCCAGTTTCCCCATCACCTCAATAAATGATATGGTATACTAGTAACTGGTATGAGGAAAGAATTATGGGATACTTTTGATAACATACAGCTATTGGACCCGTATCCAGATTTCTCAGGACCTGGGGTTTTCCAGATAAGTGATCTTTCTGTAATTTTGATCTTCATGCCTTGAGTCTACTAAAAAAATCTTATAAACATGAAATAAACTCAATAGATTTCTTTTTCCTCCAATTAGTATTCATTATATCATAGTTGGGATTAATAATGTACAAGGTACTGTTTTTTTATTACAGAGAAAACAGTCATTTTAAAAAATTGTAATTATTTGATTTAAATGGAGTCTATGGGGCATGGTCTTCCCATAATTTTCCCATAATTCTGAGCTTTCTGGATAATGGGTTTCCAGTTAAAGGGGGCCTATCACCCTAAGAATCATTCCAAATCCTTTTCTATCATGCTAGTTGAGCATAATTAACTTTGCTTACAGTATAAGCAAATATATTGTATCTTCTGTATTATTTAAATATTGTTCTCTTCAGTCTTGGAATTATACAACTTTAGCAAGAAGGCATGCTCCATTTTGTGGACACTGTTATTAAGGGAATCGTGTGTATGCACCAGAATGGGGGACCTAATGCCCATGCACAGTACCCTAGACAATTATAGAGCATATAGGGAATATAAAGAGTACAGTGACATGTAGGAAGTGCTGAATGGAGTGAAAGTAATTGACTGTCCCGCCTCTATGCCAGAAGGCAATATATGATTGACAGCACACATATTTATTACGATCAAACATTTCAGGACATCAACTACCCTTCCTCACTTGAGGAAGGGCAGTTGATGTCCCGAAACGTTTGATCGTGACCTGCGTGTCTTGAGCACCACAATAAATTTGGGAACACCCCACTTTTGACTAAGGCATTCATTTTTTCAAAGCACAGATATTTAAACACCTTTATAACAGGTATGGATGTTTACAGGAAAAAAGTATTTGGGTTTCATGATTAATTTGCAAACAACTTTCATTATACAGCTTTTTATGAGTGGGTGACAGGTCTGCTTGAACCAGTCCTATACCTGTATTATGGATGTTTTTTAATTTACTTTTCGGCAAGCATAACTTTACCTATACATTTATTTGTACCGTATATACTCGAGTATTAGCCGAGTTTTTCAGTGCCCAAAACATGCTGAAAAAATCTACCTTGGCTTATACTTAAGTCAGGGCTGCTTGCACAAAAATGATCCTTTGTACCTAGCTGATCTAAGCGGATATACGGTACCTAGCTGCGCTGACCTGAACCTGCTAGTGCTTTCTTCTGTGCACTTCGGCAGCTCACACGCATCCTCTCTTCTGCACGCCGCAGGCCGTCCAATCAGATGCCCGAAGGGCGATAGCGGAACACACGCTGCATGTGACTTCACCAGCGGCGCGATGTCATCGGCGACACACGCTTGTCTTCAACCACGCCAATTTGACAGGCCCAGGCCCTGTGGAACAGGGAAAAAATACGGTACATATAAATAAATATATAACAGCCTCCCTTTTCCAGTTATGGCAGTATCTGCAGTGCTTCTCTTGACATGAGGCAAGAAAAGCTCTGGTAGTACCGTGCCACACAATGAAAAAAATACAACTCTAACAATTCCTTTTCTTGTAAGTGATGTCAATACAAATGTACCGTATGTCAATACAAATAGATAATAAATAGATACCTGTTTTCTATTTGACTGGGCAATATGAAATAGACCACAGTTGTGGAGCCATGCATTGTGCCACATGCAGCAACTTAACTTCCACATTTTCAACCTGAAAATTAAAAGTTATGCTCTCTACATCAGCAAATCTAACCAAGGGATAATACCCTTTGGGAAGATATGGTAACTATGGGATAGCAGGTATAGTAGGGAGAGATGGTGCCTATAGTAACAGTGGATAATAGTCTCTGGGAAGACTCACTCATGCCTCAATTTTACCAGTAGCTTACCAGTAGCTGCTGCATTTCTCACCCTAGGCTTATACTCGAGTTTTCCCAGTTTTTGTAGGTAAAATTAGGTACCTCGGCTTATACTCGGTTTGGCTTATACTCGAGTATATACGGTAAGTACAAATAACTCTTTCTTGCATCAATATAATTACTTATTAATCCAACAGTGGATTGGTGTGGTTCTTTCCCTAACCATTTCCTCTTGGAAAGTGGTTAGGAAATTGTGTGTAAAACTTGTTACTGTTCCTTTAGTGCACAAGTGTCACCGTGCTTCATAGAAGAAGCACCCCCTTACTTTTTATTTGGATACAGTTCGCACCTGTCCAGTTATGAACCAGAGAGCCACGTTTAGTCATGTATTGTCTGTTTTTTTCTAAGACTGTGTGGGGTTTAAAAGTCTAAAGAAATTGATAAAAATGGAAACATACTTTTGTTCCTCTGCATTATCTCTTCTCTGGCTATAGGCAATAAAATAGTACTGTATGTATACCACAAGCCATATTCATTGCACTTGTGTTGAACAAGGTGGTATACTGTCCCTTGTAACAGTGGTGTAACAAGATGTTCATGATTCTAAAATTGAAAAAGTGGGTACACTGTACCTTTAAAGTAGCAAAAATTTACAAAAGTGTTTTTGCAGCACGAGAAAGTCTATAAAATATTGCCTGTTATTAAGAGGACTTTAAAAGTGTTCTCCATCTTTACTTGATGCAACTAACTGTAGTAGAATGGAGAAATCCTAGGAATGTATTTTGCTGATGAAACTTTAATTGAATTCCAATTCAATATAACACAAAGTTAAACATGTTCCAGATGATACTCACAGAATTATGTTAAGCAAACTAGCCTTCTAGAAAACAATGGGACTTTAGAAAACACATATGCAGAGAAGGTGCTGATTACTGAAAATAAAGGCCTGGCTGCAAAGAGGCATGTTTCATGTGACTTCTTAGAAAAGTGGTTTAAATAGAGGCAGTTTCTGTCTGTAGGTTCAATGTCAGCTTTTCTGTGCATGTGTGCATTTGTTTGAATCCAACACGCTGGTCACTCACAGAACTGGATCTATCTGTTCTGGTGATTTAGGCCTTCTTATTAGGCTCTCAAACTCTGGTCACTCACAGGGCTGGTTCTTCCTGTTATGGTACTCTATGCTTTCTTATTAAGCTCTCAAACTCTGGTCATTCACAGTACTGTATCTATTTGTTATGGTTGTTCTATGCCTTATTAGGCCCTCAGAATCCATTCAGTTGACATGCCGACCTAATATAGAGTAAATAGCCTCCTCTAAATAATCAAGATCAATTGGTTGTTTAAGCCAGATACATGGGCACATTTTTTTTGTTGCCAGGGTATACTGTATGTTTCTACTGTTTGCATGAGACATTTCCCATTAGTATGGAAGCTTTAGCAGAAAGAGGTCATTGTATACAGGCTATGCTTACCGTAATAATTCATAATAATAATTAAGGTTGTTATATATATATATATATATATATATATATATATATATATATATATATATATATATATATATATATATATATATATATATATATATATATATATATATATTAGGGATGCACTGAATCCACTTTTTTGGATCCCCCAAATCCTTTGTGAAAGATTCGTACGAATACCGAACCCAATCCGAACCCTAATTTGCATATGCAAATTAGGGGTGGGAAGGGGAAACATTTTTTACTTCCTTGTTTTCTGAAAAAATACATGATTTCTCTCCCTGACCCTAATTTACATATGCAAATTAGGATTAAAAAGGCCTAATCCTGGCCGAATCCCGAAATACATAGGTAAAATGACCAGCAAAAAGAAATATCATTCTATGTGTAAGGTGTCATAGTCATTTACGAGGGGAGCTGCAAGAGACAAGCACAAGATAATGTGAGTAGAAGAGGCTAAATTAGGGCTGAATTATTGGAGTTTAGAATGAAAGGAATTCCATACGATCTCTTAGTCCATATCCAGACATGTTGGTATTTCTGACCTGGTGCAGTCCTTTCTTAGTCCACATAATTAACCATAAATCCAAGGCCCAGGTTTAGTCCATTCTTCAGAGAATTGAAAGTTTCTGTTAATTTGTATTCCCACACTTTTCTTTCATTATCTGTTTTAAAATTGCCCTTAAGAACCAAAATTCTTAAATCCTTTATGGAGTGATGAGGGCCATTGAAATGATTTCCTATTGGTGTGTCCAGTTTATCATTGGTTATAGTGAATCGGCTGTGTGTATTTCTCTTTCTCAGACTTTGCCCAGTCTCTCCTATATACACTATAGTCCCCCTGTTATGCATTTAATGCATTGTATTAAGAACACCACATTGGAAGAACAGTTGTAGTGACCATGGATGCTGTAATCCTCTAATGTGTCAGGAATTGGTATTTTGTCTGATGTCAGGATGTGTGGGCAGGTTTTGCAGTGTTTTTTTTTTTGCCACAGGGGTATGTTCCATATTTGGTTGGGTGCAATAAGGCACTTCTTGTTATTAGTGACTTTGGGAATATGCTTTTGAGCCTCTCGTCCTTATGAAGTGTATCTTGTAGATCTCTGGCTATTTTTCTGAGGGTCCTTAGTTGTGGATTGTATGTGACCAATAGGGGAACCTGATTTATTTCAGTGATCCCCAACCAGTAGCTCGTGAGCAACATATTGCTCTCCAACCCCTTAGATGTTGCTCCGAGTGGCCTCAAAGCAGGAGCTTATTTTCAAATTCCGGCTTGGAGGCAAGTTTTGGTTGATTAAAAACCAGGTGTACTTCCAAACAAAGCCTCAGTGTAGGTTGACAATCTACATAGGGGCTACCAAATGGCCAATCGCAGCACTTATTTGGCACCCCAAGAACATTTTTCATGCTTGTGTTGCTCTCCAACTCCTTTTACTTCTGAATGTTCAAAAGATTTGGGATCCCTGTTGTAGAAGGTGACTTCTGGGAATCCTGGTGGCTGCATAAATATATTGCTCTACAATCATGGGGTTGTAGCCCCCTCTTGATGAAGTCTGCTTTGAGTGTTTTGAGGTGGTGGTTCCTTTCAGCGGTGTCTGAACATACGATTATACATACGATTGTATCGTAAAGCCTGGCTGTAGATTGTGGAGTGTTTAGTGTGGTCAGGGTGATAGCTGTCATACATTAGATATGAAGGTTTGTCCTTTGGCTTTCGATATATGGTGGTATAAATAGTATTTTTCCTGATGTGAATGGTTCTGTCCAGAAAGTGAATGTGAGTGGGAGAGTAGCTAATTTTAAAATTGATAGTTGGATGAAAGTCTTGAAACTGAATAAGTTCTTGTTCACTATCTGTCCAGATTATGAATATGTCACCTACAGTATATAGCGGAGGTATGTCAAAGGCTTGGTGTTGCAGGTGGAGAGGAAGTCCTCTTCTAGTTTTCCCATGAAGAGGTTGGCATACTGGGGTGCAAAGCGTGTACCCATACTGGTTCCCATGAATTGCAGAAATACTTCCTGGCCGAAAAAGAAGCAGTTGTGTGTTAATGTAAACTTAATCAGTTGTACAACTGCTTGGGATAGTAGATCATGCTTTTCCAGAAAGGTTTTGCAGGCATCTATACATCCTTGTGTGGTAGTTGAATGAATAAGACATTTTACAAAATGCATATATGTCAAGTGTTTCTTCAATTAAAAAGGATCATTTTGTTAGTACTAGTTATAAATCATATGCACATTTAGCTGTACATGTTGATTTATTGCCCACATGTAAAACATCTGTAGCTACTTTAATAAGTTAGCGGTTCATATTGCTTTCCTCTGAAGTGCATGGCTGGAGCACTTCCTGGTTTTTGACATGTCTGACGTCATCGTGTTTTGGCGCAAGTTTTACATATTTAAAGGTACATCTGCCTTTTACAAGTTACCCAAAGTAGGTCTGTTCTGATAGTTCCTGGGTGCTATATCTAGGGATCAGTTTACTAAAGCGTGGTAAAAATATTCGCACAAAATGTAGCCAAATTTTCGCCAAATATGTTTTTGCCAGTTTACTAACCTGCGGTAAATATAAATTTGCGAATTTTCTTGTGCAAAAATATGTTTTCGGCATTTATCGCATGAAAATAACATACACATTAACGCCTGGTTTACTAAACAGTGAAATGTGTGAAAGACAAAATTTACGCAACATTATTCACAAAATTTTACTGCCACCTACGTTTTGGCTTCTGCTTCTATCTGCTGCAACACAGCAGTTTCAGCTCAGAGGAGTATTATTTGCAGTGGGCATGACAGTCCGAAGATTTGTCAACCTCTACGCTTTTTTGGTTTCATTGTGATTGGCTACATTAAAGTGTGCATTTCTATGAAGCAAAGAGATTGACTGGTATGATTTCTTGTACAGTGCTACGCAATATGTTGGCGCTATATAAATACATGTTAATAATAATAATATTATTCTATTGGCAGAAGGGTTTATATGATGCATACATGTTTGATGTTACTCTGGTAATGTTGTTGGATGGTATAATCATCAGTCAATAAAGTTTATGAGTTTTGAAGATGAATTTCTGGCCATAAATGTCACAGTAAAAATTTCCATAATAACCGCCATAAAACAAGATTATTTTATAGCATGAATATTCGCAAAAACTTAATTTGTCACCAGAAAATTTGCAAATCGCTAAAATTACCGCTAATGTAAGCTGGTTCGTTAATGTAGTTACCGCATGTGACCACAATGTCTTCTGAGCACATCACTGTTTAGTAAACGTAGTCGATGTGAATATTCTGGCGGAAAAATATTCTCAGCGATAACATGCGGAAGTCAGATTTACCACATTTTAGTAAACGGACCCCCTAGTCTGTAATTCCTTGTTTGACCATGCCTGACCCTAATTCTTGTCCTGATTGCTGCCTGTCCTGACTCTTGCCTGTTTTCTGAACATTCTTCCGGATCCTGACTTGTACACGCTACCTTTGTAATACGACATGGCCTGTTACCTTGATTACACTTCTGTCTCTTTTTGTACTGTGCTGCATGATTTGGTATTTTGACTCGGCCTGTGACCCCGACTACCTTCGGGGAAAAAAAGGAAATTGCCAAGTTGGAGTACTGTATGTATGTCCCATGGCCAACATGATTATGCTCAGCAAAAAAAGAATATGAAGGTGTGAACAGAATGAACATTCTCAGATTGATGTGCACATTTATTTCATGTGCAATTTAGCGTGAATAATGAGACAGAATAATACTGATGAACATTAATACTTGCTGACAGAGATGTATAGTGCACAAGCATAACAATATCCTTTCAATAAAATCTGTTATGACAGTTGAATTATTTCTCCCTTGAGATAACATGCGAGTGTTTGTACTTTGAACTGCCTATGAAGCCTTCTAAAACGGATAAAATGAACGCTTATTAGGGATTAATGAACACTTTTTATAAAGTTATTCCCACTAGATATTTTTAATTCCTCTTTTAGTGTTTTGGGGAACTTTTTCCTACTTCTGTTTTGAAAAATAAAACCCTTGGAGAGATATGGGATCCCCTGTACACCCTGCAGTTTGGCACCCTTATACTGCTATGTGTATAAGACTAAGAAAGGACATGTTCAAGTGAGCAAAACAATTGTATAACTACTATTCAGTACTGTTACTTCTACACTGAAAATGGTACATTATCTGCCACCAAGCTTAAAAACATTGTGAAGTTGTAAAACTTTATGTAGGTATTATTATGTGTTTTGGTATACTGAAATAGCTCAGTTTTTTTGAATAACCTCTTATGAAGTAGACTGTGCATTTGGCCGCTTATGTGTGTAAGCACTTTACAAACAGTTTTAAATTCAATTACAGTTTTAAATTCAATTACATTAAAAGGCTCTTTTGTGATCATACAAATGAGAGCACAAACCTTGACTACTAAAAAAAGTTTGTACTCTAAATAAAGTTGTTTGCGAATTAAACAGCTGGCAATAGTGCCATGCAATAAATACATTGTACTTTTTGCACAAATATAGCTGGACAAATTAATTCTATTCATGGCAATGCAAATTACTGTGCAGAAAAGATGCTGCCAAGAAGAAAACATTATATACTGGAGACAACTGTAAAAGCTTACAGAAATCTATTTTTATAAAGTTCAGGTATTACATTGTTGGCAACAGTATTTGCAGGAAAGTGGAAATGGGATTTAAATATTAAAGCACAACAATTGAAAACTCTTGGTTTACTACCAAGATTATTAATGACTTGTGTTTTGCCAAGTCAGGTATTGGGATAGAGCTCTTGTTTTAGATCAGGGCTTAAAAAACAGTGGCCCCTTAGATGCTATGAATGCAACTCCCATTCCTCCTATTCAAGCATTAATTGTTAGAGGATTCCTGCTTTTGTAGTTTAACACCAGCAGGAGTTTGTTGAATAGATGTCTTGAGATGTGTAGAGGCCACAAATATTATGTTGTAGATATGGACGGGCAAGCAAAGGCCTTACAGTCTCAAATATATTGCCGAAAATGGTACCAATTAGCGATGAGCCAACTTTTTCACTAGGCATGGATGTGCAGTGCAATTCTGCAGCAGCGACAAACAACTCACTAAGGAAAAAACTTAAGAAAAGATGCCCATTGACTATTGGAGTGAGAAAAAATTGTTGTGTGCGTAAAAAATTGGCGCATGTAAAAAAAATCGTCACCTATTGACTTCAATGTGTTCCGCAAATTTTTCTGTGAAACAGGAAATATTCGCTCATCACTATCACCAATGTTCATGAGTGGAGGAGCACAGGATATTGAAAGCTATGAAGACAAAATTGTTGCAGAGACAAAATATTCGCTGTAAGAAAAATGCCCATTGACTTTAATGTGTTTGGAGTGAGCAAAAAAAACTTGTCACCTATTGACTTCAATGCGTTTTGCAAATTATATCGCCGTTATGCGATATGTTGGCCTATACGGCTCCGGGCAACTTGTGTTGTCCTGCCCACATATTGGAGACGGCATGGACATGTTATGAGGTAAATGATGTATTTGGATTGGCAGGAAATATGACTCTTGATGGTATATTGAATCTTGGTGGTGAAGGATGAGAAAGTGGATGTATTGGTAACAAAAGGGGAGGCTAAACAACGGGAATGGTTACAGGAATATGATCCAGGTGTAAAGGGAATAGGTCCTACTGGATTGTTATAATTCCTGTCACGTAATTTGCTAGGGGCTAAGATGTTGCGCAAACTGGGTGCTCGTCTGTATGTAATTAGAGGTTTTGTAGGTAACAAGGGTTTAAGGGAGGGGTCCTGGAGTAGGATCTCCCAGCGGTTGTTCAGAATAGTCCTAATGTTCTGATGTTCCTTGGTGAATTGTGTGATGAACCGGATAGGTGGGTTGATAAGCTATAAATCTATAGCTAATCTAGAAAAGTATAAACATATAATATATATACACATCCATATGGAACTGAAAGGTGTGCCTTGGTGCTGGTAAATATAGAAGCAGAGTAACAGTACCACACTCAACAGGAGACTTGTGACATACGTGTTTATTGAAAAAAAAATCCAATGTTTCAAACACTGGGGGGTTATTTATCAAAATCCGAATTTATCTCATTATTTTCTGAAATATACTATGACCAAATCCTCACGGGTTATTTCCCCTTATTTAGCAATACATTTTCCCATTTTTCCAAAAATTTCCTCTGCAGGAAAAAATCTGTAAAATCGTATGAAAATTTGAATCGTAAGAATTTTCGGATTTTCTGCCCAAAAACTCCTAACTGTGGTTATCTGGATAAAGGGTTTTTTTTTTAAGTTGGTATAGGATTGTTTTGTCTTGAGATAGACAAAGTATTAATGATATGTTAGTTGGGATCCAGTACAAGGCACTGTTTTATTACAGAGAAAATAAAATAATTGTTTTTACATTTTTATTAGTTGATTAAAATGAGCTCTATGGGAGTTGATTTACCTGGGTCTTTCTGGATAATGGGTTTTCAGAAAAGAGATCCCATATCTATATTGAGATTATGTTTATAGACTTATGTTCACAAATTGTTCTATATTACTGAAATATTTAAAAAATGATATAAGTCCCAAAGCTTCTTCAAGTAAAAAATATTAATTTATTGTAGTACATATTTAAAAGAAATATAACTGGTACATACTACCCCCCATATCCCACCTTACGCGTTTCGCACCCTCCGGCGCTTAGTCATAGGTGTATCCTATGACTAATATATATATTTCTTTTAAATATGTACTACAATAAATTAATATTTTTTACTTGAAGAAGCTTTGGGACTTATATCATTTTTTGATATAAACTTTTCTATAATTGATAGCCCTTTTGAACTGGGGCGAGTCCCGTGGGCTTGGTTGGATAATTATATGGACTGCCGACTTTGTATAAAACTATTTTACTGAAAACCAATATTCTCTTCTTTTTTTTTCTTTCACAGCATGCATGTTCCGGTACAATGGAATATCTTTTGTCTACCTCATCTACCTCTTGCTTATACCTTTATTTTCGGAGCCTACCAAAATAACAATGCAAGGTAAGAATTATTTGTATACCCAGAACCTACTGTATAGGAGGCCAAAAAACAAAAATTACCACATGAGGCAGCGCATTAAGCGTAAGATGAAAAAATGGATATCTGTTTCAGAATACTTATTTAAAGGGGTGGTTCACTTTTGAGTTTACCTTTAGTATGTTATAGAATTCTAAGCAACTTTTCAATTGGTCTTCATTATTTATTTTTTATAGTTTTATAATTATTTGCCTTTTTCTTCTGGCTCTTTCCTGTGTTCAAATGGGCATCACTGACCCACCTAAAAAACAAATACTCTGTAAAGCTACTAATTGCTACTTTTTATTATTCTTCTTTCTAGTAAGGTCCTCTGCCAGTCATATTCCAGTCTCTTATTCAAATTAATGAAAGGCTGCTAAGGTAAATTGTCCATTAGCAACCAGATAACTTGACATGTAAATTGAAGAGCTGCTGAATAAAAAGCTAAACAACACAGAAACCACAAATAATACAAAATGAAAACCAGTTACAAATAGACTCAGAATATCACTCTCTACACCAGTGATCCCCAACCAGTATCTCACCAGCAACATGTTGCTCCCCAACCCCTTGGATGTTGCTCCCAGCAGCTCAAAGCAGGTGCTTATATTTGGATTTCTGTCTTGGAGGCAAATTTTGGTTGCATAAAAACTAGGTGTACTGCCAAACAGAACCTCAGATAGGCTGCCAGTGTACATAGGGGCTACCAAATGGCCAATCACAGCCCTTATTAGGCATCACCCTAACTCTGTGTTGCTCCCTAACTCTTTTTACATTTAGATGTGGCTCATGGATAAAAAAGGTTGGGGACCCCTGCTCTACATCATACTAAAAGTTAATGCAAAGGTGAACAACCCCTTTAAAGGAGAAGGAAAGTATAAATCACTGGGGGATTGCCAAATATTAGCCACCACCCAGGGATTGTAATCACTTACCTAATATCTCAGGCTGGCGCTTCTGTTAGCAGGAAACTGCATCAGCTGTGGGTACTTTTCAGTGAGCACCATGAACCTGCTTCTTCCTTCTTTGGGTGGGTGCTCATGCTCAGTAGAGTGAAAAGCTGAACTTTAACAAAAAAGCCATTTTTATAACTCTACTGCACATGCTTCTGTCTGGGGGGACTGAAGAAAGACAAATTGGAAGAAGAACCCTGGGTAAGCTATTTTCTGCTAACAGGTGCAGGCCCAGAGTATTGGGTAAGTGATTACAATCACTGTGTAGGGTCGTACCTAACGTGCACAATGTAGTAATAGAAACAGAAATACAATGGCAAAGACTATGGACTTGTTAAAGGGGCAGTATACACCCTTAAACAACATAAAATTATTGCTTGTACCGAAAATATACAATGGAAACATATGTGTTTTTTGTTTTTTGTTTTTTCTTGAGCTAAACAGGGCACACAGGGACATTAAAGCTACTCCACGTTACTCCATGTAAGGTACATAATAAGTTTACCAATGTAGATGCAATGCATGCGAATCCCTGTATACATGGGGTTGCAGCCAGTTGTATCTTCATATTTTTGTTGGTGGAGAAACATATTGTGTACTGTTAGCCTAAAACAATTGTATTTACAGAGTCTGATATTTGTGATGTAAGCATGTGCCCTGTTGCCCTGTTTCATTTTGAATGGCTGCTTCCTTGTGACTACACAGCAGCTTGTTGGGGTGTAATCATATACATAAAAGATCCATTAAATGATAAGTATTTAGCTTAATTTGGACAATCTTTTTTTAAAAAGTGTTTCATTGGTATAAAACAAAGAACATTTGTCGTAGTGTCTGTACTGAAGCCATGCCTCTGAGATTTGTTTTCAGTAACATCTAAGAAAAAGACAGTTAAAGAGGACCCATCACCCAAAACTTTTTAATAGTTTTTGTATTATTTGCATTTTTCTGCTGACAATTTCGAGCTCTCAAATGGGTGTCAATGACCCGAGCAGCCAAAAACTATTGCTCTGTGAGGCTTCAATGTTACTGTTTTTATCACCTTTTTTCTTTCTATTCAGGCTTATCCTATTCATATTTCAGTCTCTCTGATTGGATTTGAACCCTAGCAACTAAATAAGTGCTGAAATTGCAAACCTGAGAACATCAGAACAAAAATATAAAATAAAGAAGTTGTACACTGTCTCAGAATATCACTCTCTGCATAATGCTAAAAATTTTAAGGTGAACAACCCCTTTAAGATATTTTGTAAATGCATAGACATTGAGAGAAGGTCTGATGCAACCTGGAAAGAAATTTCAAGAGAACAGGTACAGCTTGTATGTCTGTGTGTGAAGGGATAATTAATGAGGTATAATAAAGTATAATTTTATGCCTTTATCAAAGGTTTTCCTAAGCTTTGTGCTGTGTACATATTTCTTATTTGCTAGATGTTAACTGTGTATGAGCAGCTTTGTTTCATTCATAAAATACCTGTATTAGCTCGCAGGGAACAAGAAAGTGGCAGCAAATTTATAATGATGAATGTGTGACTGTGACCTGTCTCAGCTTATATAAAATGTTACTATTTGTATATACTGTACCTATTTTATACACCCCAGCTTCCTATTTTGTTCTGCATGCCCTTAATTCGGTCTTTAAACATTGTTTTGCTCTATATAAGCATATCCTGCTTTGAACACTGAAAAAATATTAAAGGGTACCTGTCACCTGCAGTTGTTTTCTCCATAAGAGGTGCGGGCTAATAATAAAAAATAGCCCTCGCTATAGCCCCAGAAAACATAAATCTATGCAATTTTGCAATATACATTCATACATACATTTTCTATGGTTTTTACATTTTTTGTATATGTTTTGCAATTGAAAGCAGTGTCTGCCCCTTTCTATTCTCTGCCCTGATGGCTCAGACATTGTAAGACAAGGCAGCTGATCAACAGACCTGTCTTTGATGGGGTACTAAGATTTTTAAAATTAACAACCAGGAGTTAGGCAAATGCTGCTTTCATTAGAAATTATTTTTACCAATAAGTTTTATAGCATTTTTTTTAATAAATGTGTATTGGAAATTGCTTAAAATAATGTTTTCTGTTATTAGGCAATTTTTTTTTGGGGGGGGGGCTGACTTGCCCTCTAAATAAAAATTAACAGTGTATATTAAATTATATATACTGTCGGAACTGTTCATTGCATTAAACCCAGACATGGCAGTATACTAGACAGTATACTAAAGTATACTTTATGTATATACATACCTCCCAACTGTCCTCTTTTTAGAGGGACAGTCCCTCTTTTGACAGCTCAACCCACAGTCCCTCGTTTGTACTGGAAAGTCCCTATTTTCTCTGCACTGAACAGCCAGAAAAAGAAACAATGTTTCTAACTTAATTGACTTTTAGCAGAGAGCCCAGAACAGCCACAGCAGAAAATAAGATACTTTTGTAACAATTTTGAGATAAGCAAATAAGTAATTGTGACAATATAAGATAACAGGTCCCTTGGGAGCAGTTGGACTCAAAGCTTAAACGGCAATTCACCTTCATTAGCAAAACTGTAATAACTGAAAACAAAAAAACAGAAATATGTTCAAACTTTCATAACCTGCCAAATAAACATGGTAATTAGGGGATGTGGCCACAAAAAATGGGCATGGTCAAAAAAATTTTACCCTTACATAATGTTTTCTACCTCTTCTATTTTGCTTGTTCTCACACAGCCCCTTATTAAAATACATTTTTTTTTTTTTACAATTTTTATTCTCTTTTCCATTTCCTAAATAGTTGTTAATAATAAATAATAGTAGGAACTTGTAGTAGAGAAAACAATCACAAATATGAAAATATATATTTTGATATCTAAAATGCTAAATTGCTTGGTGTATGTCTTTGGTCTTGAGGCATTATTAATATTAATGTGTGATATGCTTATAAAATGTATTTTGGTTAGCCACATTGTACATTGGCTAAGGGCTGCTTCGGAGACCTCAGTGACATGTACAGTGGTCAGCATTAGCAGTAAAGCTTTCATTTCACTAAGCAGTTTTATCTATTGTTGTTTTTCCTTCTGATTCTCTTGAAACATATGGTAATGTGCTTATACCGCCAGCTATGTTACCTGTTCTCCTTTATAAATATGGAAAAAATGTAAATATCGATAAACGCACATTCCCTGGTCCCCTGTTTCACCAAATAATTTAGTATTTAAGCTCATGCATATATTTTGCAAAACATGGTTTTTTAGTTTTAAAATTATGATCATAAAATTGATAAGCCACCATACCACGTCCTTTATACTCTAGTTGCCTAGTAATCTACCCAGCTTCTGTTTTCTGTACACATGTCTTTACTTATGCCAGTATTTCAAAACAGCAAAACAGACAACCATACATTAGGGTTCGTTCTTTAAGGGAAACTATTTTATAGAAGCTTCAGCATATTGTAGACACTTTCTAAATACAATCAATTAAATATTCTGCATTGTTTCTGAAATAATCAAGTTTATTTTCACTATCCCTCTGTTTCTCTTTATTCTCTCTTCATGCGGGAGTTGGGTGTCAGATATTCATTCAGGGGGGCTTCCTTTCCTAGCAAATGAATTAGAGCTCACTCAAATAACTGATTCTAGCACAAACAACATCTAACAAAATAACTGCCTTTTGCACACATCCTGCATGTAGAGAGACAGGAAGTCTGGTGATTTTAATAGAGTGAGCTCTAATGCATCTTCTAGCAAAAGAAGCCCCCTATAAGATATATTGGATAACAGTCAATGACACCCAACTGCTGCATGAAGACAGAATGAAGAGAAACAGAGAGGAATAGTGACCATAAATTTGATTATTTCAGAAATAGTACAGAATATTTAATTGATTCTGAAGCTTATATTACATTTTCATTTGTGC
Source organism: Xenopus petersii (assembly GCA_038501925.1). Lineage (NCBI taxonomy): Eukaryota > Metazoa > Chordata > Amphibia > Anura > Pipidae > Xenopus > Xenopus petersii. The sequence goes on from CM076683.1 coordinate 94,694,763, forward strand.
AATAGTTTTAAATAGCTTTTAAATATTGAATTTATTTATAGTAGTATAATAATTATATTATAGCCTATTGCCTCTATCAGTAACATAGTAAGTTAGGCTAAAAAAAGACAACTGGCCATAGACGCAAAGGTACAGTCGTATGAAACAAAGATTTGTACGATTTTCAGATCTTGTTTGGAGTATCCCAACATTCTTCATACCATGCAATTCAGTTGATCAAAAGATTTATGTAGTCTACCAATAAGATCTCAGCATGTATTGCCTTACGATATCAGTAGGTGAGTGTCACTACTATTAGTTGGATATGCCATTTGTGCAATTGTTCCGCTTTTAAAAATTATTTTTATAACTTTGCAGGTGTTTGAATTCTTTTGCATTCACCTAAAAAATCTGGCACCACCAGAAAATACACTACCAGACCTAAAAGAGTTCTTCCACATCCAGAATGGTGGACAAACCATAGGCTAGTATAATTTGTGATGACTCGTGATGTGCTCCAACAAACAGAGCCTCTGTCCACTGGTGACTTACTATGGACAAGCATGCACAATGTATAATATACTGAACATAAGTCCCAAGAGCACTTATGTGGTAAGGATACAAGGCTAATATTCCTGCAGGTAACTATACAGAGAATATGCTAGTTATCTGCCATGTCATACTGGCAACTGGCTACAGTGCAGAAATTCTATAAGTAGCCTCCAACTGCTGCTAATTGGCCGCTGCCGCATCCCGTGCTAGATCTGTTTATTATCCTTGATAGATGTAATGTGTTTATCATGTGAAAAGTATATTCCAAAGTGTTAGCAGGTTAAGAAAGGCCATAAATATGTTACACCCCCACACTACCTATTTTTAAACAGTAAACTATTTTTTTATGTGTCTCGTCTAACACACCTCGCAGTTGCAAAACTGTTTCTATGAAAGCACTCTCAGCAAGGCAGTGATAGGGTATGCTTAATTATTCATCTTAATGCTTAGTCCCCTAAGGGTTTGCAGGCTATTATGACCAGTAATGTAAATTACACGTTAGCAAAATAAAAACTGTAGGAGGAAGGAGAGTGTTTACATGAGTCAATTGGGCTAAAGATGGTTAAGTATGAGCATGATGGAGCTTTTTACAGGAGTTACAGATTTGAACCTGGAGCCATATGTTACACATCAAATATTTACTACACAGACCTTCAAAAGAGCTTTTAAGAGTTTAGTCTATTCCTGTATATTAGTACTGAGCAGATACTGTATTTTTACTTGCTATAAGTGTATGAGATATGCTCTCACTTTATTCATGTTAAATATTCACCTTTCTTGAATGTGACAATATATTGAAACAGGGCAGTTTCATTTCTGTCTAAAATAATCATACTCAATATTCTTTAAGAATTCCTTGTGTCCCCCCAATTGTTAATGTATTGTAAGTTACATGATTGCAGAATGGGGGGGGGGCTGTGCATGGGACTAGTAGGTAAATCTATCCTGCTTGGGGGTTGCAAAGCATTAGGCTATGTGTGTAAAATGGATGTATGTACAGTATATGTGTAAAGTACTTTCTGCATTAAGTGCAAAATATAGCCACAGTGTTTTTAATTGAAACAAGGGTGTGTATGCATGGGGGCACTTGCCCCCCCCCCCGGACTTGTACTTTATAATAAAGGATATTCAATTGTGTATAAATATTGTCTTGTTCTTTTTTTATATAATTACATTTCTTAAAATTATCATCAAGAGCCTGCAATAAGCTTGTAAAAGGCTTACATCTTATGGTCAGCACCCCTTCAAATAATGGACCATCCCAATGCCTATTCTACTGCTCAGAGCAGCAGCCTGGATTTAGCTCTGACCCTTCCCTCTGTGAGACTGTTCCGCAATTTGTTGAGGAATCACAGTAAAGAATCTCCTCCAGATGAAGCAGCTTCTTTTCCAGGGCAGATGAGTGTGAATCTGTTGTGTTAAGCTGTGTTAAGATGTTTGTGTGCATCTATGTCTGTGTGTAAAATGAACTGTTAGTGTTAATGTGTGTAAGGGCAACTGTGTGTAAGAAGCTCTGACAAACTGTGTGTGTGTGAGTAATAGAGACTATTACGAACCTGTGTACAGCTGTGTAACTACATTCATTATTCAATCTTATAGGTAAAGGTTGGCTGTGGGTTTTGCCTCAAAGCACAAACCCCTACAGTTCCTTGCCCTGCTGTTCCATTGTATCTATCCCCCACCTATCCATGACCTCACTCTATTCACTCTCAGTCTTTTTTTACTCTTTCCCTTCTCATTCTGCTGAGTTACCCCCGCACTCACTTCTCTATCTCTAATAACTCTCTGCCTCACTCTATTCACTCTCCTCTTTTACCGTTTCCCTTCTCATTCTGCTGAGTTACCCCCACACTCACTTCTCTGTCTCTAATAACTCTCTGCCTCACTCTATTCACTCTACTCTTTTACCCTTCTCATTCTGCTGAGTTACCCCCTCACAGGCCCGGCCTGGCAATCTGTGAGTTCTGGCAAATGCCAGGGGGGCTGCTGTTAGGTCCAATAGAAACTCACTACTTAGTGGGCTGGTGGAGGACTATTTGGGCCTCTGTGTACTTGGAATGCCAGGGCCTATTATGACCCCCAGTCCAGACCTGCACACTCACATCTCCGTCTCTAAAAGCACTCTGACTCCCTCTATATAACTGTATAGATAGAAATATCTATAATATTATAATATATATTTTTGCACCTCCCTCTCCTGCTCCTTTCCTGTATCCACCTCATGGATTGTTTGTAGATGACTCTTATCTTACCCCTTCTGCTACTCTGCGAACAGGGCATCTTTCCCCTTGACTGAAATAAAAAGGAATAAACATAGATTCTAGGCTAGTGACATTTTGTGCACAACCTATTCCTGCTGTTGTTACTCTACTTTATGTACAGTATAATCCCTATTTTATTATTACCAAGTATTTTTAGAGCACCAACATATTGCGCAGCACTGATTTTACATTTTTCAGGGGACCAGAAAAAATAGTGAAGTCAGGGAAATGTATTATGCATTGTTTATGGGTGAGCAAGCTTTAGGCAACACTGAAGACCATGCTAGTGTCCACGGGGTTAATTGATCTTTGGGGTGGACGGTGATTAAGTTCTGGGAAATGTCTGAACTGTGAGTCATTTTGTGAAACTCAGGTAGTGGTTAGTTGACAGTTTGTTGTTTGTCTCCAGCATGCCTAAGAAAAGTGTCATTTCTGCAGATGGGTTTGGTTTAGTTATTTTAAAAGAATGTTGCTTAAAAGACAGCTATTTTGAAATAAAGTATTTTTTTGGCAATCAATATGTGGCACTGTATAAGCAAGTTTTAGGTTTCAAACTAATTAAAAAATGTCATTGAAAAAATATAATGACATTTAAAAAATCCATCCAAATCGGCTGGTTGAATAAATGATGGGAAAGGAAGCTACTGAAGGTGTGTTCAGATTTTGCAGCATATGTGGCCTTTTATTGCAGTAAGTTCAAGTGTGTTTCTTATATGGGCACCCTATAGATTCATGAGTGGCAGGTGCTTTAATAATGACAGAGTAGCTGTAATATAAAAACATTACCATTTTAGCTATTATAGCTGTTACAGCAATGCTATAGAATTAATTTATTTGTTTACTCAGCCTACAATAAAGACTGAGTGGTATTGATTTTGTATTTATAGGATATGTTCATCTTCTCTCAATAGTTCTTTTTGGTAAAAGGGCAGTTTTGTATACATATTTTTATTGCATATATAACACACAAATAATAGTAAGCATCAGAGAAATCCATTGATGTAGAACAATGCATATCCTCAGTTACAACCATTTATCACCTGGGAAATGCTACGTTCCCAGTCTTACTTGCTATGTGACTGCACATTGATTTGAGTAAAACCCATTGAGCCTAATGGGCATCAGTGGTGACATTCCTACAGATCTTTTGTCTACACACTTGTGGCCGTGCCCTTGATTCCCAGGTACCAACATGAAGATCTTGCTCCTCCCAAGCAAATTGTGATCAGGTGACATCTCACATGTGACCTTGCTGTGAGGAAGTCAACCAACTATATTGTACACTGTCCCCACAATAAACAATAAATAATCTAAGAACAATAAGAAGAAATGTCAACTCCAAACCACTAATGAGGAGTGGCCCTTTATGATCAAACAAATTACAGATTACGAACTATGGCTCACTGTGGTCAGCTCCTAAATCCTAGTCCTACTTATTTATTCCTATGCTGTATACCAGGTTATGAAATGATGGCCAGTTTGGTGAGTTTAAAATTGGACTTCTGCTACAAAAACACATAAAAAACCCAGCTACTGAAGTACAACAAAACCAGGGATGTGGGATTGTTATCTCTTATCTGGAAACCCATTATCCAGAAAGACCAACTCCAATATATTTTAAGCAACGTAGTAATTTTTGTTTAATTACTTTAATTTTTGCTGAAATAATAAAACAACTTGTACTTGATGGTAACCAAGCTGCATAAATGCATATTGGTTGCAAAACAATTCTTTTGGGTCTATTTAATGTTTAAATATTTTTAGTGGACAAGATATGGAGATCCAAATTATGGAAAGATCCCATATCCAGGAAACCGCAGGCTCTGAGTATTCTGGTTAACAGAACCCATATGTGTATTTCACTTATTACTGTAAGTTCTTACATGTGTTGTTTTCTTAAAGGGCACCTGTTGGGTAAAAAAGTTATCCCCAGAGAGAGCCTGCTTTCCGGTTGGGCATAATAGTAGTTTGTTTTGTTTTTTAAAATGCCCACTGCCAGGGCTATGCTATCCGCACCGGGAGGGGCCATGTCCGGTCACTCACATGCGCATAATGAAAATGTGCCACAAATTGCTCATTATGCGCAATGGAAAATACACATTCTCCTGAATCCAAAATGGCTAAATATGTCTATGTACCTTCATCTTTCAAAACCTTGCTAAAGTTATCAGTTTTGATGATATTTCTGAAAATCACCTGAAACCATTTTATAGTATCTTGTCACCCAGAAAACCTTATATACTAAGATCACACTGTCTAAAATTGAACTCAAGAATTTTTCTGAATAGTTTGCTACTCAATATGTATAGATTTACCAAAAGTTGCTTATGGAGACCATACAAGTAAAACAGTGTATATGGTTTTCTTAAGATCCCCTAACTCCGTGATCCCCAACCAGTGGCTCGGGAACATGTTGCTTGCCAATTGTAGGAAACATTTACATGGTATGAAAAATAGGCTTTACATGTCCTTTAATGTTTGGTCAAAGACGCCGCTGCAGAGTGAAACTGACTGTCAAAGAAACTCTGACTGCCAAAGGTATCTGCTTGGCAGGCAATGGGTTAAAAAATATCAAACCCTAAGCATTTATATAGTCACATGTTCCACAGAGGTTCACATTTTTTCATTCATTCACAATATTGTATATTGTTGGTTTAAAAGTGTATATTATTAAATTTGTTCTGTGTATATACAACTTTGGAAGCAAGGGTTATAGATTTAAAATGTGGGAAAATGACATACACAGAAGTTTTCTATAAATACTGGGAAGGCCCGAGGGAGCTGTAATCAAACCTAAAACTGCAGCAACTTATTTTGCATTGGATCTGTCTCTGTCTAGGAAGGCAAACATTTTCAAGACCATTAATTGCTTATCTGGCAGTAAAAGCAACAGCAACAAATGTTTTTTCCCCTTGGTAGTAAATGATAGTGCTTCTGTTAATGCATTTTTTTTTCCTGGTGGACACTAATGGAAGATTTGTATAAAATATGTTGTTTATAGTACATCTAGTTAAAAAAAAAAAAGTACAACGCTTCCGTTGCAGTTTATGTAATTTGAGCTGATGCATAATATCATTATGGATTTTTTTGGACAGAAGTTATTAACTTTTTGATAAACCAGGCATACAATAGAAATGCTGAGTTTATGGTAGAAATTGGCTTGCAATGAGTATGAGTAAATTATATTCATAACTGGTTAGGAAAATATATTTTCTGCTAAATACTGCATACATGTACAAAAGCTCAGCATCTTTGAAAATATCCTTGGAATAGTTCATCCGTTTCCATAATGCACTATAGCCCTTCAGTATTATAAAACAGCAGAATCCCATTGGTCAGTTACACAGAACTTTGATATTGGGGAAAATAAGTGGTAGGTTAAAGCTCAGCACTTCTGAAACACTCTAGTTACCCAATTTGTGATAATGCACTTCTGAATAGTTCTCCCATATCATGGAATGACGCAATTTTATTGGTCAGATCGACCTGTAATTTTGCCACTGGGGAACCCTGAAGCTACAGACATGAGCTGCAGGGTTTTCTAAGCAGTTGCATCAGTAGGCGCAGCAGCCTTACTCCCAAAGTATGAACTTAATAACCCAGGTGTAGTGATGCAGTATGAATTGCTTTATGCAAAAAAAAAAAAAAACACTGCATTATGGGTAAAAATGTTGACTTGCTTTGCACACTGGTCACAAAATAACTAAAAACATACGCTTATCTTTATATATGTTCACAGTTACTAGCTATTTGATTAAAACCACTCTATGATGGTTATTAAAGGATTTTCATAGAGTCTGCAGCTGAAATTTGACCTTTTCATAACAAGCAAAATTGGAGCACCCACTCATATTAATGATACAAATATTCAGATAAATCTGAAGAAGAAATATTTCAATCAAACCTACTTATGAATACACACCTTATGAACAGGTTTTGCAAAAAAAAGGGGGAGTGTATCGGCCCTTGTATAACAATCAGTGTTAGAGTCCTGCGCGGGTCCATTTTTTGGAACCCATACCCGCAACCTGCAATCTGCAACCCAGACCTGCAACCAGCATTCTTACCCGAACCGACCTGCAAGTACCTTATCCGCAACCCGGACCCGCGACCCGCTGACCATCAAGAACCAGGAAGTGCTGTCATTGAAAACCAGAAGTGACATCATCGGAAGTAGGCGTGATCAGAAAAAAGGGATTAAAACAGGAAGTGCTGTCATTATAAACCGCAAGTGACATCATCAGAAGTAGGTGTGATCAGAAAAAAGGAGTAAAAATTGCTATTGAGAAGACCCGCGGCCCGACCCGTGACCCTCAAACCCGCAGAACCGTTGACCCGCGTCTATACCCGCACTGGAACTTCTACCAGCAACCCGCAGGGTACCGCAGGTTTTTGCGGGTAACCCGTGGGTACCCGACCCGCTGCAGGACTCTGATCAGTGTGCATATAGCGATCTGATTAAAGAGGGTTGGTAAAAGGAGGAGTGTCTAGACTCTAGGCAGTGCTGTTTTTTTATCAGGCGCTGCCATAGTTAGCGTCCTATCTTAAATAAGAGGAATAGTAGATGCAGGGTAACTGAATGAATGTAAAGGGTTTTCAATTTTTTTTGCTGTATTATATCCCTGGAACTGTGTTAATATAGGTCTCATATACTGTGATAAGACAGCAGCGCTTGGGAGCTCAAAATTGTACCATCCAGTAAGCAGGTTTTCCCTCCCTGTAGTGCAAACTGTACCTTGTGTCTTGTATTGGATTTTGTACCTTGCCCCCTCCCTCCATTTTTAATTTATCCCTTTTGTCCCATAATCTAGTGTCTCCATTTAGTGCAGATGCAGGCACAAACATGTTATATACTGATTTTTATTATATTGTTCCTGTGGATGAACCAAATCCAGACTTTGGTTCAATATTTGGTCAAATACCAACACATTTTGTTGGATTCTGATGGATCCCAAATGCCTGGCCAAACCAAACTGAAGCCCTTAATGTTATTTGAATTGCAATCTCTGGAGGACTGAAGGTGACACATTTTTTCTGATGAAGCAGGATTTTCTGGATTGCTTAGATTTGAATATGCAAATTATGGTTTAGATTCAGTTTAGTATTCAGCTTAATCCAGCGTGATGGATTCAGTACACCCATTGATGCCATACAGTATTTTGTGTTTACATTGTGACATGGATTGTAACTTTTGTACATTATACTGTATTCCTATTTTTGAAACTGCAAGTTTATTGGACTTTACTTTGCAGACATGGATTTTGTGTTTATAGTAAATATAAGAAACAGAACTTTGAATCAACATAAGGGTTATTTGAGGTGCCTCTTTTACATCACATGATTTTAAATTACTCAAATTACATGTTAATTTATAGCCACTAATTTATAGCCACTAACCACACCAAGAATGAAAATAACTAATAAAGTTATATAACCAGGAGGCACGCCGCTATTACGGTTGCTATAGCAATGCTTCTCCATGTGTACACTGGCATGCAAACAAACCTAGTTGTTATTCGCACAACTACCATGCAGCAGGTACTACTGGCATCAAAGCGACAGCAATCCTTCAGGCATTTGCACATTGTACCCCTAGGCAGTTGTCTACAGTACTGTACTGTGTCCTGTAACCACCCACAATGGAGCAGTTGCCATCCAGAGGGTGATAAGATCTTTAAAACTGGCAACATAGACAGTACAGTACCACATTTTCACCTTGTAGGGTGATTTACATTAAGAGAACCAACCGGAATTAAATCAACTTTTTTTTGCCCGAATATGTCAGTTTTGGGTCAAATATGTCCATTTTCAAATCGTACGAATCAAAGTAATAGCGCCTATTGGAGTCAATTCCAATTGACTCCAAATAGGTTCTAGGAGGTCCCCCATAGGCTAAAACAGCAATTCGGCAAGTTTTAGATGGCGAACGGTCGAAGTCGAATTTTTAAAAAGACAGTACATGACAAATTTTGAATTTTCAAATTTTCTAATTCTTTTTAAATTCAAATCGAATTTGGACCATTCCCTAGTCGAAGTACAAAAAAATTAGTTAGAAATTTGAATTATCGAATTCTTTTTAAATTCAAATTGAATTTGGACTATTCCCTAGTCGAAGTACAAAAAAATTAGTTAGAAATTCGAATTTTTTAAATTCGAATTTTCACTTTGACCTTTGATGAATCAGCCCCATAGTGTGTAATCTATATCCACCACTGTGACGTTATGTCTATCCCCACCCCTTCTGGGAATTTGAACAAAATCAATAGCCATACAGCAGAGGGTGGGTAAAGTATGACCAGCTATAGCAAAAAATGTATGGCACTCTCTTTGTCCCTTTTCATCCTTTGGTGAAGATTCCAGAATATTAGAGTATTGTTGATTGCCTTTATTATGACAGTCTTGTGGTTTCCTGTCCATTCCCTCAGGGTGGTGGTAGTGTTGCCAACATACCTTAGTCCAGGGGTGCCCAAAAGGTAGATCGGGATCTACCAGTAGACCTTTAGCTGGTGATCAGTAGATCTCAAGACACTGTCAACAAACAGCTTGTCTAAATCACCCTCCTATTTCATGCTTTTCATTCACATATTTATTATGTTAAGATTACATAAGAAATATTGTTAAATATAGCAATATACTATAAATGCTCTCATAAATCAATATAATATTTAAGTAATATTTTCCATGGAACAAAATACTAACAATGTTTTTATGGATGTAGATCATAATGGGAACACATTGCTAAAAGTAGACCTCTAGTTAGAAAAGTATTGATACTCCTGCTTTAGTCCATCATTGTGGGCATACAATGATACAGTATAGACCACAAAATCAGAAGTACATGTTAGGCAGAGAATCTGCTGCCCTGCTGCTCCCGTAGTCTTTTTAACTGCTTACTTAGGTGCAGTTAGAAAGTTAGCGAAGTGCAAAATTGACATATTTCAGCACCAAAATCAGCCTAGAGAAAAACAATGGTCCTGGTTGCAGTCAGAGCAGGAGCAGAAAGGGCAGTTGAGAGAAAAGCAGGCCGAGATCCGCATCATCTGGCCCTAGCCTTAGACCTTTGTCTTTTTCTGTTCCTTACATTTGGAATGCCATGCCTGAATTCCTCCAGTGGGAATGCTCCCCCAGTCTCTTCAAATATAAACTTAAAGATTACCTATTGGAGCACTCACATAGCATCTAACTCAGTAAAGAGGCAGTGACAACCACTGTAAAGTGCAGCAGTTATTCCTCCTATATCTCCCGCCCACCAGAAACGTAACTAGAGGGGGGCAGGCCCTGGTGCGTGACGCGCAGCCGGGCCCCTCCCCCTAATTTTAGTGGCGCACGGGCTGCCGGGGGGCCCTGAGGGGATGCTCCCCCGATAGTTCCGCCACTGCCACCCACTTAGATTGCAAACTCAGGGACCTCCTTTCTCTTGCTGTTTTAACACTTAACAAAGTGGCCCATCCCACTAATCACAGAAAAGTAGACTATGCCATCTCTGCCTATGAGATGAGTCCAATTCATGTTCTTCTAGATTTAGACAATATATGCCCTTAACATTACTTAACAACATTATGATTTCCCATAAGGCAGTGTTCTGGTTACAGTATTCCTTAAGATTTAGTAACATTATCATTAACACAAGTGCTGCCTCCATTAGAAATAAACATATCCAAAGGAAGCAAATCTTGTCTACAAGATTGTCTTTCCTTATATGATAGCCAATACAATAAGGCAGTTTGGTTCACAGCTAGATAGCTATATTGTAAGGTCTTATTTGCCAGTCTATTGCCCTCTTCAGGATTGGCAGATTACCCAGCATATGTGGATCACTGGTCATCCAGTTTTTTTTGTGGGGAGAGGGAGGGGAACAGGTTTAGTTCTACCATATGAATCATTTTTGGGACACACAGATTATTGTACAATTTAAGAGACAATGCTGCACACAATATCCATTTTCACAAACTGATTAATGAAACATAAAAACTATAGGTGGCAGCAACTGAGATGTTGGAAATTTGCTGTCTGCACAGGAAAATTATATACTGTGCAGAGAAAACAGAAATTCTACAAGAACATCAATAAACATTAACATAGTTTCCTTTTTGTTTAAATAGACATAAATTAGATATATTTCAGTGTTTACAGTGGTTTCAAATTAATACATTTCTGCATGTATATTGGTGTAATTGTTGAATCTAGTGTAAAAAATATCTTTGCTAGGAATTGTCAATTATTTTTGTTAAAATTATTCCAGATGTGTGCCCTTTGATATAATACTCTTAAAACGTAGATAAATGGTAAAATAGAAATATGTTACAGTAAGAAGCTGTGGTGTCACTGCACAAATGTTTTGTTTATAGTTAGATTAATGCTATAGGCAAAAGGACAAGACATTTCCAGACATTAGCATTCATTTGCTGTAGAACTTTGCGTTTTTTAGAGGATCATAGTGTTCAAGATTAGCTGATGAGAGGTTGATAGCCAGGCAGCATTCTAGTATATCATTGTTGTAAGCAAGAAAATGTCTACCTTCAGGGAAAGTGATGTAATCAGACAAAGTAAAACGTATCTATCAGCTTATATTGTATGCATAAAAATTGGTACATTTTTTTACGTAAGAAACCTTGTGATTGGGTCACATCAAAAATAACTGTAAATAATTTTGGGTAAACTGGTTCTGTTGTAACTTTCAATAGCGGTGAACAGTAAAGGAATGTCACAAGAGATGTGTATGTGAAAACATTTTAGCCCATGCAGTCCTAGGGATTCAGTTAGGAGAAGTATAGGAGAGCACTGAAGAAAAAAGACCTCAGAGGAAGATGGGAAGAAAGGAAGCCACAAATTAGGATACAGCTAGTGGATAGATTAGTCCTATAGTAACTTGTTTAAGGGACAAAATTTATGCCTGTTTAGGTGGTTATATGCACTTGTAGAGTGGAATGCTGAGAATGGATCTGATCAGGGGTTGGTTGTCCCCTGTGAGTGTCTATGCAGAAAAAAGAAGGTGCCTGGCAGTGAAGTTCTGAGCAGGTTGTAGCTGCTGTGTTGAGGGTGGTATAGAGAGTGGCCATGCTACTATCCTGATTTAGAGAACCATGATATCTGTAAGAATTGTTGGAAATTTTCCCAACAAAACTGTTCTTTTGCTCTGCATTCCAATGTTTGTAAGTTATGTTTATTTTGTACTGTGCATACAGTTTGCATTAAAGAAATGAAAGAATACTTAAATAATAAATAAATAATACATACATACACACATACATTAACCACTTATTCTTGGTAGCACTGATTGCTGTTCACAATTGCCTATTCATTCACATCCACTTACTGTACATTGAATGATGCCCCATGTGTACATAGAAATTTATCTTGGTCTTACCAACTGCTAAAACACTTCTCCATGCCCTTATCCTATCCTGCTTAAACTATTGCAACCTATTTCTTAAAGCTCTCTCCCCTGCAATTAGTCTCAAACTCCCCTGCTAGAACTCTCCTTCTCTCTTCTAGGAGAGAGCCAGTTCATTCCCTAGCATCTTTATTATGACTGCCTGTTAAGCAAGAAATAATATACAAAATCCTTCTTACTTTTAAAACCCTTCACTCTTCAATACTTTTTATCACGTGTGCAGAGCTGGATTTCCATGCTTGCCGGCCCGAAGCCTCCGGGTACAAGCGCCCACTGGCCGCACATATATCCGGCCCCCGACGCAAGCGTGTGCACCACTGCGAGCGCGCACATACACTTTAGCATACCTCCCAACTGTCCCTTTTTCAGAGGGACAGTCCCTCTTTTGACAGCTCAACCTCCAGTTCCTCATTTGTCCTGGAAAGTCCCTATTGTCTCTGCACTGAATTGGCTTTTGGCAAGAGAGCCCAAAATACCTAACAGGTGCAAATAACATACTTTATAACAGTATTGAGATAAGAAAATAAGTAATTGTAATAGTTAAGAAAAGGAGAAATATTGTCAAACTTTCATAACCTGCCAAATTTTGTAAAATGAACATGGTTATTGGGGGTGTGGCCACAAAAATGGGAATGGTCAAAAAAATTTTGCCTCGCTACGCCCTCTAAATGTTTTGTCCCTCTTTTCCCTTCCAAAATGTTGGGAGGTATGACTTTAGTGCAAGGGAACTTGGAGTTCCCAATGCAGTTTACTAAAATTCCACCCCTAAAATGCAGTTTACTAAAATTCCACCCCTAAAATTCCGCTGACCTAGGCTGGGCCTTTGTGGCCTCGCCACAAATCCGGGCTTGCACGTGGTTCCTTGTATATACAGTATTTATGTCCATCTCCTCCAGTCCTCTCAGAGCTACCGTCTGTTTACAGTGTCCTTATCCACTGGAAACTCTTTTTACTTGCTACTAACGTCTGGCATTTTGTTCCATTCCTGAATTCCTCTGTAACTCAGACACTACCATCCTACCTTTTGAAGCACTAGAACAATATACTTGTAGTGCTGTATAAATAGTTATTCTTATTTGAGAAGGATCTGGAGATTCTTGTAGATAACAAGAATTCTAGGCAGAGTCCTTTCATGACTACCAAAGCAAATTACTGCCTGCATAAAAAAGGGCATTAACCTGAGGGATGAAAACATAATCATGCCTCTTTATAGGTCCCTGGTAAGGCCTTAGCTTGAGTATGCAGTGCAGTTTAATGAGCTGGAGAGAGTGCAGAGACGTGCAACTATCAAGGTTGGGGTTGTTTTCTCTGAAGAAAAGGGGATTGCAAGGGGACATGATTACACTTTACAAGTACATTCGAGATTATTATAGACAGATAGCAGGGGATATTTTTTTTCGATAAAAAGGGTCAACTCCGCAGAAGCGGAAAATAACTTTCATTTGAAACAGTGTGGTGCGGTGAGGGCAGTGAGGTTGTGGAATGCTCTGCCGGGTGAGATTGTGATGGCTGATGCATTTAAGAGTGGTTTGGATGATTTCTTGGACACGCATAAAATCCAAGGCTATTGTGATACTTAATTCTACAATTAGGGGCATATTTATCATGGGTCAAAATTTGAGTACATAGGAGTTTGTAAAAACTCCCATGATCTCGAAATTCTAATTAAAAACATCCAATCAAAATTTATAAATAAATTCAAGTTTTTTTAAACTCAGGTGGATGGGGTCGACCCGTAAACTCTAAACGAATTCAAAACGAATTTGATTCGAGGTTTTTCTTTGAAAAACCACCTGATTTTCAGGAAGGCTGCAAACAACTCCTAATTGATACCAGGACAACCCCCATAGGCTAAAACAGCAATTCAGCAGGTTTAAAGTGGCGAATAGTCGAATTTGAATTCTTAAAAGGCCAGTACATTGAAATTTTAATTTTTTTAAAAACTCGAATCACATCTTAACTATTCCCTAGTCAAATTACACTTAAATAAACTCGAAATTTGCGTTTTAAAATGTGAAAATCGAATTTTCACTTCGACCTTTGATAAATCTGCCCTTAATATAGATATTGGTATATACTGTTTATATTTTATATATGTGCATATCTATATTTAGATCATATGAATGTGTTTGTATATACTGTATGTGCACTGGGGTTAGTTTGGAGGGGGTTGAAATGGATAAACTTTGGTCTTTTTTTCAACCCTCTTAACTTTGTAACTATGTATACATACTGGAATAAACATTCACACCATTCCTTTCACACTGATACTGGTTAACCCTTTGTACAAAATTGATTTTATGTACATTCCTTGCAATCACAATAGCAATTCCTGATAGATTAGCCCCCTAATTTTTCAACATCATCCACAAATATTCTGCTTCATTTAAATAGAAAATAACTCATTTCAGGGTGCTCTGAGATGTTTAGATTCACAGAACCTTTGGTGGCCAGAGACAATCATATTTGACAGCTATATATGGAGAGAGAGAATTATAAACATCCACCCCCTCTAATCATAGCAGCAACACTTCTTTGTAGACAGACATAAATACAGACATTGTAGCCCTGGGCTAAACATTAAGGGAGAGGTATAGATAAATAAACAAGAGTCCAAGAAACAGAAGGAAGTGAGGGAGAAAACAGAAAACCTTCACAAACAAGTGGTTTGCACTTCCGCATGATTTATTTGTATAAGATTTTAAATTTAACACCAGGAATTTACCTGTAATTGCAATCAAAAATCACCTTCAAACAGTAACACATTATTAAGTAGGATCTATAATCCTGCATGACCCTAACCAAATTTCGAGTCATCTAGATCTATTAGTCACATATTAAGTATATATACTCATAAACTCCAACATGACACATTGGATCACATCACCGGCCAACCCAGTACTTTATTTCAAAGGACAGCTTGCTAATGTTTTAAGAAAAGGAACTGTAAACATTGATGGTTTTTTAATCAATCATCTTCAGGACCCAGTTTGATGGTGAGGTTCACCCAAACCCCCTTGCACTTGGTTCCTGCTGTTACTTGCACACCACCACTCACACCTTCATCAGTACTGGAGATTGGATGGGCAGGAGATTCCACCCAGTCTTCTGTGAAATTGCAGCCTGGATGGCATCCCACCCATAGAATCATGCTCCCCTAATCCTGAAGGCCCTATGTGGCCTTCCCCCTAATCATTCTGTAATCCATGAAACATAGGTTACCAATTCTAACCTATAACCCCATTGCTGTCATTTTAAACAAACAAGGGAAAGTTGTGCTCACCACTATTTTTTAAAACCATTAGGCGGGGGTGCAATGAGGCTGTGACCACAAAATACACATAGACAAATACAAGAGTCCTCTGTACTCAACCTATTATCAATATATTTAAGACAGAGACATTTTGTGCATACTGCTACTAAAAAATGCCTTACCCTTTAAACAAAACAGGGATTGTTTGTCCATATATTGCAATATATTTAAGCTGGCCAACTACATAAAAGTCATCCCATATCTGGCTAGTCCTATGCTCAATTTTCATCTGATTCATTAAGAATTCTATTGCTTCATTATACATTTTACAAAGGGACTAAGTTTTACCTGCAACTTGTCATTTTTAACTAAGTAGCTGCACTTGTACCTTATTTACATTATCACCTGTGAGCTTTAAGGTTTCTAAGGGACTGGATGTTTAGTATAAGTCTGACTATCAAGTAATGAGATACAAAATGCCATTGACAATGATGGTACAGGAAACTACTTCATATTCAAGAAACTAACCTTGAAAACGCTAAATGGTAGAGAGGATAGCGCTCCTATCAACATAATCCCGCACTGGCCCGGGGTTCTTCTAGCGACCAACATAGAGAGATCTTCTTCCTGCTTCTTCTGGTCTTCTTGCAGTTGCACATGCGCAGTAGAGCAGAGAGCCAGACTTTAACCGAAAAGCCGGCTATTTCACTCTATTGCACATGCGTCTCCCCAGGGGAAATTGAAAACCAATGAAGCAGGAAGAGGATCTCTCTGTGGTTTTCTGCTAATCAGAGCACCAGACCAGGATGTCAGGTAAGTAAAAATAATCACTTGAGGTGCCTCACTTTTGGCACCCCAATTATAAAATGCTAATCCTTCTCCTTTAAGCAAAAACATTTCTTCATGCAGGCTGCACTTTTTTCTTATGATTATCTGAATTTCAGTCAACCTGAGCAACCACTAAGCTGGAGTTAAAGTAATAAGGGTCCTGTTTTCTCCAGCTTTGTAACGCATAGCAACAGATCATATTTTCTATCCCAGTTGTTAGTTTTATAGGTACCACTGCGCTAGACCAGTAACCGTAAAGGCACAACTAAAAACAGGAAAATAAAATGCCCCAAAACCATTTATTCTGGCCCTTTGTTAACTTTAACTTGAGCTCATTTACCTGCACTTTGATATATTTTTGCTACTGTCCAGATAATGCTTCTGTCACACAATGTAGCATATGTAGGCAAAAACCTTTGGGTCAATGTATGTTGAGCATAGGGCTCATTTATGATTGCTGTTGTACACAATAATGCCATGCACAATGCAATTTCATAGTGGTAGGTCTTTGCAAAATAAACATTTTTCCAGTTATAATCACTTATTTTTCTTTGAGATAGCTAATTAAAGTAAGAGTTTATCAAATGAGTACTGGTCACCGACTTCCTCCTAGACTATTATAAATGAAGAGATAACCCGTGTATACAAATCATCAGTGAGGACAGTGCACACTTGGTCCCTCATTTGCATACAATTAATCCTACTGGCAGCCTGGGGCAAGGGAACCATGTTCCAAACACTTACCTACCCTGTACCTACACCTGCCATAACACCTGCGTATTCTGAAAAAGTATGTGGTATTATGAGAAAAGACCATGGCACATTGCACTGATGTTTTTGCTCTTGGATGGACTTGGCAAAATAAATATTTGTGAATTGCACCTTATTTTCTATGTAATCTTCAAAAACATCCTGATACCCAAAATATCCCAAGACTGACTACTGATTCAGTAAGAAATACGATTTTATACCCTTATTACAAAAATATTATCCCTTAATATTTCAGCGGCCAGTTTTTATTTTTATCACAAATCATGGCTTTCATTTTCTATTCCAATAACATTCCACTTAAAGTGAAAGAGATGTTATTGCTAATTTATCTGCCAGTAGCCATGTGTTTCACAGATGTAATGAGGCAGAACTGATAAGCAGAGTGAGCATATGCGTAAAATGTGGAAACTGGAGAGAGAGAAGGTTTTGTAAACCTGCTACACTCTATATAAAAATAGAATGATCTATCTTGGTTCTTCCCTTAGGCTTAAATCTGTGGTTTACCGTATGTTTTCAGTATCAACAAGTGAGAAGATGGTATTTCTACACATTGGGTTTCTTGCCTTGAGAAAATGAATCAGGATTTCTTTAAAACTGCGTCATAGGAATTCATAGGAATTCAGTGCTTTTAGACAATATGTCACTTATTTATTTTCTTGTAAGCTATTTCTTCAAAAGATTATTTTTATTAAACTAAGCCTAATCCCTGACAAATAATCCAGAGCTCTGACCTCATATTTTAGTCAGTCTGCTATCCAGGTCCCTTCAGAAGCCACGCCAGCATGAATTGACAGCTGTTGAATATGGCTCTGAGCTAAATGGTGTGGCAGTTCACAAAGGCTTTTTTATACTGGTTCTATAAATGAATGTGTATAGGCCGATCTTACTTATAAACAAAGTAGACTTTAGCAAATAAAATACATCACTTATGGAAGATTTAAAAGATGTAATGCAGTGCTGTCACACTATTACATTTCAGAACTGGTCAGTTAGAAAATATTTCACTCAATATAATATATAGGTATGGGTATTTTTTTCCTTTTTCTCTATAGTAAATTCCATTAAAGGAGACCTTTCACGCAGACACAGAAAGCTGTGTTATAAAAGTACTTTTAAAATTGAACATGAATCATTTTTTTTATTTAATATATCCATGCCAGTTATAAACTTGTTTAAAACGCTCAGCTATCAATCATATATTACCTGCTCCTCCTCTGTGCCTTGGAGGTGGGGCAGGCAATTGCTTTTACTTCCCATTCTGTACTTCCTAAATATCTCTGCACTCCCCACATTCTACCTCCATCTTCAATAACCTAACAACCTTCAACCTAATTTTGCAGCCAATACATGGGCATGGGTATAAGCCGCCCCATTTTGGCGCATAAACAAGATTTTGGTATGATCTACAGCTTGAACAAAACAAGAAAGTCCATCGAGTATGAAGCCCAGCTACTCTTGCAGATACAAGGGGCTTCACAGCTGGGTCAAGTTGTTGCTATGGGTGACTTCAATTATCTAGACATTGACTGGGGTAATTGGGTTGCCAAGACAGAAAAAACTAGTAGGTTTGTAAATATGCTGAATGACAACTTTTTATTCCAGCTCGTTCAAGAACCTACTAGGAATAACTCACTTTTGGATCTTGTACTAACTAATAATACTGAACTCATCTCTAACATTTGTGTGGGTGAGCATTTAGGGAATAGTGATCATAACATGGTCTCTTTGAGATTCTGTTGCAGATGCAATTCTATAAAGGAGTAACTAAAACACTAAATTTCAGACGTCTAAACTTTGACAGCATAAGGGCATCTCTGCAACATATAAAGTGGGAAATGCTTTTCACAGGGTTAAACACAGAACAAAAATGGGAAGTCTTTAAAATGCTGCTAAATAAATATACATGTCAGTATATTCCCCTTGTAAGCAAGGAACGTCGTTGCAAAGCAAAACCTTTTTGGTTCAATAGAAGAGTTGGTGATGAGGTGGGTAAAAAGACATGCTTTTAAGGCTTTCAAGTTAGCTGGGACAGCCGAATCATTTATAAGGTACAAGGAGGCCAATAAATCATGCAAAAAAGCTATAAGGCAAGCTAAAATTGATATGGAAAAGGATATTGCAGCAAGCAGTAAAAAAAAATCCAAATTATTTTTTAAATATGTTAATATGTTAATAGTAAAACAATGAAGCAGGAAGGGATGGGACCTTTACTATCAGAGGGGGGTCAGCTGGTTGATGAAAACAAAATAAAAGCGCAGATTCTGAACTCATATTTTTCGTCTGTCTACACAAATGAGGAACCAGTTAACGAAGGTTTCCTTCCTAATAGTCCCAATTCTAGTAATACAACTAATGATGCATGGTTCACACATGAGGAAATTCAAAAGAGACTAGAACAAAGGTCCAGGGACAAATGGTATTCATCCCAGGGTACTTTGCGAGCTTAGCTCTGTGATTGCCAAACCTCTTTACTTAATTTTAAAGGATTCATTGAGGTCTGGCATAGTGCAGAGAGACTGGCGAATTGCTAATGTGGTGCTTCTATTCAAAAAAGGATCCAGTTCTCAACCTCAAAACTATAGGCCAGTTAGTCTGACGTCAATGGTAGGAAAGCTTTTCGAAGGGTTAATAAAGGATAAGATACTGGACTTCATTGCAAATCACAATACTATGAGTTTGTGCCAGCATGGTTTTATGCATAATAGATCTTGCCAGACTAACTTAATTTCTTTTAATGAGAAGGTAAGTATTGACCTCGATTCTGGGATGGCAGTGGATGTGATTTACTTTACTAAAGTATTTGATACTGCCACACAAAAGGTTTCTGGTTAAATTAAGGAATGACCTGGAGGTGGGCATTGAAAGTACTGTTTCTATTTTTGCAGATGATACTAAATTGTTCAGAACTATAGGTTCCATGCAGGATGCTGACACATTATAGACAAATAGCAGGGGACCTTTTTACCCATAAAGTGGATCACTATACCAGAGGCCACCCCTTTAGACTAGAAGAAAAGAACTTTCATTTGAAGCAACCTAGGGGGTTCTTCACAGTCAGGACATTGAGGTTGTGGAATGCACTGCCTTGTGATGTTGTGATGGCTGATTCAGTTAATGCCTTTAAGAATGGCTTGGATGATTTTTTGGACAGACATAATATCAAAGGCTATTGTGATACTAAACTCTATATTTAGTATAGGTATGGGTATATATAATTTATGTGAAAGTGGGGAGGGGTGTGTGTATGGATGCTGGGTTTTCATTTGGAGGGGTTGAACTTGATGGACTTTGTCTTTTTTTCACCCCAATTTAACTATTTAAATGTAAATGGCTGCTGCTTGTGATTATGATTTCCAAGATTTGTGAAGATTTTCAAGATTTCCAAGATATGTGAAGTGAAGTTTATTTCTCTGGGTGAGAGGTCCCCTTTAAAGGAGTTGTACACGTTTGGTATGATGTAGAGAGTGATATTCAGGTTCGGGTTGCCAGGGCCCATATTACCATAGCAACTAAGCATTAATTTGAACAAGAGACTGGAACATGAACAGGAGAGGTCTGAATAGAAAGATGAGTGTGCAATAACAATACATTTGTAGCTTTACAGAGCATTTGTTTTTAGATGGTTAGATGGGGTCAGTGACCCCCATTTGAAAGTTTGAAAGAGGAGAAAAAGGCAACTGAAAAATTATAAAATTAAATAATGAGGACCATTTAAGAAAGTTGCATAGTATTGGCCATTCTATAACATACTAAAAGTAGGTGAACCACCCCTTTAAGTTAAAGGATTCCATTTAGCCAGAACTACCTGAACATAGGGTGCAAAGTGTTAATAAATTAACAATAGTGCCTTTTTTTGCACTTTGCACACTCATTCTCTTACATAAATGACCCCCTAAAAAATTCAGAGTTTGTTTCCCAAAACATTAAACATTTTTAATAACAAATGTCTTAAAGGACATGTTAAGCCTACATTTTCCTACCATGTGAACAGATTTTGTATGAATTTTGGGCAAGAATCTCACCTTTTTAGAGACGCAAGATTAACTACATATCTATTGTAATTTGCTGCTCGATTCCCATCAAGTTAAAAGTGTACTTTCCACTGTGTGGTTATAAGTAGGCATGTCCACTATGTATTTCATTTTTCTCCTGGTGCATTACACCCTCTGAAGCAGTTTAGATTCAATGCTTTCCATATTTTGTTGGTAGTCTGGAATTATTGGGATTTTATATCAGTGATCTACTCATGGTATGTCTACATAGGTCCAAAATCTGAAATCTGTTTATATAAACATTTTATATGGTTGAGAATAAATCGACAAACAATATCATAAAGACCAAGGAACTGTAAAAACATGTTTTTGCAGATGCACAAATCAGGTTGGGTTTAATCTAATTTGTTAAAGGCAAGTGCTTGGAGAACACCATCCATCATTAAAGGCTATTGTGGTGGCTGTCTTTCTAAAGAACAGGTGGCAGCTAGCAGAACAGTGTTTAGTTGATGAGGGGCGGTATGATTCACCATGTTATTCGAGAGAGTAAAATACATGTAACGGGTTTTTGGGCTATTTTAGAGCAAAAGGGTTAGTATCCAGCTATAGGAATAGAGCATGTGTTACATTGGACTCTAACACACCAGGCTGAGACTTCGCTTTGTGGAAGCAGTAAAGTAAGGATGTAGGGAAGCTACAACTCCCATATGCCACTGTGCATGAAAACAAAATACAAGGGCACCAGGAGGTTCTTGCAACAAAAATAGAACAGTTTATTTGCCCAAGACAAATGATCCACAGGTTTTGCACTTACATTCCACAGATGCCCATGACTACATGTCCCACAGAGACAGCACAGTGGGACTTCCTGAGGTGATAGTGTAACACCTGGATAGATACACCCTCAGGATCTCAGCACTGTGACCTGAATCCTCATATGTTGGATCAGGGAACTCACTAGCCTTTATAGGCTGTGTTCCCTATACTACAGGCCAGTCTTGCCTGAGGGAAGAGCTACCTCTTTGCTATTCCTTCTAGTTGGAGCCAAGCTGCTCTTGCTACTTAACCTATTTATATCACTCTCCTAGAGAGTACTATTACAGGATTGATGCTTTATTCCTTTTTAGATTATTAAATATGATTAAAAATGGGAAATATTGTTCTGACTCGTTGACTTTGCCATACCCATTTCAGATTTATGATTTAGTCTCATGCTTGTCCTATAGTTTACCTTTAATAGTATTATTGGCTGATTTTATTATTTTATTAGCTTATTTCCATGTTCTTGGTTATCTATTCTCCTTCACTGTTTTGCATATATTAAAAACTCAACCAATGTAGATGATTGTGACTTTCTGTTAAGAGGGACAAGGAGGCATATATATTATGCTGTGTAAACAAACAGCAGGATAATACACCACACACATGCAGGCTTCACAGTTTAAAAACGGTGTACATTTTCTACTTCTTAGAGTCCTTTAACATTAATTTAACAATATACCCCCCTTGTTCCCCCTTGCTGCATCGTTGATAATTAGATTACCCGTGCAGATAATAATCATCCTGCTTACAAAACAGTTGCGACAAAGGTTGAAGGTAGGGGTGTATAATACTAGTACTTTAATCCTTCTGTATTGCGAGGACTAGTTCTGAAATAATTTTATTTTGACCAATTGCTTATTTATAGCATGCAGTCATTAATTTGTTTCTTTATTAACATACTGTACCAACATACCAATTCTCATACCATATCTTGTAGACTATAAAATATAATATGCCTTTGTCAGATACTATTGTGTTACGGTATAGCGGTTGTGTATACATCCAGGCAGTGTGTATGTTTGTTTTTGTTTGTTTCTTTCAGCCTTTCTGCATCTATTTCAAAACCACAGGAAATAAACAGTGAAGGCAAATCAGGTCAGCACAAAATGAAAACACTGAGCTGATTCACAGTAGAGCACATAAAAATGTTAGTTGTGCATAGAGAATTCTCCATTCCCATGCCATTTACTTTCACCTTGAGGGCTGGGCAGTCAGAATCATATTCCAGATAAACATAAATATGGAAATTTATATTGATATTTATCATATTTAAACACATGTTATAACTGGGGTTGGTAATTATGTGGGGTTATGTAATAAAAGGTTCTGTGAAAAATGAACCCTATACTGTACTAATAATTTTTCTAAATGAATGCTGCAGCTAGGTATAGTATAGAAACATTTCCATAGTGAGTAGGGTGAGCATCAGACTTGAAAGTTCCAAGCATACTTGCAAATAATTTGTATTTTTAGTGGGCAAATGCTGACCCAAATCTTAATTTGCATTTAATGTCATATCACATCAAAAGTAAACTGTCTTGAAAATTATTAAACTGTTTTTGTGCTGTTTTTTAGCACTGATTGAGAAGTGTTCCTGAGAAATCATGAGTGTATTTAATCCTATTCTACTGTTAAACAATTATTACTAAATTAGATAAGGCTGCGGCCAGCTAGAGCCACTTGAATGAATGGGGATAGAATTAAATATATTTATTTTGCTAAGGGCTTTCTTATTTATTTTGCTAAGGGCTTTCTTATAATGTGGCATAAAAATGCCTGTGAAAAATATGAGCAATTTTACACAGGCATATGACAGGTACATATGTTTCTAAGTCTCCTACAAAGCAATGCATTAATTCATGTTTCCAATAATAATGCAGTGCACAATAACTGTATATTATATCAGTAATGACTTACACCGTTACAATAAATATAGGAACTAGAACAACATAAAAATTTACAAGAATTCCTTATGTAATGACAGCACACAGTGATGTAGAGCTGAATTCTTGCGTATCTAGGGTTGCCAACTTGCCATCCAACTGGCTTATATAGTGTTTTCTATAGTAATAGACTTTACTCTTACCAGTTACTCTTTGTTTTTTATTTAAATGCTCTGATTGTTATAAAGTCATTACTAAACAATGTAAGAAATGTATTTTTAAACTATAGAGAGAGACATTTTCTTATGATGTCACTTCTAAGGTTAATAACGGTCAGTCTTTTCAGAGTTATCTAGTTCACATAACATAGAAAAAGATTTTACAGATTTGTGAACTTGCTGCATAGGATTTCATGTATTTGAGAAATGCTTTAATAAAAGAATAACATTGTTAAAATTTTAACAGTTTTATTAAAACAGAATTTTTTTTAACTATTTAGGAAAAAGGTGCAGATATCTTCCAAAATGTATTTTGAAATGTATTTCAGCTGCTGGTAAGATTTGTGGAAAATGTAGGGAATCTCGATTTCAAATATGATAAATCATGCCTTTAATTTAGTTTTATTTTCTAAGCTTGAGTTTTACCATATGTAGATTTTTGTCATGAGCAGTTAAAAAAAATGGTAACGTAAAGCAGAAAATAATTTTTTTCATTGCTGGACATACAGCTTCCAGTGATAGCAAAGTTTAGGGGGCAGATTTAGCAACAGTCAAATTTAGAGTTTATGGGAGTTAATAAAAACTCCCATAAAGTCTATTTTCAAAAAATGTTAAAAAGATCTAATTTTTTTTCAATTCGGGTGAATGGGATCAACCCGCAAACTTGAATTGAATTTGAATCGAATTTGATTTGAGTTTTTTCTCAGAAAAAAAAAAAGATTTTCCAGATGCCACCAACATCTCCAAATTCCAGGCGAATAGTCAAATTTGAATTCTTACAGGGCCAGTACATGATAAATTATGAAATTCTAATTTGAATTTTTTTTTTCAAAAACCTCAAATCGAATTTTAACTATTCCCTAGTGGAAAAATAAACCAAAAAAAATTGAAAATTTAAATTTTCACTTTAAACCTTGATATTGTAGGCTGCATCTGTAATAAGGTTGCCACCAGTCTGGATTTCACCTGGGTAGCTCGGTTTTCAGAAGGGCTGTCCGGGTTAAAAACCACCTGCCTAGATTACCGAATTAAGATATCAGGACTTTGAATTGAATGGCCATATCATAACCCCAACCACTTGCATTATAGACACACTCACAAAACGTCACACACTCCTCCTCTGATGTCATCTGCCTTCCCCCAAAGCCATCAGCCCATTGCCTTTCCAGAAAGGAGCAGCTACACCTTCCTATAAATACTGTTCGGGGTTTTCAATGGGTGCCCTTAACTTATGCATTGTTTTAGACAGGCCTGCTAATGGCAAATATTATGTACTGGCTTGACTTGTTACTGCCCTTTGCAAGCTCATTCTGCACTGAAATCCCACAGGTGACAATGCTCTGTAAATAGGTCAAAAGGGAAGCACTTTTCACCCCTTAGAACTCCAGCAACTGCAGCCATGGGATTTGTAAATGAGGCCTTCAGACTTAAAATTTAAGTTTATGTATTTTTTTTAGTTTTGCATTGCTTAGATCATTCATACAACTTGCACTTCAATCTTGCTGTCGTTTTTAATGGTAAATCACTTTTCTGCAATGAATGAATGAAAATGCTGTTATGTAGTAAGTAGAAAATATTATTGCATTATGTTCTTACAGGGAATGCTCTCTTGTGTTGTTAACACCAGAATCCTTAGGGAATAACATTAGTGGAGATTAGAGAGATCATAATTAGACATTAAATGTGAGTATTCATTTTAACCACCCTTCATTTAGCAATTGTTTAAGCAACCAATTTGCAGTACTTAATAGGCTAGTGTGTCAGTTAATATGTTCTAGATTCATAATCATATTGCAGTAATTTGGGGGGAAAATTAACCTGTTCTGTATTAATAGTTATTGAATTGCTTGAAAATTGCTGTCTCTATATCTCTGAGATGTATTTAATCTTCTATAGTTTTTTATGTTTAAAAGAGAAGGAAAGGCTAAAACTAAATAAGCTTTATCAGAAAGGTCTATATAAATACACTAGTAAACTCTCAAAGTAATGCTGCTCTGTGCCCTCTGTCAAAAGAAACACAGCATTTCTTTCCTTCTACTGTGTACACATGGGGCTATATTTATCAAAGAGTGAAGTTAATAGTGAAGTTCCGCCACTAGAATGAAATTCCGCCATTCTCCATTCATTTTCTATGGGATTTTTATAGGCGTATTTATCAAAGGGTGAACTTTCACTTTCACCCATTGATAAATACGCCTTTCAAAATCCCATAGAAATGAATTGAGTACTGCGGAATTTCACTCTAGTGGCTGAACTTCACTCTTTGATAAATTTACCCCATGGGCTTCTATATCAGACTTCCTGTTTTCAGCATAAACCTCCAGGGCTAGGGCTTGAACATGCTCAGTTTGCTCCTCTATCCCTCTCCCCCTCCTTTCCCCCTTCCCTGCTGTAATATGAGCCCAGAGCTAAAAGTGAGCAGGGAGAGACTCAGGCAGGAAGTGATGTCACACCAAGCAAAACTGGCAGCTGATATCCTTAAGAAACAGAGAGCTTCTTGAGCTGTTTACTCGGGTATGGTAAAACATTCTGCAGAATAAATATAGTGTTCTAGCTTGCACTACTGTGGTTAATCTATCGGCAATAAACTGCCTCTGAGCTTTCCTTCTCCTTTAAGACCTTTAGCTTTTATAATAAACCACCAAGGAAACCCATAAGTTTGAGTCAATATGTTAATTTAACTTTCAGTATGTTATGGAATTACCTATTTTTAACAATATTTTGCTTTACAATTCAGCCTCTCTATTCACTTTATGAGAATACAGTTTTATTGTTACTATATTTTTTTTTAGTTCAGGCCCTCTCCTCTGGTCCATCGTTCATCAGGCCCTTCTTTTCTGGTCCATCATTCAATCAACTGCCTGGTTGCTTGCGTAAATTAAAAAAAAAAACTCTATAGCCTTTTGAAATTTCAAACCGTTAAATAACTCAAAAATTGAAAAATAAATATGTGAATATTCATATTTTCTTAGATGATGACTGTCTAAATATACTCCAGTAAGAGTTTATATTAAAATGAAGTTCATCTTTGGTACAACTGTTCATCTCATGCATCTTGTGTATATAGTTAAATACTGAATATACTACTGGATGTTGTATAGTTATTAACATGCCACCTATTGTCAAATATAAGAATAATAGAAGTCACCTCAGCAAGCCATGACTATATAAAGCAATGTTCTCACCTTACCGAGACATGAATATATAAAGCAAATGTTCTCCCCAGAAAACAAAAAAAGTGGCAGGTGGAGAAAAGTAATAAATAATGACCTGCCTCTGCCACCATAGAACTGGGGTAAAAATGCTGGGCGATGTGTCTGGCAAAAAAAGACCGTAGTAGAATAATGTAAAGGCAGAAAGCTGAATGCTTTTATGCAACCAACCAACTTCAAGGCAACAACTAGGATTTTGTTTATTAAACCATTGATTTTTTTCTGGTCGAGTTTTTAAAGGGGAAAAACTTAAATTTAAGAGGAAAAGAAACCTCAGTTTTTTCTAGATTTATTATGCTCTGAAGTTGCTAAAAATTTGAATCCGCAAATACTCCAGTTAAAACATGTTGAAATATTGTAAAAGTTACTTAACTTTTAACAATTGGAGTTTCTGGCTGTTTGCTCTGGTTTTCATCCAATAATTTCAAGTTTTTGTGAAACAACTTGAAAACGTTTCGGAGTGTCAGTTTGAAAAAGTCACAAAATTTGAAATGATGCTTGTTTTTGTCGCAATTTTTTGTTGCACAGGATTTTTTTTCAAGAAAAATTATCGGTGCAAGGGAATCAGGTTTGGGAGTTTAGTAAAAAAAAAAAATTTTTTAAACCAGTGAGAAAAAGTTCAGTTTCAGTAATATCCTTATATTTTGCTATAGGAGGTACTTTATTCTATATATTTAATATAATTAGACTGGAAGCTCAACGGGGCAGGTACCTCTTTCCGTGTATATTTATTGTATGTATTGTGTACGATTTTATATTGTACTTTTATTTATATTGCACTTTTATGCATTGTACGGCGTTGTAGCTTCTTAATAGCGATTTACAAATAAAGTTATACATACATACATACAAACATACATACACAAAAGCCATGAATATCCTCTATAATAAATCCTTGTAAACAGTGCTTAGTAATCTCATCATGTTATAGTTGCTGGAAGTTTGGTATTATTAACAATAATGTAATTTTTAGAAAGTGTTAAGAATATAAGATATCTCTAGAGTTTGTGCTGTCATTCATGTTTTTATTTGACAGTAGGTGGTGTATTATTTGTTTCATATACAAACCTTGTATTTTTTACTAGAATCTAAATACACTTTCCATATAAGACAAGTAAGTCAGCCACTCTCCATCCATTTATATGGGATTTTTATCAATGAGTGAAAGTGAAAGTTCATCCTTTGATAGATACGCCTTTCAAAATCCCATAGAATGAATGAAGAGTGGCGGAATTTCACTCTAGAGGACTGTGGCGATCTCTAACTTCACTTTTTGATAAATATCAGTATAGGGTACCACCATATTATTATTATTATTATTATTATTAACATGTATTTATATAGCGCCAACATATTGCGTAGCACTGTAAAGTAAATGTGATTATACAACTACATCACATGAATTACATACATAGAATATATGGAGTAACAAACATCACAATCAATACAGGTACAAAAAGGTGAGGAAGGCCCTATGCATAGGCATACAGTCTAAAGGGAAGGGAGTAATACACAAGGTGTGGGAGTGGGCAAGATCGAATTAAGTGGGAGAGAAATGTGGTATTGTATGTGGTTTGCGTTTGGTAGTTAAGCAGAGTGAGTGTAGGCTTCTCGAAAGAAGTGCGTTTTCAGGAATTTCTTGAAAGCAGAAAGGTTGGGAGAAAGTCGGACAGACTGGGAGAGAGTTCCAGAGGAGGGGTGCAGCCCTTGCAAAGTCTTGAATGCGAGCATGTGAGGAGGTAATGAGAGAAGAGTTGAGTAGTAGGTCAGTAGAGGAGCATAGTAAGCGAGTGGGTGAGTATATAGAGATGAGTTCAGAGATGTAGGGTGGGGCAGAGTTATGAAGTGCTTTGAAAGTCAGTGTCATTAATTTGAATTTGATTCTGAAAGGTAATGGAAGCCAGTGCAGGGATTGACAGAATGGCAAGGCAGAGGAGGAGCGGTTGCTGAGGTGTATGAGCCTCGCAGCAGTGTTCATTATGGACTGGAGAGGTGACAGTCTCTGGAGGGGGAGGCCAATTAAAAGAGAGTTACAGTAGTCTAGACGCGATATGATGAGAGAGTGAATAAGAATTTTGGCAGCGTCTTGGGTGATAAATGATCGTGTTTTGGATATGTTCCTTAGGTGGAAGTGACATGATTTAATAAGTGACTGGATATGAGGAGTGAATGACAGGGCAGAATCTAGGATAACCCCAAGGCACCGGGCCTGGGGAGAGGGGGTAATAGTGGAATTGTTAACTATGATGGATACTTCGGGGATGCTACTGGTGTTAGTTGGAGGAAAGAGAACCATTTCAGTTTTAGAGAGGTTTAATTTAAGGTAGCGTTGCGACATCCAGGTAGAGATAGCGGACAGGCAGGAGGAGACGCGAGTTAGGAGTTCTGGGTTGAGATCAGGAGATGAGAGATAGATCCGAGTATCGTCAGCATAGAGGTGGTAGTAGAAACCATATGAATTTATTAATTTGCCAAGGGAAGAAGTATAGAGGGAGAATAGTAATGGTCCCAGGACAGAGCCTTGAGGAACTCCAACAGAAAGAGGTAGGGGAGAAGATGATACTCCATTGTAGGAGACACTGAAGGAACGATTGGTGATGTAAGAAGAGAACCAGGACAGGGCTGTGTCACGAAGGCCAAGTGACTGGAGAGAGGGTGATCTACAGTGTCAAATGCGGCTGAGAGATCAAGCAGTATTAGTAGTGAGAAGTGATTGTTGGCTTTAGCGGTTAAAAGGTCATTAGTTAGTCGAGTCAGGTCAGTTTCCATGGAGTGTTGTGGCTTAAAACCAGATTGTAGGGGGTCCAGCAGGTTATTGTCAGAGAGGAATGAGGTTAGTCGGTTGTAGACTAGGCGCTCAAGTAGTTTAGAGATGAAAGGTAGCAGAGAGATAGGTCGGAGGTTGTCAAGATTGGAGGGCTCAAGAGAGGGTTTTTTGGGGGTGACAAGAGCATGTTTTAGTTGAGAAGGAAACAGTCCAGTTGAGAGCGAAAGATTAAATAGGTGAGTTAAGGCTTTGATTAGACAAGGATTGCTATTGCAGAGAAGTTTTGAGGGAATTGGATCAAGCGGGCAGGTGGTAAGGTGAGAAGAGGCCAGAAGCTTTGAGACTTCCTCATCAGTGACAGGGGTGAAGGAGCACAGGAGAGACTGGGGAGTGTGGAGGGAGGGTGGTGGAAGTCTAGGGGGGATGAGTAGTGTAATGTCCCTTCCGATAGTGTAAATTTTGTTTTTGAAGTGCTCAGCAATATCTTGAGCAGAGACAGATGTGCATGGAGGGGGTGGAGAAGGGGAAAGGAGAGTGTTAAAGGTGGAGAAAAGTTGTGCTGGTTTTTTAGAAAGGGAGTTAATTAGTGAAATAAAGTATGTTTGTTTGGCTTGGAAGAGGCTGGTGTTAAAGGAGCGCAGGGCGGATTTGTAGCTCCAAAAGTTTGATTCTGAACGGGATTTGCGCCAGCGACGCTCAAGTGCACGTGAGTGTCTTTGGAGTGCTTACAACAAATACCATCCATTTATTGTGAAACCTGCTAGTAGAATGTAAGTCTTTTCATGGATTTTGTCAGTCTCCTTTAAAAGTAACATTTTATGATATAAATGCTTACCTTTGGGTTTTTGCTTTCTTCTTGCAGGTCATACAGGACGGTTAATAAAATCCTTATGTTTCTCAAGTCTGTCATTTCTGCTGCTGCACATCATCTTTCATATTACCGTACACAGCCTTGAAGCCAGAAAACACATTGAACCACATTTTAACTGTGAGTATGCAGCATTTAAAAAAAAATAATTTATCTAATTTATAATCAGTGTTGTTCCAAAACCCTATAAATGTAAATATGTCCATGGCCTTGGTTGACTGTTGGGTACATTATGGAGGGTCAGCCTGGGACAGTAGGACCCCTGGTTAAAAACCCTGGGTCAACAGGATCAAGAGTCTTGCTTTTCTTTTAATAATTATTTCACCTCAGTGAACAGAAATTGCACCTTTTTAAACAAACAGGTATCTTTCCTCCAACTTTATCTTAAACCTGCTTTCTCTCCATGAACTGAATGGATCTGCGGTTTTTAGGGTTAAATAGCCTCTTTTCTTAGATAGAAAAGATTAACAAACGAGACCACAGCCCTTCAGTTTCTGCCTTCTCCCACTTTGTGGTGCTCCTAGGGACTTAGAAAAAATTATAACTAGAAATCTTGGGAGCAACTCCACCAACTATCTATTTTCACAATTCCTCACTTATCCTCAAGGAGCGGTTGGGTTAATCTGCAACTGAGAAGCACTAATTTAAACTTATTCAATCAACTTTTTTTTTTTTATTATTAGCACTGGTCACTTTTCGTATTTATTACCTCAATTATCACGATAAATATAAATTAAGAGGTTTTTTATCAACCAATGCAGCACAGGCACTTTATAACTTATATCAATCAATTACAATTCATTAGTTAACTAATATAATACTAGGAATTCGCCAATCTAATTGGTACCAACGCTTTTATAGAATTATTAATTGATAAAATACACATAGAGCCGGTGTAGTGACAATCAATATTTTATTGGTTGTATTTATTTAAGCACATGCACTTTTTATTTATTGGCATAAGTTGAGAAAATCACATATATGTATTAACTGATTGGTGAATGAAAAAGTTGGTCGCTTAAAGAATTGACACACGGTCTACAAAAGTGAGGGTTAGTTCTAACCGTTGAAGGCAATTCGCAGTCACAAAACAAGGTTCTTTTTTCTCTTCTCTTTTCTACAATCAATTTTATCCTTGTGTGCACTGTAGTTTTACGAGACACTTTAATAAAGAAAGTTAGTGAAACCCTATTACTATTTGATAAATAAGCCTTTAAAAATCCCATAGAAATGAATGGAGAGGTGTGGCGATCTCTAACTTCACTCTTTGATAAATATACCCCCTAGAGTGCATATTGTCATTGTGGATTTTGTCTTTCCTGATCTGAGGCTCTGGGCCTGATGCACCTGACCACAGTCCTGACTTGGTGACTTTCTAATTTCACATTTATATTCTAGTGCCCTGCACTTGTTTGGTTTAAATAGGAGCACTACAGCACCTGCCCAACCTGTTTTGATCAGGACCGGAGCCAGGGGTAGGCAGAATAGGCACTTGCTAAGTGAACAATGGTGATGGAGTGAGAGCAGTGGCAGCACCAGTGGAGGGTAGGGTTGCCAACTGCCCGGTATTTTACCAGCCTGGCCAGTAAAAATGATGGTTGATTCCAATGTTATTAATAGGAAAAAAAGATAAATATATAGGAAGGCCGGTATTTTTTTCTGGAAAAGGTGGCAACCCTAGTGGAGGGGTGGGAGTGCTAAGGGAAAGAGAGTTGCCTTGTGTGTTAAGGGGAGATAAAGCTTTGCAGAACAGTGTTGGGGAGGGGGTAATGAGGGTTGCAGGGCTTTGGTTCTCATGAATAGTGCACTTGATTGATGGAAGGGAACCCTGCAACTGCTGCCAGTGGTAGAATTATCAAGGGTCGAATAGTAAATTTGAATTAAAATTTTTGAGTTCAAAAATTCATAGATTCGAAATTTAACCCCCTATTCGAATGCAAATTTGAATGTGAGATTTATTAGACCTCGAATAATCACCATTTAAAACCTGCCGAGTTCATGTACAAGTCAATGGCAGAGGTCCATTGAGCCATTTGGAGATGTTAATAGCCTTCCTGACATTTTAGGGTTTTTTTCGGGAGAAAAACTCAATTCGTATGAATCAAATATGCTTCAAATACGATTCGAATTTTCAAACTGAACCATTCCATCGAATATTAGACAATCAAAAATTTTCTTAAATAACCTCCCAGTCGAATTGTGAGTATATTCGAATTAAAAAAAATTCACATGAATTTGAAATTTGACCTTTGATCAATACCATACAATACTATTGTATTTAATATTGTACTGTATATTGCACTTAATCATGATAAAGACTAATGTCAGAAAATGAAGCCTTTACCCTGATCCGTTTGATTTATGTTATACCCTGTTGAACCTGCATTAGCCATTGATGTAAGACTTTCTTTAGCTTTATAATACACTAGCTGAAAATCTTTATATTTATTTTAAACATCATGTTCTTGTGTTCTCTGTCACATTTACAACATACTGTAGCTGCACAGCTACAACATGTCATTCTGCCAGGCTACCAATAAAAATGTCACAATAAGCCTTTAAAATAAAACAGATCTTTAAAAGTGGGATATTGCTTACCTACGACTGAAGGAGCAGTGGCTCTGGATATGGTTTGCTTGCATGTTCTAGACAGGCTAATGATTATTTCTAAGGATAATGAAAGACATTATATATTATAGGCTTAATTGCACTTTGTATTTCCTTTCAACAACTGCTGCATTTTAATTTCAGTGACACTAATAAAAATGCTGCTGATTGTTATTGTAAAGTAAAATGTTTAATAGAAACGTCGCTTTCATTTCAGTGTTGCTTCCATTAGCCAGACAGCAGAATGTTTTTACATGGCTGTCCGTGTGTAGGCATTTAAAACCATTTGGCCCATTGCTTTTTTTACGTTGCATTCAGTTGAATGAATTGCTTCCTTCTATGTTAGCACATTCCTATGGGGTCACATGGTTCCACGCACACCATGACTTCCATCTGGAAGTGTTAGGAAGGTGTTAGTTTTTCCCTATCCAAACTGTAGTACCAGATACTGTATAACACACTCATTCCGTATATATAGCTCTACAAGCATACTGAAAACTGTCTTATCCTTTTTCTGTTTGCACTGCATGAGTAGTAAACTTTTAGTATGTAATAGAATGCCCAATTCTAAGCAACTTTTCGATTGGTTTTCATTATTTATTTTTTATAGTTATATAATGATTTCCCTTTTATTTCTGACTCTTTCCAGCTTTCAAATGGGCGTCGCTGACCCCATCTAAAAACAAATGCTCTGTAAGACTACACATTTATTGTTATTGCTCAGGCCCTCTCCTATTCATATTCCATTCTCTCATTCAAATCAATGCATGGTTGCTAGGTTAATTTCGACACTAGCTACCCGATTGTTTGTAATGCAAATTGAAGATTTTGCTGAATAAAATGCTAAATAACTCAAAAACCTTAATTAATAATAAATTAAAACCAATTGCAATTTGTTTCAGAATATCACACTCTACATCAAATACTAAACAGTATTGATGCGATACTCAATTTGACAGCCAGCACAAAGGCAAACTGGTCCGACAACTAGATCAGCCCAATATTGCCCATCTCAAGGTGGCTCACCAAATGAGCAGATCTTATAATACATGGCTGCGGTACTTGTCAACTACCTGTTTTCATACAGCTTTAGAGTAAGCACAAAATAAGGCATGGTGATAGCTGCACTTTTGTAGAGAATTAAAACTAAAAAAAATCAATTCCCTTGTTGAATGGTATAGGTGCCAAATATACCTGTGGAGAACATTATATTGAGCTACAACTGTTGCCAGGGAGGGTGATAGCTTAGTCCTCTGAATGTTTATAAAGCATTGGCAAAACAATATATTTTCTCAACCAAAGCAGAATTTGTAAGAATAATATCTTTGTGCACTGTGAGGCGCAGTACTGCTGTACTGGCTACCCTGTGCACTGATCAACAATTGGTGCCTCATGTTATTGGCTGTCTGTTTCAGAGAAAATTAAACCTTTTACTGACTCCCTATCTCAGCTTATGCTGTATTTGATTATGGATAGAAATTAAGAAGGGTGTATGCAACTACCTCTGCTGTGCAGTTCCTCCATCTTTCATTTAACTCCTGAAAATTTCTGAATGCCTTATCAGTAAAAAAAACTTTTATAACTAACTCTGTGTCATAGATTCTCTTTCAATTGGCAATTTATCATTTTTGTTTTATAGGGTAAGCACTATTTAGTGGAACCATGGCACTGGGGGATAAGAAAATCATTGTGTGAGCAGGGGGCATCATTTGTCATTGGTCTTCCAATTTAGTTATATTTTAGTCACATATGAAATATAAATTAGCCATGTTCCTAATTCTGTGCAAACATATGGATGACACATGTGCTGCATTGTTTTGCATGAGTTAGAAAAGGCCACAACTCAAAAACTAACATCTCATACCCTGTATTAATATTGATTTAGACATCTGGCAGGAACTAAAAGAATTTTCATTCCTTATTTTGCATTTCCAAGTCAATTTTGTGTGCGCAAAAGCAGTTTTCCTGGAAATTGGAATGACAAGCAAGGTGAATCAATCATCTATCTTCTGCACTGACCAATTAAGTTCTTAGGTTATTTTGTGCAAATATTACTAATATTACTTATATGCCAAACTTGTTTTGCTTCCTATAGCACACATTTAAATTCCAGCATAAAATCACCCCTCACTTGGTTATGTAAAATGATGTCAGAACAGCGACTTTGAATCAGTGCCGGGAAAGCAGGTGGCCACTTTGGCACCTGATGCAGCAGTGCGCAACCGTGCCGAACCGAGGATGCGTGTGCGCAACCACATGCGGCAGAGGGCGCGCATGTGCGGCTGTGTTCAAAACACCTGTAAGTGAAGTTAGAGATCGCACAGTCATCTAGAGTAAATTTCTGCCACTCTCCATTCTACTCTGTGGTTTTAATAGACAAACAATTCTAGATTTATTAACATTGTACCAAATTAGACCAGATCTACTTAACCATATAAAGTGCTTAAAGTGGTGAACTATGGTTACTGAATTTTACTTTTAATCTTAAACTGTATACAGATTAATAAGGGATGCAAAGCCATAATAAATTATATATATATATATATATATATATATATATATATATATATATATATATATATATATATATATATATAAAATATATATATATACTTGATTAGATAAATTATTACCAGTCCTGTGAGAACAAGAACCTCTCATGCTATGGGGTGCCGTTTGTCCCAAATACATTCTGTATACAAAACTATCCCTAATACACAGAATGAATGTCTCTCATGTTATATAAGTATTTGTGACCATACACAGAGAAAAAGAATACACAAAAGACATTTCTATTAAAGAATGAAAACAAAATCTGGTTAGTGCACAAAAGGATGTCATTATATCACAAACTCCATTCTGTACAGTTTAACAAGCAATCTGTCTCACAAATGTATAACCTCCATGTAACAGACGCACTTATGTGCAGAGTTACTTACAGAATGAATTAGTTGGACATAATATAAAATAGTGTAACTAACTAGTGCTTGTCAAGCTAGATTCGACTGACAAAATAGATATCTGTGACAGAAAGCAAAATTTTATTGTACAGGATTCATTCTTTCCACAAAATGACAGTTTTGTTTCACAAAACAGATAAAATAACCATTCTGTGAAGCAACACTGTCAGTCACATTCTTGAACCAATAACAACAAAGCTTATTGCCATATACAAACAAGATGAGAAGTGGCCAGCTCTGCTCCACATGGCTAAGAGAAAGTATCTGACCTGCTATAGAAGGCGCCCTCTAATGTGCCCTGTGCTGCATAGTAATAAACATGAACAAACCTTTCCTAAAAGAGCTGCTGTTAAACACTACAGGTTCATAAATGGAAGTTTTTACAAATGGCTGAGAAATATAATGCTGCACTTTTAATGATTGTAGAAAAAGAAAAGTATGCAAAACATTAATATGCTCATTTTAGGTGATATGGCTA
This sequence comes from Xenopus petersii, assembly GCA_038501925.1. Classification (NCBI taxonomy): domain Eukaryota; kingdom Metazoa; phylum Chordata; class Amphibia; order Anura; family Pipidae; genus Xenopus; species Xenopus petersii. Next base: position 94,731,608 of record CM076683.1, read on the forward strand.
TTCTTATTGTAGTAACCTGCTTGTGTGGCCATTTTGGTTAAGGGCATTCCTGCTGTTTTGCCATTATCTTATGACTTACTCCTATTCCTCTTCCTGTCTAAGCTGAGTACAGAATGGAGTTTGTGATATAATGACATCCTTTTGTGCACTAACCAGATTTGTTTTTCATTCCTTAATAGAAATAAGTCTTTTGTATATTTTTTTATCTGTGTATGGTCACAAATACTTATATAACATGAGAGACATTAATTCTGTGTATTAGGGATAGTTTTGTATACAGAATGTATTTGGGACAAACAGCACCCCATAGTATGCTCCTTTTAAATGAAAAAATATACTTTTTACATCATCTTATTCCTTTTCAGACATCTGTTATTTTGTCTGGCACATCAAGTTACACAAACTGTAGTGTGATGTATTGTTTTATTGCACATATGTGCTCAAAGCAAAACAGGTGAGAAATGCTATTAATACTGATTTCAGTTTTATCTTGTAAATGTCATTACTTTTAAATGAAGCATTTTCTAGAAATTGCATCGTATGGTAGGTTAAAGACATAAATACAGTAAATGTAACCCTTTCAAAATTATTTACAGCATAGCCCAGAGGAAGTAAAATCTCTAACCCAGTTGAGCATTCAGACCTGCTAAACATCATTATATTGGAAAAATCCAAGCCCCAATATGTAAAAGGTGTGGGGAACAGGATGGGTCTTACTGGCACATGCTTTGGGCATACCCTGTCATTCGCAGGTACTGGAGGTTACACATTACATAAGGGAAATCTCCTCAATTTTTACTCCGGAAATATGCCTACTGGGCCTAGTGGAAGACTTCCTCAATAAAACCTGGGCAAGAGCTCTAGTAAGGTCTCTCCATTACTATGCCAGGAAGACAATAATCATGAGATGGATGGCCCCTAGCACAGTAGCATCTGCAAATTAGCATGTTTTTTGAAATGTTGCAGCATGTATATTTCTTCTTGTGGGAATCAATAACACATTAGCATTCAATTTGCTTTTCACAAGTCCGATGCAGCTATGGACCCTAAGCCACTATTAGAACTCTGTAAATAATGCCAGGTCCAGCCTGCTGGCTCCAGGATTCCCTAGGGTCTAGCTGTGAAATCAATTAAAGCACTTAGAACCATCCACATGTTGTTATGTTAGAAAAATGTATGAAGTCAAGTACCTTTTTGAATTTGTGTTTGGCCATTCTAGCACATTTCTCTTAAATTATCATTTATAAATTAACCCTATTGGCTTTTAGAAATGTATTGCCTATAGAAGAGGCCATTTCAGCTTTTTTTTTTTAAAAAAAAAATACTTTTCCAGTGTAGGGACTGGTAAATTAGTCTCCCAGAATTATTTGGCAGGCAGTCTCCTGGTGTTATAGACTCCTAAACTGGGTCTTAAAATACAGTTAGGATGGGAACCTGTTTCCTTATCTTGCTTTTAGCTATACCCCTGTAGTTCAACCATTTTCCAGTAGACTTTTCTGAAGTATATAGTCCTGAGCAGCCATGTGCTCAGAGTCCACTTTGTTAAGCCCTTACTTAAGTAGTCAGGAAGAGTGAAGTGGAACCTAGACAGGTCAGGTCTAGTAGCTGAGCAGCCTGAGGCTCCTACGAGGAGTATGAGTGAGATTAAGATCCCGGGTACTAATTGCCCAGAGTAGGGACTGAGTGTACAGACCTAGGGATGTAGAGATTCCCCTGAGTTCCACTTAAGGAAAAGGCTGAAAGATGGGTGCACCTTCATTGCTGCTGTGTGTGTTCTCTTCCCTGTGGGGACTGAAACTGACCATTGGTGCTTGTGAGGATATGCCTATTCACTGTTGCTCTATGTTCCTGCTTAATCTTTATGTACACTCTTGTGTGGATTACTCTGTTCATTACATTTGAATTCCCAAAGGGAGGAAGCACACTTATACCTTCGGCAATGCCCTTAAATCATTTGATTTAAAGGTATTGCCGAAGGTATTAGTGTGCATCCTCCCTTTGAGAATTTGAATCTGACGACTGGCTGGGAAGTAGCCTGAGGAGTTGAATGCACCTGAATAAAGAAAGATGTGTGCCGAAGAAATTGTATATTGATATTACTCAGTAACGTAACTTGGTGGGGGCGGGCCCTGGTGTGGGCCATGCAGACGGGCCCGCCCCCACCCTCGTCTTCGCGCTTTTTCTCTGCCGCTGTAGCCGACTCCAGCCGGCTGCAACGCACACGATCTTCTGGGGGGGCCCTGCTGTGGTGCGGGCCCTGGCCCATTTGCACCCCGTGCTCCCCCGGTAGTTACGCCCCTGATATTACTCTGTTCATTAAACACATTCTCTGATAAAGTAGCAAGAACCAATTATTGTGCATAGCACTCAGTTACAGTTGTACTATACCCTGCCTCCACACCTTTGCAAGGGCTTAACCCCTGAGAATTAAGGTCTCATCTGGAGAAAATTATCGGAGTAAAGCTTATAGTTAGAGAACGGTGCCACTCAATTTACTATAGCGTTACACCAGTATAAATGACCAGCACAAATACTTTTAGTATTTAGATTTTAGTAACACGTTGCAGTCACAGTTGAAAACTATTATATAAATGTAGTGCTTTCTTGGTTTCTCTCTAGAAACATAAATGTAAAGTTTAAAATACTGCCTGGAATACTTTGCGAGTCTGTTGTGAATCTGCAGCATGCACTAGTTATATCTAAGTAATATATCATGCTTAATTTTAAATTGATGTATTCCATTTATGAACATGTAATTGAAATTGTTAAAATGTTTCAATTGTTAACCATGGATTAAACAGAAAAGTACAACAAATCTTAAGTGCCTTGATCTGTTTTCTGTCAACTAGTGACTTTTATGCCCATTTCTGCTTTAAACGTCTAAACATTTATATACACTGTTACCCTTTTTGAACCCATTCATTCATATATTTATATAGTAAAGCAGAATGACTAGTCATTCATGTATTTGCTGCCATTAGCTCCTGGACAAGCTACCTTATTCACGGTAAGTGAAGAAATTAAATGGTTTTCATATTTGTAAGTGTCAAAATACTTCAAACATCAAGAAGATACATAATTTCACAGTGAAGCCTCAATTTTATATCCCCTGGTTTTACATTTTCCCTCTTTTTTTGTGACCCCAGCTATATATTATGCATAATAATTTCCCTGATTTTACTACAATTTTTTCCCTGGTCCGCTATATGGAAACCCATTATCCAGAAAATTTACAAATTACGGAATGAACACCTCCCATAGACTCCATTATAATCAAATGATCATCATTTTTAAAAAGGATTCCCTTTTTCCCTGTAATAATAAAACAGTACCTTGTACTTGATTCCAACTAAGATATAATAAATCATTATTGGAAGCAAAACCTGCCTATTGATTTTTTTTTAATGTTTACATGATTTTCTAGTAGACTTAAGGTATGAAGATCCAAATTACAGAAAGATCCATTATCCAGAAAACCCCAGGTCCTGAGCATTCTGGATAACAGGTCCCATACATGTGTATATGTGTATATATATGTGTGTATATATATATATATATATATATATATAAACCGCCATAATGGTGCCGTCTTCAGGAGAGTGAACGCAACACACTAGTGAAATCAATTATAGGTGTAAGGATGGCACCAAACTCACAGTTCTGACATCATATTACATGTGTCCCCTTTCCAGAGTTTCTGTCAACCTCATGCAGTATAGTGTTCAGCGCAACACAATCTGAGTTTGTGTATTGCCATAGTGGATATTACATGCTTGCTGTGCATATTTCTAATTGTCCATATAAAGAAAAATCATATAGTCGTATAATTCATATACACTTACCCCCTTCCTGTGGGATGAGCGTGAGGACTACTTCCGCCAATATTGCCCCTTTGCGCACAGCCTCATACCAGTGATCATACGGCAGATAATCTTTCTGCCCATTCGCTACTGGCATACCCCACGGGCTCAATGCGGACAAACTACCCGTGCACACGTAGTATGTAGGCACTCCCCCCGTTGCCATGGGAGCAGCGACGATTCGATACCCGATCCGGATACCGAGCCATTCTGGTCAATATCAAGCTTCCTCCTTCAGGCCAGTGCTTACTGGTAATCACCCCAATGACATTGCTTGCCCCAGAAGGACACTCACGCTCTCGTAGGTTTCTGTATAATCCATGCCACTCTGTGTCTTACTAGTGTCACGTCCTGGTAGTCGCACTGAAGACTCATTTTCACTTACGGCTTCTGTCATCCAACCACACTGGTATGTTTAGCTGACTGGGGAACCTTAGACTACAACCCCCTCCTCAATCCCATCAGGGATATGTGTTTATCTAGAAAAGAAAAAGTTAAAACAAAAGAACACCGTTCTCCGCTACAATGTATCTTCCAACCACCTTATATTGTTGCACATGTGTATCTTCTTGAAAGACGAACCTAGTTGCTAATGTTATATCAAAGTACTCATTCAATTGTTATTTAGTAGTCACTTAGTTGTATTTTATCATTCAAATCCATTGATTGTGGGTAAAAGGTTTCTTATACACTCCACATTTTACCCTCTTGGGGCAAATGTGTCAAGTTTAAAAATCCAACTCGACTCCCTCTGTATCAGCATCGGATCCCTGTTACCCCTCTCCGGGGGGTCGGCACATGGTCAGTGATCATGTGGCAGAATTGGGGTAAGGTATGTTTAGGTTTAAGCCAGTGTCTAGCCACCGGTTGATCTGCTTTCCCCGTTGCTAGGGCGCTCCTAATTGCACTCCTATGGTTGTTCATTCTTTCTCTGTATGTGGTGTCTGCTTTGCCTACATAATATAATCCACAAGGGCACCAAGCCATGTATACCACGTGTTCAGAGGTGCAAGAAACTTTATGTTTGATCTCAAACCTTAAGCCCGTCCTTGGGTGTGAAAAATGAGGGCTCTGTAGCATGCCACTGCAAGTCAAACAGCCAGCGAACTTGAAGCAACATTTCCTAAGAGGTACGTTCAACCAGGTAGTCTCTTTCTTAGGAGGTCCCATTATATGCTTTACCACCAATAGGTCGCTTAAATTTCGACCTCTCCTGTATGCCATTAGTGGTCTCTTATTGTCTGTAAAAGGTAAATTATGATCAGCATTGATGATTTCCCATCTTTCAGTCAGGGCCCTCTTTATCTCTACACTTTTATTTGTCCATTCAATAGAGAAAATTAGATCTGGGGGGCTCTATGCTTGTATCTGGGTATAACAACATCTCCTGTGTCACCTTTTTGGCTCTCTCCAATTGTTCATTCGCCAATATCCCTGCATATCCCCTCGAGATAAACTGTGATGCTAGGGAAGAGAGTTGCAGTTCTGCCACAATCCTGTCTTGAGTTGTTACAAATGACTCTCAGGAACTGAATACAGGACCCCCAGGGACATGTATGGAGGGTGGTGTGCATTGATCAGGCTATTCTTATTGGTGGGTTTCTTATATAAAGTAGTTCCCAATTTATCTCCCTCCTTAAAGATAGTGACGTCTAAATAATGTATACACTGCCGGTCATAGGTCAATGTGAGTCTGATAGGGGAATCCAATAAAAAAACTATAAAAAATAAATAATGAAGACCAACTGAAAAGTTATTTAGAAATGTCCATTCTGTAACATCTTAAAAGTTAACTGAAAGGTGAACCACCCTCTAATCCTCTTCTATTTTCTTTGTTAGTCTTTTTTTTTGTTCTCTATTGTTTTTCTCCCCTTTGTCTTATTTCTTCCTTTTTAGTTACATTTATGCAGTAATTTCAGTTCTTCTCTCACTGTGTATAATATAGTTGTCAATTCTGCCTCAGTTCTTTTAACTGCCTTGTCCTTAGCTGTAAACCAGGTTTTTTTTTTTCGAAAAAATTGACTTAAAAGCCCTAAATGTGTTAAATGATTACTTACATATATAAAAAAAAGAATTTTCTATATTTGAATAACTTGTTATATGCAGCATGTGTATGATAATATATGTCTCAGTTATGGTGTTGTTTTTTAGTAGCTTTAAAGTAGCACTGCAGAAAATTTCAAGTGTTCCATTTCATGAATTAGTAAATATAAATACACTAACATAGGTTTTTTTTCTACATTTAGGTTCAACCTGGGAGAAAGCAATACGACAAATTGGTTTTGAGAGGTAAGACAACAATATTGTTTTAGAAGAAAGTGTCAAAAAGTAAATAGTACTAGAAATTTTTTTTTGAAAGTGATGCAAATTATAAGAGGCTATATACAGAAATAGATAATATATTACATTTTATCTTTGTTTTCATTGCTAGTGGTTGTGTCTCTTTAGAATAGATCTCATTCTTGTATATTCGTTTTGCTCTCTAAGGGCTGTTATACACGGGCGGTTTTACCTGCAGGAGTAGAGGCACTCAATTATTGTCAAGGGGCTGCCAAACGCAGGTGGGAAGCAGCATGTTGCATCCCACCTGCGTTCAATATACGTCTGTGTGAGTACAACCCCCATGACAATAATTGAGTGCATCTACTCCTGCACTCCCCTGCGGCTGAATGGATGAAAGCGCAATGCAGGGGAGCCCAGGTAAAAACGCCTGTGTGTAAGAGCCATAAGGAAAGCTCTTTAGCACTGATTCTTTAGCAGCCTGTTTTCAGCCTGCGTATTTGGGCTGATCTCAGTGTGTGTGTGACCACACACAGGCTGATCTGATTTAAATCTATGGAGCAGGGGCACTGAGCAGATCTGCTTCTGACCGCTTTCAAAATTACTCAGGCTGAATCATATTGAAAGGTCAATAAGCTGCCAACTCTGTCTGTCGTCAGCTTTTATCAGCCCATGTATGGCCACCTTTAGCTTGCACAGCTGTGTCTGATCTGGGGTGCAGTCACATGGAGCACATTTTGGTACAAAAAAATCTGCACCATTTGTCAACTCAGGCCTACACACTGTCAACAGGCACAGACGCAGTAGACACCAGATGTGAGTGGAGCACAGGCTGAGAAAAAGCCTAGTGTCACCTAAGCTTTAGGTCATTTGTAAAATCTGAGAAAGGAATGGGGATGGAGGGACTACTGGCTGGGAAATGTTTTCTTGAGAAATACAACAGGTAAAAGCACAATTAATTTATTTGCACCCTTCTTGTGCTATAGCATCATAATTTTGCATTTGATAATAAATTATATATGCGAACCCAGGGAATGGCCAAGGAATAAGCAATGAGCTCGCACATATGCATTTGAGTTCCTAGGCTTTTGGGAGGACATAACAGTGTCTGTCTAGCAAGAATATCCTCACAAATGACTTGGTATAATTCAGTAAGTGGCACATCCAGTTAGTCTTTAAAAAGAAAGACTTCTGCTAGCATTGTGCCTCTATGATTTTTTTAATACCATAGTTTAGCATTTTTTCCTCCTGTCTTCAAACATTATGCAATATTATTTTTCTCACTAGTTTAATGAACAGCACTCCCAGACCCCTGCATAGAATGCCCAGATAATGGATGAACAGTTTGACATGATATAGCCATTCATAGGATGTTCAAGTAAAGTGTAATATAAATCAGAGCTGTCCAACTAGATGCCTACAGGACAATTGTGGCCCTCCAAATGATTATTATGGTCTGCTCAAAGGCTCTCTAAACTTTTTGGTATGAAATCATCATTTTAATTTAATCTGACCCTTGAACATGTGGGACCCATTTTTTTTTAGTTTCATGGGGGGGCATGAGTACCAGTGTTTATTGTTTCCATGCACAAAAAGACTAGAAGAAATCTAAAGAAAACAAGAAAATTATTAAGCATTATAGGAAAAACATATCCAATTTTAATAATCCAAAACAAAAAACAGAAGAGTAAATCTTATTGTACTTACACAGTAATACAACAGGATTAGGTAGAATTATTATAAATGCAAAATGATATAACAAGAATACTCTTTAGGTATCATTACAGAACACGCAGGCTTTAATACAATTTCTTTTGGGTAGAGAACAATTGCTATAAATTCATTCATTTTTTTCTCTATGTATTTTTGCATTGCTGTTCTTGGCTATTTACTCTAGGGTTCATGGCTTAAGAGGTTTGCTAAAAGCAGAAACTGTAGTGCATGCCGTTATCCATGGCTGAACTTTAGATGCCTTCTAATAAAATCCGAAAAATTTGTTGGCATATACAGTTCATACAGCACATCACAATACACAAATTGCACTTTTATACTTCTTGGTCTTCCTCTGCTCTGGGGTCCCTCAATCCCTCTCATAGTGACCCTAATTTCTTTATAATAAAAATTATTAATTTTAAAAATTGTTAAAAAAAGGAGTACAATGTGAAAATAATTCACAATTTCATATATAGTTACATAGCTAAATTCATCAAGTTCAATCCAACCCCAGTGCAAATATATACACAAATTTATACAGACCTATATATATGCTCACATATATAAACTACAGGTATATGTACCAATACCTATATTAACTAACAGTAGACCTTAAGATCATAACATCCTTAGATATTATGCTTGTTCAAGAAATCATCCAAGTGAACACGATTCCCTTGCATTGAAAATGTATGATTTTGGTACATAAATTCAGTGCAGATAATACACAGTGTATACACAGTGAATCATCTTAAGGAACATTTACAGAGTGCACACCTAAAGAATATTGTCAGTAGCATCTAAAGAGAAACATTTTGTTTCCAGATATTTTTAAAGAACACATTTGCTGCTGAGTTCTCTTGGTAAACAGTGACATCCAGAACTTTTTAAACTCTTAATTATATTACTTAAAGTGAAATTCATACACCAAAGGTTGCATAGAGCGATTGGTGTCTGACAAAAACAATTCCTGTAAAGGGTGTGATATCTGAAGTTTTCCCTTAAACACTGTTTCAAAACAAGTTTATAAATCACACTTCCTAGTGATTATTGATTGAGCACTTGCTTCTGCAGTTGTGCTTTGATTTACACCTCACACTCACACCAGTGGGCAAGTACTAATAATATGTCTTCTTAGTACCCTACACCCTTTAAATACCCTTCAAGTTACAGGGTGGGATGGTGAATGCTTAGGTGCCCTCCAGACCACCCCTTAAAAATAAAGTTCTGTTTAATACCTTCAGTGCTTTATTTATGGGAGAGAACACAGGTATCTGTATATCAATGGCTTTTACTACTGAAAACTGAAGACAGACAGTCATAACCTCAAGTAACCAAAAGTCTAATTTGCGAACACAAGCACAAGTGCAAAATGCTCCACACCTTACATGGCTTTTTGGATTTTGTTTATAGACTGGCATTAGACAGTGAGCTTAAAGTTTTTGATGCTCCTGTCTATGTATGTCTTTTAAAACCATAATGTTTACTGAGGCAGAGGACAAAGGGGCAGATTTATCAAGGGTCGAATTTCAAAGTAATGGGAGTTTTTTTTAACTCCTATAACTTCGAAATTCGAATAAAAAAAAAGACCAACTGAAATTTTTTGAAAAAAAATCAAAGTATATTTTTTCTGCGGGTGAATAGGCTGTATTCGATCATTCAAATCAAAGTAAAATCTTATTCGATCGATTCTGATTCAAAGTATTTCTTTTTTTAAAAATAATTCAAATTCTAAGCGAATTTGGACTACGAAGAACACTAAAATAGTGTTTGAAATTCAAATTTTCAATTCAACCCTTGAAGTGTGTGAAAAATGGGTTGTATATCAGTCTTCAGGAAAAATACCAACACTCGATAGCTAGTGTAGCAGGGTTAATCCCCCAAAACGTTACATCACTGCCGCAATAAACACACAGGGGTTAACCCTACTACACTAGCCATCGAGTGTTGATATTTTTCCTGATTATACTGCGGGAGAGGCTCCAACCTCTCTAACCAGCACAGGCAGTTGCACAAGGAGAGGAGGGTGAAAGAGGAACACAGAGGTTCGTTGTATATCAGTCTTGCCTTTTTAAATTAAATTGCACTACTGACATTTTGCATGTTTAAAAATGTCGTACTATTCACTTAATATATATCTCAGCAATGTGCAGTTTTGCAATATTTCTATGGACTTCAACCCTATGCAAATTAAGTTTGAGCCCTAAAATTGTATTTGCAACCCTCAGCAAATTCAGTCTTCATTTTCCCTGTAGAAAATTAAGTTAGCCTGGTTTAAAGCAGTCCATTTTTCTCCTTAACTAAAGAAATAAAGACCGCAGAGTGTGAACCTGGCTGTTACCATACTTATTCGGTTTATTTTTATGTATTTGAACAACTTCTTGGAAATGGTTTTCCTAGCATTATACCATTTCAAAAGATTTTTTTTTGTGAAGCACAAATCACATCTGATAGTGTTGTTGTTCTGCAAAACATTCATTGTTTCTACCACATCGTTATCAATCTCATTTGTCAATTTAAAGAGTGTTGAGACAAATTAACATTGCCATGGATGCAAAATTTAGCCCAGGAATGCGGAGGTGATTGCAATCACTGCAGTCCTGTGTGGATGCAGAATGTGGCCATTTAGTGCACCCTGGCTTTCACGTCTGAAAGAATGCCCTCATGCTGTCCACCTATCACTCATCCTGTGTGAGCCATGGAACACCGGCCATACTGTATACAGAGTGAAATCAGCACTCCATTTTAAGAGTGCTGCTGTATAGGCACATACATTATGATTAAAAGTACTTGTCAGTTTATAGAAGTGATACAGATACTAAAAAACTCTTACAAATGTTCATTGATATTAAAAGTTAACTTTAGGTCATTAGTATTGTTTTTCACCGGTCTGCTTTTGAAAATAACTGTTACTTGAAGTTCTAAACATCTGAATTTCTAACACCACGGTTACTGCAGCACAAAATATGTCGACCCCTTCATAAAGGAACACGGGCGATTGGATATATTCGTTAAAAACATTGGGCAAATACTTTTATGGTAAAATTAAAAAGCACATAGAAATGGACAGAAAAGTACTGCTTTCAAATAAAATATCAGGAAATTGTTTAGCATTAACCCTTTAAGTGCCACAGATCATAGAATGTACAATCTGTGGATAAAAGGACTCAAGTGCCACAGATCGCAGATTCTACAATCTGCAGCACTTCTGGGTTTGGGAGTAGAGGAGCGACTTTTCAAGCTGCTTGCTCTGTTCAGAGCGGCGGACACGTTCACCAGGTGCACCCAAGGCAGCAGCAGACACGTGAAACTTACCCTAATAGTGCATAAATTCTTATGCACTATTTTCATGTGGGTGCCTCTGTACACCACACAATGTGGTAAATATATGCATTTTGGGCATCAAACTGTTCAGCAGACCCTGGTGTTCATATTATGATGTTTTATGCCGATATGTTATGTAATGTGAGGCATATAATGGGGTAAAATGCAAGCTTTGTCATGATTTTTAGAAATTTCTTAAAAAACGCTTAGGGGCAGATTTATCAAGGGTGGAAGTGAATTCAAGGGAATTTTCGAAGTAAAAAAATTTGAAATTCAAAGTAATTTGAATGTTAGCCTATGGGGACCTTCTACAACATTTTTCTAAGTCTTTAGCGGTCGAAGGAAAATCCTTTAATCGATCTCTGAAATCGTTCGAATCGTACCTCGATCATTCGATTGCCAAATTTGGTAAAAAACCCTTCGACTTCGATATTCGAAGTCGAAGTATTTTAATTCGATGGTCGAATTTCGAAGTATTTTTTACTTCGAAATTAGACCCTTGATAAATCTGCCCCTTAGTTTAGCATGGCTTTACAGTTTAGTAGTTTGCAGTAGAAAGAGGTGTTTATCCATTTTAGATTCACCTGAATTTGTACTTTCTGAAGATAAATATTAAATAAAATATATAAATTCCGAAAATAGATTTTCATTTGGGGGTCTCTGTATGCCACAAAATTTTGTACATGTTTACTAGACCTCTGGAGTTCATATTTAGGTTGTTTTCTTTTGGTACCTAATGCTATATGGGAGATAAGATTGAGAAAGTTGAAGCTTTGAGGCGATTTTCAGCTATTTCATCAAAAATGACAATTTTTGGAATGTATTGCAACTGGAGTATAAAGACATGGGACAAGATGTATGCACTAACTTCATTTTGGGGTCTATAAAAGCCAGACACTTTGGTAATCTTATGCACAATGGGCATCAAACTGTTCAGTGGACCCCTGGCATTTATATTTAGGATGGTTTTTCTTGGTACCTAATGTTATGAGGGAGATAAGATGGGCGAAAATGGAAGCTTTGAGGCGATTTTAATCAAATCCGTAATTTTCGGCAAAGCATTGCGGCTCAGTAGTTTGGAGTAGAAAGAAATAATTACCCATTTTAGATTTGTCAGAATGCGTACACTCCAAAAATATATGGTTTGGGAGGTCAAATTTTTTGTGTTTTTACCCTTCAAAAAATGCACTAAATGTGATGATTATTTATAAGTGACTTCAAAAATATATGGTTTCCTGAGGTAAACCTACTGTTCTAGGATTTATTGGCTTTGAATTCCAAAGTACGACATATTCTACTGTTGGGAGTTTTTGATCTATAGAAGTCAGAAATGTTTATAAAACTATACATATCTGGTATTGGCACATACAAAACACTTGAGGCTTTACAAATCAGAAAGCTCAGGTCCCCCGGAAAAAAATGTATAGTTTTCAGTTTTCCTAGGTAAACTAAAAAGACCCCCCCCCCCCAGGAAGTGCCCTTAAAATGAAAAAACACAAAATGTTAAAAAAGCATTTGGTACTGAGTGAAAATTAAATGCGATTTTTTCCCCCTGGCACTTAAAGGGTTACATTTTCTTATATTTCTTGGTTAATTGAATGTAATTGTCATTCTCTTGTGTTCCACAGTAGCAGCTCAGTAAGCCAGGCAACTGTCTTTCTTAACTGTCTCTCTAATTTGGTACATCTCTGAAGTAGCTTTGGGCCTTACTGAGCATACTGTCTGAGCTTTACTAATTTTGTCAAACTAACTGCCACATTGAATAAATTAGTAGCTGGAGCACCTCTGAGGAATGTATCAGAGTTTATAAGAAATTAAGGAAAATTAAACTTATTAATTTTTTAAGTTTACATTTTGAAAAACAGTAAAAAAAAATATAGCACTGAAAAAACATTGTGGTATACTATTTTCATAAGTTTTTAAGTAAACTGCCCCTTGAATAGTACTGTTAAAATATTTGTATAGTAAAGTCTGACAAAAAAGTTGATAAACAAATACCAATTTGTGAGTAACAACATGCATTCATATTTAGTCTGGGAAGTATGCAAAGTTCTTCTTAGCTAACCAGACTAAAAGAAAGCATCTGTGTCTGGAAACCGAACACAAAGAACGTACTGATGTACCGATGAAGGCCACGGTTACTTTACTAGGCGTTCTCTTCGGCCAGTATCCAATATGGAATCCTACATCTCCATCCCTTATAATGACATCTAAAGGGATTTATTCACTTACTTTACTTAGTGACTTTGAAAAATTTGCGTTATTATATATAGTAAAAAATATATGACTATACAATCATTACTCCTGTAATGAAGCTTAGCTTAGTTATACTGTTTATAGAATCAAAAATAGTTGAATGAAATAGCTTTAACTCGGCCTAGCTGATTTTTGTGAAATTCTTAGATGAGGATGATCAATGCAATGATGGCATCCCATCTCCCCTCTAATTCAGGTGAGATATATGGTGAATGCTTATTTGCAGTCCCATACAGTATATCTGTAAGCTTGATATGAAATAATTTGGATAAGAAAGTTGGACTTTTATTAATTTATAGCATATACATCAAAAACATATCAAAAGGCATGAAAAAGGCATGAGTTACATGAAGAAGAAAGTGAACAGCCCAATAGCAATTGCAGTTAATTAGAAGGCTACATCTTGCTAGCCACATGTATAGCAGCTTTGTTCCTAACATTGATATGCTGTATCTGATGAGAACATTTGATCAAACATGATGCTCTGGTCGATGGAGAAGTAGGTGTAGGATGCTTTAATCCATCATTAACACCATCCATATATTTAATATTGACATGCTTGTTCTTTTATGGGCACTTTATGAATTGGTATTGTGTTAAGCTGGCCAAACGGGCCAAAATGATTGAATAATCGTCCCCACAAAATAATGATAATATCTTTGCATGTATTGCCTTATATGACAATATCGATGGGGGGGGCCATCACTACTATTTCTGGGACTACTTTCAAACAATTGTTGTCTGTCAATTAATGGCCAGAATATTGTCCCACTTTTTATTTTTGTGAGTCCTACAATTTAAATCTGAATGTTACTTTTAACTTGTTGCATTAAAACAAACGAACGTTTGTCATATGACAAATACAATTTGAATGTCTGGCCAGCTTAAGTTAGAGCTAAATCTTGCAAACTCAACTAAACTGCAAAAGAACTGGAAAGAAATCTGAGCCTGAGGAGAATTGTCTGGTTCTGCTCCAGGTAGCAAGTGAGGGCACAAAGAATATATCCCTAATATAAATTGTAATCAATTAGGGTTTATACATGGTTGTAACACACATATACATTATAGTACTGCCACATGTAGAGTTTTGTTTCTGCTTCTGTAGCTTTCTAAAACAGGTTTTATTGTTTCCTACAGGCCCTTAAACTCCCAGAAATGTGTTCAAACTTTCATATTTCCACAGAATGGATGTAGTCTTTCTTTTTCTTCCATACCTCCAATATTTGTGTCCCTCTTTACATTTTTCATTTGTTGGGAGGTATGCCATTGAGCCAACACCCTTTATTACTTGTAGAAAGTTAGATAACAGATTATATAACATTATTACAAAAGTGTTTAAGAACCCAACAGCCTGTATTTTTTGTTCAGCTTTAGTTCTTTATATAAAAAGATAGTACAGCAATGGAGAAACAAAGCTAACCACCGGCAGAGCTTGAGTAAAGAGCTTGTTGAAAAATTATATAGCTTCCCAAATTCTTATACGTTTTGCGCAATGCTCCAGTGTACCTTACAGCAAAAACATTTAGAGATATTAACAAAATCCGACGCCCTTCCTACAGTAAGCGACCCCGGGTATCACAAAACAAATTGGTTGTGCCTTATGAAGCTGAGGGACTTGCACTCCCAGATCTCCAAAGATACTATGTGGCATCTCAATTGTACTATTTCCATTGGTGCTTACTCCCAGATCCGTACAATCCAAATATGGCACTCCAGGCCCTACTTCTGGGATCTCTGGAAGGACTTAGAAACTTTCCCTATCGACACAAAAAAGACCAACCAAACCTTCCATCCACTCTCATAGTCCCACATAAAATCTGGGCATCGGCCCTTAAAATACACAACATATCTCCTCCACTACTATCACCTACTGTAGGCTTCCTTTATGGGTCAATTCATATTACCCACACTTCAGACAACTCCAAGATTTCACATACTGGCCAACTTACGGCCTGAAATACCTAGACAAACTCCTTATAGACTCCACCTTCCTTACCTACAAACAACACTCTCTTAAATGTCAGAATGATAAACCTCATTTTTATAGTTATTTCCAGCTCTGAAACGCATTCCAGGCACAATTTAACATGTTGACTCCACCCATACATCTCCTAACCATAGACATATTCTGCATGAACCTGCCACCCCTAAACTAGTTTCACAACTATATCAAACCATTCTAGCCACAGGAGCCAAGCCATTTGAAACATCAAAAGTCCGTTGGCTAATGGATATGCCTCAATTAACCCAAGAGGACTGGGAGGAAGCCACCGACAACAGCTATAACTACTTAATCTCAACAAGGGATAGGATGGTCCAATACAAGATACTCCACCAATTGTATATAACCCCAAGCAAGTTGCATGCCATGAGAAGGCAACCTGACCCCTCTTGTCCCCGGTGCAATAACTCCCCAGCAAACTTCCACCACATGATGTGGTCCTGCCCCCCAATAACAAGATATTGGAGTAAAATTCTCAGGGTACTAACTGAGCACTGACCTCCCAACAATAGTCTCTCCCCTTATATGCCTCCTGTGAGTACTAGATGATATTATAATGTCCAAATATGCTAGAAATAGATACCGCAAGGAAAAACATAGTCATGCACTGGATGGGTCCCCAACCTCCTTCGCTCAAGACATGGAAACAATTGGTTCACAACGCTATCCCCCTAATTAAACTGATATATGAATCAGAGGGACACAGTCCAAGGACACCATTGTGTGAGGCAGATCTAAACTAAAAATTCCACTCTAATTCTGAATATTACTCCTTAATGTATCGAAATATTGTTTATATGCTACTGATGTATAATTTAATGTTGCTTCCAATTATTATACACCGCTAACTGTAATGCTCTTGGCTGAATGTATATTATTAAAATGAATTAAAAAAAGTTACCTTAAAAAAAAAGAGCTTGTTGGAGCCTACTCTCCTCCGTTGTTACAGCCTTTGTCCCAACTATTCCCACTGTATACTTGGGAGTGATCTGCTTGCTGTCTAATTGCAGAAAACATTTATCTTTGCTCAAGGTTGTGTGCTGCTCTGAATCTGTAGGGAAATCATCCACCACCAAGTTTGAAATGTCTCCATATAGATGAGAGCCACACAGATTTTATAACTATTCAGAGACTTTTACATTCCACTCTTTGTCAACAAGCTACTGACAAAATAAAGGAAAACTTCTCAGTCAGTTCATCATACATTGAAACTGTTCCTGGCTTTTTAAAATAGATATGATAAATCATTCCAAGCAATGATGCTATTAGAAATCTATTGTAATGATGCCTAAAACAGCATTTGGTCAGTGTTTTGACAGGAAAAATAGGTAATTTCCTTATTCTCTTTCCCATCACAGAAGATATGCAGTATCATATATGCACCTACATATATCCTGCTCTGCATTCCCATGGGATGTGCCAAAACTAGAATTTAATGAACATTTTCATGAACTCAATTCTATTCTATTTTAGGTGTTATTTCAATGGAGTATAACAACAAGCTTTTAAGAGAGGAATATTTTTATGAAAAGTGAATCAGTTATTTTCTACTATAGTATATATTACAGTGTATAACAGACTGATACAGATTTTGCAGTTCAAGTGCTGTATGAATTTTATAGTTTTTCATTTTTAGTATCAGTGATTTGCAGAGCCAGGGTCAGACTGGTACAGTGGGACACCAGGAAAAACCCCTGTGGGACCCGCCGGCCCAGACCTTATTCCCACTGGTGCTCGCCCAAGCCACTCATCTCCCTTCCCTGACACGCTAAAGGTACAGTAGGTTTTATTTACGCGTGCTCGGGGGAGGGTGGGTTGCAGCGGCCCCTGTAGGAGGTTTTGGGGGCCTCTTGGGAGGTGCAGGGGCTCCTGGGGCAGCAGCCCTGGTGGGCCCTGCACCCACCAGTCCAACCCTGTGCAGAGTCTGGAACTATAGGGCTTGACAAGTGATAAAAAGACAAGCTATTATATATTTACATGTATTGTGTATCAGAGTTTTGATAATCCATATTCCTTAAATGCTCCCAAAAAGCCCTACTGGAATAAATACAGGCATTTTCAAATAAAAATAATTATAGTACAAAGAGTATATAGGTATTCAGTTAAAACATAGTCAGAGTAAATGCAAACATTCTGGAGGCAGCATTATGTATCTGAAATAATTATTAGGGGTAGTTCACCTTTAAAATAACTTTTTATAGAATTTAGTGATTCCAGACAATTTGCAATTGGTTGTCATTTAGGTATGTGTGTATTTCTTTTTTAATTATTTAGCTTTTTGTTCAGCAGCTCTCTTGGAATTTTAGCTGCTATCTGGCTGCTAGGCTCCAGTTTATTGTAGTAACCATGCAAAAGATAAATAGAGAGGGCCTAAATTGAAAAATAGGTAACACACAAAAAAGTAGTATGCGTCTGGCTGCCCCCCACTTTTGAAAAGTGAAAAGAGTTCAAATGTGAACTACCCCTTTAAACAGACGTGTTACATGTGATAACTAATAATGATCTTTTCTGTATTTATAGTGTAAAAGGAGCAGACGCTGGTAATGGAATCCGGGTGTTTGCACCAGATATCGGAATGTTTATTGCAAGTTTGGCTACCTTGTTGGTTTGCAGAAAACTAGTTCAGAAAACAGTTACTGAAGAGGATGCACAATACAATCCACAGTTTGTAAATGAAGAAATGGTATGTATGCTTTCCTGTTAAAATATGTCCTGAAATGTGTGACTGTGGCCATGGATACAGTTCGTAGGGTTAACATTGCAATGGAAACCATTGACATCTCAATCATTACAATGTAGAATGAATTGTCTAGTTCTTCATCTGTAACAAGATCTCAAAGGAAAATGAAATAAAATGTGAAATGTTTGCTACTGGTCTAATCACCATTAGCAACCAATCAACAGTAGGCATTTACTGGTCAAAATGTTCATAAATTGACACCTTTGTGTTTTATTACAAATGGGTATAAATATTTTAAAAATAAAAAATACATTTAAATATATTTTATCATATGTGTGAAAACTGAGTTGCAAGGAATACTTGCGCGGCACATAAAAGCACATATTTCATCCTTTTGCTGGTACATTTTGGCAGCTATAGGAATTTGATTTTGACAGCTACAGTCAGTTTTGTCCTCTTATACAAATCTTTAACTTATATGGATTTATTTTTAGTTATAGGTAAGTGGTAAGACTTGGCAAGTAACAACCAGGAAGAATGGTTTGTATGTTAGGTAGACAGTTCTATGGTGTTGTAGGTGTGCGTCAACCCTGCCTTTTGCTCTATAGCTTTTTGACTATTCCTGCTGCACTACAGTTGCAATTCCAATTTTTTAAAAAATTAGCAAGACTAGCCATTAACAAGGTGGTCTCCTTCTGGTAGGGTTGCCACCTGTCCAGATTTGACGCGAACAGCCCAGTTTTCAGAAGGGCTGCCTGGGTCAAGACTGCCTGCCCGGTTTTCCAAATAAGAAAACCGGACAGGACCCCCCTCAATTGACATGGTGGTCAGCCAATCAATGATCGCCACATCATAGCCCTGCTCCTGTGACATCAATTGCCCCACCCATGATGTCACAGGCCTGGCCTATTTTGTCACTAATCTGCCCCCGTGATGTCACCAGCCCACCCCTTGCAGAGCTCACAGGCAGATGTTAAGGTGGCAACTAGGGATGCACCGAATCCACTATTTTGGATTCGGCCGACCCCGAATCCTTTGCGAAAGATTCGCTGAATACCGAACCGAATCATAATTTGCATATGCAAATTAGGGGTGGGAATGGGAAACATTTTTTACTTGCTTTTTTTGTGACAAAAAGTCAAGCGTTTTCCCTCCCTGCCCCTAATTTACATATGCAAATTAGGATTCTGTTCAGCCGGGCAGAAGGATTCGGCCGAATCCTTCTTAAAAAGACCGAATCCCGAACCGGTGCATCCCTAGTGGCAACCCTACCATGTGGGAGTGGAGGTAGTAAAGGTTAAAAGAAACCTCTTGTTCACTCAGAACTTTGTAATGGCATTTTTCATTTATTTTTAATACAAAACTTATTTATGTAGCTTATGCCAACAGATGTACAGTATACTATCTCCTTTAAATTGAGTACAGGAAAACATAGTTCAATGCAGGATTTTGCTGGAGGAGTTAACTGATTGTAAAAGAAAACATGCTTTCCTTGACATAATTCCTTTAACAGGAAGGACATGTCCCCAAAACATTGCATTATATAGTGAATAAATTACCTCCTCTTGAAGAATATAAGGATATTATAAGTTACTGAGGCGTTTCATGACCATATAAAAACACGAGGCCGAAGGCCTCGTGTTTTTATACAGGTCATGGAACTCCGAGGTAACTTCTAATATCCTCATATTGTATAACTGGGGATTTCAGTGAGCCATGTGACATAAGAGGCCAGTGAGCCATGTGACATAAGAGGCCACAAAAGACCCCAGGACAACATCTAAAGAACTGCAGGCCTCACTTGCCTCAATTAAGGTCAGTGTTCACGTCTCCACCATAAGAAAGAGAATAGGCAAAAACGGCCTGCATGGCAGATTTCCAAGGCGCAAACCACTTTTAAGCAAAAAGAACATTAAGGCTCGTCTCAATTTTGCTAAAAAAACATCTCAATGATTGCCAAGACTTTTGGGAAAATACCTTGTGGATCGACGAGATAAAAGTTGAACTTTTTGGAAGGTGCGCGTCCCGTTACATCTGGCGTAAAAGTAACACAGCATTTCAGAAAAAGAACATCATACCAACAGTAAAATATGGTGGTGGTAGTGTGTTGGTCTGGGGTTGTTTTGCTGCTTCAGGACCTGGAAGACTTGCTGTGATAGATGGAACCATGAATTCTACTGTCTACCAAAAAATCCTGAAGGAAAATGTCCGGCCATCTGTTCGTCAACTCAAGCTGAAGCGATCTTGGGTGCTGCAGCAGGACAATGACCCAAAACACACCAGCAAATCCACCTCTGAATGGCTGAAGAAAAACAAAATGAAGACTTTGGAGTGGCCTAGTCAAAGTCCTGACCTGAATCCTATTGAGATGTTGTGGCATGACCTTAAAAAGGTGGTTCATGCTAGAAAACCCTCAAATAAAGTTGAATTACAACAATTCGGCAAAGATGAGTGGGCCAAAATTCCTCCAGAGCGCTGTAAAAGACTCGTTGCAAGTTATCGCAAACGCTTGATTGCAGTTATTGCTGCTAAGGGTGGCCCAACCAGTTATTAGGTTCAGGGGGCAATTACTTTTTCACACAGGTTTGGATTTCTTTTCTCCCTAAATAATAAAAACCCTAATTTAAAAACTGCATTTTGTGTTTACTTGTGTTATCTTTGACTAATAGTTAAATGTGTTTGATGATCAGAAACATTTAAGTGTGACAAACATGCAAAAGAATAAGAAATCAGGAAGGGGGCAAATAGTTTTTCACACCAGTATGTGCCATATTTTTCTTTTTGTAATTCTCCTTTTCCCTAATAAAGATATAATTTGCAACTAGGATTTTCAACCATTGAAATTTTGCAGTTGTGCAACATGCTGAACAGAGTTATGGCAAAATGATAAAGGGATTCTATCCTAAAATTGAAAATGTAATTTTTCTTCATATTGGGAAATTCCTAATTAGAAATATGTTATTTTCTAGTGCAGCAAAACTTGTCTGTATATTAAAAGATATCTTTTATCATCGCCATCTCATTAAAACACATGAAGTGGAACCTTACGCTTAACACATTTTATGGCATCTAGCCACTTTCTTAGAAGCAAGCTCAGAAAAGCATCAGTAGACGCAGCTCAGCCCCAGGGCCTAAATGCAGACTGTGCCTCCTGCCACACCCTACCTTACGTGTCAAGCTAGGGGTGAATAGAGGGTGGGTTGGGGGACACCAATGTCCCTCCCCATGTCACTTCTCTCAGTGCTGGCTCAAAAGGCTTCGCAGCAGGTTTGTGAACTCTAAATAGGGGGCAGAGTCTTGCAGCTATTTGCACACAGCCAAATGCCACTTGCAAAGTGCAAGAAAAGGGCAGATAGTGTACTTTGTTGGCACTTTGCATGCTGCATTCAACTTCACAAATGAGGTATTTAATGTGTAACAGCTTTGTATATAGGATGGCTGAAATGATATCTAAACAAATTCTTGTTTTGTTCCATTTTCAGTTTTTTTTTACATCCCTAAAGAGCTACGGTATGTTCTTCAGTAGAATGACTTGTAATCCCCAGTAAAACAATGGCACTACATAGTTACAGATCATTCCTGGTGCCTCAGAAACAGAAGATAAAGCTTAGAATATTATACATATATATGCCTAATTGTAAAGGTTGACTTCTAGTTGGATCTTTGTGAAAATCGCTGACCAAACAATCTGCATAGCACTGTAGATGTGCAGGTTCAGAAAGGTTGTTCCAGTAAATTTTCAGAACTTGGTCATAAGTTAAATAAGTTTTTCATCTTTGTATTTCTTCAGAAGTGACTTTGTGTAAATTCTACTTTACGATTTCATATTTAGAAAAATAAGTTCATGACATGTGACCAAAAAAGAAAAATTAGTCTCCCGCCAACAAGATCTGGAATATATTTTACTCCTGTGGTGTAGCTTTTTCTTTTAAATGTGTATCACACTTAGGGGCAAATTTATCAAGGGTCGAAACTTCGAGTATATGGGAGTTTCTAAAAACTCCCATCAACTTGAAATTCGAACAAAAATTACCGAAATGTATTTTAAAAAAATGTTTATTTAAATACGGGTGAATAGGATCAAGCTGCAAACTCGAATCGGATTCGATAAAAATTTAAAGTTAAAAAGTTAAAGTTAAAAAGTCCACCAAACAACTCCAAATTGATTGTAGGAGGTCCCCATAGGCTAAAACACCAATTTGGCAGGTTTTAGATGGTGAATAGTTGAATTCTTAAAGGGACAGTACATAAATGTCAAATTTTTTTTAAACTCAAATCGAATTTGGACTATTCCCTAGTCGAATTTCACTAAAATAAACTCAAAATTCGAATTGAAAAATTAAAATTTTCAATTCGACCTATGATAAATCTGCCCCTTAGGATATGAAGAAGAAGACGACATTGCGGATTAATGAATCATTAAAAGACTACAAAAAGTAGATTGCTGGTAAACTATTGATTTGCTTTTTAGATTTGATTCTTGTTCCTCCTCCTATTTCAGTGCCTATGTTCAGTAAAACTTGTCGACTATTTATTCTCTTTCACTGGAAGAATTATGCTCTCATCTGGTACTCACTGAAGGGCTCATGTAATGGATTACACTTCTAGTCATTTCTTATTTTCCTCTATGATGACAAAATATTATAAAAATGCTAGCAACAATCTTACAAACCTTGATTTTGTAAATTTATATTTTACAAACATGACACTGTTATATTTTCTGCGATTAGCAAAGAATTTTTTAAAATGACAAAGTGCGTTCAGATAGAGTAATTATAGTTTTCTGTGATCACAAAAGAATGAAACTCATGAAAGGGTTCAGTAAACCTGCTCACAGAACGCTATAGATACAGAGATTTGTTATTGTCGCAATAAGCTGTGTTTACAGAAAAGATAACCAAAGCAGATTTTTCCTTTTTCTATGTGGTCACGAACAAAATCCATTTTGTAATATTCCTACTCTGTGCCTGCATGATTTCCTGTGCAATTTATATAAACCATATGTGCATAACAATTTTCATGTGTGACTGTTTGACATACACATTTTTCTGTGTTAATTTTACTTTCTATCCTTTCCATGGTTAGCTTCAATTGACTTGCCTTGGCCCTGTTCATCAACCATAACAAATTGAAAAAAAATGTTTTGCTGAGAAGTGGAACAGCAGTGACATTTGCTCTAGTGAGAAAACTTAAACTCCATTTAAATAGGCCAATGTTCAGTCAATTCCCATATGTCTTTATCTCCCTACATCTGAAAAATGTAAAGAGGGACAAAAACATCAGGCATGAGTAGCATGGCAAAATTTTTTTGACCATGCCTGTTTTATGGCCCCACACCCTAATTATTATTTTACAAAATGTGTCAGGTTGTGAAAGTTTGAACACATATCTTAGAGTTTTAGGGCCATGTGTTTTGTGTTATAACAGTTTTGCTAATGAAGGTGACATTTCCCTTTAAGCACACAGTCACAGTTTCCCCAAGAGACCTGCTTATCTTAAATTGTTACAATTGTTTCTTTGCTTATCTTAAATTGTTACAAATGTATCAAAGTGTAGCTTCACAGTTTTCTGGGCTCTCTGCCAAAAAGTCTCTTATTTTAATTGAGTTTCAGAAACTTTGTATCTTTTTCTGGCATCAGTGGAGGAAATCAAAGAGAAACTCTGGACATTTCAGTTAAAACCAGAGTCTGCGGGATGAACTGTCAAAATGACAACAGTCCTGCAGAAAAAAGGACAGTTGGGAGGTATGGTGACTCACTAGGGTATATTTATCAAAAAGTGAAGTTAGAAGTCGCCACAGTACTTTAGAGTGAAATTCCGCCACTCTCATTCATTTCTGTGGGATTTTTAAAAGAAAGGGTGAAAGTGAAAGTTCATCCTTTGATAAATATGCCTTTCAAAATCCCATAGAAATGAATAGAGAGTGGCGGAATTTCACTCTAGTGGACTGTGGTGATCTCTAACTTCACTCTTTGATAAATATGCCCCAAAGAGTGATCATTTGCCCAAAACTGGGCAGCTAAGCGTCTAGCTCCATTTGTGGCTACCTAATAATCTCTCTTCTTATCCTCAATCCCTATATATTTATTATAGGACCTATATTGTGTCACTTTTTTGGCTGAATGAGCTAAGATTATGAATGTCTCCATCATTCTTATATTTAAGGCTCTGGTTAGTGTCCAGAATGGCTTACGGAAAGCTCACGTGATATGGAACAATTTTCTCATATTTGGTTTTCATGATTTACAAAAAACAGGAATTTGAAAAAAAAAAAAACTTGTAATAAAAAGCATGTATTTATTTCATGTGATTCAGCTTAACACCAGTTCCCACTATACTCTTGTATGGTGTATGATGTGAATTAGTGTCAAGCTGAATCACATGAAATAAACACACGCTTTTTATTGCAAATGGATACACTTTCTTTTTTTCCATGGTACTCATAGGGTAACACAGTGACATCTTTCAATTCTATATGATACAATAATCCATATTTACAATACATAGAAACTGTCACTTTGTTACACTTTAAGTACCTCACAGCCTCACTGATTAGCATATCTGAAGAAGAGGCATGTCCTCAAAACTATACATTTGTTTATAATGTCCTCTAATGTACTTGTAAAGTGTAATCATGTCCCCTCTCAAGTGTCTTTTTTCCAGAGAAAACAACCCCAACCTTGACAGTCTACCCTCATAATTGAAGTCTTCCATCCCTCTAACCAATTTAGTTGCACCTCTCTGCACTCTCTCCAGCTCATTTATATCCCTCTTAAGGACTGGAGTCCAAAACTGCACTGCATACTCCAGATGAGGCCTTACCAGGGACCTATAAAGGGGCAAAATTAGATTTTCATCTCTTGCGTTAATGACCTTTTTATGCAAGACAGAACTTTATTTGCTTTAGTAGCCACAGAATGACACTGCTCAGAATTAGACAACTTGTTATCCACAAAACACCTCTAGAATCTTCTCAATTAAGGAAACTCCCAACACACTGCCATTAAGTGTATAACTGGTATTTATATTATTTTTGCAGAAGTACATAACCTTGCATTTATCAACATTGAACCTCTTTTTCCAGTTTGCTGCCCAGTTTTCCAATGTAGTCAAATCACTCTGCAAAGTGGCAGCATCCTGCATGGAACCTATAGTTCTGCATACTTTGCACACTGCACATGTGACAGGTTTTGCCGTTCTTTGAAGACATAAAACCAGAAAACAGAATTTCTTTTTTAAATAGAACACATTTCTTTTTTAAATAGAACACATACAGAATAGAAAATAAATCTTTACAGCAAAGTAAAAATAATGATTATTATTATTATAATATTACTAGCCATTTAACTAAACATTATTTATAGAATTAAAATAAAACATATAGAGGCATATTTATCAAAGGTCAAGGTGAAGTTTCGAAGTAAAAAACTTCGGATTTCGAGCTATTTTTTGTGTACTTCGACTAGGAAATACTTCGATTAGAATTTGAAAAAACTTCGAAATTCGAAGGTCGAAGTACTGTCTCTTTAAAACTTCGACTTTGACCATTCGCTACCTAAAAGCTGCCAAAGGGCTGTTTTAGACTATGGGGGACCTCCTACAACCTGTATGGAGGCAATTGGGGGAGTTTGGGAGATCGAAGGTCGAAGTTAAAAAAACTTCAAATAGAAGTACGATTTCGAATTCGGCCCACTTCGACCCCAAAAAAACTTCGACCTCCATTCGATTGGTCTTTTTGAATTCGACGTTCGATGTTTATAAACCTTCGTCCTTTGATAAATATGCCCCATAATATTCTGTCATCATTGTCATTAGCCTGGAGTCATTAAGCACTCTAGTTTTGGTGTTCTGAATAATAATTTTGCACTAAAATTTATTCATGAAATGAAGTAAGGGCTTTGTAAATCTGGTGTTTCCTTAACAGAAACAGCAGGCAAGTCCAAAGTCAGGCGCGGGGGCCATTGCAGCCCATTTTCAAATTTACACCGGCCCTCAGCCTCCGTCATGAAATTAATAATAATGCGGCCCTCAAGCACAGTGCGATCAGGAATCACGTAGCCTTAGCCGTAATATTTGGGCATATTAGTGAAATGATCTGCCACTTGGTCTATACTGCTGCCTGTGTGCTGAAGGTGTTAGCAATAGACATGTAATGGCACGTAGTGACGCCATACTTCTTTAGTTTACTGTACTGGCACGTCAGTACGTCTACTGACACCTTCAGCCCTAAAGTATGTGAGAGCGGCGCGTCACTATGTGCCAGTAAGTGTCTATTGCTAACACCTTCAGCACACAGGCAGTATAGACCAAGTGGCAGATCATTTCACTAATGTGCCCAAATGTTACTGCTACGTCTATGTGATTCCTTGTTTAAATGAGTTAAATGATGTTAATGGTTCAAAGAATGTCAGGCTGAATGGTCAGCCCCCACACATTTTCACCTCGCCAGATCTGGCCCTTGTTACAAAAAGTTTGGACACCCCTGTTCTACAGTTTCAATGTACTCTACTTATGCAAATTCCCCCCACTAGTGGGATTTTAAGTAAGAGAAACTAGTGTTGGTTTTGTGTGCATCCAAATTAAATGTCATTGTTTTTAGGCCATCTCTTTTGTAGAACTGCAGGAACCTGTAGTTTTAGAAAAGTGGTTGCAATTTATATTATATTTCTTTCAATTTAGACAGAAGTAGGAAAGGTGGACCTTGATGATGCAATAATATATGAGGAAGACTTTGATGGAGAAGATGATGGAATTGAGGCAGCTGAAGAAAGCACAAAATTAAAAATTCTTCGCAGAATTGCTTCATTTGCATCAGTACTTAAAGAACTTATTGGCAACATTATAACCACCGCTGGGAAAGTAGTTATTACAATTTTACTTGGTTTAACAGGTTTGTACGGCATAGAACTTCTTAAACCTTTACTCTCAAAACCTTCATGGATGATAATATTTGTAAAAGTTTGTTGTTGCGATAATTATATTGACAATTTCCCTTGTCATTTTTTTCCCCCAGGCATGATGTTGCCGTCTTTGACCTCAGCTGTGTATTTCTTTGTATTTTTGGGGCTATGCACATGGTGGTCCTGTTGCCGAGTATTTGATCCGCTGATATTCAGCTGTCTATGTGTATTAATGGCTATATTTAGTGCAGGGCACTTAATTGGACTTTATCTGTATCAGTTGCAGTTTTTCCAAGAGATTATTCCACCAAATGATTTCTATGCCAGGTAAGTGTCTTAAATGCATTATATAACAGCAGATTGATAGGATGGATGACAGAAATAATATATACAGATTGGAGGAGATTGCAAGAAACTGATTCAAGAGAAACATGACTAGGCTCTCTGCTTGCTCCTGTTACTTTGCAGACTTCATAAAGAAAGGGTATTTTTGGGTTTTTTAAAAACGGCTGAAAAATATCCATGGCACAAAATTTTAAGAAAATAATCGGCCAGATAATTTTTAATAAGAAAACTATATTAAACACAGAAATTGCAATATGAAAATATCTTTTACAAGTCAAATCTAAACTTTGTTGCAAAATTATATGTTACTCGTTGGCAAGTTATATTAATATAATATATATATATATATATATGTATTAGTGTTTATTGTTTTAGCTAGTTAAGTATTAAGAAAATTAATTCTATGGTTATGTTGGTGTAATTTTGCTGGGTTGGGTTGCCATGCAGAAGGTCAAACTTCTAGCTCACTCTACTACTACAAACTGCACCAAATTGAACAAGAACAATCTGTTTGAGCTTTTCCATGATATCACGGAAAATTCTAATGAATATATGTGCCCTAAATAACTTGCTTACATTGATCATAGTTGTATGCTTAAGGATCAGGCCATACAGGGCGTTTTGGGGAGATTTGGTAGCCTGGCGACTAATTTCCCTCCTTCGGGCCACTTCGGAAAACGAACCAACGTGTGTGATTGGCACCGGTGTTTTTTCATTTTAGCTGGCACAGAATCAGGGAAGGTGTTTGGGGAGATTGGTCGCCACAAAAAAGAGGCGATTAGTTGCCAGGTGACCAAATCTCCCCAAAATGCCCTGTGTGGCCTGAGCCTTACACTGCCCTCTTTGTTACACCCACTCTTGGATTTCAGGAATGGAACTAATTACAATTATAAGAGCATAAATTGATAGTGCCTAAGCTGTTGAAATGAATAATTATGAAATCCCCAATAAAAACACTCCTTATTTTATGCTAAATAGTTATTTGCTTGGACATATACTGCTTCAACTTTTGCCTTCAGTAATATAAACAATACTGGAATAATCCTGGAATAAAAAAAATCCTGTAAAAATATTCATCTTGTTGAGGATGAATAAGAGATTTCCCACAGAGGATGTGTGGTTAAGAAAAGGGGGAAAAAAAACAGGAGATTCACATGTGACCCAACCAGATCTTTAATCTGAGTTTTAAGGTGGCCATGCACGGGCCGATAAAAGCCCTAGGGCCCACGATCGGTTCAGCCAGATATTGCCCACCTCAAGGTGGGCATATCGGGGAGAGATCCGCTCGTTTGGCGACATCGCCAAACGAGCGGATCTCTCAGTGTATGGCCACCTTTAGTCATACAAGTGAATCAAGTCATAATCTAATGTTTGGATTAGGTTCAAATCTTTTTAGTAAAAATTTGCTAGAATTATTATTATATATATATATAGTCATTCTCTCAGAAGCACTGACAGATTTACTTAATGGGTCACCAGGTTTCATGCAGTTATATATGTAAACATCCTTTTTAAAGGAGCTGTTCATCTTTAAATTAACTTTTAAGGGCAGATTTATCAAAGGTCTAGGTGAATTTTCAAATGAAAAAAAAAATTGAATTTCAATCTATTTTTGTGTACTTCGACTAGGGAATAGTGCAAATTCTATTAGAACTTGAAAATTATCATGTACTGTCTCTTTAAAAATTTGACCATTTACCATCTAACACCTGTCGAATTGCTGTTTTAGCCAAATCAATGGACTTTTTTGGGAAAAACTTTGAATCGAATTCAATTGAATGCGCTATTCCTTTGTTTCGTACAGTTTGAATGCGGCCGGATGCGGACCCATTTAAACTGACCTATTCGACCAAAAAAAACTTAGACTTAATTTCGGTTGGTCTTTTTGAATTCAAATTTTGAAATTTTTTTCAATTCGAAATTCGACCCTTGATAAATATGCCCCTAAATATGATGTAAAGAGTGATATTTTGAGACAATTTGCAATTGGTTTTCATTTCTTTTTATTTGAATAAGTAATTAGAATATAAATAGGAGAGAGACTGAGGAGAAAACTGAGTAATAAAAAGTATTAATAACAATACAGTTGTAGCCTTACATAGCATTTGATTTTTAGATGGGACCAGTGACCCCCATTTGAAAGCGGGGAAGAATCAGAAAATGGAGGCAAATAACTCATAAACTATAAAAAAAAAAAAAAATAACAATGAAGGCCCATTGAAACTTTGCTTTGAAATGGCCATTCTCTAATATACTAAAAGTTAACTTAAAGTTGAACCTCCAGACTAGAAACATGCATTTTGTCTTCTCCTTATTATTTCCATTTATATAATAAAGAGGGGCTAATGGTTTTTTGTCTGACAGGTTGTTTGGTGTTACTTCATTAGTTCGAACCGACTGCTGTAACACTTGGAAATTTTTTGCAAACAACAGGCTACCATGGAACCAGTATACCAATCCTGTTATGCTGTTGGTATTGTATTACACACTGGCAACTCTCATACGCCTTTGGCTACAGGAACCAATTGTAAGTGTATAGTTTTGTTAATGATATTCTTGTTACATAGTTTCATAGTTACATAGTTAAATCGGGTTGAAAAAAGACCATCAAGTTCAACCCCTCCAAATGAAAACCCAGCATCAAACACACACCCCTCCCTACTTTCATATAAATTCTATATACCCATACCTATACTAACTATAGAGTTTAGTATCACAATAGCCTTTGATATTATGTCTCTCCAAAAAATCATCCAAGCCATTCTTAAAGGCATTAACTGAATCAGCCATCACATCACCCGGCAGTGCATTCCACAACCTCACTGTCCTGACCGTGAAGAACCCCCTAAGTTCTTTTCTTCTAGTCTGAAGGGGTGGCCTCTGGTACGGTGATCCACTTTATGGTTAAAAAGGTCCCCTACTATTTGTCTATAATGTCCTCTAATGTACTTGTAAAGTGTAATCATGTGCCCTCGCAAGTGCCTTTTTCCAGAGAAAACAACCCCAACCTTAACAGTCTACCCTCATAATTTAAGTCTTCCATACCTCTAATTAGTTTAGGTGCATGTCTCTGCACTCTCTCCAGCTCATTTATATCCCTCTTAAGGACTGGAGTCCAAAACTGCACTGCATACTGCAGATGAGGCCTTACCAGGGACCTATAAAGAGGCATATGTTTTCATCCCTTGAGTTAATGCCCTTTTTTATGCAAGACAGAACTTTTTGTATAGGCTCTTAAGTTCGATCGGGGTCTATTACTCTAAGAAAATGTATAAAAGAAAATCACTTGAATATTCTTCATGGCCAAATGGTTTAAAGACCAATATAGTACCATCATTTGGTTAGCATTTTCTCTTTGGTCTTTAGATATTAGAGAATTACCAGCCATTATTCAATCTAATTGCACAAAAATGTCAACATTTTGGCACTGGAGTCAATGGGAAGACAAAGTAACATTGCCATTTTCAGCTTTGCAGTAGTGTATACATTGCTTACCTTCTACTACTATGCTACAACTGTTCTGCATAGATGTCATTATTGCATTATTTTATTTCCTGGTGTTTATATACCACTGTCACATACCTGCAATACATTATAGAGATTCTACATCATTCACATCAGTCCCTGCCCCAGTGGAGCTTACAGTCTAAGCTCCCTATCACATACACACACAGTAGGACCAACTTAAACAGGAGCCAGTAAACCTGCCTGCCTGGATGTTTTTAATCCAAAAATTTGAATATAATCCAATATTACTATTTTATACTAGTAATTAATCCAGCCCGTGAAAGGCCCACATACTGTAATGTATATTTCTCTATAGAATGTAGCAAATGATGGAGAGGAAGAGAAGGAGGAAGACTGTAGCCCAGGACCTCTTACAGCAGAAAGAAGACGTAGTTTGTGGTATTCTAGCCACTACACAACAGATGAAAGACAAGTAAGAATTTAATGGCTGATATAAGCATACACTGAGCATTTGCACTCAGCCAGGATAGATGTTTCTACTTAAATTATTATTTACAGCTTTAATTTTCTTTCTGTCGATCACACAAGATCCATGAATAACCTGTAAAGATTAGTGATATATGGACTGACCTGGGTGGGTCCAAGTTGACTGTCTCACAAAGTTGTGCCCCAATTCCTCCAGACGTGCTCTTTTTTTATATACTCGCACCCGGGCGTGCCCTTCTGTGATGATACAGCGGGGTGGGCGTGGGTATATAAATATGAGCGCACAGCAGGTTAGGGTTGGGTTTGGTTCTTGGAGACCAAAGTACAGCTACTGTATATAGCGTGCCTCATTCTTTAAAATTAGCTAAAGGGTTGGTTTCTCATTGCCCATTAATATTGGTTACCGTCCTTAAAGGATATCAGCATTGTTCAGAAAATATTGCTGAAATTTTTAATACAGTGGGGATTGATGATTTAGATGGGCACTCTATACTGCGCTGCTTCTGAGCTTCCAAACCCCAAGAGCACCCAATCACAATCTGATGAGCTGTATCTGACAGTTAGAAAAGTGTTAATAAATAGGTAAATATCAAATTACTGGGAATGTTTTAGGCTTCCCTACTTCGATATTTCCAAAATCTACCCTTTTTTAAGTGCTGTATTGGCTTGAATGGAATGTCTACAGTACCTACAGTACTGAACATAACAGGAATAACCTATACACTTTTAATGTGTAGAGCATTTCAGTGTTCTGCCACCTATTTGCTACTCTAATATATGCTAATCTGCAGCAAAAATATTTTGTTTTTAAAAAATCAAATTTCTAACAGATTTGCTTTTTATATGAAGCAGTAAGACATTGTACCAGCTACTTGTAGAAAGGAACCAGCAGCACACTGTATTCAAGTTGCAAAAAGTGTACCAAAATTTATTAAGCCCACATCATACAAATAGCCTATTTGTATGATGTGGGCTTAATAAATTTTGGTACACTTTTTGCAACTTGAATACAGTGTGCTGCTGGTTCCTTTCTACATGTTATTATGACCCAGTGACAGGAGTGGGTCCTCCAGTTACAGCACCTGACACTACAAGAAGTGTGAAACAGTAAGGTGAGCGCTCCACGTTTACAGAGATTGTACCAGCTACTTGTCATGGCTACAAAAATAGACTGATAATTGTCTCTACTTGTGTTTTAGCAGAGGCAATTCTCAGTATTGTATATGTCAGGGTATTTTCAGCCGTTTTGTAGCTGTGACAAGTAGCTGCTACTAGTTGCTCTGTGTTTCTTCACCCTTAATGTTTCAGTGAGTTTATTAGCTTTAATTTGTTGTGCTCCAAATTGTGGACCTCTTATCCAGGTCCAGCACTTTCTAGATATAGAAAATATATAGAAATAAATTCCATACCTATAGCGTGATGTGCTGGTGTCTGTATATTAAATAATGTGCAAAAGTGTGTTAGGTCACCCAAGTTATAAAACCACTCAGGGATATCTTGTTTACCCCTCATATGATAAAAAACAAATTGTTGCCAATGGTTGTTGTTACTGTCCCTTCATATGCTGCAGTTAATTTAATCTAGCACAAGCAAACTAGATTCACCCAAATAAACCCTCCACATAGCTAGCTTTTGAGAGCAAAAAAAAAAGAAACTAAAAAAAATTGCATTTTCATAGAACAAGTGGGTGCTCATTGTTTTGGTTTAATTATGCTTAGATGAATTCCATATACAGGTATGCCTCCTTTTTAAAGGAATACTAGCTAATTACTGTCATGTGGGCTGATTATTCTGCTATACTGTATTTTCCTATATCTGTATATTGATATACATTTTTTTATACTTTGGCATGCATGTGCTAAATGCAGACTTGCAGTTAGTGATAACCTTTTTTTCTGCTGTTCAAAGAAGAATATTTCTACCACCTGCTGAAAATCACATCATGCTGCTTAGGTTCTGTCAGGGTATAAAGCATAAATATGCTTACAGATGCAAATATTCTTCTATAGTATTCCTTTAAATAATGCTTCTGCCCAGTTTATATGTTGTGGAAATTCAACTTTTTTTCTAAAAGAGTAACTGTATGCTGAATATTTACTCTGTATCAAGTCTGTCCAGCCTGCACTTCAGGTGCGGATGACCTACAACTCCTAGTAGGTGTCACCCAGCAGTCCCCTAACTACAAAGATAACTGGGCTGCTGCAGTTTGGATATACTTGTCCTAGTATTCAACAATGTATCCCCTGTGGCTCTGTAGCTTTGTCAGAGAATAGCTCTCACTGTGATCCTCCTTCTGCCATCATTTGTAGTTTATCAGAAGCCAGAGGGCCACAGTATGAGAACATTGGTTTATTTGGAAGCTTATTTATTGCATTTGCTACTTTTAATTTCTCTTGCTTGCTCTTTGCAGCTTCTGTCCATGACTCAAGATGACTACAAGCCATCTGATGTTAGTATATACCTACTTCCTTTAATTTATTTTTTTCTCTTTCTTTTATCAATGAAGAACATACAGTATCATTGTCTTAAAAATTACTTTTAAAGGACCAGTAACATCAAAAAAATTGTTGAAAAAATTCATCAGTATACAACGAAAAATAAACACCAAGACAAATTAAACTTTTAAATTGCAAAGCCTTTATAAAGAAATAACTTACCGAAACTCCACTTCCCCTCCTCTTCAGAAAAGGTGACAGGGCGACCATCCATCCTGCGGTGCTCGATTTCTCCTCCCTGGCTATTCTACTGACAGCATGTGAAGGAGGCAACACTTTATACTACAAATCAGGTGTTACGCGCTCTGGCAATCCCCCCCAATTCCACAGAGCTCCCCAGCCCCACTCCCCAGCCCCCCATCCCATAGGCGACCCCTGGGGAAGGGGAGAGATGTGTGGTTAATGCACTGCTGCTGTTCCTCTCTGTCCGTGGGGCAGGGAAAGTGCAGGGATCCCAAGCATTGGCTGTGGGGCAGCAGAATGAGAAAGGTTCTGTGTGCTCAGTTCCCTGTTGCTCCCTTTTCCTGTTTGCAATTGGTGAAGTTGCATCGCTAATGGCCAACAGCCTAAGCAGCCTGAACGCTTCGGGGGGCTTCCACCTCTCCACTTCCCCAGGGGACCCATACAGCCAGCACAAACCACACTACAAACCCTGCTCCGCCAGCCAACACTCGTACAGCTTCGCCATGCCTGCCCAGAGCTTGAGAACGGAGCCTCAGCCTCCTTCACATGTCCATATAATAGCCAGGGAGGAGAAATTGAGCACCGCAGGATGGATGGTCGCCCTGTCGCCTTTTCTGAAGAGGAGGGGAAGTGGAGTTTCGGAAGTTATTTCTTTATAAAGGCTTTGCAATTTAAAAGTTTAATAGTCTTGGTGTTTATTTTTTGATGTATACTGATGAATTTTTAAAAAAAAAAAAAAATTTTTTTTTTTGATGTTACTGGATACTGATGTAACATTTAACCTCATACACACAATGGAACTCAAAACTATATATGTGACTGGATTGGATTGTAAATGGCTAGAGTGTCGGGACAATTATTAATTGCTAATCAGTGCAGTTTTTGAAGGTGAACACCAACCCGTTGCACAGGGGCATGAATAAAAAGGAGACAGACCATGCAGTTGTTGGTGGACCATGAAGTATAGGTTTAGGGGCAAATTCACTAAGATTCGTAGTTGCGCCAGGCGTAACTTCGCCGCACTTCGCCGCACTTCGCCAGGCGTAGTTTCGCCAGCGCTTCGCAAATTCACTAAAATCCGAAGTTGCAATCAGGGGTAGCATAAGGTTGCGAAGTTGCGCTAGCGTTGATTCGCTAAGTAAAGCGAAGTTACGCTAGCGAAGGCTAATTTGCATACGGCGCCAAATTCAAATTTCAATGGAGGAATACGTATCAGCACTACAAATGGCTAGAAAAAAAATTAAAACATTTATTTTGCCCTACACATGTGCCCACTGTCTAGGTAAGTTGCCATGAGTCAGGAAATGTAGGGGGCAAGGAGGGGAGCCCCAAAAAATTTTTCGATCTTTTTCAGCCTATCACCCATAATCTAGAAAACACGCCAGCGTTTTTTGGGACTTAGACAAAATTTTGACTTTTTTTGTGCTTCGCCTGGTCTGAGGTGGCGAAGGAAGTCTAGCGTAAAAGGTAGCGTTCAGTACACTGCGCGTGTTAGTGAATTTGCGTAGTTACGTCGCTAGCGAAACTTCGCCAGGCGTAAGGGTGCGAAGTAACACTAGCGAAACTACGCCAGCGTTCGTTAGTGAATTTGCGCAGTAACGAAAATGCCAAACACTAGCGAAGTAACGCTAGCGTTCGGCGCTTCAGCGCTTACTGAATTTGCCCCTATAGAGTTTACCATGGCTCTAAAGTATGCTTCCAGTATACTTTGATTCTGCCAGAAAGGAGTGCTATTATGATATATTTATTAACACATAAACAAATGAACATAGGGTTTAGATAAACCAGTAGTAGGGTTCCTGCATACTGAGCCATCAAAAAGCTGGAGCTGCCCAGGTCCCCATAGTCAAGAAGTATAGAGGGGGCCCTGCATTGCAACTAAGAGTAAAGGGAATGGACTCTTTCAATATGGGTGCCCTGTACTGCCACACTGTATCGCTTGTCCTAGGGCCCTTAACCACTAAGCATTGCTGTGGTTGCCTATGAACCTTGAAACTCTGGCTGGGGTTTGACAGGGTAACAGCATTTTCCAGCAAAGGTGTAGTCTTGCTGAGGAAATGTGACCAGCAGCATTCGTGAGCATGTGCTTGAGTTGGCATGTACGGAAGATTGAACAAGATGCTCCCATCGTGGAGACAATAAAAACTAATTTTGACAATAAGCAGCGTTTAAATAAATATATATTGTAACACAAGTCACAGTCTTTCAAAAAAAGAAACACCAATGTATTTAATCCTATTCTAATTCAAAGGATGTTTTTAGTAGAAGAGATCAAAATGCCCTTTATACACCATGTGTTGCTCCTCACTAACTTAAATTGGAAATATCATGTGTCACCATGGCATTGGCAATAGTCTCCTGATAACTCATCAAGTGTGTTTGGTCAGCATGTACAGTATTTACCTTTTGTTGCTCTTTACATTTATACTGTAATAGCTCTACCTGCTCACATAAGCTTTTCTTTGCATGCGATTGGCTCATAACGATCTCAGTCTTATGGATGCATGTTTCCCATCACGATACAGAAAAAGAATCTCTGATTTTATTTAGTAAAATCAGTGAACAAAAATATTGTCAATAAACATCTTTTTCTAATAGTCAAAGTATGTTCTTCTTTTAACCTACTCCTTTTCATAAGATATGGCAACTATGTTTTTGCTCTTGCTATGATCTTGATATGGCTTGCTTTTTATATGTATACATTTTACCAATTACCATTCTGCAGGTTTTGCTAGTAACTATAAATGGGACTCCCGTAGATTACTGTTCATTAAATTCATCACTTCCAGTGGAAAATGGTCCAACTAAGATTGACATGTATTCTACACCCCAATATAAATGGGACCATGCAGATGAAACTTCAGGTAAGACTATATGGTTATATCCTGTATAATGCATTTCATTTGTAATGTCGTTTCTGCAGGTATCTTTAGTCTTCACACCCTAGAACATTGCACCAAGGATGAGTCATAATTTATAAAAACTTGCAATACTGAAACTGCTCATATTTAAGAGGACACAGAGACTAGGGGCAGATTTATCAAGGGTCGAAGTGAATTAGAGGGAATTTTCGAAGTAAAAAAATTCGGAATTCAAAGTAATTTTTTTGGATAATTCGTCCATCTAGAAGGATACTACGACTTCGAATTCGATTTGAAGTAAAATCGTTTGAATATTCGACCATTCGATAATCGAAGTACTGTCTCTTTAAAAAAAAAATTCAATACTTCGCCAAATTAAACCTTCCGAAGCGCTATGTTATCCTATGGGGACCTTCTAGAGCATTTTCTAAGTTTTTGGAAGTCGAAATAAAATCGTTCGATCAATCATTGAACGATTCGAAGGATTTAATTGATCGATCGAACAATTTTACTTCGACTGCAGGATACCCAAATTCGATAAAAAAAACTTTGACTTCGATATTCGATGGTCGAATTCGAAGTATTTTTAACTTCGAAATTCGACCCTTGATAAATCTGCCCCTAACTGTGAGATGCCTAAAAATATTATGTCATTTAAAAATAGCCATGGGGCAATGTAATTAAAAGCATAAGCGTTACTTGCGTTTTTGTAATGTTTAGTGCTGCTCGCAATGAAAAAACATTCGCTGGCGAATATTACATTACACATTATTGCTAAGCAAAGTTTAGCATTAACACCTGCTCTGGAGTTTCGTTAAATATTTTGCCGCAAAAAACACTTTGCAATTGCGAAATTTATACATGGTTGCTAACGTTCACAAAGCTGTCTGTGAACGTTTTTTGTGCTAACAACACATATTACATTCCCCCAATAGTGATTTTTAATAAACCCAAAGGTATGATTTTTGATAAATGAAATAAGTGCTGTGTTTTAGTGCTCAAAGGGGCTCCTTGTGTGGAAAAGTATAAAGGTCATATAATGGCACAACATTTGTTATGTACTTCAAGTTATGCACCCAGTGATCCGTCAGCTAAATAGCAACTACCAGCTTCTCACCCAAAGAAAATGCTGGGCTGTGAGTA
Organism: Xenopus petersii; assembly: GCA_038501925.1. Taxonomy (NCBI): domain Eukaryota; kingdom Metazoa; phylum Chordata; class Amphibia; order Anura; family Pipidae; genus Xenopus; species Xenopus petersii. The sequence continues at coordinate 94,769,604 of CM076683.1, forward strand.
GTGAGCAATTGAATATTGTATGTATGTATATTTTTATTTATAGTGCTGCTTCTGTATGCAGCACTGTACAGAAGAACAATGAATCAATAGAAGAAACAGGGGTATAAACAATAACCTATACAAATAAATGTAAAGTAGTTACAAGAATTATTGGCAAGAGGACAGATGTCCCTGTCCCATAGAGCTTACAGTCTGAGTAAATATTGCCATGTAGCTGCTTCATGTAACTAATTCACTTACACATTCTGTACACTTTGGTGTGACAGAGCAATGCGAGAGAGACGGCAAAACTGTGTTATCCCGCGCATTCATATTTGCATCATTGCCATGCAATAAAGTAAAGTCTATCTTTGTTAGCTTGATATTCTAGTCCATATCTGAGAATAATTAAGCCATATTTAATCAGAAAAGAAAGAAGAGGAAGAGCAAGAAGAAGAACCCAAGGAAGAAGTTACAGAAGAAGAAGAAGAAAACACTAAAGTTCATGTAGTGGTGGTGGCATTCCAGTTTGTTATGAAGCAAAGTTATATATGTGCACTTATTTCAATGATGGTATGTATGTGATGTTTATTTTTCTATTTATGCTTATGTAAAAGTATTGGCTGTAAATTATTTTCAGCTTTTACATTATTGTCTGTTTCCTTTCTTCAACGTTAAGGTGATGCATAAGCAAAATTATTCTCTATATAACCATAACCATAAAGCATGCAATGGCAATCAGTACCCTATTTAACACAATTCTATAGGGTAAAGTTACCACAACAAAGTGTCCCTGGATATTATTCTATTATTATTATTAGTGTTGACAATTATAAATAGCGTGGTAGTTCACATAACCACTTATGTAACAGTGAAACAGTAATGGGAACAGTTTACTGAGATCAGTTATAATGAAATGAGTCCTTCAAAAACATCACACCGAGCGACACTGTGGCAGGCTGTTAATACTGTCTCTCTTACAAACACTGTAATACCCATGCTGTGTCTCTCACCATTAGACAGTTTCTCATCCACAGGACCTCTCATTCATATGCAGGCTGCATTTTTTGCATATGGATTGGCAATCATTCACAAACACATGCTATGTCTTATACTAACTGGTACACATTGATGATCAGGCACATAGGCTGTCAGGCATGAACACAGTCAAAATCTACTAAGGGCTGTCTCAAAACACTGGCGCACATCAGTAGCTGCAGTATGTGCATGCAGCATATTTCTTACTTCTTCTTATATTGGTTGTTTGGGTCTTCTGCAGGCTTGGAGCATCACATACCACAGCTGGTTGACTTTTGTCTTACTAATCTGGTCTTGTGCTCTATGGATGGTCCGAAATAGAAGAAAATATGCTATGCTTAGTTCACCCTTTATGGTTATTTATGGTAATCTTCTTTTAACATTACAATACATCTGGAGCATAGCATTACAAAATGACGAACTTCCAGAAGTTATGGGTCTCCTTGAGAGGAAAAAGCCAGAAGAGCTTGTATCAAAGGTAAGTCAAGTACAAGTGCAAACCACATATTACAACAAGCATTTGCATTGTACATTAGTACCGTATAAAGCAATTTTGGAATGTAAGATAATTATGTTGTATTGGTCTTGTTTCAGGTCATTTTCACAGTTACCTTTTGGCTTTTGTTTAGACAACACCTTACAGAGCAAAAAGCTTTTAAACTTAAAGAATCAGCATTATCTGAAATAAAAGTTGGGAGTCAAGACAAAGGTAAGAAGAATAATTCAGAGAGTATAATAACCACTCTTGCAAGTGGTACAAATCTGGACTACACATTGCCAATGAGGAGCAGATTTTTACTTTGTGTGATTGCAATGCTGTTCGTGTGATCCAGGAGTCAGACTCTCGTTTTCTAATGGCCTATGAAAATGTATAAAATGTTGCATCTGTAGTTGATCCAGCTGAACCAACGTTAGGTTATTATGAGTATTATGCAAGTGTTGGTCTCACAAGAAGAATTGCACATGCACAAATAGTACAAATGTCTATATATAAAGTAAAGTATGGGACCTGTTATTCATAATGCTTGGGGCATGGGGTTTATCGGATAAGGGATTTTTCCTTTCTTTAATTTGGATTACCAACTTTGTCTACTAAAAAGCAAACAAACATTAAATAAACCCAATAGGATTTTTTTTTTAAATAATTTTAAAAAACATTTTTGAAATTATTTGATTAAAATAGGGTCTATGGAAGATGGACTCCCTGTCATTCAGAGCTTTCTAGATCATGGGTCCTACACCAGTATAATCTACCTTGTTCAGGAAAGAATAGTTCAGTGTAAAAATAAAAACTGGCTAAATAGATAGGCTGTGCAAAAAAATATTTCTAATATAGTGAGAAACGCAATCTATACTGGTCATCCAGCAAAAGCGGAATTTTTAAGAGAAACTTAGACAATATGAGATAAATGGAGATTCTAACAAATACAGAACTTTTTAATATCACTTAAATTAAAAGGAAAGCCAGTTAGAACACTAATAGAGTTTGAACAATTATGTACAATAGATGGGGTAGTAAAACACTCCCTTTCGCGTGTTTACAAGATAATTATTAATAATAAATACCCCAACCACCCATCCTACACTACAATGTGGGAAAGCAAATTGAAAATTACATTTGAAGTGAAGAAGAATGGGTGAAAATATTTAAAAATACCAATGAATGTTCAATTAGTAACAGGTTACAAGAATTTTTTTATAAGTTACTGTCAAGATGATATAGAACACCAACAGTGTTAAAAAAAATGAGACTGTTGGACAACGACTAATGTTGGAGATGTGACAGGAACCTGCCACACTAGAACATTTATGGTTTTCATGCCCTTTACTAGAAAATATTGGAAAGAAGTGTTTGAATCATGTTCTGGATTTGTAGGTGAACAAGTTAAAAACAAATTCCTCAGCCATTCTTTTGTTTCATGACTATGAAGCAGAAAACTAAAAAAGATCTCTTACTGCAACTCCTCATAGCAGCTGAGGCACAAATACCCATGTTATGGAGACAAAAAGTCATTCCAAGCAAAAGGGAAATGGTTTCAAACAATAAATGACATTTGCTTATTGGAAGAATTGACAGCCTCAATAAACAATAAATATTGGAATTATTCAGCTACCTGGTTGTCCTCAAAAGAATATATTGCAAAAATACCGTCTACTTAAGTATTGCCATAAAATCTCTACTCAGTAGTAGTACTAAGCTGATTACTTAACATAACTTAGACACTTACCTGAATTTAAGCATACCTTCCCCATGAGAAACCTAGAAAGAAATTAAATACCAAGGATAATGGACTTGTTATATGTCATAATTTGACAGATATTATCAATATATGATCCAAAATGTATGAATGTTATCTATGATGTAAAGTATACATATTGATATTGTATTAATGTATAAACAACAAAGATGTAAGCTAATTTCTATGTGTTCAATAAAAAAGAATACAAAAAAAAAAGAAATGCAATCTATAAAGGCTGGGGTGGAGTGACTGTTTATCAGGCCATTACCAATCTGTGACTTGAGCCATATGGATCATAACCATTTGCTTTTAAATGTGACCTGCATGCTAAGGATCAAAATCAAACTCAGTTATAGGGTTGCCACCTTTTTTGCATTCAAGCACTGTTTTGTTTATACTCTCTTATACTTTGTAGCATGGGATATATTGTTTGTATAAATAATGCAGTTCAGAGAATAGCTGATGACATGTATTAAAAAATTGCTTCTGTCTGGCTAGCCACCAGACACTCAAAAAAAACAGCAAAGGTAACAGTAACAATTTTATTTCTGAATTTAGAAGGCGAAGTTCATGAAGAAGAAGAAGTAGAAGATGAAAATGATATCATGAAGGTCCTGGGAAAATTAGTGCAGGCTATGTTTGTCAAGTACTGGATTTACGTCTGTGGCGGCATGTTTTTCTTTGTCAGCTTTGAAGGAAAAATAGTTATGTACAAAATTATCTACATGATGCTCTTCCTGTTCTGTGTAGCTCTGTATCAGGTATGATGTCCGGCATACAATAATTGCTTCTCATCTGTATAAATGCAAGATTGCTAATAATGTAACCATTCGTTCAGTCATAAAGAACATCCACATAAAGACATACTCCTTAGATGTAAAATGTATGATGTGCTATACACACAGTTACTCATTACCACCCATGGGTGCCTAAATCCCCATATTTGCTTCATTACATATATAAGGGTTGCAACCAATGACACAGGTGATTGTATGGGTGAATCTTTTTAAGACAGGCAGGCCACAACTTTATTTAATAAAATGACTCTTTACTGCTAAAAATCATTTCTTTTTTTGTTTAATAATCATGTACTTTTATTTTGTTTCTTTAGGTACACTATGAATGGTGGAGACGAATTTTAAAATATTTTTGGATGTCTGTGGTTGTCTACACCATGTTGGTGCTTGTTTTTATTTACACTTACCAGTTTAAATCATTTCCTGGCCTTTGGATGAATATGACAGGCCTGGATAAGGAAAAGTAAGTGTTTAACTGAATCACATTCATGAGGATGTGTGTGTTTGTGTGTATAGGGAGGTATGTGTACCTTTGTTCCTGTTGTTACATTACCCCTTATGAAACTATAGCCCTTAAGCTTGAATTTCGACATGATTCCCAACTCATATTTGCAAGTTGAGATTGAATAGCATTCCATACTATCTTTAAGTGCCATCTACAAAGTAGATTTGATAATTGATATATAGCTGAAATACAGTAGGTGAGCATATGGCAATAAAGGGTAGAAGTAGAACCACATTTTGTACAGAACTAATTTAGGTTTTGGAAGATCTGAGAACTTTTATTAGCAACTAGGCTGAAAATGTTTAAGTTCCAGTTGTAGTATTGAACTAAGGGGTCACCTGTAATATATTTTTTTGAGATCAGGTATAATTTGTTCAGTGCAAGCCATACTAATACTCTAAATGCTTTACCCTCCTTTTTTTGTATTCCAGTGCTCAATTCTTTTGTCCACACCCTCTTCCCATACCCCCTTTCTGCTCTTTTTTTATTGTGTCTATAAGAGCATGTCCATATACTCTTAGATTCTTCTAATTTTTTTCTAGTTTCCTCTTCAGTCAACTTCACAGTACCTCCTGTTCTCTTTATTGTACTAATTAACACTTCTAAATGTCACTATTGCTCTCTTTGTCGCCATACCCATTTTTCTTCTTAATGCTGTATCAGTAGTTATGAGCAAATCTGTCCCGTTTTGCCCAAAAAATTGTGAAGCTGCAAAAAAAATTCACAAAACTGAGAAATATGAGAATATTGAAGTCTATAGGCGACAATATTTTTTGCGCATGACAATTTTTTATGTGCACAACTTTTTCTCACTGCAAATGCATTAAAGTCAATAGGTGTTTTCCCTGCAGCGCCTTTTTGCTCTTGACTTTTTGTCCAAATGCACCCAAGTGACTGGGTGTTTTTTCACTCTAAATCAAACTTATTGTGGTGACTTTTTTGTCTCAGAGACATATTTGTCTTGGTGACTTCTTTGTTGCAGCAAATTTATTCGCATTGAATTTTTGCCACAGTTCCCCCAAAAAATTGGCAGACGATGAAGTGCAGAATTTCACCTGGCAAAAAAAATTGCTCATCACTATTTGTGAGTATTATACCATTACTAGTCATTATAGTAATAAATGGATAGTAAAGAAGAAAACTGAAGGTTAAAGATATTTCCCTATAGTTACCAAAGGTGCAAGCAATTGTTCTGAATGGAAGCCATGTTGAATCCATGAACAACATGGCTGTTGTAGCATGCCTTAGATTAATAATATTTGTTTGTTTTTTTACAGGTTAGCAGATCTTGGTTTAGAGACATTTAACTTGACTGACTTATTTACGCGAATATTTATCCCAACCTCATTTTTATTAGTGTGCATTTTGCACCTTCATTACTTTCATGACCGTTTTCTCCAGCTTACTGACCTGAAGGCTGTAACCAGCAAACAGGACAACACAATTTACAGGTGGGAAAGCAAAAAAACATGTTTTGATTGTTTGTGTTTTATTTCTTTGCCTTTTTTAAACTATGAAGTTCATGTTTCAGGTACAGAACATGCTGAATTGTCCTTAAAAAGTCACATGACATGTTTCCATTTTTGATCAGCTTTATACATTATCGTTAGAGGTTTTGGTTTTTATTTAAACTATCTATAATACTAAGGGGCAAATTTGCTAAGCTCGAGTGAATAGTTCGAATACAAAAATATTCGAATTTCGACTTATTTTTTTGGGTACTTCGACCATCGAATTTTTCAAATTCGGTCGAACCAAGTGAGTCGAATGATTCGAAGTAAAAATCGTTCGACCATTCGTTAATCGAAGTACTGTCTGTTTAAAAAAACTTCGACTTCATACTTCACCACATTAAAGCTACCAAAGTACAATGTTAGCCTATGGAGACCTTCCAGAGCACTTTTCTAAGTTTTTTTTGATTGAATAAAAATCATTAGATTGATTACTTAAAATCGTTTGAATCGATCGCACTAAAATCCTTCTAATTCGGAATTCGAAGCATTTTACTTCGAGGGTAGAATTCGAGGGTTTTTTAACCGTCGAAATTCGACCCTTGATAAATCTGCCCCAATGTATCAAATATCTTTATATATTGTACAGATTTGTCTCTCTATTTCTCCTTCCAGCAAGCTTAGGAAAAGTATATGTTAATATCAGCTGTTGTGAAATATATTAGACAAGCAGTTTAAAACAATGGGAGAAAAACAGTTATCGATTGTACACCATTAAAATCCAAAGCTGATACAGTGAATACATAGATGCATCAATATAATACTCTATACTTATGCCAGGATCTGATCTTTTTATTATAAAGAACTTTCCCTTTACTGAAGTATAATTCTTATTTTCTCTCATTGCAAGGTGTGTTGTCATTGGGATTATTGTACATAAAAAGCTGCTTTTATATGGCCATCATGTTGATGGTTGACTTACCTAGATGGCACAGGAGATATGACTACAGTGGCTCAAATTCAGCTCCTTTAACAATACTATTCCTGTTCAACCTTGACTAAGGAGTTTTAGTCCCAGAAACAGCTGTATAAACTCATGATGGCAATCCCCAATTTAGCCTGTCACTAATTTAGCAACAGGTCACTGTTGCAGTATATGCTACTTAAAGGGGTTGTTCACCTTCAATGAACAAATCTTATGAAACCACTAACAATGCTCTCAATGTGTTAGAAAAACCATTTTCCATAACAAAAAGTAAAAATGCCATTGTAAAAGCTAATTTCTATACCTATTAACTCAGTCCTCCTCCTGTCTCTCTGACCAGTTTTCTGAAGTGATGGGAGTGGCCTATTTTGAACCTGACACACCAAGAACTTCCTATATGATGACATCATCATGCCCAGGCTTTGCCCTTACTTGTTTCCTATTGGATGTTGATACTGCCCTCCTCCTAGTAATTTATTGGGTGCTTGTGAACTGTAACCAGTTACATAATTTGAATGGTCATTGGTTGATTACTCAATTGTAATGGCAGAGGTTAACAGACGCAGCATATAAACAAACTTGCCTTGCAACAAACAATCACACAGCCATGCAGACAAATACTGCAGAAAAGGAAGGAGCAACATTGTTTGGCAATCTTTGGCATTAAGCATAATGTCAGTTATTTACAAAATTGCAACAAAACCACCACTGTCTTGCTTAGAAACGTATGTAACTTACACATCTAGCAGGGACAGTAGGGTTGCCGCCTCACCCTTTTAAAACCAAACACATATGAAATCCACAGGCTGCATGGCTAATTATCAACTCATTTAGATGCTGCAGACTGAACTGATTACTGTGCAGCCATGTATCATGCATCTAAATGAATTGCTAATTAGCCATGCAGGCTGTGGATTTCATATGTGTTTGGTTTTAAAAGGGTGAGGTGGCAGCACTAAGTGACAGGCAGAGCAGTGATGAGGGCAGGTAGGTTTTTTGAACATTTTGTGCGCTCTCCCGGGGCGAATCCAAATCCTAATTTACATATGCAAATTAGGGGCGGGGAGGGAAATTGCGTGACTTTTTGTAACAAAACAAGGAAGTAAAAAATGTTTTCCCCTTCCCACTCCTAATTTACATATGCAAATTAGTGTTCGGATTCGGTTCAATATTCGGCCGAATCTTATGTGAAGGATTCGGGGGTTCGGCCGAATCCAAAATAGTGGATTCAGTGCATCCCTAAAATACACAAAATAATACATGGACCCCCCCCCCCTAAAAAATAATATATTTCTGGAAAGTACAAGTGTCATCTCCCATAGTAGCCATTATAATCCAATAATCCAAATTTTTAAAAATGATTTCTTTTTTCTGTGTAATAATAAAACAGTCGCTTGTACTTGATCCCAACTAAGATATAATTAATCCTTATTGGAAGCCTATTGGGTTTATTTAATGGATTTCTAGTAGACTTAAGGTATGAAGATCCAAATTATGTAAAGATCCATTATCCAGAAAACTCCAGGTCCCGAGCACCTCGATCCCCCCATCTGCACAGTTGAAGTCCCTGCAGTACACAGCCCACACTCTCCCTCCCACTCACAAACTTGTAACAGTTTCTCTTCAGTACCTGAATGCTGCTCAAATTCCCCAGCACAGCCCAGCACAGGAAGCAGTGGCAGATTGACAGCAGACATAGCCAATAGGAGTTAAGTTAGCTGCCAGTACAATGTGTGATGTCATATAAGGAAGAGGAAGTGAACACTGTAGTGTTTTTGGGGGTCAGTGACCCCCTCCCAGCACAGGGTCTGTGTGGAACTGAAGGATTAGTACAGGGACATTTCTGAGTTGAATATCTCTTGAACTGTACTTTTTCTGTTAACTATTTCTATTTAAAAGTTTGTTCTATTCATGTGAACTGTTAGATTTGTCAATTTGTTACAAAGGTGAACAACCCCTTTAAGTCTAATGATGCAATACAAGAGAACCTGTCCAAAATATTTATATAACTTCATATCTTTATCTATAGCTTGTAGACTCTGATCGCTTTCTAACAATATTTAGATATTTTCAAGAACCATTTGCCAAACTTGGAAATACAGTCTATTGGTAGCACACACTGACAAAAATGTCTCACTGTTCATGACCTTATTAGTATAGATGCTATAAACTGTTGCCAGCTCACAAAGCAGGAATGAGGAGAATGAGGACCCTTTTTACCCAGCGATGGATGTATTTCATTAACTTCATTCATTAAATGGGATATATGTAATACACCTAATACATGCTTGAGAAGATTACAGCAGAATCCTATATATATTTTACTATGAGATTGTTGTTATGGTAAAAATGTTTCAGTGGTAAAGTTACTCAAGAACAGCTACTTCCAGAATGTATTTTGAAAATGTTAACCCATTGAGTGCCACAGACAGAATCTACAACTTCAGGTTCCCTTTTGATCTGTGCCACCCAAGTGTTTACTGTATTATTAACACTTAGCACAACAAGATCAAAGGGAGCCTCAATAATTTAACACATTTCTTCAGTTTCTTATTACATTGTTACCCAAATGTATGTAAACAAGCAGATTGTGATTTGTTTTAGTATCTGAGGGTGTAAAAGCACACAGCAGGGTTCATTTATTAACATATATGTGGTTTTTGAGTTATTTAGCTTTTTATTCAGCTGCTCTCCAGTATGCAGTTAGAGACTGAAATAGACCTGAATAGAAAGATGATTAATAAAAAGTAGCAATGACTGTAAATATGTAGCCTTACAGACCATTTGTATTTTAGATGGGGTCAGTGAAAGCTAGAAAGAGTCAGAAGGAAAAGACAACTAATTCAAAACTTGTAAAAAATAAAAAATAAAGGCTAATTGAAAAGTTGCTTCGAATTAACTATAAGTTAACTTAAAGGTGCACAACCTCTTTAAGCACCATGTTTGTAAATCAGTAACAGAATGCCAAACGTAAGAATTTTTGTGCCTAAAGTTAAAATTTTAGAACAAGCCTTGGCCTTGATTTCTAAGTGCAAGCTTAGTTCTGGGTGGACAAAATTGCTCTCATTAAAAAAACATTGAATAAAAACAGTTATGTCTATGTTTAAGCTAGTAGAAATTCTGCGCAACATTACTAAATACTGTCCTTGTGGCATACGATCCAGTGCTAAGCCAGTGCTATATAATATATCAATTGCATTAAGGCTAGGTTTGCCACCTTTTCTGCCGGTGGAGTGCGGGCAGGGGGCGGGCCATGACATATAGGGGCGGGGCTGTGATGTGGCATGGATATGATGTGGCGATTGGCCGATTGGCGTGTCAGTCATGGGGAATCCTACACGGTTTACCTAATTTGGAAAACCGGGCAGTACATTTTGACTCAGGCAGCCCTTCAAATTACCGGGCTGTCCGGGTCAAAACCAGACAGGTGGCAACCCTAATTAAGGCTAAACTAAACAGTTAAAAGTTGCTTTCGTTGTTCTGATGTGCCTTAATTTGTTGTAAGAAATATACTAAAAAACAGTGACACTAAGATCAGTAGCTATAAAGAATGTGTATATAATCATGATCTATGTAGTTGCATAAAGAGCAGATACAAAGCCAGGTATATATTCAGACTGCCCCAAGATTGTTTAAGTAAGGGAAGGTCATAAATGCATATATATTCTTCTTTCATATATTCATTAGCCATACATTCAGCAATACTAACTTTCTTCCTTGCATTGTAACTACACTTGCTTTCTTGTGTGTATTCTGGTTTCCATCTCACTTAATCATATTCTGTCTTCTCTTAACTCATTTTCCCATTGCATGACTTCTGCTTCCATCTCGTAGCCATGCCAAAGTAAATGGTCGTGTTTACTTAATAATAAATAGGTGGGTATTCAAATATCTCCTTTCTAAAAAATATATGTCATGGTTACTTTTATCAAATCACAAATGAAAAGAAGTTTTTTTGCATTGTATTGTGCTATATTTTATATACATAGACTTCTTCTGCAGTCAGATGACATTCTGAGTAGGTTGGAATTATAGGAACATATAAAAAAAATTGATTATGCTCCATGATCCAATTCAAAAATAAAACAGAAATCACCTCTAATTCTTTGCTGGTCAAAGTCTATTCGCTTGCTCTCCAGCCAATAACGTATGTGCATGATGCTCACAGTAACATCCTCCAAGACACTGACTCGCTGAAGGGTCACTGTCAGGGCCACTGTGAGTTAGGGAACTTACATCACACATCCCTACACAAGAAATGCATCTGTTTTGTAAAAGATAATGTATTTCTTACATATAAACAGTATATGAATACAGACACAAGTATAAGTACAGCTAATTATACTGCATGTGTGTATAGTGTTATAAAGATATACTGTATACTGTACTGCACATGACAACCAAAATGTTATATCTCCATAATGAAAAAAATAGGGGGTTATTAGCTAACTCAACTTTTTGTCACTTAATTAAAAATAAAAATTCAACCAAATTCCGAAACCCAAATCCCCTTAATTTACCAATAAAACTTCTTGAAAAAATTGGTTGTGACAAAACGTTTCAACAGAATCATGTCAATTGGAATCATGCAACTTTTTCGAATGCTTGTTCCGAAAACTCGACTTTATCGAATTGTGGCAGAAAACTCAAATTTATCAGATTATCGAATATATATATATATATATATATATATATATATATATATATATGATTCATTCTTGGTAAATTTTCATCAAAATTGGCTTATAATTGCTAAGCCACAGCATTATAGGCGCCATATGTTTATTTTAATATGTTTCCTTTAGTTATGTCATTAGTTAGTTAGTTAGGTTGCATTAATTTGGGAAACTGGCTCCTGATTTTTGCATTTCTTCTTTAGGCCGATCTTCCCCTGCTCTGGTATTTTATGAGGGGAAAGATCTCCAAGTCCTACACACATTTGGGATTTCTAGGAATCTTGCAAGGCACACAATTTGTGTTAAAGTAGAAGGAAAGTCTTTGTGCGCTTGGGGTGCCAAATGTTAGGCACCCCCAATTGATTGTATTGACTTACCTGAAACTGCACCGGCCCTGGTTTATACCAGTGAGCACCACGGAACTCTTCAGTCTTCCTCTTTCTTCACGCGGGTGCCCATGCGCAGTAGAACGAAAAGCCAAACTTTAACTAAGAAGTTGGCTATTTCGTTCAACTGTGCATGCGTTTGCCCCGGAAAATTTGAAGAAAGATGAAGCCGGAAGAGGATCGATCTGTGGTGCTCGTTGGAATTTGGGTTCCAGGTAAGGGTTCAGTTAAGTACATACAATCACTTGGGGGTGCCTAACATTTGGCACCCCCAAGTGCAAGATGACTTTCCTTCTCCTAAAAATTCCATGTTTTGGTTGCTGTATGAGGTGGTTGCAAAAACAGTATTATAATGAAATCTATATTATTCCCCCAGTATTTTTTCAGAATGTGCATGTTAAGTGGATTATTTTCACTTTAGCTTGTAAATTATGTCAAATAACCCAACCAGTCCAGTTTTGTGATCTAGTCGCATGAACAGGAATTATTTAAAGAAAATCATGTCAACCCCTTTTTACTGCATTGGGAAAACCATTTTATTAACACTGAGTTACCAACAGTTGCATTTTTTTTAAAACTGCCTTGTTGCATGATATCCTAATATATTACCATATATATTGCTCTTCTATTCTCACACTTCTTTTCTCTCTCTGTCTCAATTGCTCTTGAGCAGCGTCAAGCAAAAAATTCCAATTCAGCAAAATGAGTAAGTGCTATGAAGCAATGAAATGTTCCTTGTAGGACACATTAGCATTTCATGCTTCTGCCTCTTAAACTCTGACAATTTCTCTCATGGGGAATATGTCAAGTTTAAGTGTTGACATCAGAACTAAGAATAGTGAATGCACGCCATACCATAAATTGTCAGCCCTGTTATATACATTATTAATTATATTAAATATATTTAACCCTGTTATACAGAAGGCAGTGTTTTGTACTAAAATCTCTACAAAGTAATGCTAAATAGATAAATTCTGCCTACAGATTGGTACATCCAGAAGGAAGTTTGCCTGATATAACTATGATGAACTTAACAACAGAATCTGAAATGCTTGATGAAAAGCGACTGGAAATTTATGACGAAAAAAAAACTCATGACCAAGACTCAGATGATGAATGGAATAAGGGGGATAGCAAAGAACCAGATCATTCGGATGAAGAAGCTGAAGATGAGGAATCAGAAGAAGAGGAAACAACAACAGGTAAGTTTGGGCACCGCTTGCCAAATTACATGTTTAGCATGTTTAGCAAATGAACATGTTACATGTTGTAAGTTAAAAACAACATATTTGCAAATGTAAATCAAATGTCATTTGACCAATTTAAAAAACAGGAACAAAGACAACATTTATTGTATATCGGTCAACCTTCTACTTCACCAGTGATAAACACCATTATTTTTCAAGGTCATTGACCTTATTTACCTCATTAGGCCTTAATAGCCATTAAGAATTGTCACCTGTTGACACTGCTCCCTGACAACTATGGGCTGCCACTCAACAACCATTGACTACTTTATGAATTGAGGATCTGAAAATAAAGCTATCTGATGAATATAAACTGAGGGGGCTATACAAAATATTCTACTATCTGTAATTTCATCAATAATTGGCATTTAAGAGAAACTGTGAAAGTCAAAGCAAGATCTGCAAGATCAGGTAAACTTTCAGAGAGAGTTGCTTGTATGCTGGCCAGAAAGACAAAGGCACATTTTCAGATGACTCAAATGACCTGCAGGAGGTTTGTGTTGCACTGTTCCATGGTCCATGTTCTACATGGAAGAGTAATTAGGAGGAAGCCTTTCCAAAAGCATTTTGGAAACAAGTGCTGTTGACTGAAGAAGTAAGGAGCAGCATTTGTGTATATATATAAATATATATATATATATATATATATATATATATATATATATATATATATATATATATATATAAAACTTGGATTTATTATGCATTGGGTTTGTGTGGCAGCCAGTGGCACAAGAATCACGTATGTGTAGAGGGAAAATGGATTCCGATAAATATCAACAGATCTGGATGCCAATGTGAAACAGTCAAGAATTTGAAGCTGAAAAGGGATGGCACCCACAACAAGTCAATGACAATAAACATACCTTTAAAACCACCATGAGCTACTTGAAGGAAAGCTAGCTGAAGATTTTGTAATGGTCCTGAAAGTCCCCTGACTTAAACATCATTGAGAATCGGTGGGTATAAGACATGCAAGATGGCACAAGAAGAGTGATCTGCAAGGAAGCATGCCCAGCAATCCTTACAACAAGAATTTAAATGCTTAGTTTCATACAAGTTTACAAGCTGTGATTGCTGTCAAAGGGGGTGTTGATTAAATACTAAATAAATGACTTATTACCCTTACTTTTGCACAGTTACTATTTTCTTCTTTCCTATTTGTGAAATAAAAAGAAACTGTGAATTATTTGTCTGACATTGTTCTCACATTGTTTTCCACATTTCCTCACTTAAATAACTTTGAAGCTCGGAAATGCCAAGAAGTGTTCTATCCAGTGGGGCATACCAGCATCTTTTTATTGGAAAATTTGATCAGCTGACTTATTCTTGAGTTTTGTCAGTAATCATTTTAAAAACGAAAGCGAGAATCATAAATGTAAAAAGGAGAACTAAAAATATATATGGCTAGACGCTCAATATTTTATATACTGAACTTATTGAACCAGCTTGAAGGTTCAGCATCTCTATAGTAGTAATGAGTCAGACCTCCAAAGTTGTTACAGGAGTTTCCCATCTTGGATTTTGTTAGGAATGTCTGTGACATGCACAGTGTATTTTGAGCAGCTATTGAGAAGCTAAGCTTAGAGGTCATCGCAAATCATCAAGCAATCAGCGTTGCCTATAATATAAGTTGATGCTACAGGGCTGATTAACAAATTCTGATGCTAATTGTGCTGGTTTCTGATCTGGCATGTACCAATAATCTGAATTATTTACTAATCAGCCTTATATTGTGATATTTATATGATAGATTGTCAATATCTTGTGCATCCCTAAACTCAGTAAGGGAAAGTAGCACAGAGCATTTGCCATGAATCAGTCCCTATATAGCTATAGTAAGGCAACAGGAGGAGGCCCACATCAAATATTGCTGGCTATATATACATGTATCACGCAAACTTTATTTTTCATCTATGTGTAAAATATTTGAGAAATTGCCCTGAAAATGACCCCTGCTTGTTGCATTCTTATAGGTTTTTTTTAGTAAACTGGGCACAATGCTTCATCAAGACCTGCTTAGTCTAATAGAAATACAGAAATCTGCCTAATGGTACCAAATTATTGAGCATATTTGAGCATATACAGCAGTTTTCTACTTCTGTTTCCCCATCAATGTCCCTATTTATTACCTTGCACAATATTGTATATAGAGTTCTTTTATAATATGCATATGTTGCACATTAATGGATACATATTGATATACTACAATGCTACCTTTATATTGACACATGGTATTTTTTTATATTCTTATGCAGATTCCAGGAACAAGTGGCATCTAGTAATAGATCGTTTGACGGTTCTTTTCCTAAAGTTCCTGGAATATTTTCACAGGTTTCAGGTCTTTGTTTGGTGGCTTCTGGAGCTTCACATAATAAAGATTGTTTCCTCATACATTATTTGGGTTATGGTTAAAGAGGTATGGAAAATTTGTTTTAAACTTTATTCTCTCTCTTATATCTATCTTTTGTAATCATGAACATACAAGTACACACCGTTAAAGGGATACTGTCATGGGAAAACATGTTTTTTTTTTCCAAAACACATCAGTTAATAGTGCTGCTCCAGCAGAATTCTGCACTGAAATCCATTTCTCAAAAGCGCAAACAGATTTGTTTTGTATTTCATTTTGAAATCTGACATGGGGCTAGACATATTGTCAGTTTCCCAGCTGCCCCAGTCATGTGACTTGTGCCTGCACTTTAGGATGGAACTACTTTCTGGCAGGCTGTTATTTCTCATCTTACATCTTTAATTTATTCCCGGCATACAGGAATAAATAATTTAGAATTGAATCTGGCCCATTACCTAACCATCTCTTCTTGATTATGTAGGTTTCACTGCTCAATTATGTATTTTTCATTGCCTGGACCTTTGCTTTGCCCTACTCACAATTCCGACCGTTGGCATCAAGTGTTTGCACAGTCTGGACGTGTGTTATCATTGTATGTAAAATGTTGTACCAGCTTGCATCCATTGACCCTGCAAACTTTTCCAGCAACTGTACAAAAGTAAGTTGTTTTTATGAGTTGTTTTTGTCTGGTCCTTGAAATAAATTGCCTATTTGTGATATACCATAAGCAACTTTATCTGTAACTGTAGTCAGATATCCTTCAGGTCTGTTAATCATCTGGCTTCTGCTATAGTGTTTCAGGAGTCAGAACTAAAATTGCACATGATTTAAAGAGCTGACAGCTTTTAATAGCTATTGCATTTACAAATAACTAACTGACAAATTTAATTCTACCTTAAGTTTAATGTTTGTTTTGCTTTCATTCCAGCCACTGCTAAACGAAACAACTGCACAGAACACCACTGAGCTTGATTCTTCAGTGCTTTACAGTTCACCTGTTGACCCATCTAATTGGGTTGGACTGAAGAAGTCAACTCCACTCCTTGCTTATTTGCGGGTGATTATATCTCTTTCTGCATTTCCCTCTACTTTCTCTAGTTTTCCCATTTTATTTTCTATTTAGCAAACAAAGATGACCACAATTAATAAAAACATTTCTGCTAAGGGCAGTTCCAGGTCCTGAGCAGGTAGGAGTACCTCCTTGCATAGTTTATATTTCAGCTCTTGAGTAATTTCTGTGCATGTATAGGATCAAAAGGAAGTTGTCTTTTGTATTCAGACATTAAAATTGTTTGGCAATACACTGTATATAGAGAATCAGTTTAATAATGAAACCCATACCTGGATTATTTTATCACTAGTTTCTGCCTTCCCTATTTCCTACTTTCTTGTTAAATCAGTGCAAATTATCTTTATTGTGAGCTGCTGAATTTCGCTGGGCATTTGAAATCATTTTGCACTTGAGTATTTTCCTTACTATGTCCTAGTATTTAATCTGGTACAATGAGATTTTCTATTACCGCACACCTCCTTCCACTTTTCTGCGTAGTGGTGCTGGTCCTCCGTTGACCTAGCCCGGTCTCCTTACTGCTTTGTAGTTTTGAAAAACGGTCCGCACACACCAATATTGCAGTCGGGGATTGTGCCTCTTTTATTAATGCCACCAACAATCAACGTTTCGGGGGGAACACAGCCTCGGATCCTGAAGAAGGGAGGCTGTGTTCCCCCCGAAACGTTGATTGTTGGTGGCATTAATAAAAGGGGCACAATCCCCGACTGCAATATTGGTGTGTGCGGACCGTTTTTCAAAACTACAAACTAGTATTTAATCTGTCTATTATAAACAGACAGATTTTGTTTTGACTCGGTCTGGCATTAATCAATATACATAATAAATTGTGAAAGTGCTCTTTCCATTCGTCTTTCTTTATTCGTCAAAGCCCAAACTGTTTACTGTCTTGTTATGCTAGGCATTTTCATGTTATGAAGGTTATGTGGCTGGATTAGTCAGTGATAGATTTCAAACTGATATAGCATATAAACATACAATATGCACTGGCAACATTATTTACCCAGCCAACAAAAATTATCCCTACTTCTCTAGACACTAGTTGCAGAAATACCACATCATATGTCGTGTCGTTGCTTTCTACTCTTATGTTTTCCCTTTACTGTTACTAAAAATGTTCTTTTTACAGAACAATTTGCTGATGTTGGCCATATTAGCTTTTGAAGTAACCATTTACAGGCATCAGGAGTACTATAGGCTGCGAAACAATCTCACCACACCTGCAACCAAAACCATCTTTCATGACATCACAAGGCAACACTTGGATGATGGACTAATAAATTGTGCCAAGTATTTTGTGAACTACTTTTTCTACAAGTTTGGATTGGAAGTAAGTGCTGCTTAATATACAGTGGGGAACTACCAGGGCATTTTTAGAGGAACAGATCTTCCCTGCTATAGAACTATGGTGTCCTTGAGCTTGTACACAAACCCAAAACATAATGAACAACATTTCTAGCCTAAATCTTTAGTTAAAGGAACTGTGACACTTAAAAAAAAGTTATTAAAAAAATCCATTTTACCCACACTAATAATAGAACTATCCTGCATAAATTATATTAATATCAATGCTTTATTAAAAAAATACTGTGAGAAAACACTGCTTCCTGTCTACGGAAAAACGTCAATATAGTGACTCACTTTGCAGTAGCTACGTTCCACATCTTTCCCTAACCCTACTTCTGCCAAAATCAAAAGTTAAGCAATACAGCTTTGGCAACAGCGGCAGGGAAACTACTGACAGCTCAAATATTTCTGCCCTGAGGCATATCTTTTGGGCTCTGAGTTCACCAGGCAGCAGAAAGAGCAGCTGGAAAAGAGAACTGGGGCAGCGTTCAGTGTTCCACAGTCCTGCCACTACGAAACATATGCCTCAGGACGGAATTCTTTGAGGTGTCGGTAGTCTTCCCGCCGCTGCCAAAGCTGTATCGCTTAACTTCAGGTTAGGGGTAGATGTGGAGTGCAGATCCTACAGAATGAGTAGCCCTATCGCTGTTTTTCAGTAGACAGGAAGCAGTTGTTTTCTCACAGTATTTTTTAATAAAGCATTTATATTAATAAACATTATGCAGGCTAGTTCTATTATTAGTGTGAGTAGAATTGATATTTTAGTGTTACAGTTCCTTTAAGTTTTAGTTTAGTTTCTTTAATGAGAAAATGTTACTGTCAGATAACTGCTTGAACTATTAGCTTGATTTCTCTTACAGGTAAAAGCAAAAAACAAAATGACACAGGTAATATTACATAGTTACATTGTTAAATCGGGTTGACAAAAGACGAAGTCCATCAAGTTCAACCCCTCCAAATAAAAACCCAACATCCATACACACACCCCTCCCTACTTTCACATAAATTATATAAAATCATCCAAGCCATTCTTAAAGGCTTTAACTCAATCAGCCATCACAACATCACCCGGCAGTGCATTCCACAACCTCACTGTCCTCACTGTGAAAAACCCCCTACGTTGCTTCAAATGAAATTTATTTTCTTCTAGTCTGAAGGGGTGGCCTCTGGTACGGTGATCCACTTTATGGTTAAAAAGGTCCCCTGCTATTTGTCTATAATGTCCTCTAATGTACTTGTAACGTGTAATCATGTCCCCTCACAAGCGCCTTTTTTCCAGAGAAAACAACCCCAACCTTGACAGTCTACCCTCAGAATTTAAGTCTTCCATCCCTCTAACCAGTTTAGTTGCACGTCTCTGCACTCTCTCCAGCTCGTTTATATCCCTCTTTGCGCCGACTAGGTTTCCTTCCCCTTTAAGGACTGGAGTCCAAAACTGCACTGCATACTCCAGATGAGGCCTTACCAGGGGCCTATAAAGAGGCATAATTATGTTTTCATCCCTTGAGTTAATGCCCTTTTTCATGCAAAACAGAACTTTATTTGCTTCAGTGGCCACAGAATGACACTGCCCAGAATTAGACAACTTGTTATCTACAAAAACCCCTAGATCCTTCTCATTTAGGACTTGACCACACGAGGAGATTCGGGGAGATTTTGTCGTCTGGCGACTAATCGCCTCGTCTTTTGAGCGACTATCTCCCCGAACTCCCTCAGCGTTTTTCCCCATAGGCTACAATGAAAAGTCGCCTGCGCTAATGCACACGCGGCAATGCTTTTTCTATAGTCACCCGAAGTTGCCTCACTGAGGAACAATATAGCACCTCCTTGTGATAGAATTCTGAATTGCTTTTTCTATTAAAAAGCAAACCCCATTTGTAGATTTTTATTAGGATATCAGAAGCTTCTAAGATCTTCTGTTACAATGTAAAGGTGCCAACCCTGAAGTTACAGAATTCCATTGTGGCTTTCTATCATTTGTGACAGGGGTTCATTATCTTTTGAGGGATCATTTTGGACAAAGCAACCAGAATTAGTGATCTGAGACTATTTTTGAGATAGCATATTGGTCAGTGGTAGTGGAGTAATTATAGAAGAAGCAGACTCATCAGGGAGGCCCGGGTAACAGGGGGCCTGGACCACTGGGTCTGCTTCTATTTAAGAAAGTTCCCCAGCCGCTTTCAACTCCAACATGAGCTGCCAGGGAACTGGGGACACAGTTTAGCAGCCGGGTAGGTGGGAGAAGGGAGGGACAAGTAGGCGCTGCAGTGTGGAGGGGGGGGGGGCAGCATGGTATTGTTACTCCACTAGCCAGTGAGCTCTGATTAACATCCAAAGTGATGTCTATTAGGGATGTCTAAAACTACATTTGGAGGGTTGTAATCCATCAAATCCTTCTTTTGCACTCCCTTACATTTTAGCTAGGGGGTAAAGTACTCCATATATTTCTGACTTCAGCATGGGAGACTGCTGGTTGGATATTCCTCAATTCATTATTGCTTTTCATTAAAAAGTTTTGCACAGTTCTAATGTTGTTATAACTATATCCCTCTGACATCAGAAATAATTCTTAAACAGTAAACTTCAAAATGTTATGATTCTTCAATGTATGGAATAAAAGTAAAAAAGCACAGACTATTTTCAACTGATGTCATGCTTTTTCTTTTTTCTTTTTATACACAGACATGTTTCTTACTGTCAGTAAATGTAATTGGCCAGAGGATGGACTTTTTTGCAATGATTCATGCACTTTCTCTCTTTGTCGTATTATACCGACGCAGAAGGAAAGCGATTGCAGAAACATGGCACATATATTGCTGTTTTCTTGCCTGCACTATGACATTCCAGTACCTCATATGTATTGGCTTCCCCCCTGCTCCATGTAAAGGTAACAGATCATTTCACATTCTATATATTTACCTTCAGCACTTCACACATTGTCGAACTATATCTCCAAGTATATATATTTTTTGTGTATATTTTTCATGATCGTTTTTAGTACTTAGTAAATGGTAGTATTGCGTTGTTACATCCTTTTATCTTTGCAGACTATCCTTGGAGACAACCTGGAGCCAATTTTAATTCTAACATAATAAAGTGGTTATACTTTCCAGACTATATTGTGAGGCCTAATCCTATGTTCCTTGTCTGTAAGTATGGGTAGCACATGTGGATTATTTCTGTCTGGAGTGCAGAGAAAATCATCATTGCTAGCTTTTATTTTGCCAAAGAGCGGAAAGCATGGGTAAAATGTGAGTTGCAGTCTGTCATACAGCTGGCCATAGGTGTGCAGATTTTAGCCTCATATCTAACGAAACCTGCAACTAACTAATTCTCGTGCAACTTTATCAATGCCCAGTTTAGTCGTACTGGCATGTCTTTATAATTGTATTTCTTCAAGAAGTAAGATTTTGGTGGGAAGATATTGAGGCAATGGAATTTTAACTATAAGAGGCAAGACAAGAGCTTGTTAAGATAACCATTTGGAGTCTGAATGAGACCTAATTTGTCAGTTGCATTATTTGGCTTATTTGGCTTCTAATAATCTGATTGATCTGTTCATACAATGCAGTCACCTTTCATGCGGATCAAGTGTTTAAAAGATACTGCATGCTGCAGTTTGTGGTCCTTCTGCCCTTATCAAATCCACATCTAACATCTGTCTACTGTCATGCTTCCAGGCTCTAGCTCATTAATCTCATTGTGCTTACACTAAGACCAGTTGGTTTGGTTTGAAAGACAGTGCTGTTCTATAGACCCTAATAAAGAGATTATGGGGCAGATTTACTAAGGGTCCAATTTCAAAATTAAAAAAACTTCGAAATTCGACCCTCAAATTGAAATCCTTCGACTTCGAATATCGAAGTCGAAAGATTTTCAGAGTATTCTATCGATCAAATAGAAATCAATTAAATAGAACGATTAATTAGTTTGAATCAAATCGATTTTTAGCGATCGACCGAAGGATTTCTATTCGATATGCAAAGACTTACAAAAGTGCTGTGGAAGGTCCCCATAGGCTAACATTGCACTTCGGTAGCTTTAATTTAGCGAAGTATGAAGTCAAAGGGTTTTTTTAAAGAGACAGTACTTCGATTATCGAATGGTCAAACATTCAAACGATTTTTACTTCAAATTGAAGTCGAAGTAAATTCAAAGTCGTAGTATCCTATTCGATGGTCGAAGTATCCAAAAAATTACTTAGAAATTCAAACTTTTTTAAAGTTTTAAAACTTAAAAACACTTTAATTTTTTTATTTTACTGTTCTTTTAAGTCATCTTTAACCCTTTGTTAAGATTGTCTTGATAAAGGACCAAACCATTTCCACTCTGGCCCTTAATAAAAGCCCACTTTTTGCATTGATATTCGGAATGCTGTTGAGTTGTTATTGAGATACAAAGATCTGCCCCCTAACACTCCCTGCCCTACCTAAATGAGCATAATTATGACCAGCCAGTTTTAGCATTGAGGGGTGCCACATGAATACTAACTGCCTGTTTTATGAGTATTGATTGAAATCCATATATATATATTTTTTTATTATATATATATATATATATATATATATATATATATATATATAAATATATATATATATATATATATATATATATATATATATATATATATATATATATATATATATATATATATATATATATTTTACACTAATATTCTTCCTTATTTTTAACAGATGATTTTATGCTTTTGATTTGTGCATCCCTTCAAAGAGAAGTGTTTGAAGAAGAAAATAAGGCAGCAGTGAGAATCATGGCTGGTGACAATGTAGAAATTTGCATGAACCTTGATGCCGCATCCTTCAGCCAACATAATCCTGTACCTGATTTTATATACTGCAGGTAAGATGAAGAGATGGCCAGTCTTCTGGTGCAGAGATGTCTAACCTACCATTTGAGACCCAAAAATAGGTCCTCATGTTGTTTAGGGTGGGCCACCATAATCCACCTGGATATATTGAAACTGCCTTATACAATAGAAAATGGTTATTAACATAAATTACATAAACAAGTTTTTGTGTTAAAAAGCTAATTAAGAAATACACTGCTAGTGCCATATGAAATCCAGTGATTAAACTTACTTGATAGAGACGTGATAACAGTTCTTGTTTTACTTAGTACTTAATACTAGACGCACATGTCTCTATTACAGGAACGGAGTTGATATTTAAATGAAGTGTGTACTTTTTGGTTAGCAGTCTTGCAAAGTGGCTGTACACTGTACAGCACTAATGGCAAAAATATTAAATAGAAAAGTAACTTTACAAACAGCTCTTCCATTGAGCATACCTCCCAACATTTTGGAAGTAAAAAAGGGCCAAAAAGATTTGCCACAAATTTTTTTGACCGCACCCATTTTTGTGGCCACACCAAAAAAATGCCAACATGGGATATGCATTCAGGTATATCCAACCTTAACCTTGCCGACGGGGGTCTTGGGGGGCACATCGCTAGCGCTGAGAGCGAAATTGCACTCTCTGTGCTAGAAAAGCCGAATTTCAGGTTTAATAAGCTCTTGTCCATAAAGCCCACTGACTAAAATTGTATAATGGCCCACAGTTAGGGCAGTGTGAAACTGGGTGTTCTGATTAAAGCTGCTGCTCTTCTCAAATAATATCCTATATGATAACTTGCTCTAAAGACATCTTTTTCAGGCATCTGAGTTCATTTAAAATGATGTAGTGTAATTTTTGCATCTATAGTTTTATAGTCTTAAGCCTGTCCTATGCATAAACACCTTCTTAAAGGAATAGTTCAGTGTGAAAATAAAAACTGGGTAAATAGATATTCTGTGCAAAATAAAAAATGTTTCTAATATAGTTAGTTAGCCAAAAATGTAATGTATGAGGGCTGGAGTGAACAAATGTGTAATAAAACAGCCAGAATCCAACTTCCTGCTTTTCAGCTCTATAACTCTGAGTTAGTCAGCGACTTGAAGGGGGGCCACATGGTACATTTCTGTTCAGTGAGTTTGTAATTGATCCTCAGCATTCAGCTCAGATTCAAAAGCAACAGAAATGACCCATGTGGCCCCCCCTCAAGTCTCTGATTGGTTACTGCCTGGTAGCCAGGGTAACCAGTCAGTGTAAACAAAGAGAGCTGAAAAGCAGAAGTGAGTAGTGTCTGACTGATATGTTACACATAAAATCACTCCAGCCTTTATACATTACATTTTTTGCTAACTAACTATATTAGAAACATTTTTTATTTTGCACAGCCTATTTATTTATCCAGTTTTTATTTTCACACTGAACTATTCCTTTAAAGGGATCCTGTCATCGGAAAACATGTTTTTTTCAAAACACATCAGTTAATAGTGCTATTCCAGCAGAATTCTGCACTGAAATCCATTTCTCAAAAGAGCAAACAGATTTTTATATATTCAATTTTGAAATCTGACATGGGGCTAGACATATTGTCAATTTCCCAGCTGCACCTGGTCATGTGACTTGTGCCTGCACTTTAGGAGAGAAATGCTTTCTGGCAGGCTGCTGTTTTTCCTTCTCAATGTAACTGAATGTATATCAGTGGGACATGGGTTTTTACTATTGAGTGTTGTTCTTAGATCTACCAGGCAGCTGTTATCTTGTGTTAGGAAGCTGTTATCTGGTTACCTTCCCATTGTTATTTTGTTTGGCTGCTGGGGGGGGAAAGGGAGGGGGGTGATATCACTCCAACTTGCAGTGCAGCAGTAAAGAGTGATTGAAGTTTATCAGAGCACAGGTCACATGACTTAGGGCAGCTGGGAAATTGACAATATGTTGAGCCCCATGTGAGATTTCTAAATTGAATATAAAAACATTTTTTTCCCATGACAGTATCTCTTTAACCTTTAATTCATGGTATGTGTTAACCACTATGCTGTTCTCCTAAAATGCTCACTGCAGGGAATGCGGGAGATATCTATAAATAACTGAGCACTTTGCTTTATTTCCAGATCATATTTGGACATGGGCAAAGTTATAATGTTTAGTTACCTTTTCTGGTTTGTGCTCACCATCATCTTTATCACTGGAACTACGCGGATCAGCATATTCTGCATGGGCTACTTGGTGGCTTGTTTCTATTTCCTCTTATTTGGTGGAGATTTGCTATTAAAACCTATAAGAATCATCCTGCACTACTGGGATTGGCTGATTGCTTACAATGTGTTTGTCATAACAATGAAAAATATATTATCAGTAAGTGTCCTGTTTCAGTTCACATATTTAGAATTTCCAGTTTTACTCCAATGTAATAGAAGAAATTAATTTGCATGAGATTTTGTAATTTGCAAATAGAGTGCAATCAGCAGTGTAGGCTTATACAACATGAGGCATTTTGCAATTCAAGTTTTATTGATCTAAAAATCTCAAACCTGAATTATATTATTGAAACATAAATGTTCATGGTTTGTTGAGTGCTGAAAAACTTAAATGTAAAAAATCTGCAACTAAAAGCTGGTGGGTCCAGAAGTCAATGAAAGTTGCCCTAGGCAAAATGTAAATTTTTTTTAATTTTGAGCTCTTTGAGTTTTTCAAATTTTTTTGTGCAACTTGGTAAACTCTTGAAAAGCAAACTCATTAAAGCTAACAATGTAAAGAAGAGGATGGACTATAGCTAAGTCGATATGCATGTACATTATTGACCATACAAACTGTTTCAGGCTATTGTGCGCTTTATCAGTTGGACACTTTCGTGCAGGTTATCACCATGAACAGTGAAGGTGGGATGATTGCATGTCAGCACAGGGGAATGACTATTCCTGAAGGAGAAAACAGTCAAGTTGTCCCCCATTTCTCATAGATTCCCTATATATCCTGTGCCATCATTCAGCGCACACGAACCTCAGTGGTATTATAAAGTCCAGTGCCAATTGTAGTATATGTATATGCCAACTTAGTTAGCAGACCGTTTACTAAAGAATGTTATTCGGGTTTCCATGGCATTCCATCTGACCAAAATAATGTATAGTATATGGAGTGAGTTAGAATAAACTTAGCAATGAAAGCATATAACTAGTTAGCATTTCAAGGTTCTGAAGACACTCACTTTGTTTGAATTTTTTTTTTCAAACTTTATTTGAAGTACATTATTATGATAACTTTGCTCTTTATATCTTAGTCTCACTTGATCTTTATTTTAACTTTACATGTTTCTTTTAACTACTTCTTTCTTATTACAGATAGGAGCATGTGGCTACATTGAATATTTAATCAAAGACAATTGCTGGTTAATTCAGGCATTCAGTCTTTCTTGTACAGTGAAAGGTTATTTTATGCGTAAGTATAAGAAAACATTGTCATATCAACCACCATTTCAAAAAATACTGGGCGCCAAAAGAATACAACCCCCAAGTCCAACGGGCCAATTTACTAACTTAATTTGTGGTTTTCCTATATTTTTTAAAAAGCTCTAAAAAGTCAAGATTTATTAAGTGTAAAAACCATGAAAAAGCTGTCAAGGTGCTTTAGAGGTCATTTGGGAGCTGAGCTGATCCTACTGGACTATTTTTAAACCAATCAGAATTTTAGAGGTTTTCAGATTATTTTTCAGTACAGATTGTACGAAAAAAAAATTGCAGTATTTATATATATATTTTTACAATTTTTAATAAACAAGCCTCCAACTGTCTTTCAAACTAACAATGCAGGCAATGGCCTAACTACTAAATAGCAGACCCTGCATTGGCCTGGATGGTTGCTGCTGTATGGCCTGCTGTCTGCTGCAAGCCATCACAAGGGGTGGGTCTGGAGGGTGCGAGCTGTCCACCCCTCCCTATGTGAAGGAGAACATGGAATGTGGGGGCCTGGTTATTATGTCACTAAATATAGATAGCAGCAGACTTGTATAAATTCTAGGCAGAATTGCATTATAAAAACAAGAAAAGGGCAAATTATACAGCTGATCCAATATGAACTATGCCATTTAAAATAATTTTGTTGAGACCCCAGCTGTTTTGGGGAAGATATTTATATATATATATAATATTTATGGGATTCATTACCCGGAAACCTGTTATCCAGAAATCTACTAGTTACGAGGAGGCCATCTCCCATAGTCTCCGTTTTATGTAAAACAAATACCTTGTACTTGAACTAAAACATAATTAATATTAATATATACTTAATTTATTATTTATGGGAGGCAAAACCAACCTGTTGGGTTTATTTAATGTTTGTAAAATGTAAAGTCATTTTATAGTAGACTTAAGGTATGACGATCCATTATCCGTAAAACCCCAGGTCCCAAGCATTCTATTTAACAGGTCCCATACCTATACTGCATGTAAGAAAATGATATGCACTTTTCTGCTAATGCAGGTTATAACTCTACATTTGGTTTATTATTTTGTGGCATGAACAAAAATCTTATTCCCAGGACAAACTTGTTGCTGTTTAACCTATTTCTGATGCTATTAATGTATTTTGCATACTTCATTTAGCCAAAAACACACCCGAATGTCAGTTGCCAAGTGGAGAGGCTGGAATCATTTGGGACAGCATATGTTTTGCTTTCCTTTTATTGCAAAGAAGAGTGTTTATGAGCTATTACTTCTTACATGTTGTAGCAGACATCAAATCATCACAGATTCTAGCATCAAGGTATGTATTACTTAAAAATTATGCACCCCTGTATTAATTCAGGAAAAATGTAAATAAAGATAAAAGCTATAAGTTGCCAGTGTTATGTTATGAAATGTGAAATATTATAGTATGAACCATTTGCATTGTGTTGTGCAGTACAAGTTGTACATCATTTTTTTTCTCTTATTGTTAATAAATGGTTTTCAGTGTATAGGATTTATTTTGAAAGTGTCAGCAACACAGAACCCAATATCTGTCAATTTGAATATGCTATTTTTCTTTCAAGAATGATCTTTATAAAACATTGTTTGTTTTCCTGCTGATTACATTGTAAGGGCTCTTTCAACAATGTCATTGATCCTATAGAAATTATGTGTATAATATTCTGATGTGGCCATGCACACCAGCAATTATTTCTCTGATTGTGTTTCCATTACTGTTGATGCAATCATTTGTATGGAAATTTTTGTAATGGTTTTCATTGATTTCTGTACATTTTACAGAGGTGCTGAACTGTTCCAAGCAACAATTGTAAAAGCTGTAAAAGCAAGACTTGAAGAAGAAAATAAATCTATGGACCAGCTCAAGAGACAGTATGGGCATTAGTCTTTCTTTTTAGACAAAAAAAAATATATATACATCTATATATATATATCTATCTATCATAAAATACCTGCATTCTGTTGCCTTTATATATATATGTAACCCATTTTTGTCCACCCCCTGGTGCCAAAGTGGTACATCACAATATTCACTGACTTACAGGTCCTGAGCCCCCTTTGCTAGGTGAAAGGGTACTGGGAATTCTTCTTCTCTGGCAGTGCCTCCACCTAATGGGATCCCGGAATACACCTGAGGATAGTCCCATTAGGAATAACATGAAACACACACTTTAGTATATAAAAAACATAACTTTATATGAGGAAAGTGTAATTTAAAGGGGAAGTAAAACACATCCATGCCAGGCAAAAGTCCCGCAACTCCTTTGTCAGACAAAGAGTCTCAGTCCCTTTTCCCCAAAGAGCACAATAGGTCCCAAGTAGCAATAGCAGCCCAAAATACCTTTCCCTCCGGTTAGGTACTGGCTCCCTCGTAGCAGTCATTAACAACAGCCTGTGTCATAAACAGAAACCATCCTGGATCCTCTGTTTTTCTACCCTACCCATGGCACACCTTACCCTGGGGATTCACACAGATGGTTAGGCTCATCTAGAGCTGCAATGAATCCATTCTATGAATCACATGCAGCTTGCTTGATCCTCCATTATAGCTCCCAGCACTGTCTATAGCGCGAGCATACTGTTGCTAAATCCAAAGCAGAACTACAGCTCCCAGCACTATCCATAGTGTGAGTACAAAAGATTTCCAGCAAAACTCCAAACCGGCATGGTTGAGCTTTCCAGGCTTTTGGAGTACCCTGCATCAGCCCACAGGGCTATCGAACGAGTTCTGTCCACCTCCTACATGAAAGTGAAAGTAAGAATCCTCCAGCAGTAATGGCTGCGAGCACATGGCAATCTCCTTTTATAGGGCACAGCAACACCTTGTGGCTGCTTTTGGGATCAGCCATGTTGCACCAATCCAAGAGCTCTGCCCTTGGAAACTCTTGGAGACCCTGTATCCACCATGAGGCTCCAAATGAAAAGGGGAACTTATGCCTCAGGGTCCTTACATATATATACTTATCTATTGTGTATTTGATTTATCTGTGCCTTTTTACAAAATGGTTTCCAGTTTTAGTTCTTATTTAATTGCTAATTATAATACTTGAGTAGTTGCTGTTAGTTTTGACACTACTAAATTAATATAAATTAATATAAATTACAACCCCAACAATTGTCCATAGTTTTGACACCTAATTAATATAAATTAATAAAAATTACAACCCCAACAATTGTCCATTTTACTAGGATGGATCACATTAAAGCCAGGCAAGAAAAATATAAAAAAGGTAAAGAAAAAATGCTGAGTCTTACACATGATGGAGAAGGACAAGAAATACAAAAACCAGATGATGATGACGATGAAGGTAAAGTGCATTTCTATTAGTTATAACTTTGTTGGTGCATTCTATACAACTTTATAAATCTGTTCTCTTATAGAAATATATAATTTAAATGATGTTTAAAGAATAACTAAAAAGTATTTTATCTAAGTATAATTTTTAGTAGAACTGAAGGTGATTCCATCCTTGGTCGAGATGCCAGATATATATATATATTACTCATATGAGTAATATATATATATATATATATATATATATATATATATATATATATATTATATATATATATATATATATATATATATATATATATATATATAGTCAGGTATGAGTAATAAGAGAAATTATTGGCTTGTAATTGATCATTTAATTCCATTATATGTACCTCTTGATTCATAGCACATACAATAATAAATTAAAACTTTCCTTGTGTATACCATATAGTTGTTTACTCTTCCAAATTCATTTTGGAATCATTAGTAATTCTGCCTCTATATAAGAATTATCTAACATTTCAATGAATACAAATATACAAAGAGATACAGATAAAGTAGAGAATTAGTATATAGTAGAAAAATGGAGAGAACAAATCTGGAACAGCCAATTGATTCAAGAGACCTGCCATGATGAACTTTTCTAAAAGTATTAGGAATGTGACATTAATTTGACTGCTCACTACAACATTGTTAGGAAAATGTATAGTCAAAATATTAATAGTTAAAATTTACCAATACAGGTATCAGAAACCTGTTATTCAGAAAGCTACAAATTATGGGAAGACCATCTCCCATAGATTCCATTTTAAGCAAATAATTCTGAATTTTAAAAATGATTTTCTTTGTAATAATAAAACAGTACCTTTTACTTGTTGGTATCTAAGCTGCATGAATCCGTATTGGTGGCAAAACAATCTTATTAGATTTATTTAATGTTT
The DNA here is from genome assembly GCA_038501925.1 of Xenopus petersii. Classification (NCBI taxonomy): domain Eukaryota; kingdom Metazoa; phylum Chordata; class Amphibia; order Anura; family Pipidae; genus Xenopus; species Xenopus petersii. Next base: position 94,800,200 of record CM076683.1, read on the forward strand.
AAACGATTTTTTTAGCAGACTAAATTTATAGTTTATGGAAAGATCCCATACTTTGAAAACCCCAGGCCTAAAGGTCCTATACCTGTAGCAGACAACACTGATGCCTCTCTTGAGATGTGTACAGGACATGCTTTTTAAACCTTTTTCTGTCCTTTATAAGTATTTAAAGATTATCTTACCCAAACTAACTAATGTAAAAGGGATCCAAAGCTAGGTAGACTTTGTCAGATCGTCTAGTTAAAAACCACTATGTGTCTACTTAATAAATACTTGATAAATTATTGTAAATATATATATAATTTAACTCTCTTAGGAAAACCACACAGTAGTGAAAAATGCTGAGCATAAAAGACAAAACAAACTTGAGTATCTGCCATACACACTTGATGACTTTCCGTTCCCGTCCCTTTGTACTAATGTAGCAAGGTAGAGGTCACATACTTTAACCTTAGCCATGTTTTACCATGTAAAACAAACATGTAGCATGATTCAAAGAGCCAACAGAAAATATATTATCCACAACATCAGATGCGGAGGCCGTGGATTATACCTTAATGGCAGTCTTTGTTTAACATTTGTTGCTCTTGATTTTACAAAAATGCCTCTAGTATTAAAGATTAAATATATTTCTTTATATGGCAGGTATTTTTGTGGGCAATTTTGCACATTGCACATTGTTGCAAAAGACCCAATGTGGTCTGTTCGCTTTCTGTGGGCACTTTTGGTAACTCAAAGCGCTTTCGTGAATTCAAATGGTGAAAATCATAATGATATATGGATATTATTACTTATTGTTAAAGTGCAAAAGACCCAATGTGGTCTGTTTGCTTTGATAAAAGTCTGTGCGCTTTTATAAAAGTCAATCATTGCAATCATGTGCAATCATTTTCAAATGCAATCACTCATATAACTGAAAATGTTTCTGATATAAACATGTGTTTGCCTGTCATTGTATCTACAAAGCATAACAACATTTGATCTGTTTATGGTCATGTTTACAAAAGCACCTTCTAGTGCCAAAATTATCGCCACATGGTGGTGATTGTCTGGAGGAGTGATGCAATGTCTTTAATTCATAATCAATTCTATATGGCTGCTAGCAGCTTGTGTACATATTGTATAAGCTTGCATATGTGCACTGTCATTGGCATTGCGCTTTGCTGATATATATATTTTAGAATTGTTTATGGATTTTAATAAATATACGTAAGTGTGCCCCTTAGTATGCTTGGATTAGTAGCATAATTTCCTGTAATATAAGTTATATGACTGTAAATTTGTCATACCATATATTCAGTGATTTGTCACCAGTTTGCAGTGGCAATATATTAGTGTAAATGTACTACAAAAATGGCATTGAACTAAATTACCACAAAAAATGTATTATTATTGATGCATTATTAAATTCCACATGCTTATCAATAAACCCACAAGTCATTTTGAACGTAGCTAACCGTGTGGCTTTAATTTAGGTGCAAAGATTTTTGCAGCGTTAATATATCGACAATTTGTTTGAGCTTTAGTAAACAAATTTCTTGCATTCATTAAAAGCAATTGATATGTATGTCTAGTATGTGAGTTTTTCCCCATGTTATTTATAACAATGAATAAAGTGCATTTGTCTTTTTCACTGTGCTCAATTAATGTATGAACATATTTCATTTTAGGAGACAAAGCAGACAAAGAGAAAGCCAAGGGCAAAAAAAAGCAGTGGTGGCGACCTTGGGTTGATCATGCTTCCAGTAGGTTTTTTCAATCATCTGTCAGATACACGGATTTAGCCCTTATATCCTTGACCAGAATTATCTGTTTGTTTTTTCTGCATGGTTACAACTTTGTGACTTCTCAGAGAGTTGAGGTGCAGTAAACAATATAATCAGCAAGCAATCTATTTAGAGACTTGTTTGCTGGCACATATTTAGTGGCTCTTGTAGTAATATTTATATTATATATTTATAGCTTGTATTACTTGTTACTTGTCACAGACATTCAACGCTTTCTTGAAACCTGCTATAGTTACAGAATAGTACCTGGCAGTTCAACCACTACACAGTTAAAAACACCGTAACATGAAACCTCACTTTAATAATGTTAAAGGGATCCTGTCATCGGAAAACATGTTTTTCTTTCCAAAATGCATCAGTTAATAGTGCTGCTCCAGCAGAATTCTGCACTGAATCCATTTTTCAAAAGAGCAAACAGATTTTTTTATATTCAATTTTGAAATCTGACATGGGGCTAGACATTTTGTCAATTTACCAGCTGCCCCTTGTCATGTGACTTGTGCCTGCACTTTAGGAGAGAAATGCTTTTTGGCAGGCTGCTGTTTTTCCTTCTCAATGTAACTGAAGGTGTCTCAGTGGGACATGGGTTTTTACTGAGTGTTGTTCTTAGATCTACCAGGCAGCTGTTATCTTGTGTTAGGGAGCTGTTATCTGGTTACCTTCCCATTGTTCGTTTTTTTGGCTGCTGGGGGGGAAAAGGGAGGGGGTGATATCACTCCAACTTGCAGTACAGCAGTAAAGAGTGACTGAAGTTTATGAGAGCATAAGTCACATGACTTGGGTCAGCTGGGAAATTGACAATATGTCTAGCCCCATGTCAGATTTCAAAATTGAATATAAAAAAATCTGTTGATCTTTTGAGAAATGGATTTCAGTGCAGAATTCTGCCGGAACAGCACTATTAACTGATTCATTTTGAAAAATTTTTTTTTTCCCATGACAGTATCCCTTTAAGGGATGTCTTCTGGATGATGAATTAAGGGATGTCTTGTCGTCTGCTGATGAATAAATCAAACACATGAACACAACCTAACACATATATATATACACACACACACACACACACGTATTTATGTTTGTTTTTTTAATATATGGGCCACATGAATTTTGTAGTTGTAAGTATTACACCACTGGATTGTGTACATCTTAAACAATTCTGTGAAGCCACAAAGAAACTGTGCCAGTATTTCATTTCTCTACATCTACATCATTAACAGACCTGTCTTCCTCGTGAGATCGCACAGGTTGACATTGGCCCATATTTGTTAGCCTTCCCGGGCTTTAAGAAGGCATTTATTATTTTCATTTTAATTTCAGAACTTGTGCATATAAGTATGTAAACATCTCTTTTAGCACAGGAAGGCTTAGTAAATATAGGCCAATGGGATTACATAATTGAACCATTTAATTGCTAGTGTTTTAAGAGCTATAAAATAATGTAAACCCTAGCATTTAAAGGTTTGATCTCTGTTTAAATACAAATGTGACTCATATTACTAATAGTAAATGTGTCTGGCAGTTGAACTTGAGCTTTCTAATTCTGTAAATGAAAGGTTGTGTTGAGAGAAAAATGTGTCTATATTGAACTTCTACATTATTCTTTTCAAGCATTAGATATAAGTCACATTTGTATTTTAGGAACCATTTGTTATTTTCTACAATTAAGTAAGGTTCTACTCTCAGTTAAAGGGGATCTAAAGTCAAAAATGAAAAAGCACTTTTTTCAGACATAAGTCAATGAGAGCATCAGGTCAATGTCAGATTGCTGACGGGACCTGATAAATGGACAGTGAGCTGTACTGGGGTAGAGAGAAGTAGCTCCTTCCCTTCACCTGATAGCACAGCTTTATAATGGCCAGAAAGGGAGGCAGTAATATATACAATACAGAGGTTTCTGATTTCAGAGGTCACTTGCATATTAAAGAAATACTAGAAAGTTAAAGTAAATTGCAAAAGTGCTCAGAAGATCACTCATGGTTAGTTATTTTATTTTTTGCTTTAGATCCCCTACTAACAAGATATAATCAGTATTTACTGGTAGAAAGTATTCTGTTCCACTGTTGAGTTGTTCTATGTCATTTTGCCCTTATTATTATAATTTAGCTAAAATTTATGAATGCTGAACATTTTACAACTTCTCTAATAAATATCATAAAAACTGGACATGCAATACTTTTATTCTGTCCCTATCCATGTTCACTTGGATGATTTATTCACATAACACTTTGTCAGACTCCATATTTGTTTGGCAACATATCCAGTCATATTAATTTCTTAAACTGCAATTATTTGCATTCTTAAAGGGGACATACTGTATGCATATCCATGTGCACAGATATTTTTGTTGTCAGGAGTTTATAATGATGGGGGCGAATTGTTCACTTGTCATTGGAATCTGAATATAACCATTGTTAGGGTCTGTATTCAATCATTCATTTGGTTGTGTCCAGTAAAAATAGTGGCATCCATTGTATATTTGCTGATTAAGTATTTTTCAGTTTGTTTTATTTTTTTTATTTTTTTTTGTCTTTTCCAAACTTTGGTTATAAAACAAAACATAAAATAAATAACATTTTCTGTTCAAGGATACAAGGCATAGGTCTTTTTATAATAACTTGACATGGAGGCAAAAGGTCTTTCTGAATTTTCAGGCGAAATATCGTAGAACTGCAAAAAAATGAATCAAATTACACTTTTAAATGCTATAGAAAAGTTTGATAAGCAGCATCTGTCATTTGCTTTTTTCCATTTTTTGGAAACCATATAGAATGTCTAATGTATACCTCTTTATAATGCTAGTTTTATCAAACAAAGAATGGCAATGTAATGAACAAAATGACTGCACAGGTTGTTAGGGTTTAATGGTACAGTCCCAGAAATGCACCAATACTGTTTGCTTACTGGGGAGAATATTTACGTTAATGAGCAAAAGCCACATTCATATGCACATGGATCATTCACTCTACATGAAATAGTGTGCTATATTTTTAGAAGTAAACTAAATGTGTTTTGCACATACATGTGTAAAGTTCTTGAAATGCACTTCAATAGGTAAATTATAATTTTGTTAATTATGTTTCTTTGGCCCATCAGCATGCTGTAATTATTCCAGTGATCACCATTATTTGCAGTAATAATACAGGTTACATGGCTAGATATCAGTCTGGGTAAAGTACAGTTGTTTAATGTTTAGTTGTCCTACAGGCCTCCTGATTGCTGTACCCAATAATTCTCTAATTTACAAGTTCATTGAATTTTATTTGTTCTTATTTCAAGTATGTATATGTAAATAAATAGATCTTGTATTAGCTTTTTTTATACTGTGTGATCACTGATTAGACACAACAGGTACTGTAAACAGCCATTGTTTCACATTTAACCGTGTGCCTTTCACCTAGCCCTAAACATTTATGTTATTTCAATGTATTCTTCTGCCATACGTATTTTCTCATGAACAAGGTGTTATTACAGCTAACCTACATTTTGTTCCTTTGTTCAGAATAGTAGAGACTTTCTAATAATGCATTTTATTTATTAGGACATGAGATTTTTACCTTTGCAGAATTAAGAAACTGATTTTATGCTAAGTACCTGAGTGCACATGTAACTGATTTCACAGGCTAATATCCAGTAGTTAAGACCACAGCTTTACTTTCCGCAGATCAGGGCAGCAAGTTTCTTGTGAAGTTTTGCTTGTTAAAAACCACGTATTTGTGCAAAATATGTTTGAAGGTTTGATTATACAGATGTAGTTTGTGCGATGTGCGATTAAAAACACCTGTGTAAAATGTTAGATACAAGTAACTATTTTATTTCACTTAGTGGTGAAAAGCGGTGATTATTATTTGTTTGAGACGGACAGTGAAGAGGAAGATGATGATGACAAAAAAGAAGAAGAGCCTAGAAAGAAATCTGCCTTCCAGGTATGCTTGGGTAGATGCAGATGCTGGTAAATGCACGATGGACAGATCTTTGCTAGAGAGAGAAGCTTGTCATCATATCCGGAGAACTGTTAAGCACCTTGCGTTTACGGTTTTCCTTTTCCCTGATAGTTATGTTTAATACTGACATGAATAATTGGATTCATTCAGTTGCAATGCAGCTTGCTCAAAGCATTGACTAAGCTTTTCTTACGTTAGAGATATCTTGGTTTGATTTTATTTTTATTTTGCAAAAGGTTCATCAAAAATAAAGTTCTTCATTAACTTTATTTTTATGTTAAAAGATTTAACAGATGAGAAAATAAGCGACAGCCCACTAATGGTGCAGTTTGCAGAAAATGCAGTTTTAAACAGTTTTCATTTAGTTTCTAAAAATACAGTACAATCCATAGAGGATACAGGTTTTGAATTAAAATGTGTGGGTTCTAAACACATATTTTGTCTATTGCAATCAATCACTCAAGTGTGAAGCAGTTATTATAGATAATTTCATTTGTCTTCCTTGTATTGTTATAGCAAAGGTCATATGTATTAAACTTGTGATTGAACTTCACTAATTCTTGTACTAATACTGAACTAAGCAAATGTTACCATGCATGTAAATGCAAAAATATCAGTAACTAAAGTAAGGCTTAGGCCATAGTGTGTGAAGAATACTAATTATCACAACTAATAACTGCCTTATTGGATAGTGGTTATATTTTCAGTGTTAAAAGTGCTTTTAAAATGATAATATATTGTGTGTTCTTGTAACTTTCTGTTCCTTATCACTAACCTTTACTCAGTATTAATTCAGTTTTTTAATGTCCTCTAACTGCTAATGCTTTGTCCTTCTTTTAGAGAGCTATTGGAAAGTTTGCATCAGCCCTTATAGCCTTGCCAAAGTCTGTCATTAAACTGCCTAAAACAATTCTTCAATATTTAATCAGAGCTGCAAAGGTATTCATAAGACATTTTAACGTGTGTGCAAAACATGACCCAAAAAGCAGTGTTTTAGTGGATTGTATCCTCTATAAATGCCTCCTCTGTATCTCCTCTCTATGCAGTGTTTGGGTGTTTTTTTTATAGATGCAACCAGAATACAGTTTGAAGTTGTGCTATGGCTATTTCTAATTCAATTGAATCATTTCCAAACATTTTCAAAGAGATGATTTGATGAGTCTGATGAAATAATATCCCATTCACTCAGTGTTTTGTGAAATATTAAAGAGGACAATGCAGACGATGGCATTTCCATTCCCTTCATATTACCATTGTTTCTGTTGTTAAAAGCAAACAAAACTGCATGCATTCAGGGGTAGAAGGGGTAGGCAGTGTGCTTTTTCTCTCTCTCTCAGGAAGCTGGTAAGGCACTCAGAAACTGCATAATGCTGTTGGAATTAAAGCTAAATACTAGTTACAGTCTCTCATGTCATACATTTTCTTTTTGTAGGAAAGGTCTGCAGGAATTTACACTTTATTTTGTATAATAAAAAATAATCATCAGAATATGTTACAAATACTGGTATTTGCGAAAAAACACATTTCAATAGCTTAAAGACTAAAAAATACTCACTGTCACATTCAAGCACATTCTGTATTGTTTCCTCTCTGGCTACCAGAATAACAGCCACTCTGTTCAACTTAAATACAGAGTGAGTTGTAGTTTACTTATCATTAATCATGTATTAGCCTATATCTCTATTAGTACATGTTCTGCTGAAACTTGAATGGGTTGCATAAAGCAATATTTAGGCCTTTCTTCCTTGCCCTGTCCTTAGCGCTGTGCAGCCTGGACTACCCAATAGGCTATGGCATAATGAAAAGTATATATTTGGGAACTCAGCAGTTACCCTAACCTCTCCATAAATGCCCTAGCAGAGTAACACACAAGCTTGCACCACAGTAAATTTATAGTTGATTCAGTATTTTAGTCTGTGATCTGACTAAAATATTTACAATTGTGTATGTTACACTGTATATTAGACTGGTGAAACCCCTGTGGTCCTCTATCGCCATTCACAAATTGTACTGTATACTGTAAATCTGGAATGTATTAGTTAAGACAAAAGCATACAAGTTATGAGTAAGTAAGCTTTTTCCCAAGCTTCGGAGCAGCTGTGAGTAAAACCAATGTGTACAATCAAGCATTTTATAATAATTAACCATATAATCAACCACTTTATACAAGAAGCATTATTTTATGACTCTCTGATAAAGCAAGAACCACGTGCAATACCACACCCCTTGTCATTTGATTTGTTATCCATCCCTCTTCTCACAGGGATAATGTGGTCAGTAGTTGAGGCTATCAGAAGAGATTGTGACTGCTGGTCAAATGGGTGAAACTGGCATCTGGCTAACCTGGAGTATCAGTCCCTGATCTGAGCTGCAACCACAACCTCTTCTGTGTTTTATGTAGTGTCTGCAGCAACTATACTAGAGCCATCATCCGTATATAGAGGTATATAGTCTCCAAGATTCCATATCTGCTTAATCCATAAATCCTGCAGAATAATCCTATTATATATATGAAAGTAAAGTTTATTTATATACTCTATGGATCCATTGGTGTCCCATTATACATATATGTGTGTTTTCAGTTTACATTATACTTTGGGCAGCCTGCTTAAAGTCAGTGTATTACTCATAGGGAGCAGTAAATGTAGATAAATGCGTCATAACATCTCCTGAGACAAAATGAAATTTGCAGTTTTACTAACTTCAGCTCTTGGAAGTTGTCTACCACTTTGAAAATGTTGTCAGTTGACGAGGATAGCTCTAGTGAGGCAAACATTTGACAAAGTGACTTTTTGAAAGAATAACATGCTATGAAAGTGCCACAGCAAAAGTCACAACAATTTTGTTGTTGGAGTTTAGATGACTGCATCCTTAATTATATATCAGTCTGAGCAAAGTGGATGTCTGAAGTAGCCAAATCCATTAATGTTCTCTGGATACTTCTTGTTATATAGTGTAACTTATATAGGGGTGGTGAGGGCTTTAACAGCTGAATGACATCCCTGGACTACACAAATGAAAGAAGTGAATCATAAAGTATCACCAGGTTTTAGAGAAGAATAGGAGGATGTTTAAGAAATTCTCATCCAATGATAGCTTTCATTAGAGCAGAAATGCCTTTGATGTCTAACATTTTGTAAGGGCTTTCTATGCAATGTGCATAGTAGTAGTTTTCATCTGAAGGGCTGCTGATTTTGAGCAATTGAAATGACATGCCTTAAAGGTAAAAAATCTATTTGGCCTGTGCCTCATATCACACACTTAGGTTGTAATCAGCTGACCTGCTAGTTGGCTGGGTCTGCAACCCTCATGCAGCAGATTGGCCATCCACGTGTGTTTATCTGACCAGGGGCGATCCTGGCCCCCCCGCCGCCTGAGGCAGCAGCAGTTGCTGCTGCCCCCCTTCCCCCGGAAATTCGCTCTTAAAGTACCAGGAGCAGCATTTTTGCTGCCCCTGCTACCTAGTGGGGAGCTGCCGCCTGAGGCGACAGCCTCGACTTGCCTCATTGGCGAAGCACCCCTGTATCTGACCAATAGGTTTTGTGGGTGATGTATGTAATTAACAGTATACTTACTGTAAAACAAGATGATGAGTCTTTGTACCTGTAAGTAGAGCTAGCCATCATTTGGTTGTCTGACAACCTTTATCTACTGATATACATTGCTCTCTAGACTATGGATGATGGGAATTGCAGTTCTGCTAGCACAAGAATTGAGGCAAAGATATTTTAGGAACATTTTTACTTAATATGCTACAAATTAACTTGAAAACCATGTACCTGAAACTTACTGCAAACAAGTCTAACAGTATTAACTCTGTAAACTCCAGCTTCCCTGAGACCAAGGTGTGCATATGCCATTAAATGCATGCCTATTAGTAATGCTTGACTTTCTGCATGTGCTTTCATTTGTTGTCTTGCATGCTAAGTTAAAAGAAAAATAACTTTTACAAGGATTATCATTTGCTAAAACAGATGATAATTCAAAAGATAATAACTGACATGTTTTTTTTCTGTTTCAAAAACTGTTAACAATGAAATGATTCTTCAAATGAGATATCTTTTCTTTCCTTGGAAGCCAACATAAAAATGGTGTTCTTCTTATATGTATTATACTGAATTATAAAAATTATAGATTTCTAGTAGTTATGTTTAAAAAATATATTTTGTTGGACCTTTAATAACGTTGTTAATCTTTCTTAAACATATTTCTGATATACAGATTTGGCTTTCTGAACTCACACAGCTCAACTGAACACACACACTCAAATACATATATACATGTGGTAGCCAGTGTATTCTCATGACATCTCATGTGATAAACTAAAGCTGCACCAGTAATACCAACACAGACACGAGTAAATGGTGTATCAAATAATATTGTGCTAACAGTGGAGAACTTCGAAACTCTGCTTATAGCATACAAACTGCCTTTGTATGAAGATTCACATAATTAATTCTATTTCTGTTCAAGTAAGCCCATCAAATTCACAAAATATTTAGCAAACTCTGCACAATTTTGCCTCGGGTAACAATCTTTTAAAGGTACGTGTCTGCAATGGCAGATTGATTTTGGCTCATGGGGTTGAAGCCACAAAGCTTGCATTCCCAATAGAATGGGTTTTTTTTTTTTTTATTTCTATTCATTCATTTTCATCCTACACTAGTAAGTGTTGCTTGGCTTTAACTACAGTTTTAAGATTTGAGGACATGCTGAGAGACAGGTGTTGTCCCCCAGTGCTGTTATCAGTTGCAACCCTAGCTGATGGCTTGTTTATTGATCATATGATACAAATTTATATTTATATTATTGTGTTACTGAGAGACAGATGTAGGGAGAGCATTTCTTGACTGCCACTGTCTCTGTTATTATAACTCTTCTAGTAATTTGTATGCCCCTTCCTATTTACTAGCTCTACTCATTTAGTTACCGACTGAATCATTTATATGGACTGCATCTTTTGTGCCCACTTAGTACTTTATAAATAGCAATTTTATTGGGATTGTCAGGGCTAAGGTTATTTCTCACCCTGGCAAGTAGGAGGCAGACCTGACTCATACCTGCAGGGTTAAAGATGGCACTCTTGAAAAGTATTGTAATGGTGATAAATAAAAGCTTGTTGCTGGAATAAAAACTACAAAGAACCAAAGCTACAAAATAGTACTTTCACAGCCAGTTATTGGTTGCTTTGATATCGCCAAAAAATGCAGGATTTCTTTTCTTACTTAAACTGAAAGCCAAAAATAACATTTTCTTATGAAAGACAATGTAATTCTAAGTCACTTTCCCGTGTACATTTTGCAGTTATTTGTAAAAGTAATTGCAATTAAAAGCAGTATTTATCTATTCCTTTTCTGCACTGGTGGTTCTCTAAAAACAAAGTAGCAGACGTTAGCCTAGCAGAGATATGCTAATGAAAGGCCTTCTGCTATATTGTTTTTAAAATTCACAACCAATAGCAATTATATTTACAAATAACTTTAAAACCACTAAAAATGTGTAAGTAATGTATATTGGGAAGTTTCTTAGCAATACAATTTCTGTTACTGTGATTAAAACGATCAGTGATAAGGATGGTTATATATTTAAACAGTGGTAACTCAACAAACATACAACTAGGTAAATCTATCTATGTCTCCCTATCTATTTCTCTCTACCATCTGTCTTCCACCTTTCTGTCTTCTTACTCTTTCATATCATCAGATGCTTATTAATATGTGTACATGTCATTTCCCTTCTAAATAATTATGTTCTGTTTAGTTTATGTACCATGCATGGATTACTGATCCAAAAACAGCCCTTAGACAAAGAAGCAAAGAAAACAAAGAAGAAAAGGAGAGGGAAATGAGGAGAAAGGGCATTGCTGAAGGTAAGCCATGCAATATGCTAGCAAAGGAACATAGGACTTTTCCAATAGGGAGGGTTCAAGACAATGGAGCCATATTAATTAAAGACAGTGAACAGTGTAAGAAGAGGGAACACCAGTGAGAAGATAAAGGGGGTCAGTGCATTTTACATAATACAGTTGATGTGTCTGATTAATTCATTTGTTCAGGTATCATCATCTTTTAAAGGTGTTTCTAGAATGTTGCTATTATTGTGGAAACATTTATAAAGCAGAGTGTTTTCATTATGGTTAAAGTAGTAACTTGCTGATACTGATTAAATAAGGACATATGTAACTAGTTACTACCAAATGATCAAGTCACGCAAGTAAATGTTACTGTAAATATTATTGTATAGCTTTTTTTAACTAATGTACATTTTCAGGTGATATCATTGTTGAATGTGAGGATAAAGAAGAAGAAAAAGAGCATGGAAAAAAGAAATCAGATGGCCCAGGTAAGGAAATCTCACAGAACAGAAGATCTTTATTTTATATTACATGGCATGCTGAGCATATACGGTTCTATAGCAAGACTTAAAAACGAGTTCTGTAAAACTGAAATACTGCAGGAGATAGGACCTTTCTTCTGTGACTTTTAAATGGAAATGAAGGTTTACAACCGGGGTGTCCAAAAGGTAGATCACAATCTACCAGTAGACCTTTAGCTTGTGAGCAGTAGATCTCAAGACACTGTCAACAAACAACTTGTCTAAATCACCCTCCTATTTCATGCTTTTCATTCAGATAATTATGTTACGGTAACATAAGAAATAGTTGTTTGTTAAATATAGCAATATACGTTTTCTCAATATTTAAGTAATATTTTCCATGGAACAGAATGCTAAAAATGCCTTTATGGATGTAGATCATAACGGGCAACATCACTTAAAGTAGACCTTGCATTAGTAAAGTATAGGCACTCCTGGTCTACAACATAATGAGAAGAGTGCTGTTAATGCCTATTAGTAAATGAGAGCTTGCTACAGTGTCAATGCTTAAGTAGTCTTCCAGTTTCAATTTGAATAAGAAGTGGACATATTTGACTATAAGTCAAAGTAAATGGCTTGCTGCTAGTAAGACAGTTGACAAAGCTGATGACACCATATAACAAAGGGAGTGGATACTGCAGAGAGACAATAAGACAATTTATAAAAATCCTAAAAGTTCTCACTATTTTCTGAAAACTACTCCGACCAAATCTGCATTTACTTTCCCCCCCTATTTATCAATACATTTTCATGAAAATTTCTTGTGCTGGAAAAAACTCCATAAAATCATGAAAAAAATCCGAATTGTCTTTTTTTCGAAAATGTCGCAGAAAACTGCAACTTTTTCTGATTTTACACCGAAACCTGTGACTTCTTCTTTGGATTTGATGGCCGAAACCACATCATCTTCGGATTATTGACTAAAACCCAGTGCAGATCAGGATATCATTAGGACATCTGCCATTGACTTCTACTTAAAGTTGGGAGTTCTGTGTTGGAGTACTTTTTTGAGCACCATTAGGGTTTAATAAATCACAAAAGATTGAAGTTTATTTTTTTCTGCAAAAAATTAGTTTTTTACCTTTAAAAATCCGACCAGAAAAAAAAACAGACTTTAATAAATAATCTGCTCAATACTTATTTCACAGAATGTTTTTTTAAGACTTTTGTACAATCATGTGAGCAAGATTGTTGAGAATTAAGTATTGCAAATCATTTTAATAATAATAATCATTATTATTAAATAAATAAACAAATGTAATACATAAATAAATGTATAAGTTGGATTTGCCTTTAAGTAGTTAAAGGAATATTTATTATTTGTGCTGAGGTTTAGTTGCCTTTTGACTTCTAACTCTCTTTAGTTATAAAATATATAAATAGCACAGAGCTGCCAGCACCAGCCTCCATGTGTTCCTGTGGGTTAATGACTGTGTGAACATCAGTAAGTCAGGACACATGGTGCATTGTGCTTCCTACTTTCTCTCAAATCGAATGAAAATGCTGCTGTAGCTAAAATATCTAAGGGACCCATTTACTAACAATCAAGTATGAGTGGACATCTTTAAATCAATTTGAACTTTGGATTTTTTTTCAAATATTTACCGCATCTTTCAATACTTTCTTTTGTTCATACTTTATATATTTGTACGTATTCAATGACAATCACGGTTTTAGAGTATAGAGTAAAATCCAACCCTTAATGAATAAGCCTCCATGTCTGAGTGTGGTACATTAACAGGATCTTTCAGTCATTTGCTCTGTCTCCCATGTTGCTTTCTAAAACTGTATCTCACTATTGCATTTGCAGACAATATCTTCAGAAGAATATTTAACATCCTGAAGTTTACATGGGTGCTCTTCCTTGCTACAATCGATAGTTTTACGGCTTGGCTTAACTCCATTTCAAGAGAACATATTGATATCTCCACAGTTCTGAGCATAGAACGCTGCATGCTGACTAGAGAGATAAAAAAGGTAATTCTGTGTTTAGCTTCTCATAAACTACAAATATACCTTATATTGATAAGTACAGTGTAAAGGTGCAACAGACAAGGTATAGTATAATGTTGTTACATATACTGTTATTCAGAATAAACAATAGTAAGTGGAGTGATTAACACAGAATGCCTATAATGGAAGACATAAAATCCAGGTTTGCTGAGCAATGTAAAGTATTTATACAGCTTGTAGTGCAGAAGGAAATTTGCTGTAGCAACTTAGCTATACCCTTACTTATTATACCCTTACTTACTATACCCTTACTTATTTATCTGCATCTTGGGGAAATCGCTGGGGTACATCATTGTTTTCTAAGAAAACGCATGTTGATTGAATAGCATTACTGTATATGGGTCATCCATCCCAAAAACCAAGTTTTGCATAATGATCGGTGGAGATTCCCTTTTAAAGAATATAAAGTTTAGCTGTACAGTGTCAGAAGAGGTCTGACTGTTTTAGATCCAATCCTATGTACTTGTTGCTAGCAATATCCAAAATTGATAGAATGTTCAGCTATTGATGTCAAGTGTTTAATGGAGGTTTTATATTCAGTATTATAGCAATACTGAGATGCCTTTACACTAGTTAGTGTATTATATGTTAGAAATAAAGTATTTATTAGTTGGTACATATTGGGGGCCCATTCACTAAGTTCGAGTGAAGGAATAGAAGAAAAAATATTTCGAATTTCGAAGTGTTTTTTTGGCTACTTCGACTGCGTCTTCGACTCAAACGATTCAAACTAAAAATTGTTCGACTATTCGACCATTCGATAGTCAAAGTACTGTCTCTTTAAGAAAAAACTTCGACCCCCTAGTTCGCCACCTAAAAGCTACCGAAGTCAATGTTGGCCTATGGGGAAGGTCCCCATAGGCTTGGCTATCTTTTTTTGGTCGAAGGATAATCCTTAGATCGATGGATTAAAATCCTCGAATCGTTCGATCGAACGAATTGCGCAAAATCCTTCGACTTCGATGTTCGAAGTCGAAGGATTTTAATTCGCCAGTAGAATATCGAGGGTTAATTAACCCTCGATATTTGACCCTTATTACATCTGCCCCATAATGTTCTGAAATCAGTAGGATTAGAGCAGAAAGTGTAAAACAGGTCTAATCATGTATTTATTTCAGGGCAATGTGCCTACTCGAGAGGGCATCCACATGTATTACCAAAATCAAATAATGATGAGCCTTTCTAGAGAGTCAGGACTTGACGAAATTGATGACCAACCTGGTTCAGCATCCAGTCACCAAAGCCACGACAAGATGGCAAGTAAACGGATGGACAGTGCAGACTCTGCTGCATCTCATGATAGCATATCCAGGTACAAGGGTTGTTGGACTTCACTGTATAGTATCAGGAACTCTTTTAGGGTTAAACACAATGCAAGCTTGTACAGGGGACCCTCGCAGAAATTGTATTATATTACCCTGTTTTAAAATATTTCAATATTTTTATGTTCACAGAAAACACATTCAGCCTCTGGCTTTTCAGCTGCAACTAAACCACAACTCCTTGCAAAGTCTGTTAGCGGTGTGGTTAGTTGTTGTGCAACAACAACTAGACTGGACTCCATAATTTTGCAATATTTCTATCCTCCTAGGTTGGGACCTTGACGTTTTCTTTACTTAGTATACATCTTTGTACATCATTAACAAATAGCTTGATTGTAAGCAGGGTTCCTATCTTTGCAATCTGCATAAAATGCCAAAAGTGTAGATTTTAAACTGAGCTTATTTTGTATTTTTCTCCTGTGTGTATCACTGTTGCAGATATTAATTGAAATGTATTAAAAAGATAATAATATTTAGAATTTAATGTTAACTGCATAGCAAAGTAAAAGTGCTTTAATTACTTGTTAAACTGGTGTATATGTTAATGCTAGGCTGCACCAAATGAGCAGTAAAACTGTATTAAAGGATTGATTTATCAAAACATGAAGACGTTAGTCTAGAAAATAAAAAAAATCCTTTTCACCTGAAAATGTAATTAACCATCTACTTATCATCTCTTTACATCTTCTCATTGACAAAACTTTTCAAGAGGTCAAAGCTGCCATTATCAGTTCAAAACAAAAGGCATTTCATTTTTTAAGAAGTGTCAGGAATTTCTCAAGTTGTTTTACCTTTGAAGTCTGGAAAATATTTTCCCCTTGAGATACTTCATCGACAAATGATAACTACCTGAGCCCCTAAAGTTGAGAGACCCTCTGTGATTGAAATTCATTTTTACATTTTGTTCAATCTCTCTCGGAGTGTAGACAGAGTTCTGTCCTAACATAGGTCATACACTAATAGAGCATTGCTAATGTTTTTGTATGTAGTAATAAATGTACTGTATATTTAAACAGAAATTGTATTGAAATCATTTTGCCAATGAAGATGTTCTTTAGTTGCAAATGACATTCATGCATCATTTCATTATGCTTTTGTGTTTGTTGCATGCCATTGTGTAAGATTGCTTATGTCAGTGTATTATATTTTGCTTGTGTTTTACTTACTGTTGTCTTTGTGACTGTTTGTGCTGCTAGCTGCTGCACTGAAGCAACCATGCTATTCTCAAGGCAATCTACACTTGATGATTTAGATGGACCAGACTCTGTACCAAAAACAAGTGAGCGTGCTCGACCTAGGCTTCGTAAAATGTACAGCATGGACATGTCTTCTTCATCTGCTGACAGTGTAGCTTCAAGGTGCTTAATTCATGCATGCTTTATTCACTCCATTTCAAAAGTGTATCTAAAAAATAATGTATTTTTTTTACATAACCAATAAGCATTATCTTCTTGAAAAAAACATTGGCTCTTAGTATGAGGTTTCCCCTCATATCTTCTTCATATCTGCTTCTTTTACCTTCACTGATTCCATCCGGTTACGTAACATTTTTTTCAAAGGATTGTTAAAGGGATACTGTCATGGGCAAATTTTTTTTTCCAAAATGAATCAGTTAATAGTGCTTCTCCAGCAGAATTCTGCACTGAAATCCATTTCTCAAAAGAGCAAACAGATTTTTTTTATATTCAATTTTGAAATCTGACATGGGGCTATACATTTTGTCAATTTCCCAGCTGCCCCTGGTCATGTGACTTGTGCCTGCACTTTAGGAGAGAAATGCTTTCTGGCAGGCTGCTGTTTTTCCTTCTCAATGTAACTGAATGTGTCTCAGTGGGACATAGGTTTTTACTATTGAGTGCTGTTCTCAGATCTACCAGGCAGCTGTTATCTTGTGTTAGGGAGCTGCTATCTGGTTACCTTCCCATTGTTCTTTTGTTTGGCTGCTGGGAGGGGGGTGATATCACTCCAACTTGCAGTACAGCAGTAAAGAGTGATTGAAGTTTATCAGAGCACAAGTCACATGACTTGGGGCACCTGGGAAATTGACAATATGTCTAGCCCCATGTCAGATTTCAAAATTGAATATAAAAAAAATCTGTTTGCTCTTTTGAGAAATGGATTTCAGTGCAGAATTCTGCTGGAGCAGCACTATTAACTGATTCAGTTTGAAAAAAATGTTTTTTCCCATGACAGTATCCCTTTAAGTTAACAAATATTATCTTTAAAAACCTAGGGCTAGGCACTTTGAATCAGTGATACGTGTGGCAAAACAAATCCAATAATGGTCTGTCCACCAAATAAAAAAGTACTCAGATTTTAGCAGTAAATGAAATAATAATCAGTTGTTTCATGCACAACAGATAACCACAGACTCCCAGCACTGTACCATCTGTCTACTGTATGCATCTTTACATTTTGCCATTTATAATATCAAGAAATTTTTTCATCTTCCCCCTTATCGGAACCCTTAATCCTAAAGGATTGGCAAAGTCAGACGGTAAAATATGTGTGATCTGTGTTCATCTGCTGTGCTTGGGATAGCTGACTAGCTTTATAAATTTGATAGAAGTTGCCTTAAATTGCTTTATCTGAACATGTTCTAGTAGCTTGTCACTAGAATGTGAGTATATGAGTATTAAGCTCAGTACCATGACCTGCTAAAGCCTGTCTGTTTTTGTGTCTGCTTTCTTACTGCTCAGAGCCATCAGATAAAAAGAAGAAATATCAGAGGCTCCATCCAGAGCAGACATTGAAAATGTAGCCAAACGTGGATGTCTTCTTATCACTAACATTATAAAGGCAACAAATATTCCATAAACCGTTTTAACCAAATATCTGCCCCTAGTTATTCCCACAGAAATATTGTAGATTTATGTAGCAGACTCTTTTAAAGCACACCTACATGTTATAAAAAGTTAAAAGTTGACACTGTATATACTTGGGATGCACCGAATCCATTATTTTGGATTTGGCCGAACCCTGGAATCCTTTGTGAAAGATTCGGCTGAATACCGAATCCTAATTTGCGTATGCAAAAAATGTACTCCCTTATTTTGTGACAATATTTCATGCGATCTCCCTCCCTGCCCCTAATATGCATATGCAAATTTGGTTCGGCCAGGCAGAAGGATTCAGCCGAATCTGAATCCTGCTGAAAATGGCCGAATCCCGGACCGAATCCTGGATTCTGTGCCTCCCTAATATACAGTACTTTGATGATCTGTAGTCATTGCTCACAATTTCATCTGCAGTTTTGCCCCATTTGTCCGAGTAATAAAATGTAGCACCCACATTTTACATCTCTCTCCATTCCTCAGATATGGCAAAACAAATATTGGCAAAAGCAAGAAGATAATGTGGTGAAAAATAAATCACTTAGCAGTTAACCTGCATTGCGTGCTTTCTCTCAGTTCCTCTGAGCTATTGGATATTCAAGAAGATAATGTGTGATTGCTATGTATTTGCAACAATTTTACTTAAATACTGGCCACAGGTATTGCCAAAAAAAAGGGAAAATGGCATATTCGCTACATAGCAGCATTTGCTGTGTTAGTAAAATCCCTCATTAAGTCATATCCCAACATTCTACAGTTGTTTTTCTTGTAACAGCTCGACATTGCATCCGCTCACCACTGAAGATGGGAGTGGCATTGTATTGGTTCTTATCAGTCCACATCTGTATTCCAGCCCATACCTCACTACTCAATTGTCGCATTACCTTTAAAAGCCAGAGTTCATCTAAAAAGTGGGCAGAGGAAACAGAAAATAAAAATAAACAGTAACAGAAAATCAAATGAAGAATGTTGGGAAAAAGTGCCATTAAATGGCCCCTCTCTTTTTTTTGCATGCTCTAGTTGCTTTTTTACATTATCAAACAAAAAGCATTAGTGTAAGTGTAAAAAATAGAAGCTACAACTTGCTTTAAATGAATATGTAAATGTCAGCTAACAGACAGAGATGTCCTTTTGTATACTATCAAATCAATTTTGCCTTTTTTAACGCACGCTAATGAGTAATGTTTGTAAAATAGGTTTATCAGTCTGACTAATAAAATATAACAATTTCCTCTTATACAGCCCACGATTTAGGCAGCCTTTCCCCTCGAGAATACACAGTTATTGCTGCTTTAATGTAACTGTCATTTTTACTTAGGCATTATGGTAAGATATATTGAAGAAGGTGAAACTTTGTTGCTGCCATTCAAAGTGTTTATGATTTGCAACTAGATTTCAACTCAATTCAATACTTGCAGTGACTTGTAGCAGTAACTTGTTACCTAGTCATCATAATATGTCAGGATAAACAGGAAGAGGTGAATTTCATCCAGAATAAATGTAAGTCCACGAGCTGTTATAGGGACAGAAGTGCAGTTATTTTAAATGGGGATATACCGTAATGTTTTGACATTTAGGGGCACATTTACTATTGGTCGAATATTGAGAGTTAATTGACCCTCGATATTCGACCCTCAAAGTTAAATCCTTCGACTTCGAATATCGAAGTCAAAGGATTTAGCGCAATTCGTTTGATCGAACGATCAAAGGAAAAATCGTTTGATCGAACGATTAAATTCTTCGATCGAACGATTAAATCCTTTGATCGAACGATTAAATCCTTTGTATAGAATGATTAGAAAGATTTTAATCCATCGATCGAACGAATTTCCTTCGATCCCAAATTGCCTAAAAAGCCTATGGGGACCTTCCCAATAGGCTAACATTGGTGCTCGGGAAGGTTTTAGGTGGCGCAGTAGGTGGTCAAAGTTTTTTTTAAAGAGACAGTAATTCGACTATCGAATGGTCGAATAGTCGAACAATTTTTAGTTCGAATCGTTCGATTTGTAGTCGAAGTAGCCAATTCGATGGTCAGAATACCCAAAAAAATACTTCGAAATTCAAAGTATTTTTTATTCTAATCCTTCACTTAAGCTAAGTAAATGTGCCCCTTAAAGAGCTTAGGTGATGCCCTTCAGGATATAAATTCAGTGCTCATCAGCTTACTGTTACTGTTATTATTAATGTTGGACTGGGGTGCCAGGGACCAGCCAGAAAACCTTAGACCACGTGTCCATTCTACAAATAGTTTTTCCACTTCTCTTAATTCTCTCTCTTTATTCTGTTTATGTCTCATATCATCTCTGGAATAATATAGGCATACAAGGTGAAATAGCTACATAAGCAAGCAGGAGCACTGACAACTTGGCCCATTGAAAAATGTCCTTTTACCCTGGTGGGCTAGACCCCCTCTGCCTACTATAAGCCAACCTCTTTATTTTGCCAGCCCATATTAATATAGACATGCTTTAACTGGTAGAGAATTGTTCATTAGTATTGTTTACTAATTGTTACACAATATGTTATCGAGCATTTAAAGGGTAAGTAAAGTCTAAAATAGAATAAGACTAGAAATGCTGTATTTTGTATACTAAAACATGAACTTACTGCACCACAAGCCTAATCAAACAAATTATTTATACTTTCAAAGTTGGTCACAGGGGGTCACCATCTTGTAACTTTGTTAAATATTATTGCAAGATCAAGACTGTGCACATGCTCAGTGTGGTCTGGGCAGCTTAGGGATTGTCATATATTATCAAAACAGCACAAGTCAAAAAAATATCTGCCAGAAGCCGATACAGCAAGACTGATTAATAATCAGAATATGCAGACTACTTGAGTTCTGCTTGGCAGGGAAGTAAGGCGGGGGCTCCCCCTGCTGTTCATAAGTATGATTGTTTCCCTGCAGAGCCGTTAGGGACCATCTAACAATTCCTATCCACAGCAGTAAATGAAGGGAGAACTTCATTGCATACAGTCAGGTTTCTTATAAAAATGGTACTCATGTTTTAATTAAAGTATATTGGAGATAGGTTTCTTTTTCATTAAAGAAAGTAAAAATGGGATTTTTGTCTTTGCATGCCCTTTAAGGTGAATTAAAATGGATCCCAAACGCATTAAACTATCACAGGAAACAAAGTTGATGTTTATTTTTGAGAGCAATGATTATATTTATAGCCCAGAGAAGGAGCTTCTGTTTCATGACAGTACTAGCCAGGACATGTATGCTTTAGAGTTATCACCCTACACACAATAAAAATAACCTTTAGCATTATTCTATTCGACTGTGTGCTATAAAGGATCAACAATATGAACAATTTGCAGGTGGAAGGCGCTGTTTTGAACAGAGAATGTGTCTTTACTGCCATTCAACAGCATGCATGCAACCTCCACTCTGTCAGATGCTAAGGGCAATGATAGCTGCCCCTGAAAATGTAAAAACTGCTTCTACATTGACCCCAGATCATCCTGCATAATTCAGTCAGTAAGGTCTAGTCATGTGCTTTGTGCAAGTGCTGCTATATTATTTTCATCCCTCCAATATACTTCCCAGGAATGCTCAGACCCCTTGAAATATCAATAACAGCCAATCAAATTGTTGCATTCATTGTTCTACCTGCAGCTGGCTTTAAAAAACCATTAACTGATTGGTCGCTATGGATAACTACCCATCTGCATTGGCCTAGTGTTGATAAACTAGCCCCAGTAATTTTAGTAATCAGTTTTGCTGCTGACAGTTGCTATTGTACATTGCTGTATATTGGGTTTCCGAGCCAACTAACAGTAACCCTTGTTGGACTATGCCATTCTCTAGGAGTAGGCGGAACAGGCAAGCAGAGGTGAGAATTGTAGAAAACAGTATAGTCAGAATCAGGCTAAAGGTCTTGCACAAGCAACAAGCAGAAGAATTCAAGCCACAGGGACCAGTTGTGAGCAGGAGGATCTAATAAACCAGCAGAGGTTAGGGATCAGAGCAAGGGGCAGAGAAAATAATGTCAGGAACTCGGCATCAGTCAGACAAAATAGTGAACAAGAACTCAACAGGAACAGAGACCTTTTGGGTTTCAAAACAATGTAAGTGTGGAAATATATACAGTATGTATATAGGTGTTTAACTGTGTTATGCTTTTTGTGACTTGAATGACACTCTTGTATGTCCTCCATGGAGTCACTGTAGCCAGTTGCAGTTGTGGTAAAATAAATTTGTGGCAAAAACATTGGTGCATAGACACCAAGTGGAGAAGGACCAGCTGTCACCATTTTGGTAAGTCCTCACAGTGGACAAGTTGTGCCAATTGGCAAAATTTACCTCTGCAAGGCTACGGTATTATGTCCAGCCACTTAAGTCACATATCCTTGTTTCTGACATCTAGTATAATACAGAAAATTTAAATTAGTAGTGTTTATATATTGTCTCCATTACAGCAAATGTGTTCAATTCATGTTTCATGTAATCTATGACTACATGCAGAGGTGACAAGGGAAATGAAACTCTCCGCCATCAGGTACTTACATTGATTTGCACTAATCCTGCTTATTATATTATAAATATATTTTCAACAGTGAGCCAACTCAGTGCACCATGGTCTACTCACGGCAGGGCACAACAGAAACTATTGAGGAAGTGGAAGATGAAGAGGAGGAAGAAAGCAAAAGTCCTTTATCAAAGATAGAAGCTGAGGAAGATGAATACGACATGGACTTGGAAGGGACAAGCTATACTCCAGACACAGAATTTCCCCTTTACTCAACCGCAGATGGTGATCTTCCACCCTCTTACAGTAAAGCAGTCAGCTTTGAACAACTCTCATTTGCATCTCAGGATGATTCAGTTGACAATAATTTAATGGTTCTAAGCCCAGATGAAAGTCGTACTGATAAGCTACATGATCATATACTGCCACCTCTTACGCATGAACTGACTGCTAGCGAGCTTCTTCTAAGCAGGTACGTTTGTCATTGTGAAAGCAGTCTCTGATGATCTTATACCAGATAGTTTTCTTTGTAAAGTTGTACAATAGGAACTGAGTTATCATACAAAATGTAGAGTAGGCTGCTTACAAGCATATTCTTTATTTTACTTCATCGATATGAGTTTATTTGAATCAAACCAACCAAAACTCTTGGGCACCCAAGACAACTGGACAATAATCAGTGGTTTAATGCAGCCCTCACTTAACAGAATTATCAAACCCTAGCAATAGATATCTGGCCAATCCACGCATCTGGAGTGCTGTTAGCATCCAATGTTTGCCTGTGTAATGGCGGCTTTAGCTGACTCGTAGAAAACAATAAATGTGTAAAAATTATATATTTTCCCTGACAAAGAATATCTTGCTATTTAAGCTTGTGTACAAAAGGAAATCACTTTATTTTTTAATTCAAACCACTTTTTGCAATGTATGCAAAATTATGAATAATGTACAGTATTTTCTGTCAATCTGGATATTTTCTCATCCATCTTACCAATATAGGGGCAAATTTACTAAAGGGTGCAGTTACTAACACTGGCAAAAACTCACGTGATGTCATTTCAGTACGTCACAGATTTACTACGGTTGGTGGCTTGACTTCACTAGCGTAGGAGATAGACTCTAGTGGTACTTCGCTCCATAACGCCTGGCAAATTTGCGCTCTGGCGAATGGGCGTAACTACACAAATTCACTAAGATGCAGATTTTACTGAATGTTACCTCTTGCGCCAGACTTGCCTTTGCCACCTCAGACCAGGCGAAGTGCCAGGATGATAGGATGAAAAAGAGCGTAATTTTTTTTGGGATAAGCGGCTTCCCCCCTATATTTCCTAACATGTGGCACATAAACTATACACTGGTCTCATGTGTAGGGCAATATAACAACTTGAATTTATTTTATTAAGGTTCCCTGGGCTTGTGTAGTGTAATGTATTTGCTGCAACATTGAACTTTAACTTCCGAACGTATGCAAATTAGCCAATGCTAGCGCAACTTCGCTTTGCTTGGCGCAGTAATGCTAGCACAACTTCACCAGCATTTGGTGCCCTGGACGCAACTTTGGATTTTAGTGAATTAGCGTTGTCCTGGCGAATCTACATCTGGTGAAGTGTTGCGCTGTGAGCGAAGCCGTCACTGGCAAATTTTCGGAGGTTAGTGAATTTAACCCCATAGTCATCAATTGTGCATTTAATTGCACATCTATAGATACCTTTCAGATATTAAAATACAGACAATAGGTTTCATATATGGAATGTTTCAGACTGAAACTCAGAATAATGCTAAGGTTTTTTAATCCATATTATTTATGCAGACTTACTTTCTTCACAGGATGTTTTATGACGAAGAATTAGAAGACTCACAAAAATTTTATGGATGTCAGCCACGTCCGCTGCAGCTTATTTATGCCATGTATAACACATTGGTGGCCAGATCAGAAATGGTGTGCTTTTTTGTCATTATTCTTAATCACATGATTTCAGCTTCTATGATAACATTAGTACTGCCCATTCTTATATTCCTGTGGGCTATGTTATCAGTCCCAAGGCCCAGTAAGAGATTTTGGATGACAGCTATTGTATATACAGAGGTATGTGCCATTCAATTTGCTTTTTTTCTCTTAGAGAAAAAACTTTTTTTCTGTTACGTGTGCAGGGCTAGCCTTTAACACTGTTATGTTTGCAAGTACACTTGGTACAAACAGCCATTCATAGACATAACATGTGTTATGTTGTATAAATAGTAAAGGAACTAAGCAATCCTGGGTAGTAAAAGGGGTATAACTGGAAACCAGTAAACATATAATTGAAGTACAGCTCCTGTAGAACTAGAAGTAGAAGAAACATTTTGTATGGTTGGTCATATTTCGAACCCTTCATTTGCCAGTCATTTAGTGATCAACGAGATACATAATAACAGGCACAAACTATTAAGGAGAAACTTAAGTTGACCATAAATTGAAATTGTCCAAAAAATGTTCCTTTGAGGGGATGTACTGGCCAGTCAAACAAGGGCCAGAGTAAATGTGATTCTACCCCAGGCCCAAGGCCATAAATGACTTCCAAAACTATCCCGTACCTAAAAATTCATTAAACTATCTTCTTTTATTCCACATAAATTAAAAAATTTTTACATAAAAGCCCTCGACAGTCCACCTTATGCGTTTCATACCTTCCAGTACAGTCATAGGTAATTCAATCCATTTTTAAGAAGACAATTTTTGAGTTATGGGATAATTTTAGATGGCATAATTTTAAATTGCTCAATAATTAGGACCTAACTGGGCCCTTTACACTTCTGCTACCACTGGGTCTGTTTTCTCTGTAGTTACACCCCTGGATTAAAGCAAAATAGTTACATTTAGAGATCACTGGGATACATAATTATAGGCACAAACTATTAAGCAGAAATCAGACTTTGCTTCTGTCTATCATGTTCTACGAAGAACATTAGCCAAGTGGATGTCAAGTAAATATTTCCCAAAATGAGCTTTGAATTGCTGAAGGTTGTTAGATAATACAATACAATAATACTGTAAATGATATTTCAGAGACTCTGTATTTCATAGCAAGAGGAAAATGGAGGGCTCAATTATGAATTCAAGCACAGATGCAAAGAGTAAAAATGTGGTTTGCTGAATAAGGTACAAACTACAGGTCATACAGATGCTCGGGACTTATGTCATAAACTTCCTATTTTTTTTTTTGGCAGGTGACAATTGTGATCAAATATTTTTTCCAATTTGGATTCTTCCCATGGAATAAAAATGTGGATTATACAAAGGACAAACCTTACTTCCCGCCTAATATAATGGGCATTGAGAAAAAAGAAGGTTATGTGCATTACGACCTGGTGCAGCTGCTTGCTTTGTTTTTCCATAGATCTATTTTAAAGGTACAACTGATAATGACCTTTAGATTTGTGTTCTAATAACTATTAGGACATTTATTTATATGTACAATCATATGAAAAAGTTTGGGAACTCCTCTCAGCCTACATAATAATTTACTCCACTTTCAACAAAAAGATAGTGGTATGTCTTTCATTTCCCAGGAACATGAGGAACTGAGTTACTGGGTGTTTTCTGAACAAAGATTTTTAGTGAAGCAGTATTCAGTTGTGTGGAATTAAATCAAATGTGAAAAACTGGTTATGCAAAAATGTGGTTACCCTTGTATTTTTGCTAATTTGAATGCATGTAACTGCTCAATACTGATTACTGACACCAAATTGGTTGAATTAGCTCGTTAAGCCTTTAACCTCATAGGCAGGTGTGTCCAATCATGGGAAAAGGTATTTAAGGTGGCCAATTGCAAGTTGTGTTTCTGTTTGACTCTCCTCTGAAGAGTGACAGCATGGGATCCTCAAAGCAACTCTCAAAAGATCTGAAAACAAAGATTGTTCAGTTTCATGGTTTAGGGAAAGGCAACAGAGGTTTAAACTATCAGTTTCAACTCTTGAACTCCTGCTGCAGATGGTGTACCACTACATCGTTCTACAATTCAGCGCAATTTGCACAAATAACATCTGTATGGCAGGGTGATGAGGGTGAAACAGAGTCACTTGTTGTATGCAAAAGCTCATTTAGACAAGCCACAGTCATTTTGGAACAAATTGCTTTGGACTGATGAGACAAAACTGTAGTTATTTGGTCATAACAAAAAGTGCTTTGCAAGGGGTAAGAATAACACCACATTCCAAGAAAAACACCAGCTACCTACTGTCTAATTTGGTGGAGGTTCCATCATGCTGTGGGGCTGTGTGGCTAGTGCAGGGACTGGGGCACTTGTTAAAGTCAAGATCCGAATGAATTTTACCCAATATTAACAAATTCGTCAGGATAATGTTCAAGCATCAGTCACAAAGTTGAAGTTATGCAGGGGTTGGATATTCCAAAATAATTGGATCAGGTGTAGGTAAATGGCCCTCTTTTTTTGTCCTTATAGTATAAGGTTCTTCAAACAGAGTATGGGAGCCGCCACTTCTCCTTGTCTTCATAAATTCAATCACAACTCTGGAGGTTCTCCAGAGTTGGATATTCCAACAAGACACTGACCCTAAACACACTTTGAAATCTACAAGGAAGGAATTTATGCAGAGGGAGAAATACAATCTTCTGGAATGGCCGTCACAGTCCCCCGACTTGAATATCATAGAAAATCTATGGGATGATTTGAAGCAGGCTGTCCATGCTTGGCAGCCATCAAATTTAACTGAACTGGAGAGATTTTGTATGGACGAATAGTCAAAAATACCACCATCCAGAATACAGACACTCATCAAAGGCTATAGGAGGTGTCTAGAGGCTGTTACATTTGCAAAAGGAGGCTCAACTAAATATTGATGTAATATAAAGGGGTTCCCAAACTTTTTCATATGACTAGAAATAAAAGTAGGTAAAAAAATCAACATTGTTTATGAAAAGAAAAGTATCTTAGTGCATCCCTGAAGTGTTATTGACATATGCCATGCATGCTCCACTTTTTTGGACATATACTATACAAGGCTTTATATAGGGGAAATGTAATTTGCTACTTGTACAGTCACTGGTCAGCAGGTGAGCGATATTTAAAAAAAGTCTATAAAAGCAAAAACAACTTATGCAATATAATCTTACAGCAACAAGTTCAGTTTACAGATATAAGTGACACATTTCCCTTACATTGCATAGGAGATAGATGTACAGATGTGTTATCAGTGGTCATATACACCGTATATCATTCTTCTATTTCCACATGTTATTATTAGTGCCATGGTCTATGGGATGAAGATGATGTCATTGAAAAAACCACAAATAAAGAAGACACGGATGGTGAGATATCAGAGGCATCAGGAAGAAGGGATTCTCTTGGCTCATTAAAATCTGTCAACCTTGCTGCCTCTGTCGAGTCAGTCCATGTGCACTTCCCCGAGGAAAAGACTGCTATCAGGAGAAAAAGCATAAGCAGCGGATCGCAAATCTCACGGAGGTCAAGTTATTCTTCTCATAGATCTAAAAGAGGTAATCATTAATGTGCCTTTCTAGCATATCTGGCAAATCTATTAAGTTAGATTTAAATGATATCAAATTGATTCATAGATGCTGTAACATCCAATTTATTTAACTGCACAAACTCATATATATGAAAAGCAAGCCAGACACACTCTAGTTTCAATAAGAGTACAGTACATGGCCCTGGCATACAGATAATTGAAGCCCAAATACTGCCCCATTGAATGTGCTTTAGACATGTAGTATTCAACATGGTCAATTCTCTTAATCAACACATGCAAGTCACACAGCAGCAACCCATCAGCTAAATCGGTTCCAATTATTGATCTGCACTTCCAAGTAATCGCTATAAAATCCGCTTTATTTCAATTGAGTACATATGTAGTGCATCACACAGCAACGGTTTAGACCAGGTCAGACCCTTTACTAGCTTGACCTGACATACAGTGTTTCTGTATGATTGCTTGGAAGTGCTGTATAACAATTAGATTAATGTTACACGCATGATTAATCTACACGCTTCAGTTACATAATTCTTTTAAGCTGAATAACTACAAATTCTAATGGTCAGTGTGCCAGTAATTTAGATTTATGTGAATGTGTGCAGGAATTTAGTTCCAGTCTGCGACTTTCATCCTAGAACATTAAACACAGCTGCCGTCAAAAAAGTGCTGTTGGGGTCGAGTACAGATAGGACATATCATATGTATCATATTGAACAGTAATTAATAATGCTTTCCAAGACCAGAGACCAGGAATGATAGCATCTGAAAAATAGTTTCCCCTAATGGCTGCCCTTCCTTCGCCAAAATCAAATTCAGCCATTCAATTTGCTTATTAGTTATGGAGGTAGTAAGGGATGAAATGTTATTGAGGCTACATACAGACAACACCACTGTAAACTTGTCTGAAACATTGAAATTAAACTATCCCTTTACAACAAATAGCAACAGATAATTTAGAGTATATCATAAAGACCTAGCAAAGAATTTTATCAACCCGACATGTACAGTATCAGTAAGAGCCATCATTTTGCTTGGTTTGTGTGTGAGCATAGGGGCTCATACAAGCCAGATGGCAGACTTTATGCTACTTCTTGTTTGGAGAGCCAGAAACAGTAATATAATATAATAATGTTTTCATGAGTCTATTTAGCCTCATAGTTTAGTGTCCCAGAGGTCTATACACAACCCCATGTGATTTAGTTGACCTGAAGGCTAAATGGTTGGTTCAGTTTTATATTGCCCACAAACCAGGTACCTTAATCAGGCACTTGTTAAGAAGAGCTTATTATTCAAGATCCCTTTTGCATTCAAACCCTATGGTCAGTTTTATCAGGAACAAATTAACCTTAGTTTTATAATAAGCTGTTTATATTGATCTGATCCCTTCCCTTATTGCTGCTTGTGTTTTGAGCCTATAGAAAAGGAGGCATTCATTGTACAGTGGCTTAACTGGAAGGGATTATTTGATTAACCGTCTTTACTTCTTCTCACAATTGTTCTGTAATTGAAGTGAATTGGAGTGTATGAGTTTCCATCATTGTTTATTAAAGGACCAGTAACGTCAATTTTTTTTTTTTTTTTTTTTTTTAAATGTGTTTGTATAGAAGGAAAAAAAGACACATAAACAGACATATGTAACTTTAAAATCACAAAGTCTTTTTACCAAACCTCCGCTTGTGCTCCTCTTCAGAAGAGGCGACAGGGCAACGATTTTTCCTCCCTGCCTTCCTTATAGGGAATTGAGCGTCAAATTTTTTAGAAAAAAAAATTGGCGTTACTGGTCCTTTAAACAACAGGCAGAGTGTATTTTTTTTAACACATGCTCTTTGTAATGTGATATGAATAAAGGTGTATACTGCTATTTGAAATAGGGAATCAAGAAACATGCTAAGGAACTCTGATGACTGAATTATCATATGACATTAATTTCCTAAAACTCAACTATTGAATTGTTACCTTGACAACTCAAATTTGTCAGATTATCAAACGAAAACCAGCGTCAAACAGCCCAAAACTATTGAGAATGCTGAAGGTATAAAACATGTTCCAATTGTTCCCATCTGCTACATGATTTTGACAGATTTTAGCTGGGGTATTTTCAGGTTCTGATTTTAAGCATCTACAGAGCATTTCAGAGAGTTTTTTTTCCTCAAGTTTTTTCCTCTTTAAAAACTCGACCTGAAAAAAATAGAGTTTGAATAGGTAGGCCCCTTTATCTGTGTATTGCTATATAAGTGCAACAAAACAAATACAATAAATGCATGTATATATTTCTTTTAAACTGAAGGGAGCACCAGTACTCGGAACAGCAGTCAAAAAGGGAGCAGCATTCCCAGTATTAAGCTGAAATCTAGAAAGGAACTTCTACTCGAAAAACTCAGAGAACAACTCATTAAAGCAAAAGCATTTACCATAAAGCTGTAAGTAACGTAACAAGTAAAGTTACAGTAAGAAGAATAGCTGCGATGTGCAAAGAAATGTCAGCATATGATAGAAATAAAATAGTTCCTGCCATGTACATTAAAGCCGCAGTTCCCATTGGTGCATTGTAGCATTAACATAATTGTTAAATGCTTGGTTTTTTTTGTCTACTTATTGCTTTCCTCTGTTCAACACCCAATAATACATGGGATTGTCACAGGTGTCATTGCTTCTTTAAAGGGGTGCGTCACCTTTAAGTTAACTTTTAGTATGTTGTAGAATGAGCAATTCCAAGTAACTTTTCAAGTGGTCTTCATTATTTATTTCCTATGGTTGTTTAATTGTTTGCCTTCTTCTTTTGACGCTTTCCAGCTTTCAAATGGGGGTCACTGACCCCATCTAAAAGCAAATGTTCTATAAGGTTGTACATGTATTGTTATTGCTACTTTTTATTACTCATCTTTATATTCAGCACCTCCTATTCATATTCCAGTCTCTTATTCAAGTCACTGCATGGTTGCTAGAGTGATCTGGACCCTAGCAACCAAATTGCTGACACTGCAAACTGGAGAGCTGCTGAATAAAAAAGCTAAATAACTCACAAATAAAAAATGAAAATCAATTGCAAATAGTCTCAGAATATCACTCTGCATCATACTAACAGTTAACAACCCATTTAACAGAGGTGCAGGGCTGGACAAACACAGTTGGGTGCCCAAGACAAAGCTCCTAGCCTCACTCCCCACAAATGGCTTCCCATTCCGCATCTTTTAAAGCCATACACACCAATCCCCCCCCTCTATAACTCCCTCCGGCAGAAGAGGTATATGCCTAGTGCCCCCCAAGCTTGCACCGTAGGCATCTCCACCCCCCCTACCTTTGTCATTCAGACACGCAAGTTAGAAGGTTATTGGACATGGCTGGATTCTGCACCTTGTGGCAGCCATTCCCCCAGGCAGAAGTGGAATAGTAAAGGCCCCCTGTGATTTAAACCCCTACTGGGTTTAGTAGTAGTTGATAGTAGAATCTAGCATTCAGTGCTGTAGAGCAGAACACAAAAAATAAATATCAATTGCAAATTGTCTTATAATACAACATTCTACATCTTATTAGAAGTTAATTTCACATTGAACTGACCCCTTCATTTCTACTATTAGTTTAACTACTATAGTGGTATTATTACAGGGGAAATTGTGAATAGCTCTTTTTATTTATATACATTTTTTGTGTTTTCCCTTCCAGGATACTTCAGATCTATGTGCCGATCAGACAGTTTTTTTATAATCTCATTCATCCGGACTACAGTGCTGTGACTGATGTCTATGTGCTCATGTTCCTGGCAGACACTGTAGACTTCATCATTATTGTTTTTGGCTTTTGGGCTTTTGGAGTAAGTGGTTGAGTTCTTGAAGTAACGTGCAAAAATCCCCTCTTGTGATTGTGATTATTGTGTCCATGCTCTAAGCAATCAAAATGGAACTTTAATAATGTCAAAATAAACAGTTTTGTTCTGGAATGGTTTTCTTTTGAATATTACATAGTACAGGCATGGGATCCCTTATCTGGAAACCCATTATCCAGAACGTTCCAAATTACAGGAAGAATGTCTCCCATAGACTCTCTTTTAATTAAATAATTAACTTTTTTAAAAATGACTATTTTTCTCTGTAATAATAAAACAGCATCTTGTACCCCTGCTAAGATATAATCCTTATTGGAAACAAAACAACCCTAATGGGGTTATTTCATGTTGAAATGATTTTTCAGTAGGCTTAAGGTATAGAGATCCAAATAACAGAAAGATGCCTTATCCGGAAAACCCCAGGTCCCAAGCATTCTGGATAACAGGTCCCGTACCTGTATTTCAGCTTTTATTGAGGGCACTATTGTACAGAGTGCAGCTGTTCTATGCCAAAGCCTGGCTTAACTACTATGGGGCATATTTATTAACATTGAAGACAAACATCATTGATGTTGCCCATAGCAACCAATTAGATCTTTGCTTTTGTATTCTTTTTTTTTAAACTATTTTTTAATTTTTTTTTTTAAAATCAGCTCTTCCAACCAGATCTCACACAAACAAAATTTCTTATATATGGACAGTGACGTAGATGTATGGTGCTAGTCCCAAATAGTAGTTACATATTGGCAGAAAGAAAAAAAATATTAATACCTTACTGTGTTAGACATTATTTACATATTACATGTCAAGGGTAAATCAATAATAACATAATTCACTTGGATTGCAAGTATGATAGTAGAGCCAAAGTTTATAATATTAAGTGTTCAAAGTGACATAATCAATTTTTTAATACTCTGCATTTTCTTTAAGTTTTTGTGTGACTCTTGCTATTGTATTCTAACTTGTAGGTTACTATTGAATTCTAATTTCTGATTGGTTGCGATGGAACATACAACATCACAAGTGATTTTTATCCCCGGTGTTAATAAATAAGTGTATTGAGTGCTGATGAGTGCAGTTTTACAATTCCACTCGTACATTTCTTGGTGCTTGTCATTGTGAGACTTCCCCTTTATTCCCCATAGCAACAGCTTCATTTTATGTCTTACACTTGTTTGAATGATCATATTAGCATTCTCAGTAATGTAAATGTATTATAATTTCCAGAAACACTCGGCTGCGGCAGATATTACTTCCTCTCTATCAGAAGACCAAGTGCCAGAAGCTTTTTTGGTGATGGTGCTTATCCAGTTTGGAACCATGGTTGTTGATCGAGCTTTGTATCTTCGCAAAACAGTCGTGGGAAAAGTTATTTTCCAAGTTATCCTAGTATTTGGAATACATTTTTGGATGTTCTTCATCTTGCCAGGGGTAACAGAAAGGTAGCAACCCAATACTGATTAATATTTGTATGTTATTTGTCCCCTTTGTACAGTAAGACCATCGTAGAGCTATCTGCCCTTTGTCTTTACAGGAAATTCAGTCAAAACACTGTTGCCCAGCTGTGGTATTTTGTCAAGTGCATTTATTTTGGATTGTCCGCATATCAGATACGTTGCGGATATCCAACTCGGGTGCTTGGAAACTTCCTTACTAAGAGCTACAATTATGTCAACTTGTTCCTTTTCCAAGGGTACGTAATGAATCTGTGTGGGGCTGACTGTCAACAAAGGCTAAGCCTCCCTGAGATTCAACAGAAACTAAAATAATAAATTAAGATTATATCAAGATGGTTATTTATCAAAATCCAACATTTTCAGATTTTTTAAATAAAAAAACAAGATTCCACGATTTGCTCTTGTTTATAAATAAAAAAAAAACGCCAAAAAATCAGATTGAGAAAAAATGCGACTTTTTAGGATGGTCACAAGAGAAACCTGAATTTTTTGAGTCGCTTCTGCAGAAAAAACAGTGTCAAACCCCGAAAACTCTGAACATTTTGTGAGGGTTAAAACATCTTCAAATGGTTACAAGGGGAAATCTGTCATTGACTTTTACATGAAATCGGCAGGTTTTAGATGGAGTATTTTCAGATTCGGACTTGGAACAGATTTGGGGCATAATAAATCCCTAAAGAATCTAAATAAATAACCCCCAAATGTTGATTTATGTAATTATTAAGAATTATTTAGAGAAAGGGGAGATCTAGATAATTTTAATAAATCTGCCCCAAGTATCAGTTAATTTTACTAAGTACTAAGTGATAATTACTGTTCCGTATATGTTTGAATTAACAATTATGGGGTTATTTATTAAAGTCCTATTTTCTTTCCCTAATTTTCTTTGTTGGAAAAAAACATGAATTTTTGTGATTTATTAAACCCTGATGGTGTTAAAAGTCCGAATAAAAAAGTACTCCAACTCAGACCTGCCGAGTTCATGTAGAAGTCAATGGCAGATGTCCCGTTGATATCCTGATCTGCTCTGTTTTGTTCAGTAATCTGAAGATTTCGGCCATCATACCGAAAAAGTCACCAATTTCAGGCATCAAATCCGAAGTCGCGGTTTTCAGCGACAAATACAAAAAATTTGTACAATTATTTTTTTTTACGATTTTACTGGGTTTTTTTTTCTTCCCAAGAAATTTTCGGAAAAAATTATTGATAAATAGGGGGGAAAGTCCGTGCGGATTTGGAGTATTTTTTTTAGACATTAGTGAGAACTTTTCAGATTTTAATAAATAACCCCCTTAGTTTTGTTCCTGACAGTCAGGAAAATGAGAACATAAAGAAAATAGTGAACTGCTGGAGGATTATCCAATTCAGTATTTGATAAACCTGCCATTTTTTGTGCAATAAAACTATGAGGACTTGAGCAAACTTGATGCTCTGAACAGTGTATGAAAAATGAATGTGAAATAATTCAAATTACAGAGGTCTGATGATTGGATTAGAGTGGGAGACTGAACATGCCACCCCTGTCGCTGATGTGTGATTTCTTGTTTCAGCTTTCGCCTTGTTCCATTTTTAACGGAACTGCGAGCTGTTATGGACTGGGTATGGACTGACACCACTCTCAGTCTCTCCAGCTGGATCTGTGTAGAGGACATTTATGCACATATATTTATCCTAAAATGCTGGCGGGAATCAGAAAAGGTAGAGAACCAACTTTACATACATTACTACCTGAATTATTAGAGATGTTTTATTAGTAACTGATGTTTGGAACCTGAAACTTTAGATATACCGACAGCACATACATTTCTAAATGTGTTAAAAAGGTTGAACGTTTTGTGTGTCAGATACAGTATTTATCTGACACACATATTTATCAATTAAGACTAGTGGCCCTGAACTCCCTCTCTCCCATGGACTTTTAAATTTTTTTTTGAAAAACCCCTATCACAGAGAGGCCATTTTTAAAGGGATACTGTCAGGGGAAAAAGTTTTTTTTTTCAAAATGAATCAGTTAATGGTGCTGCACTGAAATCCATTTCTCAAAAGAGCAAACAGATTTTTTTATATTCAGTTTTGAAATCTGACATGGGGCTAGACATATTGTCAATTTCCCAGCTGCCCCAAGTCATGTGACTTGTGCTCTGATAAACTTCAATCACTCTTTACTGCTGTACTGCAAGTTGGAGAGATATCATCCCCCTCCCTCCCCCCCCCCAGCAGCCAAACAAAAGAACAATGGGAAGGTAATCAGATAACAGCTCCCTAACACAAGGTAACAGCTGCCTGGTAGATCTAAGAATAACACTCAATAGTAAAAACTCATGTCCCACTGAGACACATTCAGTTACATTGAGAAGGAAAAACAGCAGCCTGCCAGAAAGCATTTCTCTCCTAAAGTGCAGGCACAAGTCACATGAACAGGGGCAGCTGGGAAATTGATAAAATGTCTAGCCCCATGTCAGATTTCAAAATTGAATATAAAAAAAAAATCTGTTTGCTCTTTTGAGAAATGGACTTCAGTACAGAATTCTGCTGGAATAGCACTATTAACTGATGCGTTTTGAAAAAAACATGTTTTCCCATGACAGGATCCCTTTAAGGAAAAAATTGTATTCTTTATGGTGTTCACTTGAAACAATGAGCCTGGTGTACTGATTAATTGGCAGCTGCTATTATGAAAGTTTAATTCCATGTATAAAGGGAAAGGAAAATTAACTCTATATTAAATCCTTAAATTAGTAGTCCACCCTTAAGTTAACTTAAACTTAACTTAAAATGTTATGAGATGTCCTATTCTTAAAAACTTTTCAATTGATCTTAATTTTTTTTATATTATTTTTATTTCTGCCTGGGGAGGGTCACTGACCCCAGCTGCAAAAATACAATTGCTCTGTGAAGTTACAATTCTACTGTTATTATTTTGTAATTTTACTCCTATTCATCATTCAGACTTTTATTTAAACCACTGCCGGGCTGCTAGGATACACTCTACTTAGCAAGCAGGTAGCTGCTGGTATTCAGAATGGAGAGTTTCTGAACAGAACATTTTATACTAAAAGCTCAGATGAATTACCCTTTTGAGAAGTTGGTGTTGCTGAATGTGTTTTGAGTGTGGGGCCATTAACCTGGAAAATTACAGAATATATTTCTATGCAAAATATTTTAAGGATTTTAATATTATAAACATGGCACCATTTTACATTTTATCATTTTCAGTGTGTTATTGCAATGTTTTTCTTGCTCTGAATGAGGTGGGGTGAGACACTATTTATAACATAAAAGAAAAAAAATTCACTTGGCCCTCTGGTTTAAAATCAACAAACCAGAACTGTTTACATATCTGACTTCATTCTGACA
Organism: Xenopus petersii; assembly: GCA_038501925.1. Lineage (NCBI taxonomy): Eukaryota > Metazoa > Chordata > Amphibia > Anura > Pipidae > Xenopus > Xenopus petersii. The sequence goes on from CM076683.1 coordinate 94,837,077, forward strand.
GATTGCTATTTGCATCCTTAAAGCTACTTTTATAGACTGGGTGATTTCTTTGAATTGGTCCTGCAATACTTTCATTCATGGCCCCTAGGCTAGCATTCTCTGTGTATGTCTCAGGCCCTCTAGGCTGTTGCTCCTCAAGTTTTCCTGCAGGCAGAGTTTGTATTATCAGCACTTTGCTTGAATTCAGGTCAGTGCAGCATTTATGTGCCCTTTCTAACTAAAAAAACAATATACACTGTTTGTCTGAAAGACCCAGATCTCAAACATTTAGTGTTCTTTGCCCTTTTAAACCACCCATGGCAGAACAGAAAAGAACAAGCAGATTAGTGATTATACTCAGTATACAAGATATATCATAAATAGCTGTAAAGCCAAAACAAAATAATAATGTTCAATTATTGTGTTTATGGTGCATTTTATCTGTCCATTAACTGTAGACTTCTATGTATTTGCAGAGATATCCCCAGCCACGAGGCCAAAAGAAGAAAAAGGTTGTGAAATACGGAATGGGTGGAATGATAATAGTTCTGCTGATTTGCATCGTGTGGTTTCCTTTGCTCTTCATGTCCTTAATTAAATCAGTTGCTGGTGTTACAAACAAGCCCCTCGATGTGTCCATTCAAATAACTCTTGGAGGTTATCAGGTAAGAGAGTTGCAAACAACTTTGATACTGGTATCTTTATTAATGTGAGACAATATAAGGTTCATTTTTACATTGCGGGTATGTCCCACTTTGTGTTTAAGGGTTAGGACCCTGACATGTACATGGACATATACATTTGCACACAGTAATTATGATCTGGGTCTACTTTGGTTTCCCATTGCTGTTAATGACGAGTCACAGGCATTTGGCAGTAGCCACAAGAAGCTGTCAATAAAGTTTTAGTGTGCTTTAAATAGTAAGAATTCCAGTTGTATTCTACAATTTTATGTTCAGGCTAACAAAGAGATATGTTTCCCCTACCATCTTTCAGAGGGAAGTTATCACACAGCTGATAATTAGAAGTGGAAGCCTGACCTGTAGCCTCCTTAGAAATGTATACCCATGTTGGCTCTCTGAGAAATACAGAGCTGCTTACATATGGTAACACTGTATTCATTAGGGACAGAGTGGTGGAGGTAGCTGAGCATCCCCTTGAACAACCTCTTACAGGTACACAATGAATGCAAGATGCTATGAGGGCCTAATATCTTTGGATTCTGTGTTGTTGGTAACATTAAAATTGGCCCATAAAAATCTTATTTTTCTGGAAAATACACATTTACAATTCATGTAAATGTATCTTTGTCTTCAAAACCAGGGGCGATTCAAACCCCGCTCAACTCCATGAGGCGGCTTTTCTGTTGCCACCCCCTGCCCCAACGCTCACCTTTCAAGGTGCTCCACGTTGCACAATTGCACTCTCTGCAATACGGTTTGTTTTTTTTCCGTTCTGATAACCTTAAATTGGACTCTTAAAGTTACCTGGAGAGGTTTCTTGCAAAAAAAAAAAAAAAGTTTTGTCTTTATACTGTAAACGCAAATCTCCTAAAAAAAATAAATAAAAAAAAATCAACTTTAAAGTATTCAACAACAAGCTCTTAAATGGTTGTTCACCTTTCACTTAGCTTTTACTCTGTTATAAAATGAATTATTTTCTGTAACTTTTCAACTTGTCTTTTTTTTTTATAGTTTTTGAATTATTTGTCATCTATTTCCAGTTGTTGGAATCAGGTCATTGTCACACTGAGTGATGTGCGGGTCAGGAAAAACCTTAGTCTTCACCCAACCTTAACCCACAAAATGTTGCCATTAAAGGGCATGTAAAGGCAAAAATATAAAATCCCATTTTTACTAATGAAAAAGAAATCTATCTCCAATATACTTTAATTAAAAGATGTCTACAGTTTTTATCATAAACCTGACTGTATGCAGTGCAATTCCCCCTTCTTTTACTGCTTATAGGAATTGTCAGATGGTCCCCAACTGCTGTGCAGGTAAACGATCATACTTTCAAATGGCAGGGGGAGCCCCCCCACCTTACTTACCAGAACTCAAGCAGCATTGTTGGATTCCCTGTAGAGATTTGTATCCAGAGACGCAGTGCAGTCTCTATATTATGATTATTAATCAGTCTTGCTGTATTGGCTTCTATGGCAGACATTATTTGACTTGTGCTGTTTTGATAACTTATGACTATCCCTAAGCTTAACCTCCCAACTGAAGCCCAGACCACACTGAGCATGTGCGAGTCTTGATATTGCAGAAATGTCTAACAAAGTTACAAGATGACAGCCCCCTGCGCCAACTTTGAAAGCAGAAATCATTTGTCTTATTAGGCTGCTGGTGCAGTAAGTTCATCTTTATATTTAGTATACATAATACAGCATTTCTAACATTATTCTATTTTAGACTTTAGTTGCCCTTTAAAGGGATCGCACCTGACCTATACCTGCATCTTCTCACTCTGCACGCTACTTTTGTGTGTGCCTCTGGTTCCAAGACAGGAAATCTTTGGAAGGATTGGAGGAGTGTACTTCCCCAATCTGACCCACACTCAACCCTAACCTGCAATGGTTGGCCAAATTTCAACACGAACCTGCCCAACTAGTGGTCAACCCACAGGTCTCTGTTTGTTTTGGATCAGCCTGTGCATCACTACACTGAGTGCTCTGTGAAGCTATTAGTTTGTAATCAGACCCACTACTATTCATCATTTAGTGTCTCATTTAAACAACTATCTGGATGCTAGGTTAAACTGGTCCATAGCAACCAGATAGCTGCTGGAATTCCACATTGGAGAGCTACTAAACTAAAAGCCAAATAATTAAAAAAACATAAAAAATGAAAACCAATATAGTGGTAGAATATGAATGTTAAGTAAAATGTGAAACATTCCTTAAATGTTAAGTAAAGGGTGAGCCACTTCCTTTAAGTGCAGAGACCTGCAGCAATTCTGCAGTAACAGAAGAAAGTGTGTCTGTTTTTTTGCACTTTGCACACTGCCTAAGAGCTCATAACTGACCCCTAATAGTCAAAACAAAAAGCCAAATAATATATGTTTATTAGAACGTGTGTGCAGTTCAGCATTTCTTCTCCATGATACATTATTTGGATTTGTACAGCTGATACACAAAACTGTACAGCACCATCTGCATAAAACTGTTGAACATATAGAAACCACAAAAACTGTGCACTTATAGTCCGTTGCTTAGTGCTGTGCTCAGCCAGGGACATGTAGACAATTGCATTTTGCTCACACTATCGTTGGTACTTGTCAGTGATATGTAGGCCATTTCAAGCATTCATTTCAAATCACAAAGTTGTGGGGGGTCATGTTTGGAAGCATTTCCATGGTAAGTGGACTACATTGTATATCTTTGTATCATAACATCTGCAAACACCCACATCAAATAGCCTCAACAGCATCCACACACCTTCACCCTAAAAATGAATAATAAAATAGAATTGCTTTCAGGTTGAGCCAAAATATTGTCATGCACAGACCAGAATTGCCATCTCATGTTATTATGCTGAATTCCATTTATATTTTGCTAGGAGATTTGAGTTTTTGTTGGCTGCAGTCATCTTATAAACTATATTATCTGCTCTCAACTGTTAACAGTTTGTAATGCCAGACATTTACAGCAATACAATCTCTTGTTTTTTAGCCTATTTTTACCATGAGTGCTCAACAAAACCAGCTGAAAGACATGAATAACACAGGATTTAAAATTTTACATAATATATATAAAGGCAATACAGTAAGTAAACCTTCTCTTGCACTATATTGATTGTGCTTTTTGTTAAGATAACTCAAGTGAGAAATATAACCATCATATAGTTGTAAGATATTATTAAAAACAATATTTTTAAAGCACAATTTACTCTCAATTATTAGGTTTTATTATATCTGTGGTCACTTAAGGCCTAGCTTGGCCCTGAAATTTGAATTTCCTGCAGAACCAGTCCATGTATTTACTGATTTATTTTAATTTGGCATATAAGCACCAATTAAAGTTACTCTAGTAATTGGTGAAAAAAGTGAAATCCCGTTATAAATTAATTGGTGTATATACACACACACAGGACTGCTGTAAAGGGAATTCCTAGAGCTCAATCCAAAGTTAAATATAAAGAAAGCTATCTCTAAAGTTTGCTGCCAAACATAATATACTCATTATTATTAATTTTTTATGTTATGTGTGGACACTGTTTATTTGTGTATGAGCTCCCAAAAGGCTGTTAGAGACATTCTGAATGGAGCAGAATATTATAATCATTTCAGGGTGATAATGTGTTCCTAGGGGTGTTTTCACATCTGCTCATAGTTCATCTTCTTAAGTGACCAATTACTTACTGTGTACATTATTCTTTTAAGATCAAAAACAGGCAGCTGTCAGGAATAATACAACTATTTGGCAAACGATTAATAGGAATCTTAGTTGGAATCAGAATATCAGATGCAGGGATTTTGTCCAGAAAAAACAAATTCTGAATTCTTGCAGTTTTATGTCAAAGGGTATGATAAAAAAACAATACAATGGATCGCCTGTCTGTAGAATAATGAAACACATTTCCTAATGAGGCTGTGCTGTTCCAGAGAAGCATATGTTACACAACTATATACAGTCTACTTTATGCAAATCATTAGGCTAAGCACAATATTTAGTAAACCCACTCACTATTGTATAGCACTTCAGCCTCTTTTCATATGATAATCTTAATTTATTGTTATAGTACATTTTTAGCAGACCTTACCTTCAGAGAGCATCAAATTAAATTTCAATTCTTAAAAGGTTCTCCTAAAATAACAATGTTATATTACAGCCTGCAATGCAGTTTCTGGAATCGTATATGCGGGAAGACATCACCATAGCAGAACTGGAAGGCAATTCCAACTCCCTATGGACCATCAGCCCTCCAAGCAGAACAATGATGATAAAAGAACTTCTTCAGATGGAGCACGACTTCACAGCTGTCATTACTTGGGCCATTCGAAGGTATGTTATGTATTCCCTGCTTTAAAATTTGCCAAACTAATTTTCCACTAACTAGATAGATGAGGCCCAGTATATTGAGCATCTAATCCTGCACTCCTTATTCATTATCTGAAAGGAGAACTAAAGCCTAACCAAAGAAGTAGCAAGAAATGTTGTACATTATTTTTTGGGCTTCTGTACCAGCCCAAGGCAACCACGGTCCTTTTCCAGTAAAGATCTGTGTCTCCAAAGATGCCCCAGTAGCTCCCCAACTTCTTTTCTGCTGATTCACTGCACATGCTCTGTGCTGCTGTCACTTACTAAATTTAGGGACCCACTCACAATATACAGTACACTTAGAATAGAAATGTCACAATATAAGGCTGATTAGTAATTAATACAGATAATTATAATTTGGCAGCAACGAAACCAGTGCAATTAGCATCAGAATTTAATAATCAGCCCTGTATCATCAGTTTAAACCACAGACAAACCTAATTTTATGCTTAACAATTAGTGACGACCCCTAAGCTTAGCTTCTCAACAGCTGCTCAGAGCCCACTGAGCATGTGAGTGTCACAGACACTTTCCAAGATGGTGACCCCCTGTGACAAGTTTGAAGTCCTGGATCATTGCTGCTATTGAGAAGCTGAAACTTTACGCTGGTGCATTAAATTCCTTATATAAAATATGGCATTTTTAGCCATATTCATTTTGAGGCTTTAGTTCTCCTTTAAGGAATTTCTGCCTCTCTCTCTTTGTTCTAGATGTGCAATGCCAAACTCACACCACCAGGCGTTTTTAAGATTTAGTATAGGTCATTTTAACCTGCTAACCTGGTGGGATAACTTGATGAAGAGTTCTTTCTTTCCCTTCAAAGAAGTTTATACTCAATTTCATGAGTTTAGTAGTGATGTGTTTGGGCAAATGTAAAGTGTAGTTTAATTACGTTTGTATGCATCTCTTTAGAAATCTGACTCTTGGAGCTAAAGCAGAGGTGACAGGTGAAAAACATACAATATCACTGGCAAATGACACACGGAAGAAACTTGCAGATATGATGAATAATTCAACTGACATTGAGGCAGTGTAAGTTGACATGTCTCAAATATTCATATGCATTTCATGTATTATAAGGTAGTCACAAAATACTTCTTCCTAAAAGTCCTGAATACCATGTACTTATTTTGTTTATGAAGTACATGTTATTTAAAGACTTGTAGGAAGGAACATTTTGTGTGGCTTCTCTTGGTCATAAATCTTCAGTAGAAAATGTATGTTGTAAGCAACTAAATGTATCAAAGAATTAGTTCTCTCCCAAGTGGTTATAATCGCTTACCTGATACCAGCTAGTTCTGTATGAGCACCATGAAGCCATATTCTTTATGTTTCTTTCTGTTTAGTGCCAAGTATACATGTGCAGTAAAGTGAAGAGCTGAAAAAGACAACTTTTTTCACTCTACTGTGCATGTGTCAATCTGGGACCGTTGCAGAAGGAGATAACCGCTCCATGGTGTTTGCTCAGAAATACCCTGGGCCAGGGCATTTTTCTGCTAGCAGTGATTTCACTTTTCTATCTTTTTTAATCATCTGTGGAAGACACATCCAAGAGATAGCGCTTTTCTCTATAATGTTTTTTTTTTTTTGCCATTATTACAAAAACAATAATTACAAATAATATTCCATAAAGGGGTGGTTCACCTTTAAGTTAATTCTAAGCAACTTTGCAAATGGCTTCTTTTTTTTATTGTTTTTAATCGAGTTTTTAATTCCCTTCTTTTTTTGACTTTTCCAAATGTGGGTCACTAAACCAATATATAAAACAAATGCTCTGTAAAGCTGCAGATGTATTGTTATTGCTGCTTTTTATTACTTAGCTTTCTATTCGGGCCCTCTCATAGTCATATTCCAATCTCTTATTCAAATCAATGGTTTGGACCCTCTCTAGTTTGAAACTGAAACTGGAGAGCTGCTGACTAAAAATGTAAGGGGCCAATTCACCAAGCTCGAGTGAAGGATTCGAAGTAAAAAAAACTTCGATTTTCGAAGTGTTTTTTGGGCTACTTCGACCATCGAATGGGCTACTTCGACCTTCGACTACGACTTCGAATCGAAGGATTGTAACTAAAAATCGTTCGACTATTCGACCATTCGATAGTCAAAGTACTGTCTCTTTAAGAAAAAACTTTGACCCCCTAGTTCGCCATCTAAAACCTACCAAACTCAATGTTAGCCTATGGGGAAGGTCCCCATAGGCTTGGCTAAGTTTTTTTGGTTGAAGGATAATCCTTCGATCGTTGGATTTAAATCCTTCGAATCGTTCGATTCGAAGGATTTAATCGTTCGATAGAAGCATTATTCCTTCAATCGTTCGATCGAACTATTTGCGCTAAAATCCCAGTCCAATATCGAGGGTTAATTAACGATATTCGACCCTTGGTGAATTTGCCCCTAAAAGTTGATTTAAAAGTGAACAACCCCTGTAAAAAGCTTTGCTGGGAACATTAATCCCTACAGGACACAGCGAGGATTTAGACATAAACACTCTAATTATTATGTGTTCTTAGAAAGAATGGAATGCTTTAGTACCATGAATATTGGAATGTTATGTCCTCTCCAGGCAGGTGGGAAGAAGTAACATTCTAAACTGTTTAAAAATATTTTTAAACCAGATTGACCTGCTTAGTGTACTTGAAACTTTTTTTACATCTACCATAAAATTGACTTTGCGTGTTTCTTATAATTTTGCCATAAAGTATTTGCCTGATGCTTTTACATTACATTTCTTACCCCCCTGTATGAGGGGGCTGCCATATTTGTGTAGCAGGAGTCCGTTAGCATTAGAAACTCTAACTGACAGTCTGGGACAGTCAGGTTGGCAAAACAGTTAGGTGTAGAAACTTCACCTCTCAGCAAAAAACGATCAACATGACCTATAGGTAACTTTTAATGTACATTCGTATTCTAAAAAGTATTTTTTTAGTGTCAGTATCAGTTTAAGGCTGGATAGAGAGTCTGTTAAACTACAACAGCATCCAGCTGAAGTATATGACTGAGATAAAATTTTGAGAAAACCATTTTTTTCCATCCCTAGCGTGTGTTTATTTCTTTTGTAACATATAAGATTTTGCTGCTTAAAAATATTTTCTTTCTGTTTCCCAGGGAACTGATAAAGATATACCCAAAGTGTTTAAAAGCACCCAGTGATGTTACTGCAAAACCCATCCTTCAGCTTCTTGATAGTAAGTCTTTTCTTCTAAATGTTGTTCTGCCTAGCTCTGGAAGAATAGCCCATTATACATTCCAATACAATTAAAAAAGGGCTCTTGTCTACAACATGTAAAGATACAGTGCAGTCACAAAGCAGTGCTATTAGCAGCATATTTTACTGGACTATAGCATTTGCAGGTAATGTAGCACCACAATGTCAACAGCTATACTGTCTATAATATATATATATTTACATTCATTCATTGCTGATGTATCTTTCTAACAGATCAAGAGTTTGTGAATATATCTGTTTCACTAAGAAAAGAGAATACATCAGAAGGGGTTCGAGAATGGTGGGTTGTAAATCAAAACCATAAAAAGTTCCGTCAAAAGGATAGAATTATGGATTATGGCCTGGAATTATGGATTTTCAGTGACAAAGTCAGCCCTCCAAGTCTCGGATTCTTGGCAGGTTACGGGTAAGTAAAATATTTGCTACAATAAGGTACAACATACACTTTCCGTCATTAACCAGTGCCTCCAGAAGAAGTGCTAGAGCTAGTACTCGTGTCTGGGATTTTTGAACTCATTACCCGCAAAACCTGTTCCGCATGAACAAAATATTTAAACTTGATAACTCACTGGAGGTGCTCCATTAAGGCCATGCTGCAAACAAAAAGCCTTCTTATACTCAAAACCAAATAGAACATAGGCACATTCCACATTCTGCTTCTGCAAATATTTGAAAAATGCTTCTTTTACTTTTGTGAGATCCCAGCAGACGTTTCGGTGACATACCCCTTCATCCAGTGCTACTTACAAAATGTGCAAGATGTGCCTTCAAAAAAAAATCCCTTTAAAAAAATCTCTGTTTGCACATTTTGTAAGGTCTTTTTTTGTGAGGCTTTCAGTTGCTTAGAAGTTGCCCTGGGTTCCTTTGTAGACATCTTGCAGTTGGAGTTATCTTTGATGGTCGACCACTTCTGAGTAGGGGTAACAATGGTCCTGAATTTCCTCCATTTGTACACAATAGGTCTGACTGTTGGTTAGTGGAGTTCAAGTTCTTTAGAGATTGTCTTGTAAGCTTTTCCAGCTTTATGGGCATCAACAGCTGTTTTTCTGAGGTCCTCAGACACCTCCTTTGTATGATTCATATCCACAAATGTATTCTATGTGTTATCAGGCTTTGCGTTCTTTAAATAAAACATGGTCTCTCACTCACACCTCATTGTCATCCCACTGACTGAAAACACCTGCCTCTGATTTCACCTTCAAATGATGATAATCCTAAAGATTCACCTACTTTTGTCACACACAGAAATGTTATTGGATCATTGTTTTTAAATAAATACTTGACCAAATATAATCATTATTGTTTCATTTGTTTAACTAGGTTTTCATCATCTACTTTTAGGGAATGTTTGAAAATTAGATGATGTTTAAGGTTGCATTCATATAAAAATATTGAACAATTTAAAGGAGAACTAAAGTAGTAGGCTCTAAATGTTGTACTTATGGGGCATATTTACTAAATATCTCCCCATCTTCTTTCTGTTGATTCACTGCACATGCTCTGTCACTTACTGAGCTTAGGGAGCCACTCACAATATAATGAATATAATATAAATGTGACAACATAGGACTGATTAGTAATTAATACAGATAATTACTAAATGTCAGCTCAGAAACCAGTGCAACCAGCATCAGAATTTAATAATCAGCCCTGTAGCATCAGCTTATAGTGCAGACAAACCTTATGTTCTGCTTGATAATTTGTGTCACTTTCCAAGATGGTGACTAGAAGCTAAAACTTTAGGTTGGCACAATAAGTTCAATATGTAAAATATGGCATAGTTAAACCATATTAATGCTTAGGGCTTAGTTCTCCTTTAAAGGGTTCACAAACTGTATATGCAGAGAAAAACATTTTATTTAAAAAAGTAACATATGGCTGTATTTGTCCTTTCAGAATAATGGGACTGTATGCCTCTGTAGTACTCGTAATAGGAAAGTTTGTGCGGGAGTTTTTCAGCGGAATATCCCACTCCATCATGTTCGAGGAGCTTCCCAATGTTGACCGTATCCTGAAGCTGTGTACAGACATTTTCCTTGTCAGAGAGACTGGAGAGTTGGAACTGGAGGAAGACCTGTATGCCAAATTAATATTTTTGTACCGCTCTCCAGAAACTATGATCAAATGGACACGGGAAAAAGATAAATGATATCCAAAGAATTCAGCTGACTTCACCTGAATGTTTGAAAAGCACAATAGTCTCCAAGGTCTTCTGAGAGCCCAGAACCTTACAATGAAGTAGATATTTTATCTCCTATTGGAGCCCCCCAATAAGGGAATACTGGGGGCTTCATGTTGCCTCATGAACTAAAGAATGAAATGGCAAAAAGGCAGGAGCCTAAAACTGTAAAGTTTCTCTAAAAAAAAGATGACAAATCCAACCAGAAGCAACCTGCCGTTACCAATTGTCCCGAGAGGGAAAGTTGAACTTGAATAGACTGCACATTTGCTTCTTTGGAAATGACACGACTTGGAATGTGCAATACACAGCTTCGCAGGGTCCGGAATCCATTGTCGCACACACCATGAGATGTTTTCTTCATGATGAGACTTGTTGCAACAAGTGACTGCAGATAATGTATGCATTGCTGCCTCAGTGGGCACACACACACACAAACATAGAAATACACAAAAGACGACAATCTTGTTAACTGCCTTATTTTGTTTTTGTACAGCCCAAAAAGTTCCTTCAATCACAATTAACTTTTTTCTCAGGAAAATCAATTCATCATAAAGCATTCAGCGAGAGAAGGAAAAAAAAAAAAAAGGGAACACTTGAGGCCATTTCCATGACTATAGCTTTAAACTGGATACCTGATTGTTACTGAGCAGGTTCAAATGCATGTCCTCGTATGTCTCTTTCCTGCATTTCTAGGAATTTGGCATTTTGCTTCCTGTTTTTTTAACTGTACAAAATAATGTTTACAAGACACATCCTTAACATTTTTACTACACTAAAAGCGCTTTCTAGGTTCCTAGTTAGTGAACATCATTTATCACCTCTCAGAGAACCAGAGCCTTTATTAATTTATTACGGTTAGAGGTGATTTAGGCTGTTCGTGGAATAAAACACACATTGTAGCATGACATTTAGGATTGCAATGCTCAAAACAAAATGCCAAATTGCAGAGAGAATGATAGAAGGGCTTAGGGAATGCTTAAAGGACTTACTGTTTTAATTCTAAACCAGTAATGGCTGACAATAAAGTGTTTTGTTAGTAGTTCTCCTATGCCTTTCCTCCTTGCATCATGTATATAGAGCAAAACCAAATGCCTATTTTTCTTTTGCAACCTTTACCAAAGAAAATAATGCACAGCCAACTAATATTTCACCTTTACATTCCTACTTTTTAAAGCAAGGGCTACTTAAAACCATCCATTTTGTTTTCAGACTGTGTCATAGAGACACAGAAAAGGGGAATCTGTCCGTTCCAAATCCCATTCCAAAGAAAAGCACTGTACTGTACTGTATGAGCATTTGATGAATGAAGCAATTTCATTAGTGCACACGTATAAGACCCAGAATGCTTAGGAAAATGTTATTTTGCACTGAAACCGATGAATCTTACCTGAAGCCTACTATCTTCAGTGGGAATTATTCCTATGTTGCTAATTAAGGAATATATTGCCGATGTCTTTAACCACTAAATTTTAGCCATGCCGGTTACAAGGTTGTAATCCTCTGCTGCTTTCCTAAAAAAGATCTCCTAGTGTTTTTTTCTGTACTTGAAAATGACATTAAAACCTGTTTCCGAACTCCTAATTGCATGATACACAGCAGGTGTTATGGGTCCGATAATTGCTGTAAGGTTTTATTGACAATGGATGAAGTTTGTAGAATAATCTCTACATAACATGAGACATTTACAATAGCTGCTTTTTTTCTTACAAGACCATTTTAAAATAAATTTTTTTTCACAATCTGGCTATTTGTCATAAATAAAACATTAATAGACACTGACTGCCCCTTATTTAGGGCCCTTACATACGTGCATTTTGAGATGCGCTCCCCTGCGTTCAGGTTTCATGCATTCAGCCACACACAGGTACTGTAAAATGCAACATGCTGCGTCTCAACCTGCATTCGGCACTTACATGCGTCTGTGTGAGTACACCCCTCTTGACAGTAATAGCGTGCATTTACTCCTGCGCTCCACTGTGGCTGAACGCATGAAACCAGAACTCGGGATTGCAGGTCAAAACGGCAGTGTGTAAGGGCCCTTAGAGATAGTTGTTCCATGCAACACTGCCTGTCAGTCCTACACAGTGTACAACTGCATCAGCTGTGACAGCATTGTGGTCATTTTAAAAGCATTTTCATATTTGGTTTAGATGATCATGACCTGGATGAAAGAAAACCTTTGATTAGGGATGAAATATTTTGTTTGTATTGCAGTTGCATAAGATTCTTCTTGTATCAGCAATATTTCACAATGATTTCTTTGCAAAAAATGCACTGCAAATACTGTTTATCTTGTGTGTTTGGGATTTAAATGTAGATTGCTGTTCCTTTCCCTCATGTCCATCTAAGTCCCACATCAGCAGAGTTCTTACTCATATAGTTGCACATTCTCATAGCTAACTCCAACAGGCAAGTTCAACCCTTGATGAAGAGAAAAATTAGATTCGAGACCCTTTTGGAATAATGAATATTTCTGAGTGAATAGAGGCTCCTAAGCTCGCAACTTTACTCCTGTGATCCTAAGCAGAGGCTTTTTTATACATCACACCACACGGGAAGACAAGAATAGACACCCATGTGTAAGAGCCCTTAGATGCATAGTAACACAGTACTTTTGGTTAAGATTGAGGTAAATCTTTTGGTCTAAATCAAAGCTGCCCAACTGCTATCTGATTCAGAGAAAAGCTATTTCAGTAGACTTGTAATTTCTCCATCCTATCCCTCGTTGAATGTTTTTGCCAGTACAGTGCTGTCCAACTTCTGTGGTACCGAGGGCCGGATTTTTTCTGGTCTAAATGGTGGAGGGCCGATAATGAAAGCCAATGTTGCCTACTTCCTGTTTTTAAACCACACCTACTTTTAACCACACCCATGTTACCACAAGACGACATCCACATTAATTGTGGTAGCACACCAAAATACCCTCCCTGCAGGGATAGCACTCATCACTCATGTGAAAAAAGTTAAGTCATATTAATACATACCCATAAATCCATATGTCTCCTCCTCCCCTGTGGATAGCACAGCACCCCCAGCACATGATTAAACACCTTAGGAGCTTCTAACAATAATTTTCAAATGCTAACAAAGGGCCATATTAAATACCAGGCTTATGTTGCACAGGCAGAGTATGGCATGCACAGGGCAGGCAGAGTATGGCACACACAGGGAGCATAGGGCAGGTAGAGTATGGCACACACAGGGAGCATAGGGCAGGCAGAGTATGGCACACACAGGGAGCGTAGGACATACAGAGTATGGCACACACAGGGAGCATAGGGCAGGCAGAGTATGGCACACAGAGGGAGCATAGGTTTAGTCTGGGACTTAGGTGTGAACAGTACAGGGTTTTAGGGGTGTGAACAATAGAGGTGACACAGGTGTGAACAATGCAGGGGGATTACAGTGTGGAATTGAGGTGAAAACAATGCAGGGGCCACTTAATCTCTGTAGTGATACCTATTAAAGATTGTGTTTAGTAGCACATCTGGGCAGAAGTGATGTCATGAACAACAGGAAGTGATGTCACACATACCAGTTTGCGAGTGAGAGGGGCATTCTTCGGTCTAGTGCCGGACCTAAATGCAACACTGCCCTTGTGTCTGCTGGAGTCAGATCTGGGCCTATGGTAGTGGGTGCCCAATGCAAGCCCCTATTCCACTCCCACACCTGAGGAAGTTATAAATTGGAAGAGAGACCAAATAGGTTGCCGCAATGGGAAGAATGACTTCTCTGTTCAGGACTCTGATAGTGCTGATACTCTACTGGATACTGGAACACTAGAACTTCTCTTATGGATTCTAGCCCTGTCCAGGACAAGAGAATACAACTGTCGCTCTTTACGGACAATTTCCCACCTGAACAGATAACAAAGGCATGATTATAACAAAATCCAGTCCAGTTTCAAGTATTTTAGTACCATTTCCCCTGTTCTAAGTAGTCCTAAACCTGGACCCTGAGTAGACACTAACCCCTAAGCACAGCGTACCAGAATGTTTGATAGTTATGGAGCAGACTCGCTCTATACATTGGGGAGGAGTGGGTGGGAAGGGTACAGCCAAGTTTGGGAAAATATGTTTTGCTAGTTCACGTTGGTTAACATTGAGGTATGTTATATGCTTGTAACATATATACAAGGAATGAGGGCTGTGTGTTCTCTCTATATATATATAATGTAGCTCCAAACTGAAAACTTCCTCTGGAGAGATCAAAGACTACTTTTTAGATACAGACATACCTGATCTAGAATATCAAGTTTCCAATGAGTTAGAGGCCGACATTACACAGAGGTAGAAACAGCCATAGCGGCTTTCCCCTCAGGGAAAATGCCTGGTACAGATGGCCTACCAGAGGAATGGCATAAACAACATGTCAAATACTTAGCCCCTCTTCTGACACTGTTATATAATGAGGAACATTGATAATTTTGATTCCCGCTAGAATGTTCCTCATATAGACCAATTTCACTCAAGGTGGATGCCAAGATACTAGAAAGTGCTGGCTCTACACCTGTCCACTATAATCTCCCCGGATCAAATTAGCTTTTTGCCTGTCCGCACCACTGATATAAATATAAGGAGGCTGTTCACTAACATTTCTATAAAACATGACAATCCTGGCACCAGAGTGATTGCATCATTATATAATGAAAAGGTCTTTGACTCTGTAGAATGGAATTATTTATGGGCTACTATGAGTCTACACTCAACTTATATTGACTGGGTATGAGTACTATATCACCTTCCAATAGCTAGGATCAAAACCAAGAAGAATCTATCAAAGGCTGTTTCAATCAGCAGGGGGACCAGACATGGATGCCCCTGTCTCCTTTGCTGTTTGCGTTAGTGATGGAACCGATGACCTGCCACATTATAACCTCCCAAGAGGTAGGTGGATAACAAGTGGGGTCACAAAAGGGGGGTTATTTCAATGTATGCAGATGATACGCTTCTTTATTTGCATAACTCATATCAAGCATTCTCACATACACTCAGCTCTGCGAAATATGCTGGCGCTATGTAAATAAATATTAATAATAATAACTAACAGACACAGAATTCTGGATTAAAAATAAACTGGTCTAAATCAGTTTTATTTTCCATAGACACCCTCCCAGCTCACTGCATCAAATACATGGCCTAAAATGGGTAGACACATTTAAGTACTTCGGGGTATGGATTCATGTAAATTTAGCAGAATTTGTGGAACTCGGTATGCAGCCAATTCTTAGGTACTCCGAGACAAAGAGGGAATCATGGGCCAACCTGCCATTTTGCCCAAGATTAGCCTTTATAATTCTACAGCTCCCCAGTACTCAAGGTGGTCTAGCACCCCCAAATATATTTGGCGTATTTTATATTATCTGGCATCACAGCTAACTGTGGCGGGACAATGGACTCTATCATCTCAGACAAATGTGCCATCAGCCCTGGAAGCTCAGGTTCTCCTATCCTTTGAGGAGTTAAAAATCTACTGTTTAGGGGCACCTCCGATTCCATTATTCCAAGTGTGTTGGCTTGGAAAACTGTGAAAAAAACAGTTCTACCCTAAATCAGAACAACACTATTCAGTGTATACCCCACTTTGGTTTAACCCCCAGTTACAACACCTAAAACAAGTTCTGGACCCACAAATCTCTATAATATAAAGTATATAGCAGATATAATATCCGAGGGCAAGCTATTAACATTTCAAGACCTTAAAGTTAGACATGCCATTGCAGCCTATTAAAGAACCCTGCTTCCGATAGACACCAACCCACATAGCGCAGAGCTTGGAGTGTATAATAAGTACCTGTGTAGACCTTTATGATATTTTTATGTGCAACTTATACAAAAGGATAGTACATCATTGAATAAAGTGTAAACTAAATAGCAGCGAGACATCCCTGAGATTACAGCAGACAGTTGGGATGAGGTCCAGGATATGATGTTTGAAGGTATTATTAGCAGTAATGATAAAACAAATCAGCTAAACTGCCTGTATTTATCTTACTCCCTAATGGTTACATAACTTGAACCCAACAATTAGTCATTAGTCCAAATATTCTGGGGAAGAGTCATACAAGTGATCCAAGTTAAAACGGATATCCCCTTACCAAGGGACCCAAAGTCCTGCTGCTCAACCAGATGGAGGAACTGATTCACATACGAGCTCAGCAAATGCTGTTATTAATATTATGCATGTAAGGTAAAAAGGCAATAGCAATGTGGTGGAAATCCCAGAGTGGAGCGACACGCAAAGAATGGGAACTAATGAAAAATCTATATCACTATACAAACTCACTTATATGAGAAGGAGAAATTTAACAAAATGGCACCTGTAGGTAGACATAGATCCAGACGTGGGTTCACCCTGAGTGGGTACCCCCCACTACTATGAAAGAAAACCTGAAAAGTATTAAAATCAATATGATGAAGTAATTCAATACATGTGATCAAATAAGTTGGATGTACTGTATATTTTCAGCAGGTTACACTGCCCTCTTGAGCAGGTTCATGGGTAATGAAGACACCACAATTGGTTTCTTTTGGCTGATATGTCTTATGTATGTAACACAACCTTTTTGGTATTGTTGCTTAATAAAAAATAATTGTAAAAAAAAAATAATTATGTACTGTAGGTATAACATATAGCCCTATGTAGTGCTAATATTACTCATGTCCAGTTAAGTTGGGCAGAAGGCATCCCAAGGATTTCAATTCATTTATTTAAAGTGACACTGACATGTTCATGAAATAAATAGGAATGTGTCTGTATTAGGGCCCTTAGACCCAGCATTTCTGCATCCCCTGTGGTTAATCTTTAATGTGTTCAACCACTGAGGAATGTAGGAAAAACACAGGCCATGCTTCCTGATCAGACTGTACTCATTGAGGTGCAATGAAGAATGAAATGCATGCATTCCCCCAGCACTTGGCTCTTACATGCTTAACTGCAGGGACATCCAGAAACAAATGCCTTTGTGTAAGGGCCATATAAATGGTCACAGACGTTTCCTGTAGAAGTGCTGGTACTATCCTTCTATAGGCTGAAATAAGGTCACATTTGCAGAATAGCCTAGGGAAGGATTGCGCCTCCTCCACAGCAGCAGGGCAGAAGACGGTGCCTATAATTTATGTCTCTGCAGTTCTCATTTCAAGGTACCACTAGGCTGGAGGCAGTTATGGGGGGGGATGTAACATTTTTAACAAAAGATGTTTGTGGTGCTGCTTGCCTACTGACATCTTCTTATTAATGTTGATCAACATATCAAGTACTAAAACACAACAGGCTGACTATGATGTCCTGGGGGACAGTAATATTAATTGCCTATTGCATTACATCTTGTGTTTGTCAGGAGTTGAGCTCTATTTATACCCAGCTATCAATAAATAATCCTTGCACCCCAGGCAGGAACAAACAGTTGCAGGTGTTAAAGGAAGGAGGTGATGCATCAAGTTTACAAAGCTGTACAGGTATGGGGCCTGTTATCCAGAATGCTCAGGTAATGGATCTTTCCATAATTTGGATCTTCTTACCTAAAGTCGACTAGAAAAACATGTAGACATTAAATAAACCCAATAGTCTGGTTCTGCTTCCAATAAGGATTAATTATATTTTAGTTTGGATCAAGTACAAGGTACTGTTTTATTATTACAGAGAAAGAGGAAATCATTTTTAGCAATTTGGATAAAATGGAGTCTATGTGAGGCGGCCTTTTCATAATTCTGGATACCAGGTTTCCAGATAAAGGATCCCATACCTGTACTAAATCATGTACTGATCTCAAGAGAGCAATGGAAATGTATGTATTACAGTCCAGAAGGGGCAACTGCATATGAAAACGACATGGATAAGCTGTTGCCCTGCAACTGAAAAATAAAGGCTTTCTTTTAATCGGACTGCTGCCCATTTGAATGTCTAACAAGTACCGTATACGCGTGGAAGGACACGTGGGAAAAGTGCACCTGTGAACAAAGCTGCAGATAAGTGAGTGTGACCTAAATTGAATATAAGCAGAAATTCCATCCAGCTCCCCTGTAATATCCTTGGTTTTCAGATTCAGACTTTTATCTCAGATCTGAAGACTTTGATTGGAAGGTAAACCACAACAGCAGCAAGTAATGCTGCAGAAAAACATCTCCATTTAGATTAACAGCTTCTGCGAGGCTAAATATTTTTTAAGATGTAGGTAATTCTAAGTGATGAAAGTCCTTTCTAGCTGTATTCAAATCAGCATAAGCCATTATGTGTTGTTTATAATCAGTTTCATAGTGTTTCTACCTGTGCTCTCAGTCACGTCTCTATGGTCAGTGTGCATCCACAGCTCTTAAAGGCTTTGCCAAGAATCCATTATAAGCCTCAAAATACAGTTGGCTTCACTTACTTTAAATGATCTGTATTTAGTGTTGTATATATAATGTACTGTATATATAAATAGTGCAGGAGATAAGACATTGTTCCAACAGTGCCAGGAAGTGCAACAGAATCTTATTACCTACTAAATGGACCCACGGCTTTAAGATATTAGCACAAACAGTACATTTTAGCAGTTTATAGCTTCAGACGTACTAGGCTGTAGTATGCGGAACCTGTGACCGACCTGCTGGTCCCTTTAAAGAATGTTTGCCTATTTGGGAAATGAAATGAAACATTCCTTTTGGGGTAAAAATCTGTATTTTTACTAATATTTACAAACCTTTACATAGGAAACGGTGACTGATAATCTGTGCTTAAATACTCTCATTGTGGAATATGGGAATACATCATCATCATCATCTCACATTGCTGCTTGGATTGTGCATTTCGGCTGATAAGTTGTTTGTGTGCCCATTCCCTTTCCCAGCACATTGCCTTCATTATGCCGCAGCCCTCCTCCTGCCCAAACACTGATAAGAATGTTCTCAAATGAGTGTTGTGTGAAGCAAAGGGGTGAATACAAAGTGAATGACAAACAGTTGGGACTAATACATCTGGAACACTCCTGCTTGTGAGGCTCATCTAATCATTGCATTTAGAAGTGTAGCGCAATATATTCTTCATTTGTACATACATACAACAATATTACTAGGGAAGGAAATGTTTCTATTCATTACTTGAAATTGTAATTTCATATGTCCAGGTCAATAAATGTTAGAGGCAGCAAATAAAATGGCAGAAGGGGCATTTTCTGTTATAAGTAAACCCGTTAGCAGGAAAGCTCTAAATCACGGAAAGACAGTCTACCATAGACTTGATTATAATCAAATAATAATTTTTTTTTTTGAATGATTTCCTTTTTCTCTGTAATAATCAAATAGTAGCCTGTACTTGATCCAAACTAAGATATAATTAATCCATATTGGAGGCAAAACCAGTCTATTGTGTTTATTTAATGTTTACATGATCTTCCAGTAGATAAGGTGTGAAGATCCAAATTACAGAAAGATCTATTATCTGGAATACACCAGGTCTCGAGCATTCTGAATAAAAGGTCCCATACCTGTACTTCTTTTCTCTGTAGCTTCCCCTAAGAATAAATAGAAGTGACTGCATTTGTCTGCTCTATATCAATGATGGGTGAGAAGGGGAAGCATGAAGGCATTAGGGAGAAGATGCTACAACTGGGCCCTACTTTTTGTCTGCCCTATGATGAGGTCAGGATTGCACTCTCCGACATGTATATGAGGTGCCCAACACAGTCATTCCTCTCTAGAGAAGCATTGCAAGAATGGGAACTAAGCGTTAGACCAGGAGATTACCCCTACTGCCTTTATATGGAGGTTATTTACCACTTTCTGGACAGTGTGCAATGTGCAAAAAAAACAGGTGCAATGCACACGCTTATAATGCTGCTTTCTGCTTATGCACAATGGCTGTCAGTCTCTCGGATTAAGAGCATTGAGACCTTCCCCTTGAATTAAGAGCTACCTGCCATTGGACTCTATTCAAGAAATATGGTCTAACAGGGGCTAAATAACTCCCACTTGGTTGGGTATAGGGTCTGAGCACATCTATTAATTTTTCAATTTTTATCTTAATTTTGATAAAAATTGCAGCTGATCTTCATTGATGGATGACAATTTGATAAAGATGGTTCTGGCGTTTGCTTATGGCAGAACAGGTAAGCATATGGAGTACAGTTGAGTGCAAGATGGTTAAGTCATTAAAGGTGCAGTACTATGTTGTAAACCTAAAATAGAGTTTAGAGTTTTGTATTATAGACTAACAAATAAATATCAGCTGAGGCCTTTCACCACACATCTCTGGGTCTGGTGTCTGTGATTTATTACTTATTATTTGTTTATTAAAGGGTGCATTAGATACAATGGTATGTATACATGCATACCACTAATGCCTTCTTGCAGACACACAAGATAGGGTGCATGAGAGGATGTAGGCCACAACAGGGCCCTGTATAGGTGTTGGATCCATTATCCAGGCACCCAATATCCAGAAAGCTCTAAATTATGGGAATGTTGTCTCCAATTTAATAAATTCTAAAATCAAATAATTCAACATTTAGAAAAATATTTCCTTTTTCTCAGTAATAATCAAACAGTACTTTATCTAAACTGATTAATGCCCATTGATGGGAAAACAAACCTATTGGGTTTATTTAATGTTTAAATGATTTTTAGCATACGGTATGGAGATCCAAATTACGGAAAGACTCCATATCCGGAAAACCCGAGGTCCCAAGCATTCTGGATAAAAGGTCCCATATTGTACTTCCTGCTTATCCTATGGCAGGTGGTAAGGACAGTGCTGCACTCTATGACCCTGTGCTGTTGCACCTTGCACTGGATATGCACCAACACAGCTATTTCCCTGGGCCAAAATGCTGCCTAAAGTAGTTCTAAGGAAGGGGTCCCCAACCTTTTTTTTTTTTTTTTTCCCATGCGCCATATTAAAAATTAAAAAGAGTTTGGGAGCATCAAAAGCAGGAAAAATGTTCCGGGGGTGACTAATCAGGGCTGTGATTGGCTATTTGCGACCCATGTGTGGACTGACAGCCTATAGGAGACTCTGTTTTGCAGTATACCGTTTTTTATGTAATCAAAATTTGTCTCCAAGTCAGGAATTCAAAAATAACCCCCAGCTTTGAGGCCACTGGGAGCAACATCCAAGGGGTTGGTGAGTAACATGTTGCTCAGGAGCCAGTGGATAGGGATATAAGTAATACACACTTACACTTCTGCCCTAGGGGAATCACAAATGACCTCCTCTGTTTCTGTAGTAGCAAACTATCGGCACACAGCACAGGAATGCATAGTCGTGGGATTTTGTTTTTATATTGCAATATGTTGACACAGACCAAGCACACGGCTCTAGTTTAGACCCTCCAATCCATTTCTGCTCCTGCAGTGCCAGATTTACCATTTATGCCCCCCTGGCCTAATCTGTAGTGGCACCTCCCTTCTTGGTGCAGTATATTGATCCACGTCCCCAGACCCACTCCCAATACAACAACAATCAATTGATTAACCTCCTACTGTACTTGTCAGTTTCTGGTTAAAACAATTTTAATCAATAAAATCCCCCTAACTGTAATAGTAGAGTATATATATTAGTGATATAAATAACCCTATGGGCTATTGCTCTAACCTGGTTTCAAATAATATTGTTTTAAACACAAATACATCATCAGTAATAACATGTTGTACTTACAAACACTTGCATCTAGTTCCTTGGCTCACTGTGTGCAAAGACAGCCTCGTTATCAGCTCTCAAACTCACTTGCAGATATAAGGAGTCATTGACGACCATTTAAATCTGCAGGCAGTCACTAACTACTTAACAGAAGATATAGAAATAATACAACTGGAAATACATCAACGTTTGTTCTACAAAAAGATAATTGTGTTTGGGCCTTTTATCTCTGGACAGATTTATCAAGGGTCGAAATTCGAATAAAAAAAGACCAACCAAAATTTATTAAAAAAAATCAAAGTTTTTTTTCCAGGTGAATAGGCCGTTTTCATTCGAATTCGAATCACACGAATCCCCCATATGAATCATATGGTCCCCCATAGGCAAAAACAGCAATTCGTCAGGCTTTAGATGGCGAAAAGTTGAAGTAAAATTTTTAAAGAGACAGTACATTATAATTTCAATATTCGAATTTTCAAATTCAAATGGAAATTGTACACTAAGATTGATCTACTTCAAGACAACATTTGCATCGCAACACTGTGGACATTTATCAAGGGTCGAAGTGAAAATTCTAATTAAAAAAAATTCCAATTTCGAGCTATTTTTGTGTACTTCCCTAGTCGAAGTACACAAAAATAGCTCAAAATTCGATTTTTTTTTTTTTTATAATTAGAATTTTCATTTCTACCCTTGATAAATCTGCCCCACAGTGTTGCGATGCAAATGTTGTCTTGAAGTAGGTCAATCTTAGTGTAATATTAAGATCTGGAAGGACTGTCCCCCAACAAACACACATATCATGGGGCTCAGTTTGTAATGTCTCACTGGGGCTTTTGTTTGTCCTCCCCTTAGAGACATATTTATTAAGGGTCGAATAGTAAATTCAAATTAAAAATTTCGAGTTGGATTTTTGGTCAAAACTCACATATTCGTGTTGGAAACAATTCAAATTCGACTATTCACCACCTAAAACCTGCCGAGTTCATGTAAAAGGCAATGGGAGAGTCCAGGGACCAATCTGAAGCCTTCCTGACATTAGAGTTTATTTCGGAGAAAAAACTAGATCCGAGTTTAGTCAAATTTGTTTCGCATTCGATTATATTTTTCAGGTCACTAATATTCGTTCGAGTTTTAGACGTTCAAATTTCTTCTTAAATAACCTCCCATTCGAGTTGTGAGTGTATTCGAATTTATTAGAGTAAAAAAAAACCTCAAACTCGACCTTTGATAAATCTGCCTCTCAATGTACTTTTCCATCGTTGTCTATATTTAAAAGTGATTTAAGTCAAAGGTAAGGGGGCCACAGGGGACCAAGTTCTAGGAGCAAAATCAGGAATAAACTGGCAGTTGTAAGAATGTCACATACAGAGAGCATTTAATATTCCCAATATAATATTTAGCATATATGTAGCACTGTGAATATGCCTGTGCATCTGTTTCTTGTGACTAAGGCAGACAAAGTGCATGGGGATGTGGGCGCAAAAGAACACCGTACTTAGCACTTGCTTTTGACCAACGTTAAACCCAGAGTTTCCTTTACCCCCTGTGCTGACGTGCTAATTCCTTTCTGCTGAGTGAATAAAGTGCAAGCAAAGGGTGTACAAGGAAAGTGCCAAGGCTGCACCCGTGTAATGTATATTGACATAGACATTTTTTGCTGATCCCATATGTTTCCTGGAATTAGTAAATCTATTTCTGTGATGCTTTTTATATAAAAGAAACCAAGGTCTTTCAGTAGTGTGCTTTATCCATGACTAGGTACATACAGAACCTTTTACTGGATTTTCCTAACCCTGTGGTATTTAAATATTTACATTAGAAGATCATTTCTAACAATACACAGGTCAGTGTCACAGACCAGTGCACCAAATAAGTGTAATAAAATAACTGACCCATGACTGTTTATGGCTTAGCAATGTATCCCTCATGCCCCATACATACTCAAATAACTCTTCCATGCGCATAGATTTGGAAGCCTGTTATGGATCTTTCTCATCAGTTCTGGTCATTAATCTACAGCTCATTCAATTCTCACCTGGTGGCCCTGAAGACGAAAAAGCAGAATAAACACTTCTATTATAACATTGCCAATAATAAGAATAAAACATCAGCAAATGATTTAATTGGATTCTAATCAATATTCTATCAATCTTTAGTTTTCTTTACCAGAGCATTTTTTGGAATGGATGTAGAAATCATTATACAGAGAATAACACATTTGGGCATATGGAAATTCTTACTTTTGTTAAGACTTCATTTCTGAGTTGGTTGTTTTTGGTTCACTGGTGCAATATACAGGTACTGGCATTAAGATTAAGAGTGGACCATATATATTTAACAAATCTACCTGTATCTATCTGTCTGTCTATCTAATCATGTCTATTTCTCCATCCACACATCTACAGTTTCATGTCCCTTTTGAACAATATGGCCATTTTCTGT
Organism: Xenopus petersii; assembly: GCA_038501925.1. Classification (NCBI taxonomy): domain Eukaryota; kingdom Metazoa; phylum Chordata; class Amphibia; order Anura; family Pipidae; genus Xenopus; species Xenopus petersii. The sequence goes on from CM076683.1 coordinate 94,861,563, forward strand.
GTTGAGGAAAGACTGGAAGTGATTGGAGATAGGTGGCCTTTGACTTGGAGGCCATATAACAGAAAAAGATTGAGAATGAATTCCCAGAGATCTCATAGCCTTATGTTAGTGTAAATGACATATATAGATGAATTAATATGTAGCATAATGCTACTGTCCTGACTCCTGCCCACTTCCCTCCTCTGCACATTTTACAATCAGCTCTTCACATTCAGGCAAGTAGCCTGAAGCTGATGCTAGCATTGGTGACAGTGTAGGACTGGGATGCCAGAGGCCCAACAGAAAACCTTAGACCAGGGGTGTCCTAAAGGTAAATCGGGATCTACTAGTAGACCTTCAGCTGGTGATCAGTAGATCTCAAGACACTGTCAAGACACATTGTCTAAATCACCCTCCTGTTTCAATTTTTTCATTCAGATATTTATTATGTTAAGGTTACATAGGGAATCGATGTTTAAATATAACAATATACATTTTCTCATGAATCATTATTTAAGCAATATTTTCTATGGAACAGAATGCTAACAATGCTTTTATGTTTGTAGATCATAATGGGACAGCATAACTAAAAGTAGACCTCACATTAATAAAGTATGGACACTCCTGCCTTAGACCATGGGCCCACTTTTATTACTCCTCTCCTCACCTCTTTATTCTCCTAGTCTTTTACAACTACTTACTCTATTCTTCCATTAGTATGCATTTTCTCCCCATAAAGAAATAGGGAATGACCATGAAATTGGGCTAATGGTTAGAAGCAAAAGGGCCCACTGACACCCGGGAGTTTTCCTGGTATCCCAGTGGGCCAGTCCAACAATGAGAGAGACGACAATAATCCAATGCCTTAATACCATTGACAAATACGTGCAGCTCGTTGTAATGGAATCCGAAGGTTCTTACCTGCATGGCGTCCAAGATGGCGACCAAGATGGCGTCCCCCTGCTCCACCATGTGGTCCCTGCTGGTCGCAGGCCATCGACGTCAAGATCGAGTCGCCCAGGGATTGGTCGCCGGCGACGGAACGGACGCCGGCGTCAGAATTGGGCGCCGGCGCCAGGACGTCAGCGTGGGGACGCTGGCGTCTGCGTCTGACGCCAGTGCGTCAGTTTTTGGCGCCAAGCCCAGGACTATTTTAACCCCATTCCCCTTTTCTTCATTGCCCGATTATAGGTTCCTTTACTGTGTTCCTGGGTGTTATCTTTCTGCTATATTTTCCTGTGTACCGTTTATTGCCTGTTTCCTGGACTTTGCTGATTGCCGCCTGAACTGACCCTTTTGCTTGTATTTGATGACTCTTCTGGATAAACCCTTTCTGTACTGCGAACCTGGTCTGGTCTCCTTTTTGGTCCGTACTATTACTGCGCCTTCGGGCCCATTACAGTATAATCGGGCCATGGACCCTGCGGAGGAGACGCAAGTTACGCCCGATGTCTACCAAGCTGTCCGAGGATTGTCTTCTCGTATTCTCTCTTATGAGAACCAGCAATCTCAGTTCAGCCAAGTCCTTCTGGCGATTCAGGAGAAGCTGTCCGCATTCCCGTCAGCGGCCCACGCCCCTGCTCCAAGACCTGCTACACCGGTATGTGTTCCTGAGCCCCGCATACCTGCACCCCCTCTGTATTTCGGCGATCCGGAAGCATGTCGCGGATTCATCATCCAATGTGAAATCCAATTTGCTCTGCTTCCCGGCCAGTATGTCTCAGAGCGTGCAAAGGTGGGCTTCATCATCTCCCGGTTGCAAGGGAAGGCTCTGGAATGGGCATCACCACTCTGGGAAAAGCAAGATCCAGCCATTGACGATGCAAAAGTCTTCATCCGGGATCTCCGCACTGTGTTTGACGCGCCAGGTCGGTCTGCCTCGGCTTCTGCTCGGTTGTTCCAGTTACAGCAGGGAACTCGCTCTGTGCCGGAATACGCCATAGAGTTTCGTACCTTGCTGGCAGAAACATCCTGGAACAACGACAGTTATCACGCTGCCTTCTACAACGGCCTGGCAATGCGTATCAAGAATGACCTAGTGTCCCGCGAGATCCCTTCTTCTTGGGAAGATTTGGTTTCCTTGGCTGTAAGAGTCGATACCCGGCAGAGGGAACATCTTGCTGACTGTGAGCGGGTCTGGAAATCGCAGAGGTCTCAACCAGCTTTAGCTCCTCGTTTCCAGAGACCCATACTATCTCCCCAGTCTACTTCTTCTGTTTCTCCTCCTCTGCCCGCCAAGAAGCAAGTACAGATTGGTCACTCTCATCTGTCTGATCTGGAGAGACTTCGTAGAAAGGCTACTGGACTTTGTTTCTATTGTGGGGGCAAGGCTCACTTCGCTCAGGAATGCCCCATTAAGCCTGGAAACGCCAGAGCCAAGGTTGGGGAAACTTTTCTGGGAGGAATTGTCCCCTCTCCACAGTCTTCTGCCCATCGATTTCTTCTTCCTGTGCAAATCCAATGGGGCCCCCGGAAAGTCTCCCTGCAAGCCTTCCTTGACTCTGGGGCCGCTGGAAACTTTATGGACAAGGTCTTCGCTGCTAATCACGCTATTCCTCTTCAGCCCATGGCGAATCCTCTTCGAGTCCTTGCCATCGATGACCGTCCTCTGTCTTCTGCAATCATTTTCCAGTCTACACAAGAACTTTCGCTTAAGGTGGGCACTATGCACTTGGAGAGACTGTCCTTTCTTATTATTGACTGCCCTTCCACTCCAATTGTTCTGGGGCTTCCATGGTTGTGTACCCATAACCCAGTCATTGATTGGACCTCGTCACAAGTCTCCCATTGGAGTCCTTTTTGCCAACAGAATTGTTTGCCGGCTGCGCCCCTTGTCAAAGTTTCTTCTGTGTCTCCGAATCCTTCTCTTCCTCCCGTTTATCAGACCTTCTCCGATGTCTTCAACAAGGGCTCTGCTGAGACTCTCCCTCCTCACCGTCCTTACGACTGCCCAGTCGAGCTTCTTCCTGGTTCCATGCCCCCTCGTGGTCGCACCTATCCACTTTCTCCCTCTGAGACTGCCGCCATGAAGACCTATATTCAGGAAAATCTTCAAAGAGGTTTTATCCGCCCTTCTTCTTCCCCTGCAGGAGCAGGGTTTTTCTTCGTTGAAAAGAAAGATGGAAGTCTGCGACCTTGCATTGATTACCGGGGGCTTAATAAAATTACCATTAAAAACCGCTATCCCCTCCCGTTAATTTCTGAACTTTTTGACCAGTTGAGGGGCGCCAGTCTCTTCACCAAGTTAGATCTTCGGGGCGCCTACAACCTCATCCGGATCCGTGAGGGGGATGAGTGGAAGACCGCTTTTAATACTCGTGACGGGCATTACGAGTACCTAGTAATGCCATTCGGTCTCTGTAATGCTCCTGCGGTCTTCCAAGAGTTTGTAAATGACATTTTCAGGGACTTATTGGGGCAAAGTGTGGTCGTTTACTTGGATGACATCCTTATCTTTTCCAAGAATCTCCAGGAACACCGTTCTCAAGTCAAAGAAGTTCTTCTTCGTCTTAGGAGGAATAATCTGTTCGCCAAATTGGAGAAATGCTCTTTCGAAGTGCCTACCATTCCCTTCCTTGGTTATATCATCTCCCAGCAGGGTTTCAAGATGGATCCCGCCAAAGTCTCGGCAATTATCGATTGGCCTCTTCCCACCTGTGTCAAGGCCATTCAGAGGTTTATTGGCTTCGCCAATTATTACAGACAATTCATTAAAGGTTTTTCTTCCAAGATTTCTCCAATTCTTTCTCTAATCCGTAAAGGGGGTAGACCTCAACACTGGCCCCCTCAGGCTCTGGAAGCTTTTGAATCCCTTAAAGAAGCCTTTTCATCTGCACCAATTCTCAGGCACCCGGAACCTCTTCTACCCTTCTTCCTCGAAGTCGACGCCTCTGATGTGGGAGCGGGAGCAGTTTTGTCTCAAAGGTCCTCTTCCGACGGTAAATTACATCCCTGTGCTTTCTTTTCCAAGAAATTCTCTTCTTCCGAGCAAAACTACGATGTTGGGAATCGTGAACTACTTGCTGTCAAGTTGGCCCTGGAGGAGTGGAGGCATCTACTTGAAGGGTCTTCTGTTCCTGTAACCATCTTTACCGACCACAAAAACCTCGAATTCATCCAGTCCCTCAAACGTCTCAATCCACGACAAGCCAGATGGTCTTTATTCTTTTCCCGTTTCAACTTCATCATCACCTTTCGTCCTGGCTCTAGAAATAGAAAGGCTGATGCCCTGTCCAGAAGTTTCATTTCCGAAATGCCTAGTTCCGAGGTTCCTGAACCCATTGTGCCCTCTTCCAAGATTATCGCTGCCTTATTTCCGTCCTTGGCTTCGCAACTCCTCTCTGCCCAGACCTCGGCTCCTGGAAATGCCCCCTTGGGGGTTGCTTTTGTTCCCCCAGAGTGTCGTCAGTCCATTTTATCCCAAGTCCACACCTCTAAGCAAGCCGGTCATCCGGGAATTGAAAAAACCACGGAACTACTTTCACGCCTGGTGTGGTGGCCATCCATGAGAAAGGACGTCAGAGACTTTGTTTCTTCCTGTGCCACCTGTGCTGTCTCTAAATCTGGACATTCCTCCCCCAAGGGTCTTCTCTTGCCATTACCCATCCCATCTCGCCCTTGGACTCATTTGGCGATGGATTTCATTGTCGACCTGCCTTTATCCTCCGGCCACACTGTCATCTGGGTGGTGATCGATAGATTTAGCAAGATGGCCCATTTCACTCCTCTTCGAAAATTGCCTTCTGCTCCTGAACTCGCTGAACTGTTTATTAAACACATTTTTCGTTTACATGGTTTCCCTGCCGAGATTGTGTCAGATCGAGGTTCTCAATTTGTCTCTAAGTTCTGGAGAGCTCTGTGCAAGGTTCTTAATATTTCTCTTCAGTTTTCCTCAGCTTATCACCCACAGTCTAATGGTGCCGCTGAACGGGTCAACCAGGCTTTGGAGCAGTTTCTTCGGTGCCACGTGTCCCTGTGCCAGGATGATTGGTCGGATCTTCTTCCCTGGGCTGAGTTCGCTCATAATAACGCTTTGCATTCCTCTTCTTTGAAATCTCCATTCTTCTGTGTATATGGTCGGAACCCGTTGGCCTTCCCTCAGGATCTTCTCCTTACCAACGTTCCTGCGGCCAACGACCAAGCTGCTCACATGTCGGCTATCTGGCAGGCTACTTCCTCTAATTTGGAAAAGAGTTCTTTGGTTCAGAAGAGGTTCGCCGATAAGAAGAGAGTTCCTTCCCCACCATATGCTCCTGGTGACAAGGTTTTTCTTTCCACCCGCAACATTCGCCTCAAGATTCCCACTCCCAAGCTTGGTCCTAAATTCATTGGTCCTTATCCTATCATCGAAGTTATCAATCCGGTGGCGGTCCGTCTTCAACTTCCTCCCGAGATGCGGATTCCTAATGTCTTTCATGTTTCTTTACTTAAGCCTGCCATGTCTTGTTCCTCTTCTTCTTCCCCCCCAGCTCCTGTCCTGGTTGATGGTCACCAAGAGTTCGAGGTCAAGAGGATTCTGGATTCTCGCTTTTCCAGGGGCACTCTTCAATATTTAATCGAATGGAAGGGTTTCGGTCCAGAGGAGTGTTCCTGGGTAAAAAACTCGGATGTCCATGCACCTACCCTGGTCCGTAAGTTTCACAGACTGTTCCCTTCTTCCCCCAGTCTCGGTGGTCCTGAGGCCCCCCCTAAGGAGGGGGGTACTGTAATGGAATCCGAAGGTTCTTACCTGCATGGCGTCCAAGATGGCGACCAAGATGGCGTCCCCCTGCTCCACCATGTGGTCCCTGCTGGTCGCAGGCCATCGACGTCAAGATCGAGTCGCCCAGGGATTGGTCGCCGGCGACGGAACGGATGCCGGCGTCAGAATCGGGCGCCGGCGTCAGGACGTCAGCGTGGGGGAGCTGGCGTCTGCGTCTGACGCCAGTGCGTCAGTTTTTGGCGCCAAGCCCAGGACTATTTTAACCCCATTCCCCTTTTCTTCATTGCCCGATTATAGGTTCCTTTACTGTGTTCCTGGGTGTTATCTTTCTGCTATATTTTCCTGTGTACCGTTTATTGCCTGTTTCCTGGACTTTGCTGATTGCCGCCTGAACTGACCCTTTTGCTTGTATTTGACGACTCTTCTGGATAAACCCTTTCTGTACTGCGAACCTGGTCTGGTCTCCTTTTTGGTCCGTACTATTACTGCGCCTTCGGGCCCATTACACTCGTTCAAACAAGTTCCTTCACAGTGAACATCAAACGCTCAAGGAGAACACAAACAGGAAGAAGAGAGACTGCACCCTCCAACAGAGAGTTACATTTGTGGTTTAAAAATACTGTGAATATCACGTCCACTGAATCTGTCACCATCCAACATTGGGCCACCATGTTTATTAAGGTGTGAAAACATTTGCACCAATCTGAGTAATGTCCTTATTCTCCTAGGTAATAGATACACAATATAAAAGCAGAGGAGGAGTAATAATAGTTTGGAAAGTGGCCCATGGTCTAAAGTTTTCTGGTGGGCCTTTGGCATCCCAGTCCAACACTGGTCTCTCTTAATTTAGGTTTCATGTTTAATTTGAAAAGTGATTTTATTATACAGCTTTATATGTCTGTGTGACAGGTCTCCTTTAAACTTTGGATTTTACGATTTTACCCAGCTGCCACATATTCATGTAAAAAATGAAAGTTTACAAAAATAAGACATTTCTAATGACATTACCAGAGACGGGCTGCGCTAAATTTGCAATCACACATTAAAAAAAGTTTTTTTCCTCTGAAGTAAATGACTCGGCAGCAGCCTATTTCCTGTAGTATTTTTAAAGAAAACCAACTTCATAACTCAGTCATGATGCAGATGGTCCCAGGCTCAGTTACAAAAAGCCCCTATTCATTTGGTGTACTGTCTGAATACTTTGTGCAATAGCTCCACTGTGAAAGTACACATTTAAGAAGAAACACTCAACAACATAAAAGCCTCATTTACTCTTGCTTTCCCAAAAGTCCCCTTATTATATTTATCCTGCTATATAAAAACTGAAGCATTAGCTGTATTTCCATCAGCAGATTTCAGAAAGTGAGCTTAACACTCTTATATTAATACACTGCACTGCAAGTAAATTTTTTTTGGAATTAATCTGATGCTTTTTTTGTATTGATTTAGAAATGCTGGGAGTATTACTTTATCAATATATAAACAAACAACCGATTAATAACTATAACAATTCAGGAAGGAGAATAACCACATGAGAATCAAATTCACTATTTTTCTAGTTTTCTTTTCAATCACATTGAAGCAAAGCCAAATACACAATAACCCGTGAAAAGAATATTCTGTTAATTCAAATGTAAAAAGAACGAGGTAACGATTTTGTCTTCCATTTGTAACACAAACAAGTAGCAGACACCACAACAAGAAACACTTCCCAAGCAATAGCTGAAATAATTCAGTCTACCATGTAAAGTTTCATTCCTAACCCAAAAAGTGTATTTTTTTTAGATGTAAAATTGGTGTCTAGGCAGCCATCTCAGTTCATTTTGCCTGGTAATGTGCTTTCAGAAAGAGCCAGCACTTCAGGATGGAACTGCTTTCAGGCAAGCTATTGTTTCTATAACTCAATGTAACTGAGGGAGTCACAGTGGGACATTGATTTTTACTATTGAGTGCTGTTCTTATATCTACCATGGAGCTGTTATCTGGTTACCTTCACATTGTTCCTTTGTAAGGCTGCTGTGGGTGAGGGGGAAAGGGAGGGGGATTATATCACTCAAATTTGCATTGCAGCAGTAAAGAGTGACTGAAGTTCATCAGAGCGCAAGTCACATGACTGGGGGCACCTGGGAAACTGGCAATATGTCTAGCCCCATGTCAGATTTTAAAATTAAATATAAAAAAAAAGTTTGCTCTTTTGAAAAACAGATTTCACTACAGATTTCTGCTGTAGTAGCTCTATCAACTGATTTGTTTTGAAACATTTTGCTGTGACAGAATCCCTTTAAAAGTATAAGTGACTGCATATTTTTACATCCCAAGATAAACAAACTTACATTTATCAACATTAAATCTCATTTGCCACTTACAGTAGCTGCCGAAAGTGGCAATTTCGCCAGATTTTGTTGCAAGTATAACACATTCTGGATAGAACTGATTGGACTGCAAGTTTTGTCTCACCAAACACCAATATATTATTTATAATGCCCTACCCTTGGACATTACTCACCAAATTAAATATAAACTGCTCCCATGTCCTATGTAAGCCATGGACTTAATAAAGCTGATTCATTTTGAAACTCGGAACCCTTTATTTGGGTTATTCTTTGCCTGAGATGTAATCAGTTCCTCATTTTCTGTCTTTGCTTTACTTATTGAAGTTTTTTATATTCCTTAAAAATATCTGTCCCCTCTGACTTGCAATTTTAAAATGCTTTTCTCTTTAGTCTTATTAATTTAAATTTCAAAGTTAAGAAACATAGGTTGTTCCTAACACTGACATTTCCTTCTTAAACAAAAAGGAAAGTTATAATCACTGGGGGTGCCACATGTTAGAGTCCTTGGGTCGTTGCTGCAGTTCAGTGAAAACTGAGCTGGCCTGAAGCTCTACTGTAGTAACACTATGTTGAGATCTTCTTCTTCTTTGATTTTTTTTTTGTGGCAGAAGAGTGAAAAGTTGTATTTTTGCTGCTAACTTTGGATTTTCTCTTTACTGCATATGCACACCCAGACAGAACATATAACAGAAAGATGATGATGATGGCAGACTGGCATGGGGTTTCAGGAAAGCGATTCTAATTATTGGGAGGGGTATTTGAACACAAAGCTTGACATTTTCCAATTTTGTGTTTTTTTCAGAAAGCCTACTCTAGTAAATAAGCTGCTTGGCCATTAGAATGAATGATTTGCTATCTGCATTAGCGCAGATTTATTGTGGGCAACAAAACATCCCGTGTTCCTGTGTCCCCTTAAAGTTGAACAGGGCAAAAGGCACAGGTTACGCAGCAGATAACACATAAGCCCTGTAGTATGAAGTGAGTTTAGTTTAGAGGAGCAGGGGGCACATGTATCGCTTAATGCACCACTATAGAGTTAAAAAAAAACCTCTCATATAAAATAAGACATTTGTTGCCTAGAAAAATATTTGTAGTTGCTGGATGAACAGATACAAACTTTAAACCTGAATAAAATATTTTCAGTTTTTAATATTACTGGTCCTTTAGTGGCACAGCTTTTTACAATTTACTTTTGCATATACTCAGATTTCGCCATCTAGTGGTAGTTATAGTAACTTTACTAATATTATATCGCTATGCTGATCTTGTTAAAGGTAGAATATCCTGCAGTTATGCAGACAATGTAGGTGCAAACTAAAGTTTGTTGCAAAAAAGGGAAGAAGAGTATTTGATGATACCTCTCCATGAATTTGCCAAAATTATAATGGTTTCAGATTTAAATAAAATCAGCTTTTCTTCAAACTACTACATTTTACCAAACATTACAACATTTGTTTTTTGATTATAGGCTTTAAGTCCATTTTCCTCAAGCAGCAGGACAATGAGCTGATGCATATTTCTAAGCTATGAAAAACCGAGTTGAAGAAAAATATAACAGTAAGCCAGACTACTGTCTTTAAAAGACAGGTTTGCTTAAACATCAATCTCAACTTTATTGGGCTCCTGAGGAAACAGCTTTGTCGTGTCAGAGAAAACTGTCACAGAAAACTGTCCTACAAGCCTTTGGCAACTGTTGGAAGATCTACAGAAGGTGGTGGATGAAATATCTCCTGAAATATCAGGCCTTTGGGTACAATGCCAAAGGCCTGAAAAGCTAAATCTGCTGCAAATAGAGGATTGAGAGTATGAACATACAGAATTAACTATAATTTCTGATCCCTACATTGGTGAATAAAAATCGTGAATATTGCTGGGTAATCTGAAGAAACATGTGTGAACCATGCTGTTGAAGAGCTAGCAGGAACAGCTATAAATCTTTTGGTGTAAGTACGTACCAGCTTTGCACAGAGTTTGGAAATGAATTTGCCCCATTTGTACAGGCACAATTGCTCCAAGCTGCAGGTTAAAAGTTTTATGCTGGAGCACATCACACTTATCATACTGCCACATTTTTAACTGGATTGAAATCAGAGCTTTGACTTTTCCAATGTAGGTCACTGGCCTAATTTCCCGAGCCTCTCCATTGTTCTGGCCTTGTGTTTGGAACTATTGTCCTGCTGAAATAGGAACTTTAGCCTTAGTTTTGAGCAGACTGAAACTGCTTCTCTTGCAGTATTTTTACCTGTGTTTTACACCCTTCATTTTTTGTAAACAAGATGCCCAGAGCCTGCTGATTATGTGTAATTTAATTCCAATTATAGAGATAAGAGTAACACAATCATAGATAAGCAAAGTCAATTTTATTGTTAAAGTACATGAGCAGTTGCTGCTGCAATCCTTTTTGACACAATATTTGAAACTATGTAGATCACTGTTCCTTAATCACATATAGAATTTGCTAGTTACTATACGTAAATTAAAGCCTTGATGTAACACTATCAAAGTCGTATAAAACAGCCTGCATAAAACAAACATTTGAAGTATTGTGATAAATATGGTTTTTTTGCCATATATGCAAAGGCTAGGGCACACAGAACATACAGTATCTCTCCCTTGGCTGTAGCATTTAACATGAAGTAAAATGTTGCCTTATAGTATCAACACCAGGTACACAACTTCCATGTACAGTGCACACAGCAGCTTGTAAGGATCCATAGCACTAAATATGCAAAATGGGTCAACTTTTCTCTTGCACAAGTGTTAAAGGGGAGTTAATAGAGTTAAAAAAAAATTAAAAAAAACTCTCTCCTCTGTTATGGGATCAGCAACACTCTGTGCAAGAGATGCAGGCTGCTGAATAAGGAAGTTCAGGACTTCGATTCCATTGGCTGGAAGATATGAAAATAAAGCAGGATAGGGAAGGCATGCTCAGTGCAGATTCTGTCCTGAACTTCAGTATTCGGCAGCCTGCATCTCTTAGTCAGGGGCACGCGGGCAGATTTAGTCACCTGGCGACTAATCACCTCTTCAGCAGGGTGACAATCTCCCCGTACTTTAATAAAATCCGAACTCTTTGGGTCACGTTTCAGTGGTGCTCTATCTGGGAACTTTGCTGCTCAACAGTTCCATGTATACAGCAGTAACCAAGAAGATTCAGATGGCACACACATAGCAAAATGTGCATAAACTTTGTGATTTATTTGGATCTCTGCACAACGTTTCAGGGGATCAACCCCCTTTATCAAGTGACAATCTCCCCGATCTGCTTTCCCCTGCTATACTGAGTAAACGTCTGCGCCAATGCACTCGTGGCTCTTCGATTTCCGAAGTCGCCCGAAGTTTCCTCGTGAAGCAACTTCAGAAATCTAAGCGCCATTGTGCTGGCGGTTTCTCATTATAGCAGGGGGAAGGCAGTTCTGGGAGATTGTCGCCCAGCAGAAGAGACGATTGGTCGCTAGGTGACTAAATCTCCCTGAATCTGCCCGAGTGCCGCTGCCCTTACGCATAGGGGAAGATTTATTAAGGGTCAAATTGTAAATTCAAATTTTCAAGTTGGATCTTTGGTCAAAACTCACAAATCAAATATTAGAGAGCAGAGAGCATTTTTGCAGCTCTGATCCACAGCTTCTATTCTATGTATTTTTAATAAGAAACATTTAAAGTAATAAAGACAAATAACAAAAATATGTTTTATGACATGGGCTGTTAAATTAACTTTTGTCCAAAGGATGAACCTCCCCTTTAAATGTTCTGTTCAGCCACTGATTAACACCTCTGGTTATCAGGAGAAATACCTATACCTCTTATTAAAAACATATACTGTATATTGATTAATGGCAATAAAAAGTCCACTGATAACAGGAATGCTTCACAACTAGAAGCATTACAAATATGTAATATCTTTATTCTATGTAAAATAACAGATTAATATTGCTAAATATATATGAATGCATTTTAAATATATTCACAATTAAAAAACAGCTCCTTTCGAAATGGTAATCTGGGTTTAAATGCAGTGGCTGTACAATTCAGTACAAACAGTTGTACTTTCAAACAGTGTCAAATCTTATATGAGTGTACAATAAGAGCTCTATAACACAAGGGTTACAACCTGCTCAAGCCATCTTTTGGTGCTTTGTGGATGGCTGGCAAAGAAGGCATGGATATTACTAACTACAACAGCTGGGTGGGTGCTGGCAAGACATTGTATGTTTCTCAGTCTGGCAAAGGACCCTCATTTAACCTCTGGGAGTACCCGATTAAGCCTACAAAATGCTAAGTATACCCCCTGTGCCAACTAGATGGTAAAAAAAAGAGGGTGCTTTTTGGAAAACCAATACATTTTTTAGTGTTAAAAAAAAGACCAAAAAAACAGGGTGAGCAGCTAGTGCAGGTATAACCTGGGTGTATCAAAGCCAAATAATGAAAGGAAATAGGCTGAAAAATATTCTAGGTCTAGTAATCCCCAAGAAAAAACAGCAAGTATGGAGTATGCCGTGCAGTTTGGTGCTCCTGGTGTGCCTGCTCCCAGGGGCGATCCTGGCCCCTCCGCCGCCTGAGGCAGCAGCAGTTGCTGCTGCCCCCCCTCCCCTGGAAATTCGCTCTTAAAGTACCAGGAGCAGCATTTTTGCTGCCCCTGGTACCTAGTGGAGCGCTGCCGTCTGAGGCGAAAGCCTCAACTTGCCTCATTGGCGAAGCACCCCTGCCTGCTCCTATTGGCAGAAATGCCCAAATGTATTGCTCAGGGCCAGGGTTGGGAATCAAATGAACCCAGTGATTGCAGGAAGGCTAGGGACCTCATTTTAGGGAAACTAATTTGACCTAAATGGAAGTCGACCCATCGGCTATTGCAACTACTCAGTCTCAGCCTTTGGTTATTTGTGTGAAGCTGGGGAGCTGTAGGGATGATGGGAGTTGCTGCCCACGTCGGAAATTGCTTTTGTGCAACAAGATATTGTTTCCCACGGAAGGGATACCAGGGCCAAACAAGTTCGCTATATCTTTCCATGTTTTTTAAATTGGAAGCCAGGGGTACGGACCGTACGGCTGAATTTGCATCACTAGATACAAAGTATTTCCTATATGGCAATTGGGGCAATGTCTGCAGAACAAAGGCGGCTATATAAACCGATGGCAATCCGGTTTGGAGGAAATACAACCCAACCCTTCAGTTTCCTTCCCGGTGCCTTAATATTACTTTATTTCTGCTTTTGCCAGGTGCTCCAGCCCCTCATTGATCTTCTGAGCCGCCATGACACGTCCAACGACAACGTCCTTACGTCACCCGACAGGAGGAGCTGCGCCCTGTCATGCGCCACGCTCACTCAGTTGTGTTCTCCTCAGGTGCTGAGGGAGAGTGATGTCGAGTCTTTGGGCGAGTGCAATTGCGCTTGTTTTATCAAAACAATGACTTTATTTACGCTACTCCGCAGAAGTCAAATGCCGCTAACTTCCAGAGTTCTCTGAACGCTCATTTTGTGTAGAAGGGCAGAGTTTGGCAGTGCCCTTCCGTGTGGGTACATTACACTGCGCCAAACACGTCCCTGTTGCTAGGGGATTTTCTGACATTTCAATTTAGGAGCTTTCCATATTTGTGTCTAAATATAAAAAAAACGCCATGTGTCTCAACTGATGTGTAGCTCCCACTTCTTTAATAAAATATATTGAACTCATTTTAAAAATTAAACGTTTTCATGAAATAAATATAATTTTGTTATTTTTTTTACCAATCATAACACATCTCTGATTGTGAAAACCACGTGCCATACTCTCAGGGGTGATCCTGGCCCCTCCACCGCCTGAGGCAGCAGCAGTTTCCACCGCCCCCCCTGCCCCGTGCGCTAACCTTTTTGCACCTGAGGAGATCCAGGGGGGTCCACAAGGGCGGCAGAGAGGGACAGTATGCTTTTGCAAAGAGCCTAACTGCGCTCTCTGTGCTAGAAGAGCCAGAAATTCGGCTCTTAAAGTACCAGGAGCTGCATTTTTGCTGCCCCTGGTACCTGGGTCCTACCGCCTGAGACGACAGCCTCAACTCGCCTCATTGGTGAAGCGCCCCTGCATACTCTCTCTGCACCAGGCCCGGACTGGCAATATGTGGGTTCTGGCAAATGGCAGAGGGGCTGCTATAAGGTGCCATAGAAAGTCAGTATTTAGTGGGCTGGTGGGGGCTGTTTGGGCCTCTGTGTACCTGAAATGGCAGGGCCTATTTTAATTCTCAGTCCGTACCTGCTCTGCACATGCCAGTGTATAGTTTTATGGAGATTCCTGGCTGGAGAATAGTGTTTCCCGCATAAAAAAAATGTGGCACTATTGATACTAAAACAGCAGGTAAACTGCTCCAAATCAGTAATTATTTATTTCTTTTTTTCATCAGTCACTCACAGTTACAAAATAAAAGATGTCATTGCTATGCTGAACTGCACTCATACTATGTCTGACATAATAGCATATTGGCACCTTTATCTCCTATATGCTCTTGGGTACAAATTACAAAAGCAAAATTACATTGCATAAAAGCCATTACTTGTATCTATTGATAGGATAGACAAATAGGGTTGCCACCTCGTGTGCGAACACGCATATGGAATCCACAGCCTACATGGCTAATTCATTTAGATGCATGCTGCAGACTGAACTGATTCATGTACAACCATGCATCATGCATCTAAATCAATTGCTAATTAGTCATGCAGGCTGTGTATTCCATATGTGTTCGGTTTTATAGGGGTGAGGTGGCAACCCTATACCAAGGGCCGGATTTACAGAGTGGGCTCCCCTAGGCCCACTGGTATTTGTCGCCCCTGTCCCCTCCCCTTTATTCGTGCAAATTTTCATCATCTGGACTGGAGCAATGGGGATTGGTGCACGAGAAATTTAAAAAATTATTGTATTTCCAGCGCATCCCCAGTGTTTTTGAATCAATGTGGGTTTGGTTGGGCAGCATGCCACCCCCCTAAAATCCTGCCGCCCTAGGCCCGGGCCTAGGTGGCCTTTCCTCAAATCCAGGCCTACCTATGCGCAAATGTGACTTAAATGGCTTAAAAAGACCCCCAGAATGTAAATAGTGCCTTCCAATCTTTTTATAATCTCCCTGATATGATGTTTAACCCTCTGCAAACCTGCAACAAGTCAGCTGCTGCCATACAAATGTGGGTATCTGACAGGGGGTAAGAAGAAAAATAAACTTATCCACCTTTCTTTTCTGACATCACTCGTGCTTTAATGGCAGAAAAACAAAGCTTTAATTAATATGACACCATAGGTCCCCCAAAGCATGGCATGGCCTGGCACAAATTTTCCCTGCAAGGCCCTTCTTAGCTTTGTTCCATCAGATGACCCCCATGGCACTGGTAAATGAGCCCAAAACATTAATGCAGAATTATATTATTATATCCATTAATATCAAGGATGGCAGGATAATTTAGACTCTGTAGCCTCTCTCTGTCCCACGGACACAGGGACTGGACGCAGAGACACTTCAACTTTATTATATAAGATAAAATGATCAGGCAATAATGGAGTGTGAATTGACTGAATTTATGATCAGTGTAACCCAACCCATTCATTAACACTGATTTTAATTGCTTTTCAACACATTTAACACCTGCCCAAATGCAAGATTTATTTAGTTGAATTGCTATTATTCTTGATATAGTTTATGCAGTAAATTTTGCTTTAGAAAAATGCCATTTACCAGGGTTTGATCAGGGACATATTTCAATCTGGTGCTGCGGAAGGTATTAGATATCTGACTGCCTCCCTATTTTACTAATTGGTGCAAGCATAGTAGAGTCTGCCAATATGCCAATCATGGACGACAGAGTACCCCTCCTACGCTCTGTATTAAATGGAGTTAAACCCATAGTTAACATATTTAAATTTCTTGTAAGATTTCCAGCAACCATCATGTGTATGTAAGCCATACACTGTCTGCAGTTATTTTTCAAATAACTATCGTTCAGTTGTTTTTCTTATCATATAAAGACAAAAAAAAATGCTACAAAATATAGGTAAGAAACTGTTTTTATGCTACAAAGAGAGATTTAGGAACAAGTGTGAGCTTCCCCATAGAGGGGTACGAGGTGACAATAAGTAGGGAGGCAATAGAGACTTTTGCCAGGCAATATAGGGTGAAAGTAGTGGATTGGATTCTTTTAGTTTGTGCAAAGGGCAGTGACTAAGTGACTCAATAGGTCCCAGTAAGTGTGCATGAAAGCAGATCCATAAGGGATTTGAATGATATTCTGGACTGTTTACCAGACCATATATAGTTAAAGACAATAGTGCAACCGACATTATGACATCACTGAGGTCGCAGCCAGCTGTATGTAATGAATAGCAACTAACATTATGACATCATTGATGTCGCAGCCAGCTGTATGTAACTAATAGCAACTAACATTATGACATCATTGATGTCGCAGCCAGCTGTATGTAACTAATAGCAACCAGCATTGTGACATAACGGATATGATAATGTGTATGTAAGGCTTGTACTGTCTGCAGTTAGTTTTCAAATAACTACCGATCAGACAACATCAATTGATTTTCTTATCATATAAAGATAAAAAAATACTTAAAATGCTACAAAATATAGGTAAGTAACTGTTTTTATGCTACAAAGAGATGTATTTAATATTTTATATAGAGCAATACCTTTGCAACAGATATGGTAAAAATCTATATATCTGTCTTTAGTTATCCCAGTATGATACAACTTGTTAAGAGAAAAAAAAAACAGAAATGTTAATTTAATAAGTATTTTAATTCCTTATAGGGTACACTTGTAAATTACAGGGCTTATTTACAATTGTGTTTGCAAAGTGTGCAAAGTGCAAAACAAAGCAACTATCATGCTTTTTTTTGCACTTTATACACTGCGTGGGGCATTTGCATATAGCCACAGTCCTCTAAACTCAATTTCTTGTGTGTGGAGACCTGCAAAAAATGACTTGAATTGAGCACTGCCTGCACCGTGTAGTGTTCAATTCAAAAAGGGTATACAGAGACAGGGATGTGTAAGGAGCGTACTAAGGGTACACCTGGCCTCTGGGGTCATAAATTACCCCTTACAGATAATATAACCTGTTGTCATGTTATTTTAGTCATGTCAAATTTTGTTTTTAATGTTAGTTTGTATAAACATTTATATTGATTATTCTAAATTTTTTCCTCCTACAGCAAAACTTATTATTTTATTCATACTGAACAACCTATATACAGTGATGCCCTCCATCTATATTCGCGCATGGATGTGCCTATTTTGTATCTGCCTCCAGTGTTTCAGTTCAGCATCAGGTAAATAAAAATTATATATTACAGCAGTTTAATATACAGAACTGTGGTTAACATAGGGAAAATTGTAAATTTTTTTGAATTCCCTGTTCTGTCTTCAATACAATAACAATAAATGAATTTCCTACACAAACCTATTGTATTTGACTCATATTTGTTTTGCAGCGAGCTTTGCATCAGATGTCATGGATACATTCGTAAAAATCAAAAAACCAGGCCAAAGAAATGATGATCATGATGGTGATGAAGATTATAAGGAAGCCGACGAGCAAAGCAGTGAAGCAGAACAGCCTGAAGAAATAGAAATTGGAAAACTGGATACTGGAATTGTCAAAAATGAAGTTTTATATATTGCTGTTATAAGTATCCTTGGCGTAGTTGCAGGACTAATAGCCATTGGATGGTAAGTTGAATATACAAACCCAGCTGTGATTTGTAATTGTAGTTAATCTAATTCACAAAGAATATGTCATGTATTTCTGCATATTAGCCTTATATAACCTAAAATGTACAAATTGTGTTTAGGATCCTGCATTGCATATATGCAAGAAAGAAGAAGGCCTATGATGAAGAGAAGCCACCTCCACCAGATTTCATACAGAAGCATAAAGACTATTGGTATGTGTAACTAGAATGTTCATGATGTATATCATTGTCCTTTATTTGTTTCTGAAATACAGATTTTGTCTGAAATTGTTGCTATTATTTGGTTGTTGAATTCACTGAACAAGGCTAAAATATTAATAAGAAAGGCTTGAAGAGAAGTAGAATTGTTTTTACATTGTCTTTGTATCCATTTTATCTCTATAGGGATACAGTTATGCAATGGGCAAAGAAGGCCCCAATTCATAAACTTAAAAAGGTAATTGTGGTAAAGGATGAGATTCCAATTAACAAACCTAAAATATCTGAGATACCTGAAGAGAAGAAGACCAAAGCTAGTGAAACTAAAATATCTCAGAAATCTGATAAAGTGTTTTCCAAGGAGATGAAAAAGGTGGAATTGCAGCATGTTCCACTATCATCTATGGAAATACCACAAGAGAAGAAGGAGACCACAGCTAGAAAACTTAAAAAATTTCATAAAACAAAGACAAAGAAAATATCTCCTAAATTACAAGAGCATAAGAAAGAGCACATAAAATCCAAGGAGCTGGAAAAAGTGGAATTGCAGGAAGTTCCAAAATCATCTATAGAAATACAAAGAGAGCTCCAAACTATGGACCAGGTGTCTCCTGTCAAGGAAAGTACACCACAAATCATTAAAAAAGTGTCAGAATTTAGAGGAAAACCAGAAAAAGTTTCAGTGCCAGGGGAACCAATATTTAAAAATAAAAGGTGAGTTGGCTAACCCGAAGTTTCATAGCCCAAGTTTTTTTTGTTCTTCCTTATACTAATTATTCTCCTAAATAATAATATGTTTCTATAGCTATTTCACTGCTGTAGCATTTTATAAAACATTGGCTTCAAAATGACTGACTAGAACACAGACATGCCATGATTTTTCTAACACATGAACAGACATCCACAGTAATTACACTCTCATGAGCTTCCAGCACTACAGTGTCAGTATGCAGCCTATCATTATTCACTACAATCAGCAACAGATTCATTTCTTAATGTTATTAAATCATATATTTTAAACAGGATTAGATGTTATATGTGGAATGAAGATTTGCCTTCTGGTATGCAACAGCCTGATGCAACACTACGACCAATATTTCCTGGCAAAGTTACACCAATTACTAATAAAGATAGGTGAGTTTGTTAACCTTAAACTTTTTCACTATCATAGCATAGCAGTTAGCATTTGCTGCCTTGCAGCTTTGGGTTCCTTGGTTTAGTCACTCAGACATTCACACTGAAGCACTTTGGAAACCTCCAATATAGGCGCAAATTCACTAAGCGCCGAAGCGCCGAATGCTAGCGTTAATTCGGTAGCGTTTGGCATTTTCGCTACTGCGCAAATTCACTAACAAACGCTGGCGTATTTTCGCTAGTGTTACTTCACATCCTTACGCCAGGCGAATTTTTGCTAGCGATGTAACTACGCAAATTCACTAACTTGCGCAATGTACTGAACGCTACCTTTTACGCTAGACTTCCTTCGCCACCTTAGACCTGGCGAAGCGCAATAGAGTCGATAGGGATTGTTTACAAAAAAGTCAAATTTTTTTATAAGTCCCAAAAAACACTGGCGTGTTTTCTACATGATGGGTGATAGGCTGAAAAAGATCGAAAAATTTTTTGGGCTCCCCTCCTTCCCCCCTACATTTCCTGACTCATGGCAACTTACCTAGACAGTGGGCACATGTGTAGGGCAAAATAAAAATTGTATTTGCTGATTTGAAGGTTTTCTAGGCATTTGTAGTGCTGATACGTGTTCCTCCATTGAAATTTGAATTTCGCGCCGTATGCAAATTAGCCTTCGCTAGCGTAACTTCGCTTTATATAGCGAATCAACGCTAGCGCAACTTCGCAACCTTACGCTACCCCTGTGTGCAACTTCGGATTTTAGTGAATTTGCGGAGCGCTGGCGAAAATACGCCTGGCGAAGTGTGGCGAAGTGCGGCGAAGTTGCGCCTGCCTGGCATCTTAGTGAATTTGCCCCATAAAGTGAGTTTACTGTGCTTTTCTCTTAAAGGGGACCTGTCACCCAAAAAAAATATCCAAAATCCTATTTCATCACATTAGTCAAGCAAAATGAACTTTAAATACACTATATAAATGATTTGAATCTTGTTTCCTTCAGTCTGGGATTTCAGAATTATAGCAAGCAGGCAGCAGCCATTTTGTGCACACTGTTATTAAGGCAAGTTTGCATCATCTCAGAATCTTGTTTGTGCACCAGAATGGGGGACCCGATGTCCATCCCCATGCCCTGGCTACACAATAAAATGATAAAAGTAATTGTCTGCCCACCTCTATGCCCATGGCATAGAGGAGTGGCAGTCAATATTTGATTGACAGCTGAGATTTTTAAATTAGTTTACAACAGCTATGAATGCTTTAATAAAAAATAGAAATTGGATTTTATGTTTAATTTGAAAAGGACATTTATTATACAGATTTTTGTGTCTGGGTGACAGGTCCACTTTAAATGTCAGGTTTAGTGATATAACTTCATTTTAATAACCCCATACCAAACTGTCATCCTGGCTGGTCTAATGCCTATTTAGTACAGTGTACTGTGCTAAAATAAAATCTTTACGAAATCTGTGGGATTGCCTATTTAACTGCAAAATGGCATATTCATACCCAAATTAAACCTTTCTTGGAATCACAAAAGATACCCAGTATTCTTCCTAATGTGGCAGAGAAAGACATTTCTGCTGTATATGTATGAAGGTTGCAGCTAATCATGTATTGCACCAAACTACAGATTCAGTTAATTTACCTTCACTTTTTTCAGATTAAAGGAATACACATGGAAAGAAAACATAAGTCCAGGAGAAATTTGCAAAGATCAAGCCCAATCAGTGCCAGGGGAACCGATATTTAAAAATAAAAGGTGAGTTGGCTAACCCGAAGTTTCACGGCCCAAGTTTTTTTTGTTTTTCTTTCTTCTTCTCCTAAATAATACTAAATTATATATTTCTATAGCTATTTCACTGCTGTGGCATTTTATAAAATATTGACTTGATAATGACTGACAGAACGCAGACATCTGTAGTGTGAAGGCAGCGCACTCCTGGGTTTCCAAAAAATTGCTCGGCTCCAGACCAGAAGTAAAAACATACACTTTATTTTAACATAGTGTTAATCAAACATAGCGTCTAAAGTCTGACGCGTTTCGTGATAGAACACTTCCTATCGTTAAAATGTAAACGATAAATCAGAATGTGATCTGCATGTCACAAATACCCCTTATATATTCAGGATATTAGATAAAGAAGTGAATGAAATTTATACTTAGTATTAATCATGAAATGGATATATGAAATTGTTTTTAACTAATTGATTTTCCAAATTCATTAATTGACGCGACTGTTTTAAAATCAATTTTGAACCTTATTAGCCTAATTAATGTATCAGATGTGTGGGGGGAATTTAAATGTATTGTGTCATGACGGGAAGTGAGGTCTCTGAGGAAGTGTTCTATCACGAAACGTGTCCTCAGATACTATGTTTGATTAACACTATGTTGAAATAAAGTGTATGTTTTTACTTCTGGTCTGGAGACGAGCTATTTTTTGGCAACCCAGGAGTGCGCTGCCATCACACTACAGATTTGCTGTCAGTGTTTACCAGTGTTTGCATATGCAAATTAGGGGTAGGAAAGGAAAAAGTGTAAAAAAATTCTTCTTTTGTGACGAAAAGTCACGTGATTTCCCTACCTGCCCCTAATTTACATATGCAAATTAGGATTCGGTTCGGCCTGACACAAGAATTCGGCCGAATCCGAATCCTGCTGAAAAAGGCCGAATCCTGGCCAAATCCCGAACTGAATCCTGGATTCGGTGCATCCCTAGTCACAACGTTTGTAGGGTAAGATACCAGTCTTCTTTACCTTGTTTAATGTAGAGGAATATTATGGAAGTCCAGTGGTAAAGTTTAAGAGCAGGGTCCGGGGCAGTGGGCACCCGGGCCACCCAATATTTATAGTGAGCGAGACACGGCTCGTAACAATAATTTATGGCTGGTATCAGAACCTGCAAAACACTTTCTTTCTTAAAGAGGTTAAAGGCAATAATAGTGCCGGAGCTCTCTTTTTTTTAAATCTGTGGATAGAACACAGACATGCCATAGTTCTTTCTAACACATGAACAGACATCCACAGTAATTACACTCTGTCAGTATGCAGCCTATCATTATGTACTACAATAAGCAACAGATTCATTTGTTAATATTATTAATTCATACTTTTATACAGGATTAGATGTTATATGTGGAATGAAGATTTGCCTTCTGGTGTGCAACAGCCTGATGCAACACTAGGCCCAATATTTCCTGGCAAAGTAACACAGATCCCTATTAAAGACAGGTGAGTTTGCTAACTTTAGACTTGTAGGTGAGTTACTAATGCTAATAAGGGGCTAGTTTAGTCATGTTTGCTTGGATCATTGCTCAAAATATGTTAATGCAGTGCTTTTGGAACATTGCTTTTCAAGTTGTGGGGCTGAATACCTGGGGTCTTTATATGTAAGAGTGAGCATATTACAAGTGTATTCTGGAACAGTACCGTAACCATGCGCAAACGTACCAAATGTTAAGTATAGGACTCTATTGTGACCTGCAGCATCTGTTCGGCCTAACTATACTATACCAATGATACTATACCAATTTTTTTTTTTGCACCCTGCCTTCCACGTTATAAATGGAAGCTAAAGTCCAATTCCATTTTGCAGGCTTATATACATTGGTAATATCAGGCATCTACATATAAATGGTGAGAAAACTGTGATTTCTTTTTATAGGGATGATCATGAAGAGAAGAAATAAAATATAAAATATCATTATAATCTGAATATCCATAAAAAATTAGACTAAAATGGAAGAAAGAAACAAAACAATGAGTATTATACTACTGACACAACATTTTTTGCAACTAAAAATACTTACAACTTATTCTTATATCTTATTCAAATTAGTGTTGACGTAATACTTCTGCTTGTGTACTGTTTTCTCTGGGGTGATCCCAGCTTGCTGCTACCTGAAGTAGCAAACCCTATGCCGTTCCCCCATAATTATCTATTGTGTACTTCCATTGTGACTACTATATATATATATATATATGTATTTGTTAAATGATATTATGTTATATTAAAAATCATATACATAAAATACTATATTCATTATTTTATTATATACTGTATAACCATATTTCTGTCTTCTGCTATTTGTTTAGATCCGTGGATACATTTTAAGAGAACTACATATTTTTGGAAGTCCAGCCTAAAGACCAGAAAGGGAAGTTTGCTATAAGCAAGTTTGTCTATAGAGCTTATTTGAGGAAAACCTATTTCAATAAACTATTTGAATTAGATTTTTTGTGTTTATTTAACATTTGGCACAACAGGAATTGTCACACATTACAGTGTACAATCTTAGTGAAAAAACAAGATATATTAGATAGGTTACTAATATCTACTAGGTAGTTACTATCGACTACTACTCTCCCACACCTTTAAAATTTGGATGAGGTCCATGTACTTACTTCATATGTAATTTTAATTACTAGGAGCAAACAATTTAATTGATTTAGCCATTAGGTAAACAAGTGGACTTGGTTTGCAAACAGTGGATTACAATGGTTTTTAGCGTAGAACAATATGGTACAGTAAAATATTCTGGTGAGGAACCAGATCTACAACAACAGCTAGCAAGCGCACCTCACAAAGAAATTGTAATCCAAAACAATGTATCCTCGAGGTTAAAACAAAATACCTTCACACCCTAGACTGAACAAGGTAGAAATGGCAGCCACTCTGAAGGGAAATAACGGCTTCCCACACTGTGATCACATGACTCACTTTATCAGTGACAAGAGTTGGATGAAAGCTAGCAAGTTTAAAACTACATGGCTCTGAATAAAGTGAACTAAACTAAACAGAAAATATAAGATTGGGCTATAAATAGTATAAGAGCTATGTAAGCCCAATGGGCGGCACTGATACAGTGCAAATGTGATGTCAGTACCCCTCTTCCTTAACCAGCTCATAGAAACAGAGCCTTGTCTGGTCATACTGCCAACTGAATAATAGGTAGCAAGATGACAGTTATCCCTGACACCTCTTCTGAAGGAATACGTTTCCTATTTATTCCTGACCTGGCTGGTATCAATGCTTTGTTCACAACCTCAGACTAACTTTAATTTGGCAGATAGGGTGGTTTTTCCACTGCTGCCAACTGCCAAGAACAAGAGGTAGACAAAAGGTCCCTATAGGCTCTTCAATGCTCCCGATAAATGTTGAATGGAAAGCACCCACGTTGGCTCACATGAAGTGTGTCAAGCAAGCCTCAGTGTCAAAATACAGGGACAGTTCTTACCCCCTCGCCACCCTGAGGCAGCTTCCATTCTGCTGCCCCCCTACTGCCCGTGATTACCTTTTCAGGGGGTCCAGAAGGCAATTGCAATCTCTGCACTAGAAGAGCAACATTTTTGGTTTCATAATAAAAAAATTGGGCTACTAAAGTTACCAGGAGTTAGTTTTTAAAATAATGTATGAAATTTGTTGTGTGCTTGTGTAGGATTGAGTGATCCTTAGTGGGAAGTTGCCCAACTAGTCAAACTTTTGTCTGAAAATTATGTAGCTTGTAGCTATTTTTTTTTCTTCCAGAATCAGCCATATGCTCAGTGACAGGAAATATCATCTGTTTTATATTTTAGGCAGTTATTTACAAATAAACTGAGTTTCCTGGTATGGGAGACTGGGTCTTCCATATATTAACACCTGTTTTATTATTATATTTAGATGCTTGCAGCTCACCCAAAGCTGAAAAAGGAGCTCAGGGGGGAGAGGTAAAAGTGAAGGGAATTGCATGGGGATTGCAATATTTGGAAGGACACTGTGTTCACCACACAGCAATGTCTTACTGATATAGTTATACAACATTTCTCACCTCTTCAATTGTATTTGCTAAGTAAAATTATTTTTAATTCAACGCCACAGTAAAAAGAAGCTGAAGGGGTAGGGAGTATGGGGCAGTTGACTGTGTCTTTCTGATAACCTTTTCAGGAGGCAGAACAGGTGGAGGAAATGAAAAGAAGCACCAGGGCAAGACTGACATCATGTATACACACAATGGCTTGTGTAGAATTCCCTAAGCATTATGCAAAGTGTAAAAAAAGGCTACTCGGCAAATTTGCACCTGGGCAGTAACCCATAGCAACCAATCAGTGATTATCTTTTTTCAGCCAGCTTCAGCAACATTGTAATCCCCTTCAAGCCAGGGTCAGACATCCCACTAATATTCATTTTTTGGATGTGGACATTTACTTTAATGAAAACAAAATAATAGATAGATGGAATAAAAAGCTTCAGAGGCAGTAATTTAAACTGCAGGTGCTTACTTTATTTAGTAGTGCAAACACTACATGTTTCGGGTCAGAGCCCTTTCTCAACAAACAAAGTCATGATTTCTGTATATACTAAATCAACAGATATAATTTCTATGAACATGCAGCTGAAATTCTGGATGTTACCACTTGTGAATGAGGCCAGATAGAGACAGGATTAATAAATGTTATAGTAATCTCTAGGAGAGTAAAGGTCCCCATAGACGCAATGATTTCTCTTGGGGAATGACCGATTTTAGCGAAGTACAACCAATGCTTCAAAATTATCGTGTGGTTAGTGGGATTGGAACGATTGAACATCTTAAGATTTTTCGGCTGACATCTGTCAGGAAATTGATCGGCCAGGTTAAAAAATCTTTGTCGGTCCCAGTGCAATCTATCTATGTTTCCTGGCAAATTGGTCTTTTTAGTTGATGGACAATTCGTACAATTGTTCCGAGATAATCGTGGTCTCACGATGACGATCGGATCTTTTAAAAAATCTCAACATCTATGGCCAGCTTTAAATAGATAAAAAACAGCTTTGTGCTCCATCAAGGATTGTAGCAGGGAGTAGCCTCCCTAGGCTATAAGACTGCCTATAGTGAAGGGACCACAGTGGATAGGGTGTCAGGTTTATATTGTTCTCCCTGACTACTCCACTGGGTGGGATCTGGACCATTTTTGAAGTTTTTCTGCCTGGAGGTCTGCTGTACTACCTTGACTACATCTGCAGGGGTCACATTCAGCTGTTTTTGATTGACTGTCCTAGCCTTCTGAGTACCTACTCTGCATATGCTTCTTTGGACTGTAAGTAACCCTGTGGATTATTTGTCTCTGACAAATACACTGCTTTTGTTCTGTTTCCCTGCAAGTACCTCCTGGCGCCATTTATTTCTCATTTTTATGCACAGTAGCATGTGGGGGTTGTAGTTGCACTACACCACACATTCATTTTTTCCACTCCCTGCCTTCTCTCTCATGAGCCGGCAGGAACGCTTTTTGGGGAGATTAGTCGGACAAAAATTGGTCGCTCTGTGACTAATCTCCCCAGAATCTTAGCATGTGTCACGTGAAAAATCACAACATGTTTTTTGTTGGTAAAGTTTTGCAGCTTGCGTGACATCTCCAGCCAATTATAGGCTCCGCTGCTGACTGGCATTCAGCAACAAATTTCACAAACTTTACATATTTATCTAAAGGCAAGTAGCTGAATTTTACCTTTAATTCCTGCTGCAACCCGGCTTGATCTATACTGTAGCTTGGAAAACGATTACTATTATCAAATGCCTCTCGGCGCATATCGGCTTTCGATTACACACGCCTTTACCCCCATGGCTTCGATACTGACAAGTTCTCGCGATAGGCCATCCATCCGTGTGGTCTGCCTGTTCCAGGTTGCGGGTGAGGGAGAGTGAATCCGGAGCAATACAATGTTCGTGTGCGCACGGCTCCGGAATGGTCTCTTTAGCTTGGTAATCCGGTGTGTAGGGTTGGGTTGAGAGTCATTCATCGTTGCGACCTTCATATTCCTTCGTCGAGGGGAGGTTTAAGGTCAGGCAAAGCTTATGGATAGGCAGCGGCAAGACACTGTCACTCTCCAAGAGTTCAGAAACCCTTAACAACGTGGCTGCCACTGCATGATGGGAGTTGTAGTCGTACAACATTAGCTTAGTCCCTGAGATAGATAGAGTGTCATAAAAGTGCCGCCTTTGTCCCTGGGTTTTTAATTTGCAGTTCTATGACTGAGTGTCTTAAAAGGAATCATGGAATTGTAGCTGTACGGTGGGTTCATTATTGCAGTAACAACCAGTCTCCTTAAAGGGATACTGTCCTGGAAAAACATGTTTTTTGCAAAACACACCAGTTAATAGTGCTGCTCCAGCAGAATTCTGCACTGAAATCCATTTCTCAGAGCAAGCAGATTTTTTTCTGACATGGGCCTAGATATTTTGTCAGTTTCCCAGTTGCCCCAGTCATGTGACTTGTGCCTGCACTTTCTCTCTCCCTTAGTCCGTTTTCTCCAGCGGGGAGCATAGGGCCTCAACGACACTCCTCCAACGAACTCGGTTCGCAGCGGTCTTCTTCAGCTGAGCCCATGTCCATCTGGCTGCCTTCATTTCAGCCTCCATGCACCTCCTCCATGTCTGTCTTGGCTGGCCAACTTTTCTTTTCCCTTGTGGGTTCCACTCAAGGGCTTGCCTTGTGATGTTGTCAGAACTCTTTCTGAGGGTGTGGCCTATCCAGCCCCACTTTCTTCTTCTGATTTCTCGGTCGATGGGGATCTGTTTTGATCTTTTCCATAGGCTGATGTTGGAAGTTTTCTCTGGCCATCTGATGTGCAGGATGTGTCGTAGGCAGCGGTTGATGAAGGTTTGGAGCTTACTTGTGGTTGTCATGGTCAGTCTCCAGGTTTCTGAACCATAAAGCAAGACTGCTTTCACATTGGTGTTAAAAATACGAATTTTGGTTTGTTGTGAAAGGGCAGTGGAGTTCCAGATGGGACGTAAGGTGTTGAATGCATGCCTGGCTTTGTTGATGCGGCTTCTGATGTCCTCATCTGCTCCTCCATCCTTGCTTACTATGCTGCCCTGGTAGACAAACTTGTCCACGTCCTTAATGTCAACTCCTTGCAGCTGGATTTGGTCTTGCTGCTGGTTGTTAATCCTCATGGTTTCTGTTTTGTTAGTGTAGTTTGTCTAGAGCCTCCCTCAGTCTCAGCAGCATGATTCGTGTGAGTACCTTGCTAGGTACAGATAGGAGCATGATGCCTCGCCAGTCGTTGCAGTTGGAGAGGTCGCCTTTCTTGGGAAGTTTCACCAGATGCCCTTTCCTCTCCTGCCTGCACTTTAAGATGGAATTACTTTCTGGCAGGCTGTTATTTCTCCTACTTAATGTAAATGAAACAGTCTCAGTGGGACTTGGTTTTTACTATTGAGTGCTGTTCTTAGATCTTCCACTGAGCTGTTATCTTGTGTTAGGGAGCTACTATCTCATTACCTTCCCATTGTTCTATTGTTAGGCTGCTGGGGGGAGGAAGGGGATGATATCACTCCAATTTGCAGTACAGCAGTAAAGAGTGATTGGAGTTTCTCAGAGCACAAGTCACATGACTGGAGGCAGCTGGGAAATTGACAATGTCTAGCAGGCCCGGACTGACAATCTGTCAGTTCGGGCAAATACCCGAGGGGCCGCTGTATATTTTGTATAAGTGGGCCGCTCGTCCTTTCAATGAATCTGGAGGGCTCTAGGACCGCTCCTCGATCCAATCTCCCACTGTGGCTCCGCCCCTACCTCCTGTCTGTTCTTGAGCTGCCGCGTGTGGCACAGCAGCATGCTCAGCATATATGCAGTGGTTTAACTAATGGGGGGGAAAGACAGAGCACTCCCCGGACTCGCTGCTGGGAATGGTAATACTGCAGATCAGGCCCCTCCTCGACGGCCAGTGTAATTACTGCCTACAACTCGCAGCTTCCTGCTCCTGGATCCTCGGCCACCTGTTTCCATGGCAACGCTGGACACTATCTGGGAGCCGGAGCAGTGCAAACAGTCCTCCCCGCAGCTGCGTCTCATGGTTCCGCCTTCCCATAAATTCCCGGCTCCTGTCAGAGGAGAGGATTCAGGAGAGCACTGCAGCCTTTGTGTGTGTGTTTGTGAGACAGAGAGCATGTTGCGAGCTCTAGTTCAACTCTCTGTTCCACTCTCAGTGCAGATCCTGGGAGACAAGGTGAAGGGAGTTGTAGTTTAACATGACTGAGCAAGAGGAGCTCAGGACAGGGAGAGATCTCTCATCTCTCAACTGCAGGCAAATGGAACATTAAAGGGAAATACACCTTTGCAATTGGTCATTAATTGGGACATTGGCAGCACAGGGGCCTCAGAAGCAGAGCCACATGTTGAGCTGATGTAGTTGTAACCATAGCAACCAACAGGTGGGCACTGATATTCATGTCATCATTTGCTGCTGCCTGAATCTGCAGGGAAAGAAGTGTAAGCTCAGAGGGTTATATTTGCCCTTGGGGAAAGATGATGTGGCAGTTTATGTGCAGCCTTTGCACAGGCACAGACAAAAGTAGATCATGGACAGAATTTTGGGTAGAGGAGGCTGGGTGCCCACTTACTGTAGATGGTGACAGGGGGGTCAGCTTGGATTCCCAGCAACAGTGGAGGTGGATGGGTGCCCCTGTGAGAGTTTTCACAAGACAGTGGGTGGGCTGAATGCAGAGGGGAGGGTGCAGGGAGTTGCTTTACTGTAATATAGGGATATCAGAAGTCAGAGGGGTTCTGTGAACATATAAAGGCACAAGGCTGCAAAATCTTTAACATATTTTACATGAATTACACTCAAGAGAGAAAGGCAGCTCTTTATGTACATAACTTTTTGCAGTTTTACCCCAATATATGAGTGGATGTGTACAAGACCATTGCGTGTTTACATTTGGGCTGCTTTGATTTTTTTTTGCCCGGGCTGCTTTTTACCCCCAGTCCGGCCCTGATGTCTAGCCCCATGTCAGCACTATTAACTGTTTCATTTTGGAAAAAAAAACAAAAACACGTTTTCCCATGACAGTATTCCTTAAATCAGTAAGCTTGCTAAACAGACAGAGACTTGAAATGAGCTTTAAATGGGTTGTTCACCTCTGAGTAAACTTTTAGTATGAGATATTCTGAGACCATTTGTAATTTGGTTTTCATTTTTTATTTATTTAGCTTTTATGCAACACCTCCCCAGTTTGCAATGGTTGCTAGGGTCCAGATTGCCATGCTTTGATTTGAATAACAGACTAGTTGAGGGCATAATAGAAAGGAGAGTAATAAATAGTAGCAATAACAAAACATTTGTAGTCTTACAAAGCAGCTGTGTTTTAGTATTTTAAAGGGGTGGTTCACCTTTAAATTTACTTTTAGGATGAAAAAGAATAGCCAATTCTAAGCAACTTTTCAATTGGTCTTCATTATTTATTTCTTATAGTTTTTGAATGATTTGCCTTCTTCTTCTGACTCTTTCCAGCTTTCAAATGGGGTTCACTGACCCCATCTAAAAAGCAAATGCACTGTAAGGCTACATATTTATTGTTATTGCTACTTTTTATTACTCCTCTTTAGGGATGGTGAATTTTTTTTGCCTTGTTTTGCTGTGGAAATGACGGCCATAAACTTGTATGGCGTCGCGTGTCGGTATTCGGCCTAATCTTCCAAGATGGATTCAGGGATTCTGTTGAATTCAAAATCGTGGATTCGGTGCATCCCTAGCAGTAAAAAATACTCACAGTTCACACCAGTCTATGGGTGCATGTATAAATTACCAATTTTTTCAAAAACAATAAACCAAAAAGAATGGTTAAAAGTTCAGAACCATTTATACAGGTGAAGGCCTAGCGCATTTCGTGCCTATATCAGCATTTACTCAAATGGATAGTGGCCTATTGCCCTGCAGTGCTTTCTGTGAATGAGGGAAAACATGACATGAACATGATATTTTTGTATTTCAGGTCAGACAGTATTTGCACACAACCACTGCATACAATGGAGCAGGTGGAGCTTCATTTGTGGTAAATCATTATATGCTGCAATTGCCAAGATTTGGATTCCTTCATTATCAACCAAGGGCAAATCCCTGCCATGCGATTGCTTGATTACTTTACAGTTGAGGCATAGTAATTACCCCTCACTTACGTTTTTGTGCTCCTGTTGGTGCTTTCCTCCAGTAAATATAGGTTCACATTGTAAACATTATTTTGCCAGTACCCCCAGTTTGCATGTGTGTCTGTAGTATTTTTATGGGAAAATATACTTCCCTTTTCACATTACCTCATTCTTATGGGCATTTGTAATGCAAATCCTCCCTCACCTTGTTCCACTGTAAAGTGATTCTGGGTCTTGAAGTCCCTCTGCCTCTAAGTGAGTGGTGCACTTGTTCTCTGGAAAGCAGAGGGATTTAAATTCCAAGGTTTCATTACTTCATAATGGAAAAAGGTGAGGGAGTGGCTGCATGCCACTGAGAGCTAGGGAGCTAGTCCATGAAGCACAGGTAGACTGGAAATAAAATTGTGGTAGTGTTTAGGCAAAATTTCCGCATAAGCCTTAGCTACATGAGCTCATGTCGAAATGGGGAGCTTTCTTTTCTTTAGTTGAGCTTAGTGTTGGGATAAGTGGGAATTATTTTCACCTTAAAAGTGACCATCAAGTTATATTCTTTAGTGCAGAAGATAATCCGCTAAGAATTCTGCAAATAGCAATTATTTACACCCACTGTGTTTACTCACTAGTAACTATTACATGATGAGATGGCAAATATACATCTATTCTATTTAATGGGCTGATCGGCAACTAAACCAAATAAACCTCTCATTCTGATTAAACTCTAAAACTAAAGTCTAAAAACTTGATTCAGCAGTTCTATAGCATAATTCTCCATTCCTCAAACTTGTCCACAGCAGCTTGCCATCTTGTAAATTGGTCTGGCCTTTTGTTTGTCAGTGACATTGCACATACTCAGTGTGCTCTGGGATGTTGTTGATTGGCTAAGCTTAGGAGTATGCAATACCGGATGGAGGTACCGTATTCAATACAAGTGACAATAACTTTCGGCACCTCAGAAGATATATATATTTTTGTTGTTACTATTTGTAGTAGCTCATTCACATGAGTTCTTGCTCTAGTGGAGCACACAAACTGATTTTGCTACCAGAAATTCACATATAGTGCGATTAAGTTGCTCTTGAGGCTAGTCAGCATGCCATTATGCTTTCAGATTGTAGAAGCAAATTGGAACATTTTTAGGAAAAGTCTCTAACACAGGACCAGAGGAAGTAAAGTGGAGCATGTTGAGGAAAAGTACTGCGAGAGTGAGGCAAAGCAGGTTGAGCAAAAGCTCTGGAAATGGGAACTATGGGAAGAAATTGAGGCTGTGGTGGAAGCCCACGTGTGGAGAATATATAAATGCAACATAGGTAGTACTTGAATTGGAGTTAATCTAAGGTTCCAAGTGCTTCATGTTTTCAATATGCTTCTGTAGATCCCTAATGGGCAAGTTGGAATGTAATTACATTCTGGTAATAGTGGGCGCGTTTCATGCTTACCTAGCACTTAGTCATAGGCAATCCCAAATGCCTATGGCTAAGTGCTATGTAAGCATGAAACCTGTTAGGCTCCATGTGTTTTTTTTGTGATTTTTAAACATGATATAATAAAAAAAAATAATAAACTTTTTTATTTAAAAGCATGGCTATAGAGAAATTCTTTGAACTTGTAGTCTTACCTCTTTTTGGTCACTAGAGGTCTCTATCATGCAATAGTAATCATTTACCGTAATATATGTTTATAGAGTTCTGATATCCAGTCTTTTTGTGTACTGTTTTAAAAGGGGCAATGATTCACGGGAGGAGGGGGTTATTCTTCCAATGTATAGAGCACTCTTAAGGCCCCATCTATGCTGTATAGTTTTGGTCTCCACCGGTCAAATGGTCACATATAGAAAACAGAAAGTAATTGGAAGAAGTCTCTCTATTTCTGGTGAACACTCTGAAACCAACTGAGCTGAAAAAAGTGTTTGAAGCTGAACAACCCCTTTAAGGTTAAAAGTTTCAAGAATAAATGACTAACGGGACTGGGTTTTCAAAAAGTTATTAAAGGAAATTCTTTTTAGAACATTAATCATTAACGTTTTATTACCGGTATATGATATTAACAAAATATTTGGAAATATGAATATGCAATTGCTTTTTTTGTATAGTATGTAGATACAGTATATTCTTCTTCTTTTTTTAAGTACAAGAATACATCTGAAAACAATCCGGATACTCCTTTTGAATTCACTGCAGAAAATTACAAGGTACAGCTTGAGCTCTTTTAGGTATCCTAGAAAAAAGACTGGGCAATTACAGGTCTATCCTTTCATATAATTTATCCTTACCAACCAATTTTTATAATTTCATTGATTTGGTCCTATTCTGTTAGGTAAATTGGAAATCCAAGTTGTTTCATGTCAGGGATACTTGGCTGGTCTGGCAGTGCACTGGCCTGCATTTCTGTTGATCCAGTGGATTAATCTGCAGTCTCTTGGTCAGATTGGGGCAGTCTTTGGTATTGTTGTTTAACTGGAATATACTTATTTTTAAGAGAATTGAGGCAACTATCCGGAGGGTCACAAATCAGGAGCTGTAATCCCGGTTTTGGACTTGGCACAAAGACAACACGGATGGCTACCTATATCTGCTATGAATAAGGTAAGCTGATGAGCAAAAATGATAGACAAAAATAAAATTAAGAATACCGTTGCTTACACCTTTTAACTGTAGTTTGTTTTTGCAGTCATAGAGCAAAATAGAAATCAGAGGGTTTGCAATTTAACTTGTGTAAAATTGCATGTAAATATGTAAATTGTAACATGTAAAAGCAGGAAGGGATTGGACCCTTAATTTCAGAGGGGGTCAGCTAGTTGATGACAACAGAGAAAAAGCAGAGATTCTGAACTGTTCTTTTTCGTCTGTCTACAAAATGAGGAACCAGCTTATGAAGGTTTCTGTTATAATAGTCCCAATTCTACTAATACAACAAATCATGCATGGTTCACACAAGAGAATATTCACAAGAGACTAGAACAAGATAACCAGAAGTCTTGGACCAGATGATAATTATCCCAGGGTAATAAACAATCTTAGCTCTGTGATTGCCAAACCTCTTTAATTGATTTTTCAGTATTCATTGAGGTCTGGCATGGTGCAGAGAAACTGGCGACTTGTTAATGTAGTGCGACTATACAAAAAGGGATCCAGTTCTCAGCCTCAAAACTATAGGCCAGTTAGTCTGACGTCAGTGTCAGGAAAGCTTTTCCGAAGGGGTATTAAGGGATAAGATACTTGACTTCATTGCAAATCATAATAATATGTGCCAGCATGTTTTTATGAGCAATAGATCTTGCCAGACTAATTTAATTTCTTTTTGAGAAGATGAGCAGAGACCTCAATTCTGGGATGGCAGTAGATGTTATCTACTTAGACTTTGCTAAAGTATTTGATACAGTGCCACACTGAAGGTTACTGGTTCAATTAAGGAATGTTGGCTTGGAACATAGTATTTGTACAGGGTAAAATATAGATTACAAGGAGTGGTGGTAAATGGAAAATCTTCTAATTGGACCAGTGTTGTTAGTGGAGTACCGCAGGGGTCTATACTTGGTCCTTTACTTATCAGCTTGTTAATTAATGACCTGGAGGTGGCCATTGAAAGTACTGTTTCTATTTTTGCTGATGATGCTAAATTGTGCAGATGCAGAGTGATTTTTCTAAATTTGAAAACTGGACAACAAACTTGAAAATGAGGTTCATTGTTAATAAATGCCAGGTTGTGCACTTTGGCAGAAATAATTCAAGTTTAAATTATACACTAAATGTGTTGGGGGTTTCCTTAATTGAGATCTAGTTTTTTTTTGTAGATAATGAGTTGTCTAATTACAGACTGTCTCTTTCTGTGGCTGCTGAAGTACTGTCTTGCATAAAAATTGGCATTAACTCAAGAGATGAAAGCATAATTTTTCCTCTTTATAGGTCCCTGGTAAGTCCTCATCTGGAGTTTTGAGCTCCAGTCCTTAAAGGAACAGTTTGTGTAAAAATAAAAACTGGGTAAATAGATGGTCTGTGCAAAATAAAAAATGTTAAAAAAATATATAGTTTGTTAAAATGTAATCTATAAAAGCTGGAGTGACTGGATGTAGAACAGAACAGAACAGAACATAAAACTACTTCCTGCTTTTCAGCTCTCTAGCTCCGATTAGTCACCGACTTAAAGGGGGGCCACATGGGACATTGCTGTTCAGCGAGTTTGCAATTGATCCTCAGCATGCAGCTCAGATTCAAAAGCAAACCGTTATGACCCATGTGCCCCCCCCAAGCCACTGATTGGTTACTGCCTGGTAACCAATCAGTGGAAACCGCTGCTTTTCATTTGAAGTAGCATAGGTTGTTCTTCATAGTAAGGGCAGTGAGGTTGTGGAATGATGTTGTGATGGCTGATTCTGTTAATGCATTTAAGAGTGGCTTGGATGATTTCTTGGACATGCATAAAATCATAGGCTATTGTGATATTATAATTTACAATTCGTATAGATATTGGTAAGTGCAGAGTGTATGGAGGGTCACAGAGAATGAGAGGGTGTGTGTCTCTAGGTTTTATTTGGTGGAGTTTGGTCTTTTTTCAGTGTAACTTAACTATGTAACTCATTTAGGTTTTTCCAGTATATATCATTTAATACAAGAGATGTCAAACTTTTAAAGTAAACTAGTGTTATTGGATGAGGATGCTGGAAATTACCATCGACCACACATGGAGCCTTACAGGTCTTTATTTGATATATCATTACTTTTATATATAAAAAATGAAGAAATT
Organism: Xenopus petersii; assembly: GCA_038501925.1. Lineage (NCBI taxonomy): Eukaryota > Metazoa > Chordata > Amphibia > Anura > Pipidae > Xenopus > Xenopus petersii. The sequence continues at coordinate 94,897,255 of CM076683.1, forward strand.
ACAGTTTTACAGAATGAAACAGTGGGAACTTCTGTGTTTTCACACTAAATTGGCAATTCAAATAATTATCAAATTTAAATAGCATACTTAGTAGCACAACTAATGGATAATACGATATATGTGAGCTATAGTGCATTCAGCAAATTAATCAGGAATGGTTGTATTCTAAGTTTACAAAGTAGAATCATATTAAAAGCAATGAGTTGTCACTTATGCACCTTTTTAAGGATTCTAACTACTAGTGCTGTATTATTTTATTTTCTTAGGTTGCTGACGTTTTAGAGATGCCTGCCATGCGTGTATACAAGGTGGCTACATTCTACACTATGTTCAACAGAAAACCAGTTGGAAAATATCACATCCAGATTTGTACGACAACACCTTGCATGCTTTGTGATTCTGATTCAGTATTGGAAGCTGTCGAAAATAAGCTTGGTATGATTTCCTGTCCTATCAGTATTACAAAGTAATATACTGGATAGATCACATATAAACCTGTATGGAATTGCTTTGCTATTTGAAGGCGAACTAAACCCTCCCTAAACCTCAACCAGCCAGCATCCATCACCCATCCAAGCTCCCTCTCTGCAACTGAAAAGTGTTCCAATGTGTGAGCCTGCCATAATCGTGACTGCAAAGATACCATCCATTACATATCCTCTTCTGTCAGGCAATATTAACCCTGCACAAGTATGCACAGTTGAAGCTAGGACTGGGATCTGCCTATATTGTGCATGCTCCTGCAAGCTCTGTATCATTGAAGAGGATTCAAAGGGCAAGAATATGACGTCTGTGATCTATAGGTTGACACAATAGATTTTGTGTGGAGGTGGGGACTGACTTTTGGGAAGGATTCTCCTTTTAAAAGGAAAACACCATCCAAGGATAAGCAAAGTTTACTTTCACTTTTGTAACTGTTCAGGAAAGTCTGGTGAAAGCCAAGTTTATATGATATGATATGTTGGAGTTGCTCAGAAACACTTACTTCTGCATGTCCGCGTGGCCAAGACCTCAAGCCTGCTCTTATTGCTGAGCTGAGTGGATCTCCGTAAAATGTATCAGGAGACCATTATACATGAGAAGAGTGCAGAGTCTGGCTCACCAGGAAAACTGCTGATGGGCCCAGGTGTCAGTGGGCGCTGCTGAACCAACCATGTGACATGTTATGGTTATGCCACGGTCATTTCCCATTTTTATATGAAAAGAAGAAAAATCGATCAGAGTAGGTAATGAGATTACTAGAAGAATAAATAAAGTGAAAGAAGAGAGGAATAAACAATCTGGAAAGTGCATTGGTGGTGTAAGGTTTGCTATAGGATCCCAGGCTCTCCAGTCTGGCAATACTGATTTCTGTCACTATGTGCTCACAAATAGCAGCCAGTCTAACAGGAGTCTACACCAGATGTAAGGTTAATAGATATCACAACACATAACATGAATTTGTGTTAACTTATACAGCTGCTGTCACTTACTGAGCTTAAAGGCCAATGCACAATATACTGTATATACAGTCACAATATAAGGCTGACTTAATACAGATAATTACTACATGGCAGCACAGAAACCAGTGCAATTAGCATTAGAATTTAATAATCAAACCTCATTTTCTGCTTGTAAATTAGCGATGACCCCTAAGCTTAGCTTCTCAACAGCTGTTCAGAACCCACTGAGCATGTCAGAGTCACAGACACTTTCCAAGATGGTGATCCCCTGTGATAAGACAGAAGTCCTGGATCATTGTTGCAATTGAGAAGCTGAAACTTTAGGCTGGTGCAGTATATAAAATATGGCATTCTTAGACATTCATTTTTAAGGTTTATTTCTTCTTTAACTTTAATATTGTTGAACTGCGATTAAAAGTTTGCTATTGGTAATCTAAAAATGTAAATATATCCGATGCTGCTAAAAGAAAATGAGTGTAAAATGAGTTCATAGAAGCACCCGGAGTACTTTTTTTTGTGTTTTTTGCCTTTAAGAATAACATCATATTATTCATAAACTGAAGGTACTGTACCATTTGGGTCACTGTATCACTTATAGGGAGCAATATGGGCACTTACAATGAGCAGTATATATTCAGATCTGCAAAATGAGTGTGTCCTATTTATTTATGTAGTGAGCTTTGTTAAAGTTACAATAACTTTTTCAGCACTAGCTTGCTGCTTGAGGGCAATTCTATATTTTTGTACAGCTTTAGGTAACATTAGACTGGTCAGATGGGCTACGCTAGACTGAGTAATAGAAAAAATTATATACAGGGGGATGTCTGGCCACCAACAATATCCTCACTTTGATACTGATTTTGCAGAGAAAGCTGTATCATCACATAGCATTTGGTAACTAAAGCTGCAAGACATTAGCATTTGCCCATTTTAAAACATGGGGTCAGATAACTTGAAAACAGGAGGACTTTGTTTTATATTGTTGCTATAATATTTCTTAAAGGAGAAGGAAAGGCTTGCAGCACTTGGGGATGCCAAATGTCAGGCACTAGAGTCCTGCGCCGGTCCATTTTTTGGGACCTGGACCCGCAACCTGCAATCCGTAACCCGCATTCTTACCCACTTGGAACCGCTACCCGCCAGTACCTTATCTGCAACCCAGACCCGCTGATCATCAAGAATCAGGACGTGCTGTCATTGTAAACTGGAAGTGACATCATCAGAAGTAGACATGATCAGAAAAAAGGGAGTAAAATCTGAAGTACTGCCGTAAACTGGAAGTGATGTTATCGGATGTTGCTGTGACTAGAAAAAAAGGAGTAATATCACTATTGAGAAGACCCGCAGAACCGCCGACCCACGTCTTTACCCGCACCTAGAATTTCCCCCCTCAACCCGCAAGGTACCGCAGGTTTTTGGAGGTAACCCGCGGGTACCCGACCCGCTGCAGGACTCTATTAGGCACCCCCAAGTGATTGTAGTTACTTACCTGAAACCCCGGGCCTGCTCCTATCAGCAGAAAACTGCACTGGCCCAGGGTTATACCAGTGAGCACCATGGAGTGATCTTCTTCCGTCTTCCTTCTTCTCCACGCAGCTGCGCATGCGCCGTAGTACGAAAAGCCAAACTTTAATTAAAAAGTCAGCTATTTCGTTCAACTGCATATGCGGAAGACAGAAGAAGGCGGAAGTGGATCGCTCAGTGGTGCACACTGGTATAAACCCTCTCCACTCTAGATATCATGAAACCTTAATTCTTATTCTAAATTGTTTGGCAAAATATGTGAAAAAAGAAATCACATTTTCTATCAATTATTAAAACAGTTTTTACTTTTCTTTAGTTTGCACAGGACACATCTCTGTACTTTATTGAGCTCTATCCTATGCTTGATAGATGTGGGTCTTTATGTGAAATTCTGCCTCCACCTAGCTTGTTTTAACTTTAATGTGACCTAACGTTTCATGCTGGTCAGTCAGTCATCTCATTTTTCCCAATGCAAAGCAACTTGTGCCCTATAACTAATAAGTGATTCTTAACTTCCTTTAGGAATACGTGTTGGAGAGACAACATCTGATAAATTATTTACATTGACGGAAGTTGAATGTCTTGGTGCCTGCGTAAATGCTCCAATGGTGCAAATAAATGATAACTATTATGTAAGTATATTTCTACCTATTAAGTGCTTGTAAAGTACTTGTAATTGTTATCGTTCAATATGTAACTTGGTGCAGGTAATGAAATATTATCTTTTGAAAAACAATGTTCTCAACTTTACTTTTAACATGGAGCTGTTCGACAATGTTGCTTAAAACAGCAAACCAGAAAATGCTATCTGTTGATTGGTTGCCTTTTGTATTCGTTGTATATCACCCAGAAAAAAGCCATGTAGTAATGAAATGTATGTTTCTAAAAAGCCACAAAAATCAGCAGTAAGCATTTTATGATATTTTGTGTGAAAACAAAGATGATTAGTTACTGTGTTATGGGACTTGAACCAAGCTTTACTACTGTTATTATTAAGGATGCACTGAATCCCAAATCCTTTGTGAAAGATTAGGCTGAATACAGAGCTTGAACCCTAATGATATACAAATTAGGGAAACGAAGTGGAAACAGAACCACATGTGGTTAAAAAGTGTTTGTCGAAAAGTTACATGATTTTTTGGATTTCGTTTAGCCAGGCACTTGGATTCAGCTGAATCCAAATCCACTGTATTCGGTTCATCCCTAGTTGTTATATTATATTATCAAGTATCCCTGCATCTGCCACAATGGTGAGTGAAGTTCAAGGCTAAGTGCCTTGCTCTTTACATTCATCCGTGCATCTACTGGAGGACTAAGAATTATTTGTTTTTTATAACGTATACATACAAGGGCTTATTTATTAGCATTGGACATAAACATCAACGGTGATGGTTGTCTCCATTGTTAATAAATATGCCCCTTTAAGGGCACACATTGCCAATATATATTATCCTCAACCCTGCCAGCACTAGGACATTCGTACCGGGAGGGAGATCCCAGTTCGAGGGCCATGTTGGGCACACGTGCTTAATGAGTGAATGCCGCAAATTGCATCAGAAGCCCATTATGCGCATGCACTCTGGAGAATGCACTTAAACCTTTTTTTAAGTGCCACAAGATATAATGTGAGCTCTTGAAATTAATACTAATTTTGCTAGTGCATGTAACAGATACATTACTTTGTTTATAACTTAAGTAAAATCTCTTATATTGGACAGCTACCAGATGGCAATTTGGCAAAGAATAAATAATGTAAATATAGTGAAGGATCTTTAGTCACAGCAGGAGAAACCACTAAACTTATTATTGCAGTGGTCTTCAGTGACTAATGTGCACCAGTCACCTGATCTTTCTTAATTAAAACTATAGTCATTGACTACAAATTAAAACTTGCCACTGCAACCATATCTTGCTGGGAAAAATATGGAATAGTAACATAGTAACATAGTACGGTTGAAAGAAGACAGACGTCCATCAAGTTCAACCTTTTTTTTTTCTCTATATCTGCCTAACTGCCAGTTGATCCAGAGGAAGGCAAAAAACCCATCTGAAGCATCACCAATTTGCCTCAGAGGGTAAAAATATTCCTTCCTTACTCCAAAATGGCAATCGGACTAGTCCCTGGATCAACTTGTACCATGAGCTATCTCCCATAACCCTGTATTCCCTCACTTGCCAACCCCTTCTTAAAGCTGTCTAATGTATCAGCCTGTACAACTGATTCAGGTAGAGAATTCCACATCTTCACAGCTTTCACTGTAAAAAAAACCCCTTCCGATCGGAATGGGTGACCTCTTGTCAGCTGGAAAGACCTACTGGTAAATAAAGCATTAGAGAGATTATTATATGATCCCCTTATATATTTATACATAGTTATCACATCACCCCTTAAGCGCCTCTTCTCCAACGTGAACATCCCCAATTTGGCCAGTCTTTCCTCATAGCTATGATTTTCCATACCTTTCACCAGCTTAGTTGCCCTTCTCTGTACCCTCTCTAATACAATAATGTGAGTGATGGAGACCAAAACTGTACGGCATATTCTAGATGGGGCCTTACAAGTGCTCTATACAGTGGAAGAATGACCCCCTCCTCCCGTGACTCTATGCCCCTTTTAATACAGCTCAAGACCTTATTTGCCCTTGATGCTGCTGACTGGCATTGCTTGCTACAGCCAAGTTTATCATCTACAAGGACTCCAAGGTCCTTTCCATAATTGATTTGCCTAATGCAGTACCATTAAGGGTATAAGTGGCTTGGATATTTTTACACCCCAGGTGCATGACTTTACATTTATCAACATTGACTCTCATTTGCCACTTAGCTGCCCAGATTGCCAGTTTGTCAAGATCGTGTTGCAAGGATGCCACATCCTGGATGGAATAGTTTTGTGTCATTTGCAAAAACTGATACATTACTTACAACACCCTCCCCTAAGTCATTAATGAACAAGTTAAATAAAAGTGGACCTAATACCGAGCCCCGGGGGACCCCACTAAGAACCTTACTCCAAGTAGAGAATGTACCATTAACAACCACCCTCTGTACCTGATCATGTAGCCAGTTTCCTATCCATGTGCAAACAACTTCATTAAGCCCAACAGACCTTAGTTTAGAAAGCAGTCGTTTGTGGGGCACAGTATCAAACGCTTTGGCAAAATCCAAATAGATCACATCTACTGCCCCCCATTGTCCAGCATCTTACTTGCCTTATCTCACTGCATGACATTAATTTGGTATTGGATCTACAGTAGCCACTGGTTTACCCATGGGTCAGGGTGTGCTGGCAAAACACATCTTGAGTGGGTCAAACTCTGCCAACAGCCCAGCCAACTTACAGTGCCTTATTTGCTTTGTGGCTCTCATTTCCTTTGGTGGCCATCTGCTGCCAAACTGTTTATATATTTCTGCAATACCCAGCTATCTCTGACGTCAAGTGGAGGTGGGTGGGTAAGTAAGGACAGGTTTAAAAATTCAGTTTAGTTTCAAAAATGATGGCGGAACATTATGCTACGTTGGTAGGGAGTGAAAAATGAATCTTAATTATTTATGCTTTAGTGATAATAGTAATGCATAATGTATGCTTTTTCTGCAAAGCGTTGTGTAATTGTCAGGGTCACTTTAATTTAGTATATATATATATATATATATATATATATATATATATTCCCTAAAGGCATTGGATTGTTGTGCCTCATGCCATGACCAGCAGCCCTATTGTAAATAACATACTACCTAGACTAGCCAACCATCGTTCCTCTGGGCCTCCTCTCATCTCCTTCTTATCCAAGATTTAGTGTACTCCCTGGAGGTTCAGGGTATTTTAAGCACCCTATACCCCAGGGCAGTGTACTCTCTAGGAGATTGCGTGCCATGCTACTGGATGCTAGAAGGAAAGTAAAGCTGTTTTGGTGGTTTCATTTGACATGGGTTTCTGGTAATGGAAACCAGCACAGCTGCCATGAATTGCTGCACGACGGTTTATATGTACAGTCTGTAATTGAGGCTTTCACTTCCCCTTTAGGTCCTAATTTTCATCTACTAAAGTAAAAATAAACATTTTCAGTTTCTGGTTATATTATTTGTTGGTACCGATTCTCATTCTTCAAGACTGAAGTGCTGACTTGCAATATCAAGTGTTTGTGGTGGTTGCTGTGTTAAGCTGGCCATAGCTGTAAAGATTTTTAAAAGATCTTTTCGTTATCGTTAGACCAAACTTATCTTGAAATGATCGTTTAAATCTATGATTTGTCCATCAACTAAAAATACCATTTCAAGTGATGTTGTCTATTTGAAGTCAGGAAACCTGAGGGTAGCTGCCTGCTTGGCCCTGCAAACAATTGGACAATAGCTAGATTTCACTGTGACCAATGAAAATTTTCTAACCTGGCAGATCAATTTTATGACTGATGTTGGACGAAAAATCATTAAATGCACGATCATTCGATTCCCACTAACATCACGACAATTTGACAGTTTGGTTGAATTGCACTAAAATCGGTCTTCATCAAAGAAAAATCTTTGTTTATGGGGACCTTCACTGAATAGTTAATCCACCTGCTAAACTCTCCAAGCAGTGCACTGAAGCTTTCAGTAACTGTTTAGTCATGTATTGATGCTTATATGGAGATGGGGAGTGGGAATTTTATGGCTTATTTTGTATTTTTGCATCAGATGATTTAGTATAAAAAGATAACCTTCACTTGCATTGTTAATCAGTATAACGTGCAGCTGTTTAGTTTGCTCAAGAGACATTTCTGTTTGAAACTTTGTCTGAATTTTAGTCTGAACAGAAAATGTCTTTGTTACTCCAAACAAGAAAATGCATGTCTGTGGTGCATACGCCCATTCCCTCAGCACCCGGCTGAATGTCTGTCTAGACAAAAGTCAGAAATATAGTAAGGTGCACACATTTAGCTGGTATATTAGCCATGGATTTTACTAGCACAGTACAAAGTTGTGTACAGTTGGGCATTTCTGCTATGTGGTGCATTCTGGTACTTACCATTCACCAGCCTAACACTGGGTGTATATTACACTAGCAACCAGGAAGTGATTTACATGAGAGACTAAAAGATGGATAGGAGCGGGCCTAAAAGATAATTAATACAATATAGAGCATTATATAACATACTAAAATGTAAATTAAAAGCAAACAACCCTTTTAGTTGTCAGTTCTGTTTTGTGTGTTAAAAAGAGAACGTTGACTTATATAAAGAGATGCCCTTGTTGATAGAGGGTAGTAGTATTTTAGGAAGAGATGGAAATCTGTAAGTGGCTTAGTTATCTTAAAATGCTCTAAAGCACACATTTCTCAGGTTTCACTGCAATAAGGTACCTTTACTGTACAGTGCCACAGATAGACTTCTCAAGAATCAGATCCCACATAGTGAATGCCAAAATGTAAACAATGGAATACTGTAGAAGGTATGTATTAAAATAAGACAAGTGAGACAGATTCTGGATCAGTGTTGAAACTTTATTCAATAATCAACAAACACCTCAGAAGGTACAAAAATTGAGAAGAAACTGCTAAAAACAGTTAAAACCAGGTTTACCACCACACAAACCTTTCCCACAGCACCATGTATACAATCCCATAGAATAAACAAGAAGTCTGAGCACCAACAGCTAAACTAGGAAAATTTTAAGAGATGTAAACCCAAAATATAAAAATTTGCCTAATGACTTAATATAATTCTAAGCAACTTTGAAAGAGATGTAAACCCCCCCAAAAAAATTGCCTAATGACATAATATAATTCTAAGCAATTTTGAATTATAAAGTAATTAAACATTTTCAGTGCATTTTGTTCTCTGGCTTGGATTTTTTAATTAGTGTTGCATAAGTCAATGCCCTTGCAGCCAAGATAGGCTGACATTACCTTAAATTGATGTCAAGCCATACAGAGAACAGAGCAATAATGTTCTATTTCCTCAGGTCACACCATAGTGCTAAAACAAGAAGAATGTAAATTCTATTGCAAACATTACCAGACAAACCTATAAGGCTAATCACAGCTTAAAGTATAAGTTAATAATCATCCAGTGGTTTCTAATCAACAGAGTATCAGAGGAGAGGCAGTGGAGTATGTAGTCATTCTGCAGGTATACCTTTTTTCGCAGGAGCAACTTCATCAAAATTCGACCTGTATTAATAGTTTCACAGCAAGTCAAAGGACATTTCCATCAGTCATAATCCAATGGGCACAAACATGTAGCAATTACATTAGTAATAGCATTATGGCAAAATCCTACCTAGCTCTTAAAGGGGGAACTATCGCATAAATGAAAATGTAATATACACTTCATCATACTGAAATAAGAAACTTTGTAAATACAATCAATTAAAAATTATGAATCTTTTCTGAAATAATCAAGTTTATGTTCACTATTCCTCTCTCTTGGTTTCTCTTCATTTTCTCTTTATGCAGGAGTTAGGTGTAAGATATTCATGGACAGTTAGATCCAATGTATCTTATAAGGGGGGCTCCCTTTCCTGGCTGTTTCCAGTACAAACAAAACCTAACAAAATAACTGCCTTTTGCACAAATCCTGCATGTAGAGAGAGAGGATTTCTGGTGATTTTAATAGAGTGAGCTCTAATACATTTTCTAGGCAAAAGGAGCCCCCCTAAAGATATATTGGATCTAACTGTCAATGAATATCTGATACCCAACTCCTGCATGAAGACAGAACGAAGAGAAACAGATGCTAAGAAAGGGATAGTGAAGATATAACTTGATTATTTCAGAAACGTTGCAGAAAATATAATTGATTATATTTCGAAAACTTCTTATTTCAGTATGCTGAAGCTTAGATTAAATTTTAATTTTCATGAGAGTTCCCCTTTAATCATCTAGGGGCCGATTCACTCAGCTCGAGTGAAGGGTTCGAATGTAAAAAACTTCGACCATCGAATTGGTTAAATTCGATCGAATTCGATCGAAGTCGAACGAAATCGAACGATTCGAAGTAAAAACCATTCGATAGTCGAAGTACTTGCCCTTTAAAAAAAACTTCGACCCCCTACTTCGGCAGATAAAACCTACCGAAGTCAATGTTAGCCTATGGGGAAGGTCCCCATAGGCTTGCTAACCTTTTTTTGATCGAAGGATTTTCCTTCGATCGTTTGATTAAAATCCTTCGAATCGTTCGATTCGAAGGATTTAATCGTTCGATCGAACGAAAAATCCTTCGATCGTTCGATCGAACGATTAGCGCTAAATCCTTCGACTTCGATATTCGAAGTCGAAGGATTTCAATTCGAGGGTCGAATTTCGAAGTAATTTTAACTTCGAAATTCGACCCTTCGTGAATCGGCCCCTAAATGTTATTGACATAAAGTTATGTGTGTTGTTGAATGCGAGGAAATGCACTAAAGCACTAGAATATTTCTATATCAAAGGACAAATCACAATTAAAAACTGGAATTATTCATGGGCCAAAGACTTTTCATTACAAGACGACATTCTATTCTTACCATCAATCATGAGGTACAGTAGAATAAATGTTTTGGCTTGTTTGACTACATATTTATTAAACAACTAACAAGTAAAGTAAACAACTACTGCAATGAAGTGATTGTGTTAAAAAAAGGCTTTAGTTTTATGCAATCTTTTTGTTCAACCCACTGAATTAAACCTGAAAGTCTGCAAATCAACTGCATCTGAGTGGTTTCATTTAAAATCCATTATGGTAATGTACAGAACCAAAATGAGAAAAAAAGTTCTCTGTTCAAAAATGTATGGACCTAACTGTATATTGGATAGTAAAATTGGTTGAGGAGTTCTCACAAAATGCAGCAACAGTAATTCTAGAGAACCCAGGGCAGGCCCGGACTGGCAATCTGTGGGTTCTGGTGAATGCCAAAGGGGCTGTTGTAAGGTGCCATAGAAAGTCCGTATTTAGTGGGCTGGTGGGGGCTGTTTGGGCCTCTGTGTGGGCCGATTGTGCCTCTATGTACCTGAAATGCCAGGGCCTATTTAATTCTTCAGTCTGGGCCTGCCCCAGGGAGTCAAACATTTCTCTCACAGCAGAATAGCAACATTACTTCTTATAATTAGGAGAAGAACATTACCAAGGCTGGTGTATATGCAATTTTCTATTTTAATGTATTGTGCGTCTAAACCTAGGGAAAAATTCTGCCTCCTAGTGTATTTGGCTTTCCATGGTGAGCTTGGTGTCTTCGTGTTTGGTCTTATGAAAGTCATTACCAGCAAGCTATGCCTATGAGGTATAATATAGAGCAAAGTGGGTTAAAGGCAGGGGTAAAGGTTAAATGTGAACATATGCTGACACATCTGTAAGAAGCACACAAGGAGAAAGCAAGCAGGGGCATAAACGGAGAACTGAATTAATTAGTAGCTATCTGTGCAGCAAGTTAAAATTATATGTGTTAATGACTAATGGAAAAAGTAGAAAAAGCTCAACAGCAGCTCCCTTTTGATCAGATTTTCAAAACTAGTATAGAGTTTTACTTTTATTTTGGGTAAATGGTATAACATCCTCTGATCTGGGTATTGTGTGTCTTCCCAAAGTTTGGAAGTGGCTGAGGAAGATATTTGGTGGAGAATAAAATTGCTTTTTTTTTTTTTTTTGTAAAATAATTTTTATTGATTTCAGTTTAGTATAGGATGGGGGATACAGAAGAAAGATAGGGGAGGGGAGAGGGTGAATGGTACTTTGATGCACAATACATAACTTGATCTACACATACATATATAGCTTTACACAGTGATAATGTAGCGACTGATTTCTAATGAGACTTTTGCCCTTATGGTCCAGTATAAGTAGGTGATGTAGTGTGAGAGATTTGCTAGAATGAGTGGAATTCTAATTACCAGAGGATGTTTTTGTGCATGTTTAGGAGCGCAGAAACTGTTTGTACTCGGTTGAGTCCCTATATAGAAACCACCATAGCCAAATATCCCTAAAACTGGAATGCTGCTTCCCTGTAAGTGTGGATAGTTAATAAAACTGCTTTTGACAAATAACGAATTGAGATATGATGAGAATGATCATAAGTAAAGCAAGAAACTGAGCATATTAAGGCATCTGCAAAAGCCAATCAGAATATACATTTATAATTCCTACAGGAAGACCTGACACCAAAAGATGTTGAAAATATTATTGATGACTTGAAAGCTGGCAAAGTGCCCACTCCAGGCCCAAGGTAAAATCATTTACAGTAATTGTATACAGGAAATGATATATAAGTACAAACTATGTAATTATAGTTACTAAGTAATCCAACAGTCTGATGTAGAACTGTATATGGAAAGCACTATGTTAACACCAGGGGTTATTCCAAATGGCCCCAGTTTTGTGAATAAAGTTATTTTTCTCTCTTTCAGTCTACCACAGAGATCTTTTTGGATTGGTGGTGTTAACATTAGACATAGTAGTACTAGTTGTAACATTAGAGATATGAGCAAACTAAATATGTACGTGGTGGAAACAATCATTTATTAACAGAAGCACCATAGAATTTGAATAACTCCCTTTAAAATTTTTGAAAATTCGAATATTCAGCTCGATCCTTGATAAATCTGCTTTGTAACCTGGGGCTGCAAGGAACAAGTGGAAGAAGATTGTGAAATGGTGCTCCTCCAAATGTACCCTGGGCTGGTGCAGTTTTCAATGAAAAGGAGCACCGGCCCAGAGCCATAAGTAAGTGATTATTATCATCAGGGAGTATCTAACAAATTGGTACAACTCAGTAATTAAACTTTGCCTGTCACTTGCCTCAAACTATTAATTTATATTATGAGCGCAAAATGTTGGTGTGGGTTTGTCGGCTGTCAGATTATGTGTGTTTCTGGTTTTGAGTGTGGTAGTTTTTAGTTAAATTGATGGCTGTTGTATAGTGATTCTGGGAGACGTTAACTTTTGGGTATAATTTAAAATTCGGTTAATATAAAATAAGATTTGCTTTCAGTTACGGTAATTAACTTCTGACATTTAGGCTCTAATGAAATAATGGTTCATTTGAGATGTATAATGCTTTTGTTTTTTAAACCAGTAATAGATATTAAACCATCCTGCCAGTGAGGAGACCACCCTTGTTTAAATGGAAAAAGCATGTCGCTCACACGGTGAGCTATGGGATATTTGACCTGCAGGCCTTCTGTTACACAACCCTAGTGTAACTGGCAAAATCTGTTATTTTGGGGCCATACATACATAGCTGATCATAATGTTTAGTTAGATACTGTGCACATCACACACATATTCTTGTGCCATAGTTGGGCTGTACCATGTCCCTTTAAATGTAAACTATTGTTATGCAATATACAGAGTGACATCTTACTCTACCCTATATTAAGCAGCAGATAAAAAAACATTTTGTATGCTTGCCTATTTGTGGCACAGTTTTGGTTTGTGAGCATAGCCTAATTTCCTATAGCACTGTCATGAATGCCCCACCCCTTGCTTACCTGTTCGTGCACATATGCTGGTTTTTTAATTTTGGAATTGGCTCCATTTTCACTTTAACCAATCCTTGTGACTCCACACACTCACTGGTGGCTCACCATAGTGATGTATATAGCCTATTAGTCATTACACTACAGCTAGTTCAAGAAAGGCTAGACTATCAAAGGGTAAATAGACTGTTCACTAGACAACTTGAATTTCTAGTCTGTTCAACTTCTGAGAAATATAATATATACCAGACACAAGCTATACGAACAGAAAAAAGACAGACATTAGTTAAAGGGCGCATATATGCATATAAAGCTTCAATGTACATTGACGTATAAGACCTTGCAAAAATATTTATGGTCACTTTTTTAATAGTGCAGTCATATTCTGCAGCTCAGAAATTATACATCATTGTATAGCTTTTTATTTTAGTAGGTGGTGACAGGTTCTCTTAAATTTTTTCCTATATGCAACATCAAATCTTCTGTGTTTTAAACAGATGCCTTTTCCCTGCTTATATAATTACTACCATCAACATATTTCATAGTAAACGTCAATTGTATCAAGGCGGTGACAAACAATGGTGGAAAATGACCAAATTAAGTCATTACTCTAGGAACCATGTGAAAGTATATATCAATTTTTCCAAGAATATAAGCACATTACCAGTTGTGACACAGGTCAGATGAGACCAAGATCAAGCTTTCTGGCCAAAGTTCAAACAAAATGTGGTGCAAATCTAACATTTCCCACATCAGTACCTATAGTGATGTATGGCAGTGGTGGAAACAGAAGATACTCATCTCAGAGTTCAATGATATGCATGAAGCTTTGAGCCTGCAGCCTTTTTGTGGTCATAGTGCTCCCTGAATACTTAAAATTTCTTTTTTACAATAGAATGAGTTATTTCCTACCCAGTGAACAGTAGGGAAGTACTACATTAACACAAACCACTGCATAACTCAAGGGGTGAATCACTTGCCAGCACCTACCAAAGAATGTAATATATTTACCCCTTTACAGCAAGTGGTAGGAGTAGCTTGGCAAAAATGTAAAAATGTTTTAGAATCTGCTAAATTTGTAGTATAAAGTGTTGATTGAGAATATAACAATTCAAATAAACGTGTTGGAAGTACGTTTTGTTCAGCCAGCAGCCCTCAACTTCATAATGAAGTATGTAGCTCAGTAGTCTGTAGAGCCACAAGTAAAAAGTAATTGCATTCAGCCAATGCATAAATTAGCACCTTGTAACAACAAGAAATAATTTACTTGCCACATCGCAAAGTGCAATTTGTGATGCCATGTTTTTTCCCCATAATTCTAGCATACTTGTGGTTGCCAGGTGGGATCTGAAGCAACTGCAACCAATCAACAACTGCATTTTCCAGTCTGGGTCACTTCATGTGCATCTGATTCTTTAGTTGCATGTCTGCTGCATTCAGTGATGCAACCAGGTAACCCTGGAGCTACCAGCTTTTTTGTAGGCAGCAGTAGCTCCAGGGTTCCCCTACATCAATAAATGGACATCTATACTAAAGCACAAAGTGTCTGGTTAAAGAAGAATGAAAGCTACAGAGGCCGTGAAATGTCTGTGCTATGTAAATGTGCATCTCTAATACAAATATGTAATGTTGAAAAAAAAAAAACAACCGATCAAAACAGCTCAGTAAGTCATAGTATCTGAACAAAAATTAAGCGGTCACCTATCACTGACTGAGGTGTATTATTAAGTACACATCCTTATCGTCTCCAGCAAGTATTGCAATAATTCATCAACAAAATGGGTAGTACTGAAGAGGTTACTGACTTTCAACTGTTGACTACTAATTTGTTTTAACTGTGCTCGTATAAACTTAAGGTATATGTGACTTTGTTTTAATTTGTTTTCATTTTCAGATTTATTTTTTTAAAAAAATTCCAATAAATCTTATTTTATCACAATTCCTAGAAATCCTATTTTATCACATTAGTCAAGCAATAAATTAATAATTTAAATCTTGTTTCCTTCCATCTGGGAATTCATAATGATAACAGCAGGCAGGAGACATTTTGTGGACAGTTATTAAGACAAGCCTTGCATCAGCTCAGAATCTTGTTTGTACACCAGAATGGGGGACCTGATGTCCATCCCCATGCCCTGGCTACACAATTACATGGTGAAGTGAACAGGGGAATGGGTGGAGAGCAGTGACATCTAGGAAGCGCTGAATAGAAAGTGAAAGTAAATGTCTGCCCTGCCACTTTGCCTAAGGTGTAGAGGAGGGGCAAACAATATTTGATTGACAACAGAGATTTTTAAATGAGCTTACAACAGCTATGAATACTTTAATAAAAAAATTGAAATTTCATGTTTAATTTGAAAAGGACTTTTATTATACAGCTTTTTGTGTCTGAGTGACAGGTTCAGTTTAAGGCAAGAAATAACAAAAAAACATATTTCTAAGTAAAACAATTGGTAATTGTATGTGCTGCATAAGCCCTATTCATAGAACTAATGTTGAAAAGGGTCTATACCAGGGGTCCCCAACCTTTTTCCACCCGTGAGCAACATTCAGATGTAAAAAGAGTTGGGGAGCAACACAAGCATGAAAAATGTTCCTAGTTAGTGCCAAGTAAGGGTTGTGATTGACTATTGGTAGCCCCTATGTGGACTGGCCGCCTACAGGAGCCTCTGTTTGGTAGAACACCTGTTTTTTATGCAATTAAAACTTGCCTTCAAGCCTGGAACTCAAAAATAATCACCTGCTCTGAGGCCACTGAGAGCAACGTTCAAGGGGTTGGGGAGCTACGTGTTGCTCACAAGCTACTGGTTGGGGATCACTGGTCTATACTGTCCTTTAAAGCATGCTGGAATTTAAGAACCAATTACATTTGGGGAAGCAAGGTCAAGAAACAAGCGTGAGCTAACAAGGTCAATTTAAAGTGAAACAGAAACCTTTATGCGCAATGAAAGTTTGGCTTTAAAACAATAGCCTACACCAGGGCTGTCCAACAGGCAACCCTCCCTTATGTGGCACTCCACATCAAAGTCTGACTGCTGTGTCTGTTTACCATTTGTAAGATTTTAAAGGTATCACTAGAGATTAATTGGTCCTGCATAGTTTAAACCTCAAATTCACACCTGTGATCCCCCTGTATCACCCTTGTGACACCTCTATTATTCACACCCTAAAGGCCTGTACTGTTCACACCCGAGACCCAGACTGAAACTGCCCACATTGTTCACACCTTATTCAAAATGCTAATGGGCACCAGCACTGTGTTACTGTATGTAGTACATATTAGAATGGGAGCTTTCCCTGTCTCCTGTTCTGTCTTCCCTATGCTCCGTGTCACTGTGTGTGTCATACTTTGCCTGCTCATTGCACCGTGTTTGCCATACTCTGCCTGACCTATGATCCCTGTGGAACGTACGCCAGGTATTTGTTCTGGAGGTTTGTTAGCATTTGGAAATTATTGTCAGGGGCCCCTAAGGTGTTAAATCATATGCTGGGGTACTGTATTATACACAGGTGAGGAGAAGTAATAGGAGCTATTACTTGCTGGCAAGAGGGAGAAGGTGAAGGAGGGGGATTCCACCTGACTGAGTGACCATGATTACTAAAACAAATTATTAAATAAACGCTTGAAAAAAAAAAAAAAAAGCATTAAAAGTGTGCCCCTCAATGATGGCGACCAGCCTTGAGCCCTGCAGTGAGCACCAACCACCTGGTTTTTTGGTGTGCTATTAATGTGGACATGGTCTTGCGGTAACATAGGTGTGGTTTAAAGTGGGTGTGGTGTAAAAACAGAGAGTGGCTTCCATTATCGGCCCTCCACCATGTAGATTAAAAAATTCCGGCCCTCTGTACCATATAAATTGGACAGCACTGCCGTACACAATCTCCCAGAAAACACTGCCATCCATGTGTAATGCATATAAGTTGCACGGCCAGAGTTGGAACACTCATTGTGGAGATCTGAAACCACGGGTACTGTTGGGGAAAGAGGGACAGTCAAGACTCCTGTTATGGGCCTTTATGGCTGCAAAAAGTTTGGTGGTTGCTCAAAAATAGATTGTCTACGGGCAGTCAAACGGGGGGGGGGGCAATAACTTTCTATGGGAAAATGCTGCACTCAGGCCTAACATTGCTATGATTAATGCCAAACATTGGATAGAACAGTGTAAAGGTTGAATCAGTGGATTCTGGAGCACTAGAAACAGTATCTGTACAAAGAAGAAATGCTCATAGCCATCTGGGAGTCTGATGGTCAGGTCCTAGTTTGGCTAATGCCAGAGGAAAACCACCAGCCTCATAAAGATCTACTTCGCTAAGATGGAAAAGGGTGCTGACTGGTCTACACTGAGCTCTGGTCTAGACCAAACTAAAAAGCAATAGAGCATGCAGACGTGAGCTAGGCCTGACTCCCTCACATCACTGTGCCGTCCCAATATGCTCTGCGGCTGAATGGAAACACCAACAGTGTTCCAAAGGAAAAAGCCAAAACAATAAAGAGAGGACCAACGTCACAACAATTCTCTTGGTTTAGAAAGCAAACGCGGAGCCTGGCTACATGTGAGTAGATAAAGCCAAAGCCAGTTAACAGCTTCTGACGAAAACAGTTTCAGAGGCCAGTTTCGTGTCGCAGGTTACGTCATTCCACCCATATAGCGACGCCGCATCCTGCGCGCATGCGTACTGTTGCTCCTTGGGAGCCTACTCACTGCGCCATTATAATGACGGAACGCTGTACATGCGAGGTAGCCAACATAAGCAGAACGGCATCCCAGCATATGCACGCTGCCTGCTATCTTCTGATATTCGGTCCAGCGGTGTAATTGTAGCAGTTTAGTTCGCTTCCGTAGCCGCTTCCCAAACCTTCCAAGCGCTGCCATATCGGGTGATACCCGGAGATGGGGCCTGGTGACGTCAGTTACGCGCCAACCAATCACGGCATTCTGGTATGTTCCAAACTGCCAGGTTGCAAGAGCAAGCACCGCCTTCCCTACGCATGGGCGGGGCTTCAGTCGCAATCATAGGTCGCGGCACACTAGTAACATATAATGTATGCGTATAGATGAGTTGAGCCCACGTGAGATCGAGAAGATGGTATATTCCATGGACTGTCAAACGGTGGCTCTTCAGTCACTATATCTAGTTCTCATGTAGGCGGGGGAAAGCTGAGAGTCCTAATCCACGAGCTGTTACAGAGCCGTCGCTGTGAGGCCATATCACTTGTACAAAACCCTGTTATCAATATTCTATTGCGCTTAACCTTGCGGCCTTGGTTCTCTCCTCCCTACTTTACCCCTGGCCAATCCTCCTCGCTTCTAGCTAGGTCACGTGGGAAGCAAGTAGCGACCAATCCGGCTCCGGTCGTTGAGGGCTGTGTGACTGGAGGAGGGGAGAGACCCTGTAGGAAAGAGAGAGGGGTGTGAGCGCTGCTGTTCAGAGGCGATAGTGAGGCTTGTATATCCCTTGTTTTCAAACCTTGGCCGCTCGATGCCTGACTGACGGCGGAGAACACTGGCTCGAGGGACGTTCGAATAAGAGGGTGACTTGACAAGGCGCGCGAACTGGAGCACACTGACCCCCCTATAAAGCTAACGTGAGGCGCTTTTAGCAGGTGAGCGGAGGGGGAGGGACAATTTTGTGCCCAGGGGTAGAGACCACTTTGTTTCCTGTTTTAGAGGGGTGTTTCCTGAATGCCCGACTGGGTACTGACAGTTGTAGCGGATGTGGAACGCCCCTCTCCATGGGACCCAGTGGGTCCAGTTTATAGCCTTCAGATGTACGTGCTCAACTCTCCTCTGCTCTAGTACGTTGTTTGTGGAAGCTAAGGGTTTGCATTGAGAACCTTGTACAACCGGCGGCCCAGGCGTCTGCACGTATCTTGTCTTGTTGTGGAACTCCCTGTATCCTCTGTCGGCCTTATGTTGCGGGAAAACAACGTTTAAATCGAGAACAGAAAGGTGGGAAGGGGATCCCCCTTTTATTGTACTTTACTTAGGTGCATTGTCGTGGTGTTTGCCATATTGTGCGAATAATTTGGGCAGTCTAAGCCACCGTATTTGTTTATGCTTTCTCTTTATATCCATCATATTTCAGCTGGTGTTGAACAACAACTCCCAGTGCCCCTTCAAACGAGAGCTGTGCCTTTGTTGTTGGAATACTTTATCTTTGTATTATGGGCAAAATGCTTTAATCTAGCCACTTTCATGTCATCAAAGGCCTGTGTCACTCTAGACATGTTTTTCAATTGGACTGGGAGTTTAATACTAACCTAATACTATACATCTATAATATAAGACTGACCACATAGCCGTACAATGGAAAATATTCTTAGTTTGAGTATTTAATAGACAATTTAACATGTTGCAGTTAGGGAAACACCAAATATATATTTTTAGATTTTTTTTTTTTGATTTCGGAATGCTTGGCGAAATATTAATGAACCCAATGTGAACCCTAATGCACAGATTCAGATTGGAGCAAAATGAAAACTTTGCATTATGTGAAAAATTAGCACATCACATGGCTTTAGGGTTTGGATCAGGTTTGGTTGAGCAAAGAATTTGGCCAAATCTGAATCCTATGATACTGCTGGGATTTGTCCAAATCTCAAACTGAATCCTGGCTTTGGTGCATAGTTACATGATGCTGCAGCTTTCATATGAAAATCTGAATTTTTCTCATGTTTAAAAAATAAAAAGTCTGACCAAACTAGAATCCTGAATTAACCCTTAGTTATCATAAAAAAACACGAAATAAAAAAATCCGATTAGGGGGGAAAAAAACAAATTTTTCGAATTGTCGTGCAAAAAAAAATCAGATTTTTACAGATTTGACTCCTGAAAATTGTGAAATCGTCAAATAAGACCAAAATGTTTGGATTATCATATCAAACCAGCACAGTCCATAATATCTTAATAAATAACCTCCTTAAAGGGCATATAAAGGCAAAACAAATAAAATCCCATTTTTACTCTTCAATGAAAAAGAAACCTATCTCCAATATACTTTAATTAAACAATGTGTACCGTTTTTATAAGAAACCTGACTGTATGCAGTGAAATTCTCCTAACTTCTCTGCAGGTAAACAATCATACTTATAAACGGCAGGGGGAGCCCTCGCCTTACTTCCCAGCCTTGCAGAACTCAAGCAGCTTTGGTTGTTTCCCTGTAGAGCAGTCGGCAACTGTGTAGAGATTTGTATTGGATTTTATTTTTCCCTTTACTGTTTCCAGATGCTGGGACAAAGATCATGGAGCCAGATTTAAACGGATAAAATGGGATTCTATTTGGAGGATTTATTTTGCTGCAACCACTGGTTCTGCAGAGTTGGATAAATTTGTATTAATACAAAACTATAAAATCCACATTAGATTACATGACAAACAGGACCCAGTGCAGTCTGTATATTCTGATTATAAATCTGCCTTGCTGTATCTGCTTCTGGCAGATATTATTTGACTTGTGCTGTTTTGATAATTTGACGATCCCTAAGCAGCCCAGACCACACTGAGCATGTGCATTGTCTTGGTCTTGCAAAGATGTTTAACAAAGGTACAAGATGGTGACCCCCTGCAGCCAATTTCTAAGCATAAATCATTTGTTTATTAGGCTTGTGGTGCAGTAAGTTTATGTTAAGTATACAAAATACAGCATTTCTAGCATTATTCTATTTTAGACTTTTCTTCCCCTTTAATGTCAAGACTGCATGGGAGCCTGAATGATTGGAATAGCAGAAAGTAATGAAGAGCTGAAGTTTTTCTACTTTCTTATGTCAATGCACCAAACATTGGCACACATAGGGCACCAGAAATTAACATTTTCTAACCTGTATGATCCAACAATATCCATAGTATATAGATATTGAAACTGATAATGTGTACAAAACATCTATTACTATCTGTGCAGGTATGGTCATCTTAAATCAGCAGTGTGAATGAGGCAATATCCATGACAGTGTTTAGTACCTTTTAAAAAGGATGAAAAGTATCTGACCGTTGGGTTGAACAGAGTTCATTGAATCCCATAAAAGCTGTAATTGGAGCTGTTGCTTGGTTATCCATCTTGCACCTTTACTCTTTGCAAGCATCGGTATCTCAACAAAGGGTTCAGATGTTAAAGGAACAGTTCAGTGTGAAAATAAAAACTGTGTAAATAGATAGGCTGTGCAAAATAAAAAATGTTTCTAATATAGTTAGGCAAAAATGTAATATATAAAGGCTGGAGTGAACAGATGTTTAATAAAACAGACAGAATCCAACTTCCTGCTTTTCAGCTCTATAACTCTGAGTTAGTCAGCGACTTGAAGGGGGGCCACATGGTACATTTCTGTTCAGTGAGTTTGTAATTGATCCTCAGCATTCAGCTCAGATTCAAAAGCAACAGATATGACCCATGTGGCCCCCCTTCAAGTCTCTGATTGGTTACTGCCTGGTAGCCAGGGTAACCAGTCAGTGCAAACCAAGAGAGCTGAAAAGCAGGAAGTAGAGTTGTGACTGACCTGTTATACATCCAGTCACTCCAGCCTTTATACATTACATTTTTGGCTAACTAACTATATGAGAAACATTTTTTATTTTTCACAGCCTATCTATTTACCCAGTTTTTATTTTTACACTGAACAATTCCTTTAAGGCCAATGGTGCACTGACCAATTCCATGCACCCTGTTACCCTGTTTATTAGTAGTGCAATGGATCTGTATGACAGTAGCCTGCAAGCAGGGTCGGACTGGGGGGGTTCAGGGCCCACCGGAGCTGCTGTTGCAAGGCCACCCTCTGCTGCAGCAGACCCCCCTGTTTGCGCCAAGCGCATGCACGTGCTTGTGGACTTGCGAACGTGTTGTGCTGGGACGGTCTCCAGCTGCAGAAAAAGGAAGCTCAGGGTGCCGACAGGGCCCAAAAGAGTCTGTGGCCCACTGGGTTTTTTTCCGTTGTCCCGCTGGCCCAGTCCGACCCTGCCTGCAAGTATGGGTATTTTTGGCTCGTCACACAATTGTTGCTCAGAAACATGAGCCTGAGAGGCCAGTGTGATGAAAGTGAAGGGTGAGCTTTGCACATATAGCGCCACCCCATATTACCCCCCACCCATCCGTTTGAAATTGTCCAATGTGCCATTTTCTTTAAAGCACACTTTATTGCACCTCTGGGCTAATGCTTGCCTTGCAAATTGTTACGTTAAAAGGGTAGATCACCTTATAAATTAACTTTATATACAATGTAGGCAATGATATTGTAAGGTTATTTTGCAATTTTGCTGGTTTTCTGATTGTGTTACCTGCACCAGTTTGGAAGCAAAAATACATAGAGAAGTTGGACTGAAAGAGGAGGCATTCTAATAATTAAAAATAAAAATAAATAAAGAATAATGATAAAATTTAGGTTCCTGGGGTTAGTGAACCACGAAAACTTTAAAGAAAGGAGCAGTGGGGCCTTAAAACATTGCAAGGCACAAGGCTATATCTATCTATGCCTTTGTACCTTCCTATTCCTGGCTGCCCCAAGCTGCCAAATTACAGACTCTGTTGGAACTGGCGGCACAAAACAAAGATAAGCAAAGTCTGTTCATTATCAGATGTGCTTACCTTTGTTTCCTGAAAACCAAAGGGTTTATAATAATGTCATCTTTAGTTTTTTCTTTTTTAATGCAAAATGTCTGTTTCAAATATTCCCAGAGTTGCTTTGGTTTGAGGCATTAATGAAGCCTAATAAACCAAATTATCACATTCACACTAGAGATTTCTCAAATGTTTTGAGGGAGCTTGTTTTGCTTGCGTTTGTGCTGCTTATTGAGTGACTGGATACATATATTTAGAATGATTGAGGCTGAATTTGTGTGCTTTTATGCCATGCTGATTTGTTTGTGCCAGCGTAGGAGGTGTTGTGGCTGTTAGGGGTGTTCTGTTGCTAAGGATTGGTGCTTGGAGAGCAGCAAGAATGGCTTCTGATTGTGTCACTGCCCATCTGCCTGCATTACTGTCGCTCTAGGCTGCTGGGATCTTCTCTGCCCAACCCCCATCTTCAATGCTTTTACTTTCCCTTTTATTGTGTGTATATACACTGACATGTTGTATTTATCTGCAGCGGGAGGCAGCTCTTTATCCTATGTTTTCCTGTGTTTTTTTTTTTTTTTCCAGCTGGACTTGCCCTTCCTTAACAAAGCAATGCACAGTTCTATAGCATTACAGAGGCTTTTGTGGCTGTATCTAAACAACAAACTTAACCTTGTCCTTTATCCAGCTCTCCCTGTAACTATAGCACAGCTGCAGATGCCCATAATTTTTGCAAGCCGTCTTTTCTATAAGATGTCGTTTGTACGTAGCATAATTGTGTTTGCATGTAAATTCTGTAGAAGAATGCAGTGGTGTGATGAAAAGCAAAAGGGAAGAAAGGGGGTGTGTTTCATCTATCTCCACAGGCGAGCGTTTAGAGACAATGCAGCCCAGGCATGAATGCCGCATAAAAATTTAAGAAATGGCACATTCTAGCGGAATGCTTGCCAGGAACTGTAAACGTTCGTATATAATGCTTGATGCTGTTTGCTTCTGTATATAGATCTGCACTGCTTGCCATAGGTCGCTATTTGGGATTGATCGTTAATCCACCACTTTTTGTTGTGTATTCCAACAGATTATTGTTTATTGAGGCCTAAATTCAGCACTCGCAAATCTTTGACATCAGGACAGCATCATTTTTTTTTTCCATTTCAAGCAATCCTTTGCTTATTTTGTTTTGTAAACAATATTTTACTTATATAAATGGGCATCCTTTTCCAAAATATTCTGAAGATACATTTTGAACTTATTCTTAACATAAAATCACATGTTAAATTGCCATCACTGATAATTGCACAGTAACTTTTATACTGCAAGCACATTTTAGAACATAAATGTGACGGTAAGCACTAACTATTTGGGCCCTTTCTAAACCAGAGGGGAAAGGGGCCTTTTTTATTCTTGTATATGTAAATTTCTGAATAGTCTATATGTTTGATTTATGCACCCTTCTTTTGTAAACCCTGTATTAATTGGTTGCCATCTTATGTGTAATATCTATTTTTTTTTTTAACCTCTGAAATACATACAAACGTTATATTTGTTCTATATTTCAACAGAACAAAAAATGAGGGATATCTCAACAGAACAAAAAATGAGGGAGGAAACTGGGATCTAAGTTTGAATCTTTTGCCAAAAAATGTAAGTGTTTTAAAGTAATGAAAATATCATGTAATGTTGCCATGCACTGGTAAAACTGATGTGATTGCTTCAGAAACACTACTATAGTTCATATAAACAAGCTGCTGTGTAGCAATGGTGGAAACTGAAAAAGGCTATCTAGCACAGGTTTAATAGTGGATAACTGATAACACCATTATGTTCTACAGAGCTTATCTGCTGTCTGCTGTGTAACCTGAGCCTTTTTTCCTTTGAATGGCTGCCCCAATTGCTAGACAGCGGCTTATTTATATGAACAAAAGTAGAGTTTCTGTAGCAAACACATCCATTGTACCCGTGCAGGGCAACACTGCATTATATTTTTATCACTTTTTACTGTCCCTTTAAAGCAGTGATCCCCAACCAGTGGCTCGTGAGCAACATGTTGCTCACCATCCTCTTGGATGTTGCTCCTAGTGGCCTCAAAGCAGGTGCTTATCTTTGAATTCCAGGCTTTTGCATAAAAACCAGGTGCACTGCCAAACAGATCCTCCTTTCATTTGCTAGTCCACATAGGGGCTACCATCAGTCAAATACAGCCCATATTTGGCACCCCCTGGAACTTTTTGCATGCCTGTGTTGCTCTCCAACTTGTTTTTACATTTGAATGTGGCTCACGGGTTAAAAAGGTTGGGGACCCCTGCTTTAAAGGAACAGAAACGCCAAAAAATGAGTGTCTTAAACGAATGGAAATATAATGTATTGTCACGCTGCAGTGGTAAAACTGGTGTGTTTGTTTCAGAAATTCAACTATAGTTTATATTAAGCTGCTGTGTAGCCATGGGGGCAGACATTCAAAGCTGGAAAAGGAGAAAAGGCACAGGATGCACAGCAGATAACAGAACGTAATGGCTGCCCCCATGGCTGCATAGCAGCTTGTTTATATAAACTATTGTTGTGTTTCTGAAGTAAACCCACCAGTTTTACCAGTATAGATCAGCAGTATATTCTATTTTAATTCCTTAAAACACTTTAATTTTTGGTGTTACCATTCCTTTCGTAACATACACAATATGGATGGAACTGTCCAAACGCCTGCTTAATATAATAATACTATGTATTACTGTCCAAAATACAGTCTGCAGTCTACTCTCTTCTGGGCAGACTTTCTTCTAGATCTTGGTACATTGTTGGTAGAATTTACTTTCATTCAGCTGTAAAATCATTACTGAGACTGGGATATAATGAGTATCAGGCGTGGCTCCCTCTCTGAACTCTAGTGCATGCCAGAGGTGATCTCTTGGGTTGACATCAGGACACTTTGTTTGATCAGTCAAGTTTTTCCACTCTCATCTCAGCAATTCAATTCTGTATGGTCCTTGTTTTGTGAATAGTGTTCTACTGCTGTAAGGGCCTTTGCAAAACTGCCACTATGATAAACAGTCCCAGAATTCCACTGATTCATACATTCATAAGTATTCAGGCAGACGGCAATGCCCTGTTATCGCCAAAGCCAAACTTGTCCATGAAGACTTCTAGAGAACACCTTTCCATCACTCAATGGCCCGTGCACCACTCAAGCTGCTGCATGGCATGTTGGTGTAAGTTTTGAATGTGGCTGCTCATCCATAGAACCCATGCTTCATACACATTGTGCTTTTGCTAACCTTACATTCATAGGCTTTTTTTTTACAGTTCCAGCTCCAGATTTAGATTCAAAACAGTCCCTGGCATTTTAAAGGGCTAGTATGTTATAAAATGGCGAATTCCAAGCAACTTTTCAATTGGTCTTAATTTTTTATGTTTGATACTTTTTGAATTATTCGCTTTCTTCTGATTCTTTCCAGCTTTCACATGGGAGTCACTGACCCCATTTAAAATCAAATGCTCTGTAAGGCTACAAATGTATTGTTATTGCTACTTTTTATTACCCCTCTTTCTATTCAGGCCCTCTCATATTCATATGCCAGTCTCTTATTCAAACCCTTGCAACCAAATTGCTGAAACTTCAAACTGAAGAGTTGTTGAATAAAAAGCTAAATAACTCAAAAACCACAAATAATAAAAAATGAAAGCCAATTGCAAATTGTCTCAGACTATCACTCTCTACATCATACTAAATGTTGAAGCTGGCCATAGACGCAAAGATCCGATCGTTCGACTCCTCGAACGATCAGACTTCCACCATCTCCCGACCTGCCACTAACCAATCCGATCAAATAAAGTAGTAAAAGAACAGATCAGCCGATGTTCTGCCCCTGACAGCAATCGTACGAAAGTTATGTCTGACAAAGCTGGTGACAGTCTCCCACTGAAAATCGTACGATCGGCAATACATGCAGAGATGATTTCGGCAGCCTACAGAAATCTTTTAACCTGTCCGATCAACCAAATGACGATCTCCGTGAGACGAAAAATGTCTCTCCACACACGGTCTGAAAATCGTATGAATCTAGGATTCGCACGATCAAATCTTTGTGTCTATGGCCAGCTTAAAGAGGTGAACAACCCCTTTAAGTACACATAGCCCAAACAGCCACAATAGCCCATTAAGGGCTTTAGCACACGGGCAGATTCGGGGAGATTTAGTCGCCTGTTGACTAATCTCCCCGAACTGCCTTCCGCCTGCTAAAATGAAAAATCGCCCACGGCAATGCACTCGCGACGCTTCAATTTCCGAAGTTGCCTCAAGAGGAAACATGGGGCGACTTCGGAAATCAAAGCGCCGCGAGTGCATTACCGCAGGCGATTCTTCACTAGCAGTGGGAAAGCAGAATCTGCCAGTGTGCTAAAGCCCTAAATAGTGTCTGTGTATGGCATCAGTCAATGTATTCAGATGAACAACTCTTCTCGCACTCCCTGGCCTTCGTGTTGATTGCCCGGTGCACGGTGATGGGGGGTCGGCACCCTCCAACATCCAATGGCTAAGAAATCACTGGCACTCAAAGGGCAGGTGCAAGCAGGGACAAGCCCTTGCGTTTATTCGCAGAAAAAGCAACGTTTCAGGGTCAGACCCCGAAACGATGCTTTTTCTGTGAATAAACGCAAGGGCTTGTCCCTGCTTGCACCTGCCCTTTGAGTGCCAGTGATTTCTTACCCATCAGTCAATGTATGTCTGCCTTAAAGAACAGTAATTGATAATGTATTGACGACCTGGTGTTTCAGAACGATTATTATAGTTTCTATATACAAGCTGCTGTGTAACCATGGGGGCAGCCAAGCACAAGACAAATAGCAAATAGATAAGCTATAAAGAATCACATTGTATATAGGATTGCGATCCTGACGGTATTTTACCAGCATAGCCGGTAAAACACCTGCCAAGGCCGAGGATGTTATTACAAATTTGCCGGCAATGTAGCTGCCAGTAAATTTGTAATAAAACACCCCTCAGCCCGCCCCCAGTCCTCTGGAACGTAACTTTTGTTCTCCTTCTTGAAATGTCAGTGATGCGACCCCGCCCCTTTGATGTCCGTGACGTGGCCCACCCCTTTTATGACATGACCACGCCCCCTTTGAAACCACAATCCGCCCCTTTTTGTTCCAGTCGGTAAAAAATTTTGAAAAAGGTGGCAACCCTAATTGTAAACTACAAGTCTTGTGTTATCTGCTGTGTATCCTATGCCTTTTCTCCCTTTTCAACTTTAAATGGCTGCACAGCCCTTGTTATAAACTATAGTAGTCTTTCTGAAGCAAAAATACCAGTTTTACCGTACATTATATTTTAATTAATTGAATACACTTTCATTTGTTGGTGAGATCTTTAAAATTGTGGTTTGTGTTGAATGTAGAAACCAATAATATGACAACTGCCTGGGTGAATTTTGGTGCTTCTTGCTCAGCTGAAAAATACAGACAGAAAATTTGCCCCATGTTGTATAGGCCTTTATAATCCATGTGTAAAGAAGTCCAAACTACAATCTGTATTTATTTATTTGGTTCAGCTAAGGCCATTGTGTGTGTAAAACGTGCTAGGGGAATTTTCCAGTTATGATTACCTCTTTAGCAAACAACAATTGGCCCTGTCCGATAACAAGTCACCTCTGCAACACTCTCCTAAACATTATCTTTTAAGCCAGTCATTTTTATATTTAGTGGAACAAACTAGCGGTAGTATATTGGGTCATGTAGTTGTCCCCCCTGGAATGATCTTATTTGCCTGTGCTTACTGACAGACTCTTTTATTTATTTGTCTGGTAAATACAGAGATATTTTGTGAAAGTTGCTGGATGAATGGTAAGTCTTGACTAGCCTTCCTAGCCAGCTATGGGTCAGGGCTGCAGGCTGGGAACATTTCAGTGCAGTCTGTTGGCATTAGTATAGGAATGTTTCTTATTCTGCGCTCCTACAGCCTGGCTTTTTGCTGTTAGCTCATCCCTGAGACAAGCTGTATTAGAAAAGGGCATGTAATTAGACTGATCCTCACTACGATTTGGAATACTGAAACTGCAATAATGATAATAGCTTGTATAAACTGTACGGTAAATTCTAAAAATGGCAACACACGGGGCACCCCCTTTGCTTGTTTATTTTTCTTTAGTTGGGGGGGGGAGCATTTGGTGACATGATCATCCAGCTTGTGTGCTATGCAAGTAGGTCACAAAGGGTCTGTGGAGGGGTGCTGGCTTTCTGCTACTGTTAAGCTCCCCATAGACGCAACGATTCTTCTTGCCGTACGACCGATTTTAGGGAAGTCCGACCAATTCTTCAAAATTATCGTGCGGTTAGTGAGATTCGAACGATCGTACATCTTACGATTTTTCGGCCTGCATCTGTCAGGAAATTGATCGGCCAGGTCAAATAATCTTTGTCGGTCCCAGTGCAATCTTATCTATGCAGTGGCGCGCCCTGCCAATGAGGCGAGCTGAGCCGCTCGCCTCAGGCAGCAGCGCCTGAAAGGATTTCAGAGGCGGCAAAAAGCTGCTCCTGCACCTTTAAGAGCCAAATTTCCGGTTTTTGAACCGGAAATTTGGCTGTACTATTGCGAGAGAGCGCAATTGCACTCTCCGCAATAGTGTGTCTGCCTCCCCTTCCGACACGTAAGCTGGTGAGGGGGGCAGCATTGCATCAGCCTCCTCAGGCGGCTCCTTAGTCAGAATCGGCGCTGTATCTATGTTTGCAGGCCCAAGCAGGCAGCTCCCCTTTGTTTTCCTGTCAAATTGGTCTTTTTAGTTGATGGTCAATGATGATGGTTAAAGGTGCAGTATATTTCCTTTTCATCATTTAGTTTAAAGGAGTTGTTCGGTATAAATATAAAAACTGGCTAAATAGATGTGGAAAATAAAAAAATGTTTTCAATATAGGTAGCCAAAAATGGCATAAAGGCTACAGTGACTGGTTGTGATAGGCTGTGCAAAATAAAAACTGTTTCTAAATGTAACCTATAAAGGCTGGAGTGACTGGATGTCTAAGGGCAGACAGGGAGATTAGTTGCCTCAAGAGGAAACTTCGGGTGACTTCAGAAAACAAAGCGCTTCAAGTGCCACCCTGCCGGCGATTTTCATTCTAGGCAGGGGGAAGGCGGTTCAGGGAGATTAGTCGCCCCGAAGAAGAGGAGATTTGTCGCAGGGCGGCGAATCTCCCCGAATCCTAACTGTGTGTCTCTGCCCTAACATAAGTCAGAACACTACTTCTTGTTTACACCTCTCTTGGTTTCCACTGATTGGTTACCAGGCAGTTTGTGGAGAAAGCACTGACGGCAATCGTCTGATAAGGGGAAAATAATGCTTTACAGCGTCACAATAAATTTGGACATCAACGTGTTTCTATCCACTGGGGACGTTGTTGGGATTAAACGTGTTTAGGTTGTACTGTTCAGATTGTTAGTATGTGTTTGATTTTGGCTGTGACTGGTGCCCTTTAACTGTTCTTAATTGATACATTGAGTTTCATTAAACGTGACCTGTTGGATAAAAATGTTATCCCCAACCGAAGGTGTGGTTCTGGTTAGGGGTAACATTAGGTTTTTTTTTTTGTTTTTTTAAATGCCCCCCCGCCATCGCTTTGCTACCCGCACCGGGAGGGAGCTCCCCAGTGCGAGCAGCCATGTCCGGTCTCTAACGTGTATAATGAAAATGGGCCACTTTTTAAAAAAAAAAAATAAAAAATACTTTTATCCAACCTTTGGTTGGGGATAACATTTTTATCCAACAGGTGCCCTTTAAAGGTGGCTGTTAACTATTGATACAATAGTTGCAAATATTCCAGCAATGCTGCTAAGAAATGTATCAACTAAATGTTGCAAAATTGTAACTGTTGAGTCTGCACCTGAATTACTGAGCTGCTACACTCAAACACCAGAGACATGAACCTTAAACTTTAAAGTTAGTTTTTGAAAAAACAGTAAAAAAACGGAACTTAATTGAAAAAAGTCTTTATTTCTTGGGAACAATCTGAAAACAATGGGACCGAAAAAAGTGTTTGGAAGGTGAACAACCCCTTAAAGACAGACCTCTGTCTTGTTGCATTCAATTCAATATCAAGTAAATGATATGTTTCAACTTGCATACAATGTCAACTTAAGAACAATCCTACAGACCCTATCGCTGATGTGAACCAAGGACTGCCTGTATTTATGCTGATGTCAGTGGTTTTGGCTTACTGGCTGACAAAGCCACATGGTTTTCAGTGTATAATCCAGGTCTCGGACAACCCATAGTGCTTTTCATTATTGTAAGTGGGGAGGAGCACAGTTACTCAGCAGTGTTTTTATTGGTGGAATGCCTAGTGTTAGCCTGTATGCACTAGTGCATTTTTTGTCCATTTTGCATTACAGTCAATTAGGAGGTGTCAGTGGGCACTTCTTTATTGGCTGAAATATGTTCTGTGCTTTCAGCTTTAGTCTTAAAATGTTTTATTTCTAGAGGAAATTTTGAATGCATAGGTTTGTGTTGCTTTCTACTTCTTCACTGCGTACACCTTGTTGCAGAAATAAACGCCCACTCACTGTCTTAGGTCCACTGATTCAGAGAGCATATTCTCATTTCTTGCATTCTTGATGAAAATAAAGATATATTTTAAAGGGACAAAGATGTTCAACAAGTGCTGTGCTGTACTTTTTCATGATGCAACTTATTGACAGTCCCATGTCTTTGCCAGCTTTATCAGATACCACTGCTGTAAGTGTTGTGGCATGTCAGTGATCCAGTAGGCTTAGGTGACCCTTTGTAAGGTATATTGTGAAAGTGCTTTTTTCTCTGTAACCTATTGTAAGTACCAGAGCACTCTGCTAAAGCTATCATAGCCCTGTGGCGAGCTTGGGGAAACTGCTCCATCTCTCCAGAGATGCACTGACATAACAAGACAATCTATGCAGCAAAACATTTATACATATAATATAGGGGATAATGTGTGTGTTTGTGTGTATGGGACTCCTGATTACAGAAAGACTGCCTCCCATAGACTCCATTTTATCCAAATAATACAAGTTTTTAAAAATGATTTCCTTTTGCGCTGTAATAATAAATAAAACAGTACCTTCTACTTGATCCAAACGAAGATATAATTAATCCTTATTGGAAGTAAAACCAGACTGTTGATTCTATTTTAATTTATTTATATGATTTTCTAGTATGATATGAAGATCAAAATTCTGAAAACCCCACGTTCCGGGCATTCTGGATAACAGGTTCCATACCTGTATTATATATAACTAAGGGCAGCAAATGGTGCAGTAAATAATTTTAAATACCCCTAGGTGTGCTTTATTAAAGCAGTAGTCACTTTGTAGCACTTGCTTTACTGCATTAGTTATTTTATGGCTTTGATGTCCCTTCCTATTGTGTTAGAATGGTAGAATATAATGAATGATGAAGTGATGTATATGTAACATTACCTTAATAAATGGATATTGTAATAGGAATAATTAATTTTAATTCAGAAATGTCATTTTTAGCACAAACATGAGAGATTGTGAAAATGAAAGTACTTTTCTTTTGCAGACTTGTGTTTCTTCAGAGTTTACATGTAGCATTGGAACATTTTTGCCCTATATGGATTGTAATGATCAAGTAGTGCAGGTGTGTGGGAGTTGTGATTTATCATGCATCCTCATTGTATGGTGTGTTTTTTTTTTTTTTTAAATTAAAGGAGAAGGAGAGGGACCGAAGCAGTTTATTGTTAATAGATTGGCCACAATAGTGCAAACTATAACACTAGTTATTCTGCGGAATGCTTTACCATACCTGAGTAATCGGCTCTAGACACACTCTTTGTTTGTTTAGGATAGCAGCTGCCATATTCACTTGGTGTGACATCACTTCCTGCCTGAGTTTCCCTGCTCAGTCATAGCTCTTGGCTCAGATTACAGCAGAAAGGGGAGGGGGAGAGGAGCAAACTGAGCATGCTCAAGCCCTGCCCTGGAGGTTTATGCTGAAAACTGGAAGTCTAATACAGAAGCTCATGTGTACACAATAGAAGGAAAGAAATGCTTTGTTCTTTTACTGGTATATTTATATAGACCTTTCTGATAAAGCTTACTTAATTTTAGCCTTTCCTTCTCCTTTAAAAGAGGGGATTTTTCAGTGTACATTTCCTGGTCCTCTGTTTCATATGTAATCAAGTATCAATGCAAGTGAGTGTTTGTATGTGCGTCATATAGATAGACATATATATATATATATATATATATATATATATATATAGATATATAGATATATATATATCTATAGATATATATATATCTATAGATATATATATATCTATAGATATATATATATCTATAGATATATATATATCTATAGATATATATATATATATATATATATATATATATCTATAGATATATATATATCTATAGATATATATATATATATCTTAACCGTTCAGTCTGCATACGCTGTATCAGTGTCTTTCACTTCCGGGTGCTGGGAAGTGGTTGTAGAAATAGAAGAAAGCCATAGTCTCATGCACTCCAGTTAATCACTTGATTTAAATTTTATTTATATTAAAGCATTAACATTTCGGCTCATGGGCAGTTTACGCGGTTTTGTAAAAAACTAACCGCCATCTACACTAGCGGTTTAAGCTTTGGCAATGAATTTGAAGTGTAACGTTACATGAAACCGTGAAAGTTAAAATGGTAGGAAACATTTACTCGGTCATACTGTGCAACTCACTACCTATACTTGTGCTCTGTGTTTTTCTTTCTGCCTGTACTTCAGTACATACCAGTGTAAACATTGGAATCTCATGTTGTGGCGTAATGATTATGTTCTGTCTTTTTCAAGTATTTGCAATTGTTGTCTCCGTATTTAACCACCAAGAGTAAATTGCTTGTTGCCTACTGTTATTTTTTTTAAATGGGGAAACTGTTGGTACAGGTATGGAACCTGTTATCCAGAATTCTCAGGACCTGGTATTTTCCAGATAAGTGGTCTTTCCATAATTTGGATCTTCATACCTTAAAGTGATACAGACACTAAAAATGTATTTCAAAATGCTAATTTACATGACAAGTTACCTATAGGTCATGTTGATCGTTTTTTGCTGGTAGTTCTGCTTTTGTAAGTAATTGTTACTTGAAGTTCCTAAACCTGACAGTTACAGTTTCTAATGATAGCGGACTCCTGCTGCACAGATATGGCAGCCCCCCAATAGGGAAAAGGGGGGTAAGAAAGGTAAAATGTAAAAGCATTAGGCAGATACTTTTAAGGCAAAATTATAAATAGCATTCAAAGATAATGTTATGATAGATATTATAAAAGGTTTATTTTCTGGTGTCAGTATCTCCTTGTCTACTAGAAAATCATGTAAACATTAAATAAACCCAATAAACTGGGGTTGCTTCCAATAAGGATTAATTGTCTTAGTTTGGATCAAGTACAAGCTACTGTTTTATTATTACAGAGACAGATGAAATACATTTAAAAAAATGTGTATTATTTGATTATAATGGAGTCTTAGGGAGATGGCATTTCTGTAATTTGGATTTTTCTGGATAACTGGTTTTCCGATAACAGATACCATACCTGTATATGTTTAAATTTGCATGTTAGCTTTAGACTATGGTGACTACACAGAGACAGTTTGCAAGGTTTTATTTGAGCTCCGATAATTGTTTAACTAGCATGGGAGCAATCTCGTGAATAATATACAGAGGAGTGTTACTACTGGTTCTGCTTACATGAACTCTGATAATAAGCTGCTTCATGGCAAACTTTTACTTGTGTTTCAGTTCTGTTTAAAAAAAATAAAAAAAAGTGAGAGACTGAAAGTAGCCTTCAACAGATGATTAAACCACTAACTGGCAAACAAAAAAAACACCATAGAAATGTGAAATGCAGCATTTTTTTTCTTTAACTTTCATTGCATCTTCTTGTTTTTCCTGTTCCTTTGAGTAAAGGAAGGGGTTTGTTGGCATTTACTGCACTATGGAGCATGATTGCAGACTTTCAAGGGATTTTAATCATAATGTTAAGGGACTACTTAGCTCGGATATTTCAGTAATACTTCACCTCTTTATTTAAACACCCATGCACAGATTTATGCCTTCCCATTGGCTAGAATGTAAATTGCTGGCGGGATGGCACTTTGAGCGCTTCGTTTTCCAAAGTCGCCTTAAGTTTCCTCATGAGGCAACTTGGAAAACAAAGTGCTCTGATTGCCATCCTGCCGGCGATTTTCATTCTAGCAGGCGGAAAGGCAGTTCGGGGAGATTAATCGCCCCCAAGAAGAGGAGATTTGTACCATTGCGACTAATTTCCCTGAATCTGACCGCATGTCTCTGCCCTTATAGGTGACTGTTCACATCTAATTGCTGATTGGATGCCATGGGCACCATCACTGGTGAGGTTTTGTTTCCAATGTTGATAAATCTGCCCTTAAACCAGTAAACCTGATGGCTTACGGCATAAGCCAGCAGGTTTTCAGAAGCCATTTTCTGAAAATAAGAAAAAAACACTTGTGGGAGATAAACTGATTAAACAGATTCCCCACAAAAATGCAAATGAAGCTCATACATAACATTTTAGTATCCCAATACTGAACCCAGCTTGCCCCACCACCAATAATGCCCAGATGAGAAGTGCAGCTGGGTTCAGATGCCATGCCATATCTTCTGCTGTAGCAGTCACCAACACTTGAGGACGCTGTGTTGAAGTCAGTCAGGTCCTGGCTGCAACTGTACATGCTCTGTTTCTGTAATCACATGTTAGAAAAGATTTAGCTTTGAACATTTAGCCAAAAGTGGACACCTGCCTGTTCAGCCTTTCACAACCAATATGTGTTGGTTGTCTTCTTGTTAAAAGGGTTGTTCACCTTCCAAACACTTTTTTCAGTTCAATTGTTTTTATATTGTTGACCTGAAATAAAGACTTTTTTCCAATTACTTTATATTTTCTATTTGTTTTTCTAACATTTAGTTGATACATTTATCGTTGTCCCTGCTGAACAGAATCCTTAAGTTTCGTTAAAGCGGACCGGTCACCTACAGATAAAAACCTGCACAATGACAGTCCTTTGCTAATGAAACATATTAAAATATTATTTACCACACCTCTATGCCTGAGGCATAGAGGTTGGGCAGTCAATTACTTTCACTTTCCATTTAGCAATTTCTATGTCACTGCTCTCCTTACATTCCCCCTATCCTCCTCATACTCTCTAATTGTGTAGGGCACTGTGCATGGATATTAGGTCCCCCATTCTGGTGCATACACAAGATTTTGAGGTGATGCACAGTTTGTCTTAATAAGTGTCCACAAAATGGCGGCTGCCTGCTTGCTGTGATTGTGTAATTTCAAGGAAACAAAATGTAAATTATATAGTGTAAGTAAAGTTTATTTTGCTTGACTAACAAGATAGAAAAGAATTTGGAATTATTTCTTAGGGTGACTGGTCCCCTTTAAAGGCAATAGTTGCTGATATTCTACAGATGCTGCTGAGAAATGTCTTAAGTAATTATATCAAATGTAGCAAATTGTAACAGTTGAGATTCCGCTTCTGGATCACTGAGGTGCCAGACTGAAACACTAGAGACTGGAACATTAAACTTACATTTTTTGGAAAATTGTAAAAAATAAAAGATGAAAAGCAATAGGAAAAATTATTTTTATAGTGAACAATCTGAAAACAACTGAACTAAAAAAGGTGTTTACTACAACAGCCTCTTCTCTTCTGGAACGGTGCTGGTGGGGTTCGTTTCTATTGTTGTTTCTATTCAGCCTCAAGTGTATTTGTGAAGTTGTTGATGTTGCAAATTAGGTGTGGCTTGCAATATGTTCATTTATCGTACAGGTACAGGCAACTTATGTACAGACCTCTCATTGTGCATGGGAGGATTATTGTGCTGTGCCAGAAAGTAGGATATCCGGATTTGTCATAAAATGTCATTGTATGGTTCAATTGAAAGAAAGCTGCGGGCACACAGACCAGTAGGCTCCATTGCTCTCAGCCTGTGTATTTACAGGCGGAGAGAACCGGATCCTCACTGTGCCCTAGCTTTAGCTGAGCCTACAGCTTTGTGTGTCCCCAATTGAACCAGCCCTAGCTCCAGACCATTATTCCTCCTTCACAGCCAAACTTTACATTCAACATAATGCATTCAGGCAGATTTACTCAGGACATCATTCAAATGCAAAAAATTCCATTAGACTGCAAGTTAGTGAAATGTTATTGACCCCATCAGAATCCAGCAATCTATCTGACGCTTGGCATTGCACATGATGATGATGTTGGTTTGCCTTTCACTATAAAAAACTCACTTTAAAAAAAATGCCCTGATATTTGTTCCAATTGGACAGTTGGAATGTCATATCCAGATACTTACAGTATAGTGTACAATATGTGTTTAGCAGTGACTGGCTGGCGGTGTGTAGCTTTTAATAACAATTTTGATTTATAGGATAGAAGCGAAAACTTTGCAGCCTGCCATATTGCTAAGTACATACCAAGAAAATCAAATCCTTTGATCTTCCTAGTTTGGAGCAGTAAGACCTAGTAAGACAAAGCTGCAGGAGGACAGACTTGGGAAGAGCAGCAACATTTAGGGGGTTATTTATCAAAATTGGAAGTTTTCTGATTATTTTATTAAAAATAGTCAGACAAACCTAGAATCCATGATTTGATCATATTTATTATTTTTTTTTAAAAAATACTTTAATTGGATCAAGGAAAAATGCTATTAAATTAAGCGAAAATCATGGTATGATTTTTTTTTCCAGATTTTTTTCCAGAATTGCTCGATTTTTGCCCAAAATATTCTGATTTTCGGGCTAATTCCAGCGCAGACCACAGAAACTTCCAAATAGGATAGGGACCTTGTTTGGATTTTATGCCCGAAAACTCAAACTTTTTTTGGATTTTTGGCCAACAACCGCACGTAACTCAGCACAGATCAGGATATCTTCAAGACTTCTCCCATTGACTTGTATACAACCTCTGCAGGTCTGAGATGCAGGATTTCGGATTTTGACTTTTACCATCCTCTGGGTAAAATAAATCCCAAAAAAATGTGTGGGTTTTTTTTTTTCCAATGAAAAATTCTAATTTTATAGTAAACAATTTTTTTAATTTTTGGCATTCAGACTCTAATAAATAACCCCCTTACAGTCAGGCATGTTGAATCCATAACTGGTGAGATTTTCCCAGGTTTAGGATAATGGCAAACAGATTAATTGTCGGCAGTTTGCCAGGCAATTATGACTTAGAAATATAGCAGTGAGCATTTCTGAGTTGGAAATTAAATGGCAAAACATGAGACTCCACTCGACCGCTGTAAGTTTAACCAGCCAAAATATATGTGTGTATAATTATGTAGGGCATCTGTGACAAACATGCACACTGGTCAGGGCAACCTATTCTTTCATCTCCTGACCTGCCAGTATGGTGACTACATAGTCAGGTTAGAGAAAGCTGTATATCAAAAAAATTTTTTACAAGGACTAGGAATGATTGGGGATGAGCTACAAAAGACCACACCATTGTAATGTATGCATTCCTCATATTTATATTTTCTCACAATCTAATGTATGCATTCAACTTATTTATATTTTCTCGCACACACACACACACACACACACACGTGTAAAACTAGTATTAGTGTAATAAATTAGGGCCACCACTTTCTTATTCTTTCAAAGTTCGACAATGGGTACCATTTTTCCTTATATCTGAAATATGAAACTTGCTTGCAAACAGCACCCTTTCTCTTTCTTTATCCAGGATTCTAAAGCAGGACATATGGTAACTTGTCTGTTATTACCCAATTTTGCAACCAACACTGGAAAGTGAGGGTAATGCAATTGTTTGGTCCCAGGCCAATGTTCAGATCACAATTGGGTCCTACAAAGACCCATCAGGAAAGTACAATATCGGCATGCCAATGCAGTTGATTTTCACCCTCCTATGCTGAGCCATTCGCTTGGTGAGCAGTTGTTTTGTCTCTACAATGTATAGATCTGTGCACTCCTCGCTACACTGGACTCCGTATACCACATTGCTTTGTTTTTCTTTTGGTGTGGGATCCTTTGGGAATGCATTGTCTAGGCAAAAGGAGTGCACTCCAATGTATTTGACCTAACAAATCTGACTTTAACTCCTGCAGAAAGAAAAAAAGATTGCTGAGCGGCCAAAAGAGAAGAGTAAAACTGGTCACACTCCTTACGGCCTGCTTGTTTGGTGAGATCGCCAAAGGAGCAGACCTTTGCCTGATTTTACCACCCCCATACTTTACTACATTTGGCTAATAAATCATACTGTGGGGCTTGAAGTGCCTTTGTTTCCAGAGAATTTGTGCCCCACACATTATATGTAAACAGAGACATCTAATCACAGAATCCATCAGAATACCATGCAGCTAGGTGAGCAAGGAGTTCCATGACTCTGTGACATGTAGCAGCAGTGGCATTTCCTTTAGTTTTATATTTCAAGCAATTCTTGCATTCTCCTTCCACAAAGAAAGTATCTAGAAAATGCAAGAACTTCAGTCACTCTTTATTGGTGTACTGCAAGTTGGATTGATATCACCCCTCTCCCTTTCCCGCCAGCAGCCTAACAGAACAATTGGAAGGTAACCAGTTAGAAGCTCCCTAACACAAGATAACAGCTGCCTGGTAGATGTAAGAACAGCACTCAATAGTAAAATACAGGTCCCACTGGGGCACATTCAGTTACATTGAGTAGGAGAAACAATAGGCTGCCAGAAAGCAGTTCCATCCTAAAGTGCTGGCTCTTTCTGAAAGCACATAACCAGGCAAAATGAGATGGCTGTCTACACACCAATATTAGAAATAAAAAAATACACTTGCTAGATCAGGAATGACATTTTATATTGTAAGGTGTCGGATGCATGCAAATCCCTGTGCAGGAGGGGGGTTGTCTTTCAGGTATGTTGTCAAAGTTGACTTCAAGGAAATGTAATTCACAGTTTTGTTTTAATATTTTGTTTTGTTTTTAAGGTGCACGATGTTCCAATTGATCAGCAGAGTGGAAAGCTAACAATAATAAGATGCCCAAAACATTATCCTCAAAAGCAACCCCAAGTGAGAATTCGGATAGCGACTGCAACATCATGGTTGAAAAACCAACGGGACGAAAGGTAAGACAAGATCCTTACTTAAAGGCAAAAAAAAACCTGTTCGTAAAGCCGGAGGTTTTAATTTGATTTTCCCTTAAATAGGTTGTTTACGAGAAATAAGTCTTAATTTTTTCATGTCTACAGCTGCTGGCTGTAGATGTTCCAGATGTTTATACTCACTGAAATGCACAAAATAACAGCTGTTGGGGGTTCTTTATATAGCTTCTGATGAAGTGGCAGTGAGCCACGAAACGCGTTAAGCGGGCAGCCCCGATAGGAGATATGCTGCTGTAATTTTTAATGGATTTATAATACATTTTGACTTTTTTAACCTATTATTCTGGCTCTGCGGTGCTCCGTTCCTCACATTGATTCTGGGGGTTCTTTATAGAATGTGTTTTGTTAATCACACCGGCTGAATTTTCTTTTGTGGTTCAAATAGTTGAAGTTGTATCAGTCGAACCAAATATCCTATAATTCTGTGCTGTCTAAAACTATATTTTGTTTAAAAAGCTGCACAGATGGAGCACCCTGTATTGTATATTGTATCTAGCACAACCTTTCCTTACAGGGGAAAACTGCAGTAATGTTTTTCACTCATAATTTTTGTTCTGTGTGCTTCATGAAATTAACCTTTTCTACTGCAAACAACCAACCACACTATTTGTCCATAGTCTACTGCAAATTGCTGATTCAAGCTTGTATTATCCAATTAGAGCAGGCAAAATCTGCCAGTGACTTAACAGCACAAAGATGATAGTGTTTGGGATGCACAGAATCAAAAATACATTTTGGGATATGGCCCAATTTACAAGTGTACAGATTTTTTTTTTCTATTTCTCAAATCACATTTTTTAGTGCTAAAAATCTTGGATTATACTAAATTTGTAGGTTATGAAAGGGGTTGATCACCATTAAATTAACTTTAACATGGTGTAGATGTTCTGAGACAATGTGCAGTTGTTCTTCATTTTTATTATTAGTGGGTTTTTGACTTGTTTAGCTTTTTATTTTGCAGGTCTGTTTGCAGCTTTAGCAATCTGGTTGCTGGGGTTAAAATTACCCTAGCAACCATGCACTGATTTGAATGGGAGACTGGAATATGAATAGGGGAGGGCCTAAATATAAGGATTAGTAATAAAAAGCTTGGGGTATGGAAATTTGAGTGTATAACAAACTATGTTAAATTTCACAGTATATTATTTTTATTAACTTACAGTATGCTGATTTATCAGTGTGTATCTTGCATAACTATAATATAGCAGTCAGAAATTATTACCAATTGTATATCTTAGGAGTATTGTTAAACTTGAAGGAGTCGTATAGAATAAATGAAAAAGCCCTAATTTTGTTGGCAATAATGTATAATTTACAGTGTTTGTTTTACTATCATTATCTTCAAAAATGGCAACTTTATTGAAGCGCCCTATAGATGTTCTCTGGTCCAGACCAGAGAACATCTATAGACCAGGCAACTTTTTTTTTTTCTTCTAATTTTGGTTCTGTACATTACCACAAGGAATTTTAAGTAAAACAACTCCGATGCAGTTGAACTGCAGACTTTCCGCTTTAATTCAGTGGGTTGAACTAAAGCCTTTTTTAACACAATCATTTCATTTCAGGGGCTCAAAAGTAATTGGACAAATTGAAAAACTGAAAATAAAATGTTAATTTGTAATAGTTGGTTGAAAACCCCTTTTCTGGCAATGACAGCCTGACGTCTTAAACTCATGGACATCACCAGATTCTGGGTTTCCTCCTTTTTGATGCTATGCGAGGCCGTCGGTTGCGGTTTGTTTGTGGGCGTTTCTGTGAAATGCTGCTCAATTGAGTTCAGATGACTGACTTGGCCATTCAAGAATGTTCCACTTCTTTGCTAAACTCCTAGGTTGCTTTGGCTGTATGTTTTGGGTCATTGTCCATCTGAATTATGAAACTCCTCCCAATCAATTTGACTGCATTTAGCTGGATTTGAGCAGACAGTGTCTCTGAACACCTCAGAATTAATTTGGCTGCTTCTGTCCTGTCACATCATGGATAAACACTAGTGTCCCAGTGCCACTGGCAGCCATGCACGCCCGAGCCATCACACTGCCTCCACCATGTTTTATAGATGTGGTATGCTTTGGACCATGAGCTGTTCCATGCCTACTTCATATTTTTTTCTTGCCATCATTCTGGTAGAGGTTGATCTTGGTTTCATTTGTCCAAAGAATTTTTTTCCAGAACTGTGCTGGCTTTTTTAGATGATTTTAGTGCACTCTCTGTATTTACTTCCATGCAGTCTTCTCTTTATGGTAGACTTTGATATCGATACGCCTACCTCCTGGTGAGTGTTGTTCACTTGTTTGGCTGTTGTGAAGGGGTTTTTCTTTACCATGGAAATGATTCTGTCATCATCCACCACTGTTGTCTTGCGTGGACGTCCAGGTCTTTTTTCGTTGCTGAGTTCACCAGTGCTTGCTTTCTTTCTCAGGATGTACCAAACTGTAGATTTTGCCACTCCTAAATTTGTAGCAATTTCTCAGACTGATTTTTTCTGTTTTTGCAGCTTAAGGATGGTTTGTATCACCTGCATGGAGTGCTCCTTTGACGGCATGTTGTCTGAAAAATCTACAAAATCTTCCATATACAAGCAACTCCCCCCCCCCCCCCCCTCAAATCAACTCCAGGGCTTTTATCTGCTTCATTGATAATGACATAACAAAGGAATTGCCCACACCTGCCCATGAAATAGTCTGTGTCTTTTGTCCAATTACTTTTGAACCCCTGGTTCAATTACTTTTGAGCCCCTGAAATGAACTGATTGCATAAAAATGTGAAGAACTAAAGCCTTTTTACTAACACAATCTTTTTGTTCAACCCACTGAATTAAAGCTGAAAATATGCAGTTCAACTGCATCTGAGTTGTTTCATTTAAAATCCATTGTGGTAATGTACAGAATCAAAATTAGAAAAAAAAGTTGTCTGTCCAAATATTTATGGACCTAACTATCATATTGCCTCCATTTGTACCTGTGCCAATGGCAGTCAATCCCTTAGATTGTCCCCAATCTGTACCTATGCCAGTGGCAGCCAAAAAAGTCCATTATATTGCCCCTAATGTGTATCTGCAGGAGCCAAATATCCATCATATTGCCCCAAACATGTGTACCTGTGCAAGCAGCCACCATATTGCCCCATGTACCCGAGCCAGCAGCAAATACCTCCTATTGCCCCCAATCTGTACCTGCCCTGCATATACAAATAACTTAAAAACCAAGAAACATTAAACCATTAAACATTTTTAATTAAAGTATATTTAGGCAAACATGATTTTTTTTGGGGTTTACATTTCATTTAAAATAGATTTTTGAGCTTTCTGGATAAGGGAACCCCCATAAATAATATCTTGAACTGTGAATCAGCATAACTAATTAACTTAAAGGTGTTTATAAATTTAAAAAAAAAAAGTGTAAGTGTATGAAAACATCACACATTGCCATTTGAACACCAGGCATTGCCACATAAATCCAGTGTATTTCTATGTGCAATAATGTTTTAATGATTATGACATAACAGCCAGATATCACTTAGCCAGAATAAGAGGAATTACGCACCTTTATAAACACTCCAACTCTGTCTTTTAATGGGCAATCTTAAGAATCACAATGCATTTTTGTAAAATCACACAAACGGAGAAAAACACGGCTTTTTCGCACCGTTTTTCTTTATAAATAGGTCTTATGGTGTTACTACGCTTTCTGGTGCAATTTTTAAGATCACAATGACAAGTGTTTTCAATTGAGTAAAAATAAAACTGGATGAGGCCTGTTGGAAGATAGCAGTAGTAGGATATAGGGATATTGGATCAGCATGCAATATTTAGTGAAACGGTACAACATATTTTTGTTATAATTGCATGCAAGCAAAGATAGTAGATTAAAGTTAATTAAGGAATCGTGTACTCTACTTCGAGTAAGATGGTTCTAGGTTCATGTAGTCAATTACTTGATGTTCACTAGACTGAGATCAGTGCCATAAAAACAGTCTTGCAAAAACTCAGAAAGGTTGATATATATCTAAATTCCTGAAGTTAAGGGAACAGTTACACCAATTAAGAAACTCTATACAGTATATAAACAAGCTGCTGTGTTGCCATGGGGTTAGCCATTCAAGATGGAAAAAAGGAGAAAAGGCACAGGATACCCAGCAGATAACAGATAAGCTTTTTAGTATACAATAGGATTCTTCAGAACTTATCTACTATGTATCCTGTGCTTGAATGGC
Source organism: Xenopus petersii (assembly GCA_038501925.1). Lineage (NCBI taxonomy): Eukaryota > Metazoa > Chordata > Amphibia > Anura > Pipidae > Xenopus > Xenopus petersii. The sequence continues at coordinate 94,941,572 of CM076683.1, forward strand.
TGCCCCATTGCTACACAGCAGCTTCTTTATATAAAATATAGTAGAGTTTCTGAAGCAAACACCTGTTTACCAGTGCAGGGCAACAGTACATTGTACCGGTATGGGATCAGTTATCCGGAAACCCCATTATCCAGAAAGCTCAGAATGCCTTCCTCCCATAAGATTCCATTTTATTCAAATAATCCACATTTTTATCATTTCCTTTTATAATAAAATAAATAATGTAACAGTACCTTGTACTTTATCCATCTAAGATATAAATAATCCTTATTGGAAGCAAAAGCAGCCTATTGGGTTTAATTAATTTTCTAGTATATTTAAGGTATGATCTAAATTACAGAAAGATACGTTATCCAGAAAGCCCTATGTCCCAATGATTCTAGATAACGGGTCCCATACCTGTTTTACCATTCCTTTAAAACACTTTTTGGTGAACCTTTAACCAGCTGTTTATAAGAAGTTTGTAAAGTGTTGAATTAAGACTCTGGAGATTTGTCATTTATGTGTTATTATTCCATGCATTCTAAGATTACTGCTTTCATAAGGAGAGAAATCTATAACTGAGGTCAAATATGGATGATATTAGATGGCTTATAAAAATCCAACACAGATAATTTAGCTAGGTACCTAAGTACCTTAAGATGGGCATCAGGGGCCAGATTAGTCCATTGTTTTGGACCCAAGTTTCTGACGTTTTGACTTCCTTTAAAATGAATTGATTTCCAATCTGAATCAAGTAGATTACAATTGGACTAGCTGGTAAATATATGTTGTTGATCTGTTTGGCACATGTATACAATAATAATTTGTAAAGCATCTGGCAGCACCCCTGCCTAATCTGTTTCTTCGGGCAGTTACAGGAAGACTGGATCACAACCTTGATTAACCAGTTTTGCCTGTCGTGTGTAGCCAGATTGGTAAAAGGTCTTTGTTCTAGCAAGCTTTCCATGGAAGCCATTTGCTTTGTCTATGTCTGTATTAGGTGAATACTAGATTCCTTTACTGAAAGTACTGAAACCTGCTGCAAATGCTGCTTTATAAATATTTTTGGTAGAGATCTATCCTTTTCTCCCACCAGATTTTCATAAAAGGCATTCAAGGTTTAGATTCGATCTGCACAATGTAACTGGCTGGTTTGGCAGTTTAGAATATACTGTTCTTGATCCAATCGACCTTCTATAATTAAAATGTTGTGTGCCATTATAAGTGGCAGGATTGACCTCTGTATGGCCAATTGACTTTAATTGATGTGTGATAATACTGATGTCTAACTAAAGTTTTCTCAATTTTTATTTCCCTTGATACAGAATAAGGAGAAAATATCGTCCTTCAATAGAACACCTAAACTGGATAGGAGTGATATTAGCAAAGAAATGAAGGAGAAATCTTCAATGAAACGCAAGCTTCCTTTCACTCTCAGCCCAACCAGAACTGAAGACCGGGATTCTGACACTGGTAATTTTGTCTTTCTTTTTTTCATTTAATTTTTCATATAGACTGACCGCTATCTATGGCAAGCAAGATAGGTACTCTTGCAAAATACTGTTAGATTATTAAAATTTGTCCTAAATGTTTTTATATTATAAATTATTCTTTACTTTCCCTCCATAAGACCTGAAATTTGAAAGTTTAGCTTATTGTGCACAGCTTCTCCACATATTTGCAACTGTACAAATTGAGCATTTTGTTTATTGCCATAGGTTTTATTCTAAAAAGGTACTTGAACAATGGTGTCAGCCTGTTACTGGTAGCATTTTGGATTCGTTCCTGTGCTACTCAATATTACCTTTAAGAGAAAGCATGTGCAGAGGGAAGAAATGACAAAATGTCATTGCCCTTATGGGGATGTAAATGCACAGACCAGAAATATTCATAATGTGCACAGATTATCCTTATAATGTATTGTCTGATGGAGGCAAAATTATCCGATAAACCCCTCTTTTGCTCTTCAGCCAATAGAAAAGCATAACTAGACTTGGTAATACACACAAGTAAACACTCTATATACATATATATGAGCCTCAGAGGACTGGTACATTTTGTGTAAAATATGAGATATATGTGAGGTACATACAGGACACAGTACACATTAGTACATGTATGACTACTAAAACAAATATTCCTGAATGACTTATTTGGTATATGTCTTTCATTCATGACTAGTTCTCTCCCAGCACTCTCTTGTATTCAGTTTACAAAAAAAAAAACTCTATATTACACCACTTCTGTCCCAACGTTTTGGACCGAAGCGCTGGAGACAACTGTGTGAAATAGTTTTTTGTTTTAAATTGAATTCAAGAGAGGGCAGGCCTTTACCAACCAGACTGTGCTCCTCAACAGATAGTTTGGAGATGAGTGTGGACACATTGACTCATGAAAGGGTTAAAATATCAATTTCATTGCTTGTGTAATTACTGATGCCGTTGTTTGTCCATAACCCCAGCCTTCCTAGAGATCTTACTAAAGTGGCTGGAAAATTAGCAAATCAGGAGCAGTCAACATCAGTGTATTCTCTCCCTGTATAGCAAATTAAGTATGAGGAGGCAGACAATAAGCTAAGTTACTAAATACCTTTCTCTGTATGGAGAAGGAGGATATGAATAAGTGGTTCCCAAACTGCAGATGAGACAGTAACCTGGAACTGCATGTTCTCTTCATTTTTGTTATCTGCTGACTTACCATCTACTGGCCATAATTTATTTATATAAATAAAGAAAGCAACATTAAAAGTCATCCTGGAGGAGTATGTTTCAGTTGCAGTCTGAATTGGTTGGAGGACTTAAATTATGAGGGCAGACTGTCATGGTTTTCTCTGGAAAAAAGGCGCTTGCGAGGGGACATGATTACACTTTACAAGTACATTAGAGGACATTATAGACAAATAGCAGGGGACCTTTTTACCCATAAAGTGAATCACCGTACCAGAGGCCACCCCTTTAGACTAGAGGAGGAAAAGATCTTTAATTTGAAGCAACGTAGGGGGTTCTTCACAGTCAGGACAGTGAGGCTGTGGAATGCACTGCCGGGTGATGTTGTGATGGCTGATTCAGTTAATGCCTTTAAGAATGGCTTGAATGATTTCTTGGACAGACATAATATCAAAGGCTATTGTGATATTAAGCTCTATAGTTAGTATAAGTATGGGTATATAGAATTTAATTAAAAGTAGAGAGGGGTGTGTGTATGGATGCTGGGTTTTCATTTGGAGGGGTTGAACTTGATGGACTTTGTCCTTTTTCAACCCAATTTAACTATGTAACTATGTCTTTATGTACAATTTTACAAGTAACCACTGCCAGGAATCAGTATTTGCTTTACTATTTGGTGTACTAATGACTATACTTAAGCCTTGCAGGCATGCAATCTCTCCCAGTCATATAGGCAGCAATGCACTTCTGTCAAGGCAAGTATGCATTTCTATGCCTGTTGTGGCATTTTACCTGTAACGGTAGTGTATTTAATACGATCAGTCTAAGCTGTATTTATAACACTTACTGTATATAGATGGGACAAATATCAACTACTGTGGTATCTGCTTTAATCTTTGCAAAGGGGTTCCCTTTGTAAAATGTATAATGAAGCAATAGAATTTGTAATGAATCAGATTAAAATTAAGCATAGGACTGGCCAGATATGGGATGACTTTGACGTAGTTGGCCAGCTTAAATATATTGCAATATATGGACAAACAATCCCTGTTGTGTTTAAAGAGTAAGGCATTTTTCAGTAGCAGTATGCACAAAATGTCTCTGTCTTAAATATATTGATAATGGGTTGAGTGCAGAGGACTCTTGTAGTTGAGTTTATGTATTTTGTCGTCACAGCCTCATTGCACCCCCGCCTAATGGTTTTTAAAAATTAGTGGTGAGCACAACTTTCCCTTGTGTATGTGTATAGATATAGAGATATAAATAGATAGATATAGATATATATATATATATAGCAACAGTACATTATAATTTGGTTAATGTAAAATTTTCTCATTGTTATGATTTACTGTTCCGTTAATATTCTCCCCAAAAGAGCAGATCTTAACAGTATATGCCTAGCTTTACATTGGCCTAGTGTTTGGGATCTTTGACACTGGGAGAAAGTTCACCTTTCATCAGGACAGTTTATTAGCAGATTGAAACAGGGGTAGGATTGGTTATTCAGGAGTGAATTGCCAATGCATTTTACATTCCCCTGAAGCAAATTCTCCAAAGACAAATGTGTTGTAACAGGCTCTTTTCCTGCACTGCAAAAGCTTTACTTTGTTTTTTTTATATTAGAGATGAGTCAACTCAGTGACTCAGTTCTGTACAACCTGTTCCTGGTCTGACTATTTTTGCCTTTAGAAAGCTCTCCGTGATTTAGAGAATAGCAAATACAATTTCTGTGAGTACCATAAAGTGATCCTTTCCATTCATGCTAAAAATGTAATAAAACGTCAGTTTATAAAACAATGTTACCTGTAATACACAAGGTTTTCTTCCACAAACAACCTTTTATGCATATTGACCTGTGTTGTCAGGGCTTTTGCAAAGGAAAATAATTAAAGGAAAACTAAACCCTGACTGGTCCCCCTCTCCTGGTTTTGCTGGGGATCCCCTGAATATGTTGATCCGCTACAGTTACCCTAGCTTGCACTCAGCCATTGCACTAAGCAGGAGGATATTTATTTATTGATCAGATGGTACCTGGCAACTCTGCTGCTCTATCTACTAAATAGCCATCTGGGGTCCCATGCAGTGGGCCACCAGTGCATATGTGGAAGTTAAAGGAAAACTATACCCCCAAAATGAATACTTAAGCAACCGATTTATATCAAATTAAGTGGTATATTAAGGAATCGTACCAAATTGTAATATAGATAACCCTTTGAGTGCCAGCAGAATTTGACGTTTCGGTTACACGAAATGCCAGACATACATTTTGTGCTCTCTCACTTTAGTTGCATTTTCTGAGGGTAAACCTTTAGTTTACCTTGGAAAACAATACATTGGTTTTTTTTAAGGCGAACTTGAGCTTTTTAAATCTGCCTAAGTTTTCTTGTATTTCCACCTCTGCAAAAAGATTTATAGCACTAAATACCAAAAAAATTTAAAAATTGCTATTTTTCATATCTGAATCCATACCAATTTTTTTTTTTTTTTTTTAAATTTTATGCATGAAACTCCAAGTGATTGGGAAAGTCTCATGTCTCTCTGTACAGCAAAAACTCCCTGCAGGATATTTCAAATTTTGTAAGCACAAAGACAGAAAGCTGCATACTTTAGATTCCAAGGCCAAAAAATCCTGAAACAATAGGTTTACCCCAGAAAACCCTTTATTTTTGAAAAGACCACATATGATATTATTACAATTTATAGAATCGCTTTTATGGAATTAATGTAACTTTTAATTGATTAACTGTCACTTTTAATACATTTTACACATAATAATCACGAGCTATAACCTTTACTCTTATTCCCTTAACACTAATGAATTATATATATAGTGTGACTTTATGCTTTTTTTTTCTGTTGCACATATTTTAAAGATATATGAATTTGCATAGCACCATATAAACCAATCAATTGATTAATATGTAACACGTGTGTTCAAAGCTATTTATTTGAATTTTGACATCACTTTTACTGAACTCTGAGGAAGTGCCCAGTGTTTGGGGCACGAAACGCGTTGGTTCTTTGCACTCCCACTCTTGATGTACCACTATGTATGTTTAAATAAAGCCGCTTATTGGACATATCCACGCCTCCCGTGGATATGTCTACCTGCGATGCCAGCGGATATTTTGTTGGATGCATTCAAGTACTCGGCTGAGAGTTACCGAGATCCTGCGATAGCTGCGGTGAATGAGGGAGAGAGGAAGGAGTGGGGAGAGCTCTGCCATCGACTCCTATTATCGGTTACTCCAGAAAACCCTTTATTTTTTTAAAAGACCACATTCTGCTGTTTCCAAAATGGGTAACTATTTCTCTCTACTCCTAACTACCAAACTTTAAAGCTTGTCTGAATGCAGCGGTTTTTATCAAAATTCAGAAAAATCACTTCAAAGGTCTTATATTGCTGCTCCGCATATCCCACAATGTATAAGGTATCAAGAAAAAGTACCATAAATATGATTTCCAGGGGTCCACTGGGGAAATATCTGAAAATTGCCTCAAAGCTTCAACTTTCCAGCATCATATCACCCATGTATCATTACATACCAAGAAAACGCACCCTAAATATGATTGCCAGGGGTCCTCCAAACTGTTTTATGCCCATTATGCATAAGATTACCAAAATATCTGGCATTTAGAGGCCCCAAAATGAAGTTAGTGCAAACAAATAATCCTGTGGGTCACTTCGTCTATTGAAAAATCAACACATTGGCTGCATTTTTTTGTGGGGTAAAAACACAGAAATATATGTTTAACCAGCATAAAGCACCCTAAATATGAATGCTGGGGGTTTACTAAACCATTTTGATGCCCAATATGCATAGATTTACCAAACTATGCGGCATACAGAGACCCCCAAATCCAAATAGTGCATATGAGTTCTCACGTGACACTCTGGCTACTACAATATAACTACCCGGTATGTGTATTATGAGTAGGGATGCACCGAATCCAGGATTCGGTTTGGGATTCGGCCAGGATTTGGCCTTTTTCAGCAGGATTCGGCTGAATCCTTCTGCCCGGCCGAACCGAATCCTAATGCAAATTAGGGGCGGGGAGGGAAATCGCGTGACTTTTTGTCACAAAACAAGGAAGTAAAAAATATTTTCCCCTTTCAACCCCTAATTTGCATATTCGGTATTCGGCCGAATCTTTCACGAAGGATTCGGGGGTTCGGCTGAATCCAAAATAGTGGATTCGGTGCATCCCTAATTATGAGCCATGTGACCCTCCCTAGAAAACCATAATTAAAAAGCTTGCATTTTACCCCATTATATACCCCCCATTTCATAGTCTTCCAGCATACAGCATCCTAAATATGAACGCCAGGGGTCTACTAAACCGGTTGATGGCCAATATGCATAGATTTACAAAACTTTGTCGCACACATAGACCCCCAAATGGATAGCCGACAAAATTTCCATGGGCAAAATGAAGTAACAAAAAAACAGAGCGAAATGTTATAAAATCACTAAAATTCAACAAAACGACAAAAAATCAATGCTTTTTATTTATTTATTTTTTTCACCTAGTGTAATCATCAGTCAGAATCAAAGTTTGAATATTTTAGCATAGCAGTGTTGGGAGGTATGCAGAAGTGTGGAAGCAAAAGACAGAACTCTGTCTGTTAATTGGCTCATGTGACCTAACATGTTTGGCATGTGCACCTTTAGTTTTAGAGAGCAATATGATTTTCATTTTATCTTTATCCATACTACCTCATCTGTAATCAGGGGAGTTTGTGATACCCTTTCTATGCAATGCACTTGCACAGTTCTGGGAAAATTTGACTTGAATAAAACCTAAAAGTATAGCCTGTAATAGCAGGCTATGAACCACCTACTGCAACATAGAATCTACCTTCTTGGTTTAAAGAGGTTAAAGAGAAATATGAATGGATTTTCATTAGCAGTTGCTCGTCTTGTTTAGTACAAGAAAGAAAAAAAAAAAAGCTAATCTCTGGTTGCTATGGGTTACTGCCCGGTAGGCTTTATCTCAGACAACATCTTATTGGGGCATAGCATAATTGCTGTCCCTGCTTCATATTAAGTATTCTCTCGGGTTTATTGTATCATTGAATGCCTTTAAACGAATTCTTGCTTATTTAGTCCATCATCAAGAGGTGCCCATACCACAACAGATTAAATATTCTATTAATCTCTTGGAGATATCTACCCACAAGGCAAAACATTAATGGCATGAAAGTGATACTCCTTTCTTATTCCAGTAGATTTAATGTTTTTGGTAAATAAATGAAATTTTTATAGTTCCTAAACTAGAATCGCGTGACTGAGATGCAGTCCTCTAACTAGTGATGCACGGTGTAACACATGACTTCCCGGAGCATGTTGACCATTTGGTATAAAGTTCTAATTATGGCAATTATATTTCAAAAGTCAGCAAACCCTTTGGCATAAGATGTTTGCATTAAAGAGTTGTCCACACAAAATCTGTCTTATGTAAGACTGATGAGCTGTTTAATGAAAGATGTTATTCTAAGTTTCTAGTAACATTAATTAAAAAAATATTCAACACCTACTTGTAAATGTAATTGATGTTGATAGCTGCATTTGTTTAACCCTTTCTGTTCTCTGCTTCTGACAAAGTAACAAAAGCATGATTTAAAGGAGAAATAAACCCTTATAATTAATATGGTTAAAAATGACATATTTTACATATTGAACTTATTGCACCTGCAATTCTCCATTGCAGCAATGATTCAGAACTTCAAATTTGTTACTTGGGGTCATCATCTTGGAAAGTGTCTGCTCAGTGGGCTCTGAGTAGCTGTTGAGAAGCTACGCTTAGGGGTCGTCGCCAGGGATGGGCGAATTATTTTGCAGAAAAAATTACGCACATTGATTGGTATGGCTTTATGCATCAAAATAAAAAGACCGGCGTCAAAATATTTTGACGAAACGGGTCAAATTCGCCCATCCCTAGTCATCGCAAATTTATAAGCAGAAAATTAGGTCATATAAGCTGATATTCTGATGCTAGTTGCACTGGTTTATGAACTGACAAAGTAATTATCTGTAGTAATTACTAATCCACTTTATGTTGTTACAATTCTATTCTGTATATACAGTGTATTGTGAGTCGGTCCATAAGCTCAGTAACTGACAGCAGCACAGGGCATGTGCAGTGAATCAGCAGAAAAGAAGATGGGCAGCTACTGGGGCATCTTTGGAGAGACAGATCTTTATTGCTAAGGGCTATTCCACACGGGGAGATAGCGACGCGTTTGCGGTCGCGGCGACAAAGCGCCGCGACAGTCGCCGCGACCGGCCTGAAAAAGCCTGGCGAGGCATTTTCAGGCGACTGTTGAAAAGCACATCGCCTCGTGTGGTTAGCACAGGCGTTTTTACATAGGCGCCCATACAAAACTGTCGCCTGCACCGGTCGCGGCGACTGTCGCAGCGCTTTGTCGTCGCGACCGCAAACGCGTCGCTATCTCCCCGTGTGGAATAGCCCTAAAGGGCTGTGGTTCCCTTGCACTTGTACAGAAACCCAAAACATAATGTACAACATTTCTAGCCTACTTCTTTTCTTTAGTTAGGCTTTAGTTCTCCTTTAAATATCCTGTGGCATTTTAAGGATAATCTGTAAGATTTGTACGGAGATATATATATATATATATATATATATATATATATATATATATATATATATATATATATATATATATTTATATATTTATTTTTATATATATATATATATATATATTTTTATATATATATATATATATATATATATTTATATATATATATATTTATATATATACACACACGCCAAGAAGGAAGGAGTGCAGGTACTTTGTGAACATATATATATATATATATATATATATATATATATATATATATATATATATATATATATATATATATATATATATATATATATATACGTACACACACACACGTACACACACACACACGTACACACACACACACACATGTACACACACACACACACACATGTACACACACACACACACATGTACACACACACACACACATGTACACACACACACACACACATATATATATACACATATATATACATATACACACCCCCTGAAGTCTGTGTTTGGCTTATCTCCCTTAAAGGGATACTGTCATGGGAAAAAAAAATTTTTCAAAATGAATCAGTTAATAGTGCTGCTCCAGCAGAATTCTGCACTGAAATCCATTTCTTAAAAGAGCAAACAGATTTTTTTATATTCAATTTTGAAATCTGACATGGGGCTAGACATATTGTCAATTTCCCAGCTGCCCCAAGTCATGTGACTTGTGCTCTGATAAACTTCAATCACTCCTTATTGCTGTACTGCAAATTGGAGTGATATCACCCCCTCCCTTCCCCCCCCCAGCAGCCAAACAAAAGAACATTGGGAAAGTAACCAGATAGCAGCTCCCTAACACAAGATAACAGCTGCCTGGTAGATCTAAGAACAACACTCAATAGTAAAAACCCATGTCCCACTGAGACACATTCAGTTACATTGAGAAGGAAAAACCTGCCAGAAAGCATTTCTCTCCTAAAGTGCAGGCACAAGTCACATGACCTGGGGCAGCTGGGAAATTGACAAAATGTCTAGCCCCATGTCAGATTTCAAAATTGAATATAAAAAAATCTGTTTGTTCTTTTAAGAAATGGATTTCAGTGCAGAAGTCTGCTGGAGTAGCACTATTAACTGATGCGTTTTGAAAAAAACATGTTTTCTGATGACAGGATCCCTTTAAATATTGAGAATAATTAATTTGCATAAAATTATGTTTTCCCAGAGTTGACATTTTTATTTTGTTAGTTTATAATAATGTTATACTATAATTTTGTTATTGTTATAATACTAGCACTGTTGTATTTTCACAACTACTAATGTACCGATGATTTTGCTGTGCATTAGAGGGAAGTTTTGTACTATTTGAAGTAACCTGTGGCTTCAGCCATGTAACCAGTGAATATTTTGGTTAGTGAAATATGAGAGATCTTTAGCTCCAAGCATTGTCTGGGCTTTGGAGTCAGTACATAAATCCGTCGACTCCTCTGTTTTTAGTATACTAATGAACAGTATTTCCATGTTGATTGAAAGAACACAACATACAAGGTATTTCATCACTGCCATAGTTTCGCAATCTTAAAGCTATGTGAAAATGGTGTCTGCTTTTGGAAACAAACCAAATAACTACTGCCTAGGAAGCTGCCACACTACCTTATTGGTCATCCAAGCCTGTCACTGCCAACCTAAATATGGATACTGTTCAAGTTTGGGTCTAAATCTAAAGTGTCATTGAGACTTTTTATTTATTAAAGAAACTACAAGCATTCCTTAAACTTTAGTTCCCACTAGTGAAACAACTTCCCACTGGACTTTATTCTTACTGCAGAGAAGTACATTATTATCTGTGAAATAGGACAATTTTTTTTTTTATTTTTTATTACGACTGACTCCAGGTACCCAAAAATTGCTTCTGACTCTTACTACACAGCTCTGCTGATTGTTACCCACTCTTAAAGGGGACCTGTCATCCCAAGAAATAATTTCAAAAACTTTTCTATCATGTAAGTTGAGTAAAATAAACTTTACTTGAGCAATATTTATTATTTCAATTTTGTTTCCTTCAGTCTTGGAATTACACTATCACAGCAAACAGACAGGAGCCATTTTGTGGACACTGTTATTAAGATAAATTGTGTATCACCCCAAAATCTTGTGCATGCACCAGAATGGGGAACCTAATTACCATGTGCAGTGCCCTATATAATTACAGTGTGGGATGGGGGGATGTGAGAAGTGCAGTGACATGTAGAAGTGCTGAATGGAAAGTGATTGACTGCCCCACCCCTATGCCTCAGGCATAGAGGCTAGGTAGATATCTGATTGACAGCTCAGATGTTTAAACACCTGTATAACCAGTATGGCTGTTTTAATGAAAAATAGAATTTAGGTTTGATGTTTAATTTGCAAAGGACTTTCATTATGCAGGTTTTTATGTGTAGGTGACAGGTCCACTTTAAAGGGGAAATATCACAAAAATGAAAATGTAATATACCGGTAAGCTTCAGCATGCTGAAATAAGAAACTTGGTAAATACAATCAATTAAATATTCTGCATCGTTTCTGAAATAATCAAGCTTATCTTCACTGTCCCTCTCGCAGCATCTGTTTCTCTTCATTATGTCTTCTTGGGTGTCAGATATTCATTGACCGTTAGATCTAATATATCTTATAGGGGACTTCCTTTCCTAGCAGATGAATTAGAGCTCACTCAAATAACTGATTCCGGTACAAACAAAATCTAACAAAATAACTGCCTTTTGCATAAATTCTGCATGTAGAGAGACATGATGTCTGGTGAATATAATAGTGAGCTCTAATACATCTTCTAGGCAAACGGAGCCCCCTATAAGATATATTGGATGTAACTGTCAATGAATATCTGACACCCGACTCCTGCATGAAGAGAGAGAATGAACAGAAACATGCTGAGAGAGGGACAGTAAAGCTGAACTTGATTATTTTAGAAACGGTACAGGTTTAATTGCTATTAGTTTTAATTGATATTAGTTAATATTTAGAAAGTTTCTTATTTCAGTATGCTGAAGCATATATTAAATTTTTATTTTCGCGATAGTTCCCCCTAGCATCATATGTTGGCTATATACAATTGAATTCTAAGTGTGTGGGTTAAGTGCTGCTGTGTAACATGATGAACACTGTGTTTTGATCACCAGGAAATAATAGTGAAACCACTTCGAAAAGAAACCGTTGCAACTGTATAAAAACCCATTCAAAGGCTAAACAATATCAGTCTGCATAAAAGCACCAGTAGATTAGCTGCCATTTAATGATGTTTCCCATAGTTGGCTCCGTAGGTGGTGAAGTAAAACACTTTTCAAACATATGTCTGCATTGCAATTCATCCTACCAGTGATCAGATGAGTTGACATTCCAAAAAGGTGAAGAATGCACACTCAAGGATAAATCCAATCCAATTTATTCCATCAAAAAAAATATCACAAAAACATTGGCCCTACGTGTTCCGACCGTTAAAGGGGACCTGTCACCCTAAGAAATAATTCCAAATTCTGATCTATTGCGTTTGTTAAGCAAAATGAACTTTACTTACTCTGTATAAATTATTTAAATCTTGCTTGCAGTCATTCTTGGAATTCACCACCACAACATGCAGGAATCTGCCATTTTGCAGACACTTATTAAGACTAGCATTGTAACACCTCAAAATCTTGTTTACGCACCAGAATGGGGGAACTGTGCCCATGCCTTTACATTGGCTTCATAAGGATAGACCGTAAAGCGGGAGGGGGGATGTGGGGAGTGCAGAGAAATGTAGGAAATGCAGAATGGAAAGTGAAAGTAATTTCTTGCCCGACTCTATGCCTAAGGCATAGCGGAGGGACAGGCAATAAATGACTGACAGCTGAAATGTTTAAATGCATTTATAACAAGTATGGATGTCCCCCTGGGATTTAGTGCCGACTAGTCAAATTCATCCACTCCCATCTCGCCAAACCCATTATGTACAGACCTCACTTTGTGTGTGGGAGCATTTTTGTGCTAAAACAGGAGAGGGCTTTTTCCAAACTGGTGCCACTAACCGTAAGCACAGAATGTATATTCTACTCTTGTCTGTGTTTATATCCTTCTGGTACTCTCTTTTTCCACCCACATTCCAAAAAAACATACGTAGACATTAATTAGGACCTGAGCAAAGTGCTTCCAAATTGTTATTCTGTTGATGTCATAGCTGTGGATTTACCTAAACTTAAGCTAACTTTAACTAAAACCTCATTCTGCCTTCCTACTTACTAACTTTGTTTCAGTTAAAATGTATCCAAACATAAATAAACTTATGGTGTGGACTGTGTTTGGGAGAGGGGTCGTTCTTGGATGCAAAATCAGAGGATCCTGAATGTTATTAGTGAAGTAGATGCCATGCAGGCTTCTGTATAGAAGATTCGACAAGTATTATTGTAATGCAGCATTGTTGATCATTGGGAACAGGAATAGAGGTGCAGAAATATTTGCAATGATTATTTAAAATGTGTCTTAAATATGATACATTAGTCTTTTTTTAATGTTGCCAAACATACCTTTGTTATGTTATACTACTGTTTAAAGTAATTTTAAAATGATGTGTACTGATAATTGCAGAGAAAGAAGGACCAGAGAAGAAGAAAATAAAAAGAGAATCGGGAAGCAAGAAATCCACTCCAGTTAACATTCTTTTTGGTTATCCTTTATCTGAACGCAAGCAGATGGCACTTCTAATGCAAATGACAGCCAGAGACAATAGCCCAGGTACTAAAGGTGTTTGTGTTTATAGACTCTGTGTGTGGGGTGCAGTATATAAATGTACAGGTATCAGACCGGTTATCCAAAATGCTCGGGACCTGGATATTTGCGTAATTTGGATATCCACACTTAGCTAAAAATATTTAAACCGTAAATAAATCCAATAGGTTTGTTTTGCCTCCAATAAGAGTTAATTATATCTTTGTGGGGTTCAGGTACAAGGTACTGTTTTATTATTACAGAGAAAAAGAAAAATGTTTATAAGTTTTGAACTATTTAATTAAAATGCAGCCTATGGGAGATGACCTTCCTCTAATTCAGAGCCTTCTGGATAATGGGTTTCTAGATTACAGATCCTATACCTGTACTTGCTTTACTGTTCCTTCAGTGTTTTTTTGTAGGTGGGTTGATAATATTTATATCTTTTACCAATTTTCAGTAGATGTAAAATAGCAGTTGCCAGTTACAACCAATCAAGCTTATTGTTGACAGACTCAGAACCAGAAGTGCAGAGAATATAAACTTGCTTTCATTAGTAATTAGGTTAGGACTACATGGACATTTTCGGCACAATCCGACACACTGAGACAAAAGGCATGCTGCATCTGCATCCGACAGTCGTGTCGCATCGGATCAACGCCGCTACACCATGCAACAATGCATTCACTTACCTTATTTTGTCGCATGTGTTTTTTCGCAGCGCATGGGATCTCGCTGAAAACGGCCTACCCTAATATAAACAAAACCACTGGAAATGTTGAGTGCTTATTGAACAATTGCTTAGAATTTCTACATGTTTTATATTTCTAATATGTTGTTTGATGGAAGAAAAAAAGTCAAAAACTAAGAGCTAAATGTTTAAATATGTCTATGGAAAATAGCATTGCCATATTTCAGAGCTTTCTAATTAGAGACTTTCCAAATCTCTTATTACTTGACTAATGTGTATCTCTTATTAATACATGTGGTTCCGTGTACATAGATTCTACTCCAAATCATCCTTCCCAGGCAACACCAACTCAGAAGAAAACGCCATCATCCTCTACCCGGCAAAAAGACAAAGTTAATAAAAGAAATGAACGGGGAGAAACCCCCTTACATATGGCAGCCATACGGGGAGACATAAGCCAAGTGAAAGAGTTGATTTGTATGGGTGCAAATGTCAATGTTAAAGATTTTGCAGGTAAGATGAATTGTGACCTGCAGAGAGGGCAGAAGCATTCTGTTATTAGTACATTGGCTTGAACTGCAACACTTTTTGTAAGATTCAGATTTGGCCAAATACAGTCATATGAAAACGTTTAGAAAACCCTCTCAATTCTTTGGAGTTTCGTTTATAATTTGCTGAGCTTTCAAAGTAGCAACTTACTTTTAATATATAACATGCCTTATGGAAACAGAAGTATTTCAGCAGTGACATCAAGTCACAGAAAATAACAGAAAATATGCAAAATGCATCATAACAAAATTAGACAGGTACATACATTTTGGCACCCCAAAAGAGATATTACATCAATACTTAGTTGAGCCTCCTTTTGCAAATGTAATAGCCTCTAGACACCTCCTATAGCCTTTGATTGAGCATCTGGATTTTGGATGGCCGTATTTTTGACCATTCGTCCATACAAAATCTCTCCAGTTCAGTTAAATCTGATGGCTGCCAATTATGCACAGTCTGCTTCAAATTATCCGCTAGATTTTCGATGATATTCAAGTCGGGGGACTGTGACAGCCATTCCAGAATATTATACTCCTCCCTCTGCATAAATGCCTTTGTAGATTTTGAAGTGTGTTTAGGGTCATTGTCTTTCTGGAATATCCAACCCCTGCGTAACTTCAACTTTGTGACTGATGCTTGAACATTATCCTGAAGAATTTATTGATATTGGGTTGAGTTCATCCGACCCTCGACTTTAACAAGGCCACTAGTCCCTGGGCTAGCCACACAGCCCCACAGCGTGATGGAACCTCCACCAAATTTGACAGTAGGTAGCCGGTGTTTTTCTTGGAATGCGGTGTTCTTCTTCCGCCATGCAAATCGCATTATGTTATGACCAAATAACTCAATTTTTGTCTCATCAATCCAAAGCAATTTGTTCCAAAATGACTGTGAAAAAAATGACACTTGTCGAAATGAGCTTTTACATACAATAAGCGACTGTTTGTGGCGTGAGTGCAGAAAGGGCTTCTTATCACCCTGCCATACAGATGTTCTTTGTGCAACTTGCGCTGAATTGTAGAACGATGTACAGATACACCATCTGCAGCAAGATGTTCTTGCAAGTCTTTGGGTTGTCCGTAACCATTCTCACAATCCTCCGCATTTTGGCCTGGCAGACCTGGGTTTTACAGCAACTGTGCCTGTGGCCTTCCATTTCCTGATTACTTTGCTTACAGTTGAAACTGACAGTTTTAAACCTCTGAGATAGATTTTTGTAGCCTTCCCCTAAACCGTGATACAGAACAATTTTTTGTTTTCAGATCTTTTGAGAGTTGCTTTGAGGATCCCATGCTGTCACCCTTCAGAGGAGAGTCAAACAGAAACACAACTTGCAATTGGCCACCTTAAATACCTTTTTTCATGATTTTACACACCTGCATATGAAGTTCAAGGCTTAACGAGCTAATCCAACGAATTTGGTGTTGCCAGTAATCAGTATTGAGCAGTTACATGCATTCAAATTAGCAAAATTACAAGGGTAACCAAATTTTTTTGCACAACCAGTTTTTTACATTTCATTTCATTTCCTACAACTGAATACTGCTTCACTAAAAATCTTTGTTCAGAAAACAACCCAGTACTCAGATGTTCCTGGGAAATGAAAGACATACCACTGTTATCTTTTTTGTTAAAAGTGGAGGAAATTATTATCCAGGCTGAGAGGGCTTCCCAAACTTTTTCATATGACTGTAATTAATCCTTATTAAAAGCAAAACCAGCCTATTGACTTTATTTCATGTTTACATGATATTCTTGTACACTTAAGGTATGAAGATCCAAATTACTGAAAGATCCATTATCTGGAAAATCTCAAGTCCTGCGTATTCTGGATAACTGTTCCTATACCTGTGCAATAAATGTGTGTGCACATTGAACACACGGATTACACATTTTTGGGTTTTTTTTTTTACATATGGTCAGAGCTGGTCTATATAGCCTGCCTGACTTAAGAACGAATCAGGTGCTTCAGGCAGCATTGTGCATTCTTGTGTGATTAATGCAGCCATATTGCATAACACCTGTGGTGGAAACTATCATATATACTATACATGTGTAAAGCACACCCAGATGCTAAAGTGAGCATTAATTATTTTGTTGATTTAATTTTCAGCATACTGTGCAACGCCGTACCTAAGGTTACATAACAACTGACATACAGAAAGACAGATGCTCTGACCTATTTACATGCAATTAGTACATAATAGCTGCATATTAACTGAATTGCCCAAGGCCAGAAGCAATTGCCTCCATTTAAAGGGAAAATATATTTTAATCAAAACAGACATGGTTTTCTGGCGGCAAATGTTTGCAACTGAACAAGGTGTCTCTAACCTTTTGCTTTGCTCAACTGAAAGAGATCTCTATCTCACAAAGAGAAAATTCTTCACTTTAACTTGTGTTTCTACTTACTGTTTTCTTTGCACAAAAGTGCTTTGTAAATTATAAATGGTGACTAGTGATGTCATCAGTTATAGTAGTGATGTCATTTTTGTCACATGATTCACTAAACCTTGTGTATTATAATAAATAAAGTACCCCTTATTGGAAAATATGAGGATATTAGAAGTAACCTCCGAGTTCCATGACCTGTATAAAAGCATTCGGCCTCGTGCTTTTATATGGTCATGGAACTCCTCGGTGACTTATAATATCCTTATATTTTACAATAGGGGGTACTTTACTCACTATATAACCCTTTTTAACATTGTATCATTGGATTACCAGGCACGACATGGAATACCCGAACAACACATATGTAAAGTTATTTAATATTAAAGATGAAATGGCAAGCATTCCCTTTGCCACTCATTGAGATAAAATCTGTCTATTTCATTAGTTTAAAAACATCTATATCCTAATGCATGATATGGACTACTAAAAGGGAGTGCTTGCCATTTCATCTGGACTTCAGCGACGGCTTTGGGACAATAAACCTGGGCCACTTGACTATTTTGGCGAGTGCACTTCCTTCGAAAGCCTTATATGCTGTTGTTTGCGGACCCATGAGCGTGGAACCTGGGGTTTTAAACACAGAGATCAGAAGGTTCATAGGATGAGCTATTGGAAATATAAAAGAGGCTTTCTCTAAATGCGATGAGCCTGGGGTTTTACACACCAGGGCTATGGAATAAATCTGGTTCGTGCCACACGATAAAAGGTTAGACCTTACCCATATCTGCTTTTCTAGTATTCAATATTAATCCAACAGATGTGGGTTATGTTGAAAATGCTTTTAACATGACAAAGAAACATTTCTGCTATTATCTGCTGCCCTCTAGTGCTGAAATGACTAATCTCATTTATGTCAAGGCCTTTGGAGCCCAGTTTATACTGATGACATTATGCAACAGTGCTGTGAAGGTTGGGAGGTGCTTCTTTTACAACTGTACAATTTGTCACTATTTCTGGGCTGTGTTTGATTTGGTTTTCAAACAAATTGGAATCCCAGAGACTGGATTTGTGTGATCTATTGGAATAAGAAGGGGCATTATTTTTCCTACAGATGTTATGGAACTGAATGCACCTGTAACCTACCTCCATGGACACAGAGTGCAGTTTAGCATTTTCTTGGCTAAGAAACAGCCCTTTGTCTAAACTTTCCATACTGAAACTAACACTGTACCTTTCTGATTGGGATGGAAGCAGAACTGGACCGGTGTTTTTTTTTTTTTTTTAATTAATGTTTAAAGTTAATGTTTTGGATTTGTTTTCATTCATGTTGGGTGCTTCTGTGTAAGTAAATGGGGTTTTTGTAATTATTTCAGGAGTAAATTTGAGGAATTTGTGTTTGGGTTTGCTCACTGGGATTTGTGGATTAGGCTTACTCCACACCATACATTAAGAGGCAATTTTGAGGAACGTGTTTTGCTCACCAGGATTTATGGATGAGGCTTACTCCGCAACATATTTTGTAAGCTTTATCTGTTAAGCTCAGATTGATTTACATTGATGAGGATATTTCTATTTATTGATTATGATTGTAAAACCAAATCTAATGTTTAAAATGTAACTTGTTTAGGTTGGACTCCTCTTCATGAAGCTTGTAACATGGGTTATTATGATGTTGCAAAAGTCTTGATAGCAGCTGGAGCAGATGTTAATACGCAAGGACTGGATGATGATACGCCTCTTCATGATGCAGCCAGCAGCGGCCATAGAGATGTAAGCGCAAATATTTTTTTATACTGGCTAAATACCCTTTCTTCTGTGTGTGTGTGTGTGTGTGTATATAGACAATGGCAATGCTGTTGGACAATGCTGTGTTACAAATAAAAACACTTTAATTCACCTTTACTAGAGTGTGCTGATCCCTGCATCGATTATAGATAGAACTAATTCCAGATGGTTTCAAGATTTATTGTAATAAAAAAAAATGCTCTCCAACCACTTTGATGTTGCTCTCAGTGGCCTCAAAGCAGGTACTTATTTTTAAATTTGTGGCTTAGAGGCAAGTTTTAGTTGCAGAAAAACAAGGTGTACTGCCACACAGAACCTCCTTTAGACTGACAGTCCATATAGGGGCTACCAAATAGCCAATCACAGCCCTTATTTGGCACCCCAGGAACTATTTTTATGCTTGTGTTTATCCCCGACTCTTAACATCTGAATGTGGCTCACGGGTAAAAAGTTTTGGGGACCCCTGCTCTAGCCAATGAAAACTGCAGAATCAGACCCTCGTCAGCAACTTAACGGCCCGTGTATAGGACTCTCGGGAGGTCTGTTCTATATCTGTCTGAAAATTAACCCCGTATCAATCATATATTATGCCACAGGGTACTCTTATTCTCCCATTATTATCCAATCACTGGACGTTGGCCAAATGATCAGATCGTCCCAATTTTGCTAGTGGCCAAAATTGGCAAGGTTGCCAAACAAGTGGATCTTTACCAAATCTTACCATGTATGCCAGTAACACCAGGAATAAAGTACATACATTTACATATAACATTTGCTTTTTAAAAAAAGTGCACTCAAAATATTTGCCACAATTTAAAGAGATTCTGGCAGGACTTTTTGGGGCAGATCTTGAATGGTATATGTAGCATATCTTCACCAGCATGACTGTACTTGTGTTAATAGACAGTTTTTCTGTGTTTAAATAAAAGCGGCAATAGGAAAATTGGTGTATCTCTGCCATTATAGAAGTGCTGTCTGTGCCATAAGTGTAAAGCTACACTGAATGCATTAGACCAAAATAAGTCTGAGCACTGTACATCTTATAGTTACATAGTTACATAGTTAAATTGGGTTGAAAAAAGACAAAGTCCATCAAGTTCAACCCCTCCAAATGAAAACCCAGCAACCATACATACACCCTTTATATCACACATGCAATGGAAACCAGGAATTCTACTTTAAAGAAAAGATTTTTAAATGTACATAATTAAAAGGAATTGTATACTTGGTTAAACTTGTAATTAATCTATTGAATATTCAGAAGTATAGATGACACATAGAAGTGTCTCCTGTCAAGATATATTGAGAAAATAATAAAACCTGTGTAGTAAGGTTTTATATGGCACTTAAAATGTTCCTTTTGCTCTGCAAAAGGTTTTACCAACAGTTTCTATTTTGTATGGGACTGGGCTAGCTCATTAACACTACCAAGACCATTTCTTGCAATGTTGGAAATCTCTGTAATAATTCCCACTTTCTGTGCCTCTAATGCTCTACCATACTTCAAAATCTGACAAAAGGCAATTTAGACCATACTCAAAATTTAACCTGCTAGTGCCACTGTTTCATTGTTGTTTCATTTTACAGATTGTGAAATTGCTGTTACGACATGGTGGCAATGCATTCCAAGCCAACAAACATGGAGCACGTCCTGTTGATGTAGCTGAAACAGAAGAATTAGAGCAGCTTTTAAAGAGGGAGGTGCCAATCTCTGATGACGATGATGAAAGCTATGCAGGTTTGCGTTGTTTTTTGCGGTTTATTACGTTTCATGTGCAGATTTTTTGTTCTCCCTTATTTATTTTGCAATATTATATTCTCTTCATGCAGATTCAGAAGAGCCACAGTTTAATAATCTGTCAAGCGTGGATGAAAACTTAGACTCAGAGGGAGAAAAGGAATCTTTGATCAATGAAAGCAAACATGTTACAATTAAGGGAACACCTTGCACTTCAGGACTTGATGAGTATGAATTTAAAGATGATGAGGATGATGACGATGAACCAGAAATAAGCAAGATGTTTGATAAGCATATGCTTAGGAATGACATTAAAAATGAAAACACTGAAGCAAGGACTAATGACAGTTTCTTTATAAAGCAGGAGAAAGTTGACTTTCCTAAAATGTACAAAAACCGGAAACCAAAGCCATCTCGCCTGTTATTCTCCAGTTCTGATAGTTCCGATGATGATTTGCTTCCAGATAAAGGTAGTTTGATGTCTGACAGTCTCAGTTCTGATATCAGACCTAAGAAGGAGTATAGTGCTTTACATGAACAGAAAGAAAAGGGGAAAGTCAGAAGGAAATTAAAGAATCAAAGCAAAAATAAAGAAAATCAGCAATTAAAACAAGAAAGAGATAAGAAAGAAAATATGAAAGTAGTAAATATGGTGGTGTGCCCTAGCATAGACTCCTTGGACAAGTCCAAAGAAGAGGACATGTTTCGAAAATCACTTTGTACAAAGGAAGAACCGTCCTTACAATTATTTCAGATCGCTCCTGGCAAATCACCCAAACACACTTATACATTTATTGACAAGCAGTCAATACCTCTAAAGCAGGAAAACACTAAAATGTGTGTTTCGCCCCCTGGAGGATCAGAATCATCACTGCAGACTGATTTGTTCCGATATGCTCAAAGTACTGATGCTGAATATGCAATTGAAAGTTCTAGTTCTTCATTCTCCAAATATAAAGAAAAGAGTAAACATCTGAAGGAGTGTTTTATTGAGTATACAGATAAGTCTATCTTAAAATGTAAAGAAGAAGGTAAAAGTCCATCATTTGAAGCCTCAGAGTGTATGCCAAAAAAATCTGACAAGGAGGGTAAAATAGTAAAAAAACACAAAATTAAAGAAAAGGAAAAAGAAAAGTCCAGAAAAGATCCAGATGAAAATGACAGAACCAAGCATAGAGAAAACAATAAAAACATTCAAAGACAAATAGAATTTGACAGAGAATTCTGGAAAGAAAACTTTTTTAAAAGTGATGAAAATGATGAGGAGTTTTTAATTATGGATTCAAAGAACACCTTATCTGAGAAAAAAGTGAAACTGGAAAAATCACCAGCAAAGGAAGACCATTTAGACAGAGAGAATCACATCTTGCTAGAAAATATTAAGGATGGAGAAGAGGAGCCATCAAAATTGGATCAAGAAAACACTCAAAAAGAAGAAAAGGGAAAAGATTGTAATAGTGATGCAAACGGTCTTCATTTGGTAAAAGAAAAAGAGACTAAATTTGTCCCATTAAATATATCTGTAAAAGAAGAGTCATTACAAATTGATAAAGAGACAGATGCAGAAAAAGCATTTAAGGAAGGGAAAGAAAAAAGTGAAAAACGGTCTGCGCTAAAGGAGAGGGACTTAGAAAAGAAAAGCACTGATAAAGAGAAGAAGGCAAAATCAGATCACAAATCTGAAAGAGAAAAAGTAGAAATGCCAGAAAATACAGACAAATTTAAATCACACCTGCAATCCCCCGATAAGCTTCAAAAGGAAAGCGATAAAATTAGGACTTCAGCTGTCGGCAAAAAAAACGATGACAAATCCAAAGACAGAAAAGACCGGAATGAAAAGGACAAGCATCTTGGAGAGCACAAACTTTGCACAGATAGAAAACCCAAGCATGCTGAAAAAGATTCAGAATCAAGCAGAGCAGATAAAGCTAAACGTAGAGAGAAGGAATTCAGAAAGAAATCAAGGGAAGTAGACTATTATGCTGGTGCAAGCGACAAGCATGTTCAAGAAGAGCGCAAACAAATTGGTAACACTGATGGCAGTAAAATACTTCATGAAAAGCCTGCTGTAGTAAAGGAAAAGCTAAAAGAGGAGCAGCAAAAGGTTCCCGAACATAAAGAAAAGGACAGGAAAGACAAGGAAAAAGACATTGATCGATATAAAGAAAGAGACAAGCATAAAGACAAAACACAGACAAATATTCCAAAGTTGAAACCTAAAGATTCTGAAGCAGAAAAATGCAAATCTAAATTGCAGTCCTCAAAAGACACCAGGCCAAAAGAAAAAAGGCTGGTCAATGATGATCTCATGAAAACTAGTTTTGAAAGGATGCTAAGCCTGAAAGACCTTGAAATAGAACAGTGGCACAAGAAGCATAAAGAAAAAATAAAACAAAAGGAAAGACTAAGGCACCGGAATAGTGTAGAACTTACTAAAATAAAAGAAAAAATAAAACATTCACCAACTCCATCCAAAAATAAAGAGCTAACAAGATCAAAAAGTTCTGAACTATCCGATGTGTACACAAAAGAGAAATCACTGAAAGAGGCCACAAGTTGCAGATCCAATTCAGTTGATGCAAAGAACTTGACCGCTTCAGGGAAGACCCTTTTAATTTTAGAAAATAGTAATATAACAAAGTCGCCTAGATCAGAGAGTGAAAAAACAGGCCTATGCTCGCGGTCTGTATCTATGATTTCTGTTGCTAGCTCGGAGGAATCTTGTCATGCAACTGTGACTACACCAAGGCCTACAACAGAATATGACTCGGACTTTGCTTTAGAAGGATCAGACTCCCAAATGTCCTTTTCACAGTCTCCATTTTTACCTACTGCCAAGTCACCAGCCACACATGACAGAGATTTAGACAGCATTGCAGAGTTGCCTGATCGAGTTAAACCACTTGTGACAAATAGACTTCTACCAGGTTATTTCAGGTCAGCATCTGTAGAGGATGTAAAATTGGCGATCGGTGAATGCAGGCCAGTTGTAGAAGTACGGAGGTGCAGTATGCCCGCTGCCTTGGTTGATCAAGTAAAGCCCACACAAATGTTGGAAAATAATATACCAGAAGTGCCATCCTCTATAAAAATGACACCAAATAGGTGTGTTTCTCCAAAACCAGAAGTATTGCCTGCATCGGAGAAGGACACGCATAATAGCCCTTGTCTACCAGTAAGTAGTAAAAAATCTTTATCGTTTAGCAAACACGCTTTGGATGAAAGTTTCATTAGTCCATCAACACAGGCTTCTGAGGGAAGTTGTCGTCAAAGTGGGACTGAGTCAACTGTAACACAGATTGCCACCCCTGTTGCTTTTGAATGTGAACATGCAAAGTTGTCTTGCAGTGAAAATGATGCTCCAGTCCTTTCAGAAAACCAAGCATGTCATGAAATGTTAAGTTCCAGAGAAGAAAACACACCTCCTGTCATTCAGCAATGCCCTGTTTTGCCTCCACAAACACAAAGTAATTTTGTTGTGAATACCACAGTGTCAGACCCACTCTGCTTCTCAAACACCGACCCACCAATCCATTATAAACAAGTACACGCCAATGTAAAGGAAGAGCAAACTCATTGTGCCAACTCTAGCTTTGTCAAGGCAGGTGAGACTGCATCTGAAGTTAAACTCATTCAAATAGAAGACAGATCTTTGTGTTCTTCAGAATCCAATGTAAATTCTCAGACAATTGAAAGCATAAAAATTGTACTGACAGATGCAAACGTAGGAGGCATACCAAGTGAGGGTGATGAGGCCATGCAGGTTAGCACAGAAATAAATACAGATATTTCTTTAAGTAACCCAGATTTTGAGGCGAGAACTGTACAGGATAATATAGCTGACAGTGAGTCCACACCAAAACAAGACAAATTCATTATAGAAAGTGCTCCTTCCTCCACATTAATTGATGTTAAAAGTGACACTGTGGTTAAAGGTTGTGAAACTACAGAAATAACTAAAGATAGTCCTGACCAACAAGTCATTCCTCAAGAATGTTCTGTGCACACAAATGAATCTCCTAAAACTGAGCAACCACAGTGTCTTTTGTCCATTATGAATAGTTTGCTCCCTCAGCAAGGTCAAGATGTGCAAAATTTAAGCCAGTCTGCCAAGATGGAGGCAGAGGAGAATGCTGAGGAAAAGGCAGAGCAGCAAGAAATTCCACAAAGAATTACAAGAAATCGAGCCAACATGTTGGCTAACCAGAATAAGCAGGTCCAGACAAATTATTTTCATTCCTCTGATAAGGAGACCGTTGAGTCTATGTCTTTGAGAGGGAGGATACGCCTGACAGAAGATGATGATGATGATGTGCAAGTGCATCATCCACGCAAAAGAAAGATGGCTCGTGCTTCTCAACCTGGACTTGCCAATTCCTCTGTAATGCAAGCAAAGGAAAAAACGCAGCAATCTCTGGCAGCTGTTGTTGACTCATTAAAACTGGATGACATTCAACCATACCAAACAGAAAGGGCAAATCCATATTTTGAGTATCTACATATAAGAAGGAAAGTAGAGGAAAGACGTAAAATGCTGTGTAGTGTTATTCCACAAGCACCGCAATTCTATGATGAATATGTGACCTTCAATGGGTCATACCTTTTGGATGGAAATCCTTTCAGCAAACTCTGTATTCCAACTGTAAGTTAAAATACTGTTTTTTAAAAATGTATTTCTGCTTTGATATTGTATTTCTTTGCCAAATAGCAGAACCCGAGGATTTATGTATATTTGTTCTTGAAATGGGTTCCCTATGGCATGTGTACTAGCCTAATTCTTTGAGATGGATGTGTATGTATATTTTTATTTATGTACACAGCTCTGTACAGCAGAACAATACATTAATAGAACAACCCGGTCATTACAATAATAAATACAAACTACAGTTAAATTAAATGTTAAGAGGCAGGAGATCCCTGCCCCATAGAGCCAACACTCTAATTAAGTACTTTAATAGCTGCAATACAACTGCTCTCCAATTTCCCATTTTTTCAGGCATTTTTCTGTATATTATGCATCAAAAAGCATCAGTCCCCTCTTCATTCCATGTGAAAAGCTCATATCTTCTAAATAAAACAGCAATGTTATCCCTTTAAAGGGGTTGTTCACCGTTAAATTAACCTTAAGTATGATGTAGAGATTGATAGTCTGAGACAATTTGCAAATAGTTTCCATTTTTTATTTGTGTTTTTTGTTATTTCCCCTTTTTATTCAGCAGCTCTCCAGTTTGACATTTTAGCAGCTTTCTGCTTGCTATGGTCCAAATTACCCTAGCAACTTTGCCTTGATTTGAATAATTGACTGGAATATGAACAGAAGAGGGTCTGAATATAAAAAATGTGTTTTTTAGATGGGGTCAGTGAAAAAAAAATTAAGATCAATTGAAAAGTTGCTTGGAATTAGTAATTCTATAACATAGTACAAGTTAACTACAGTAAATACTATATATATATATATATATATATATATATATATATATATATATATATATATATATATATATATATATATATATATATATAGTAATGAGAACAGAGCTGACAATTGCATGTAATTGTAACAGTAATAACAGCTCTGGGGGTAACCAGCATCATTTATATTCACCAAAGACAGTTACCTCCTTTTGTGCTTCTGCAACGTTCCCGCTCTGCCCTTTTTCACTCAAAATATCTGTAGGTATTTTACAAGGTAGATTAGATTACAACTATACAGCTTCCTCTACTCACCCTTTGTTGTGACGGTTGTATCTATTTTTTGTTGCTTCTTGAGCTAAACCGGGAAACTAAAGCTACTCCATGTTTGGTCCTTGCAAGGTAGATTAGATTACAAGCATATATCTTCAGTCATTCACCATTTGTTGTGACTGTTTTGTTAGCTGGAGTCCTTTATGCAAGGGGATTATCCATAAGGCCTTGTACATATCTGATTTTATTTGATAGTTGCTATGGCAGCATTCACATAAATTTGGATTCTATTGATCACAGGAGCACAAAGCTCTTGAATCCCTAGACTTCAACTGAAATGGTGCAGAGCATTCCTTTGTTGAGCAAAGCAACTTCAGAATGCAATTACAATACTCTGTGTGATTTTTATTAGCAACACTTCTTTACTAATTCGGCTAGTTTAGGAATGATATGAATGAGTTATGTTGTCTTTCAGATTACACCTCCTCCATCTCTCGCAGAACCACTGAAGGAGCTATTTCGCCAGCAAGAGGTTGTTCGAATGAAACTTCGGTTACAGCACAGCATTGAAAGGGTAACAGCTGTGCACACTGCATCCTCTTTCATTCTATCAAAGTTGTACTAACCAGTGGGATCTACTTGTTAACTGCAGACAGGCAGACGAGAAGAGAGATTGGGTTGATGTTAAATCTAAATGCTAATTAGATGCAGGCTGTGGATTCCATATGTGTTCAGTTTTAAATGGGTGAGGTGGCAACCCTATACTGGCCTTTAACTTACTGTAATGTCTCAAAGCACTGGGACAATAAAAGATAAAAATGATTTTGTGTGCGTGAATGAAAAAGTTGTGCAATTTAAATTCGGACATACCAGTCCTTCAGATGCAGATATTTCACCCTTCTAGAAAGAAACCTGATCGTTTGATGTTGTTGCATTAATCCTATATTAGGATAAAGTTCAGTTTACTTAAAGGGATATTGTCATGGGAAATGTATCAGTTAATACTGCTGCTCCAGCAGAATTCTGCACTAAAATTCATTTCTCAAAAGAGCATTTTTTTTTTTCAATTTAATTTTGAAATCTGACATGGGGCTAGACATATTGTCCGTGTCCCAGCTGCCCCCAGTCTTGTAACTTGTCCTTTGTACTTGGATAAACTTCAGTCACTCTTTACTACAAGTTGGAGTTATATCACCCCTCCCCCCCACAGCAGCCCAACAACAGAACAATGGGAAGGTAACCAGATAGCAGCTCCCTAACACAAGATAACAGCTGCCTGGTAGATCTAAGAACAGCGCTCAATAGTAAAATCCAGGTCCCACTGCAACACATTCAGTTACATTGAGTCAGTTACATGGAGAAACAGCCTGCCAGAAAGCAATACCACCCTGAAGTGCTGACTCTTTCTGAAAGCACATGACCAGGCACAATTATCTGAGATAGCTGCCTACACACCAATGTTACAAGTAAAAAGAAAATACACTTGTTGGTTCAGGAATAAAATGGTATATTGTAGCGTGAATTATTTGCAGTGTAATTTAGAAATAAAACAACATCATAAAAATCATGACAGAATCCCTTTAACAACTTTTAACCATATGCTTTTTTTTGAACTTGTGCAATCAGGAGAAGCTCATTGTGTCTAACGAGCAAGAAGTTTTGCGTGTCCATTACAGAGCAGCAAGAACCCTGGCCAACCAGTCCCTTCCATTCAGTGCATGCACAGTGTTGCTGGATGCAGAGGTGTATAACGTTCCACAAGAGTCTCAGGTAAACCGGCTAAAGCTGCTAAAGAGACATGTTCTGAAATATTATATGGAATGTTTAAAGGCCATGTATAGAACATTACACTTTTTTTGTCCTTCTCAGCCATAAATTCCTGTAATTCTTTTGTGCGCAGCCTCTAGGGCTAAACCCATATGAAAAGTTCCATGCGCTGCAAAATGTGTTTTTCAACTCGCTCCCTTTGCTCCAAGGCAAATGGGGTGTTCGGTTCTACACAGTCATCGAGCAGAAAAACTATGGTCCAAGCACCCCTGTTTTTTTCTCATTCATAAATATGGAAGGTAGTGACGAATTCTGCCATTGGCTTTAGCATAAAGCTTCTGTTGTTGATTTCTGTTTTATAGTAAGGCTTGAGCTTTCTTTTTCACAAAGCTTTTAAATATAAAATCATTTATGGAGGCAAGTCAAAACACCCATTGACAAGTGATTTTTAATGATCAATGTTATTTTTGTCATTTTATCATGCTCAGATGTGCGATAGGCTATTGCTTCCACTGGCCGCATTCTTTTATCTACTGCTCACTCGCATGTGTTGTTTCTAATATACTGGTTTTGTTTCTTTCCTTAAAGACAGAGGATGGTAAAGCATCCGTGCGAGATCGTTTTAACGCGAGGCAGTTCATGTCTTGGCTGCAAGATGTTGATGATAAATTTGATAAACTAAAAGTAAGTTTTTTTTTTTTTGTGTGTGTGTGTGCTTTGTACCCTTGATATTTAAATTGTGTTTGTAATTCTAGATAAGTTCTAAATGCCAAAATTACATAATTCATCAGTGTTTTGTTTGTTATAAAACATTCAATTGTTAAATATACATAATTGACAACTGAATCTCTGTAGGGAATTGCAAAATCAATCGATTAATAGTAGTACCCTTGATTAATTATAATTTAAAGTGCCAGGAGCAACACACTGTGCTGTGTTAATTTTTTAAAAACTTGTTTAGAAAAATGACTCTTCAGGTAGGTTACACCAAGGGTACTGCGCCATAGTATCCATTTTGCATTTGTCTACAGAGATTTGTTTTATATTGGAGAGTCCAGCAGAGCGGATCAGTGAAGGGCAGCTGCAATCAAGAACAACTAATACCAACTGAAGACTTCAGAGTATAAGCGCTGAATGTTTAATTTGGGTACATTTGGGGGAACATGCCAATCCACTGCCATTCGGCATCCACGCTGGAGGAGATCTAGTGTGGGTGATATTACTTTGCCCTTAGGGAGCTAGCACACAGGGAGATTTAATCACCTGGTGACTAATCGCCTCTTCTGCGGGGCGACAATCTCCCCGAACTGCCTTCTGCCTGCTATAATGAGGAAACGCCAGCGCCAATGAACTCGAGGCACTTCGATTTAGAAAGTTGCCTCACGAGGAAACTTCGCCATTTCGGAAATCGAAGAGCTTCGAGTGGATTGGCGCTGGCATTTTCTCATTATAGCAGGGTGAAGGCAGTTTGGGGAGCTTGTCGTCCCGCAGAAGAGGCGATTAGTCGCCAGGTGACTAAATCTGCCTGTGTGTTAACTCCCTTAAAGGAACTATATACTCCCCCCCCCCCATCCCTTTAAAACATAGGGCTTGTGCTGAACATACTTTTATACTTATACCGAATATACTATTTTGGATTCACCCGAAACCCCCAAATCCTTTGCGAGAGGTTCAGCCTTATACTGTACGAATCTGAATCCTAATTTACATATGCAAATTAGGGGTGAGAAGGGGAAACTATTTTTACTTCCTTGTTTTGTAACAAAAAGTCTCACGATTTCCCTTCCCACCCCTAATTTACATATGCAAATTAGGATTTGGTTCTGCCCAGCAGAAGAATTCAGCCGAATCCTGCTGAAAATGGCTGAATCCTGGCCGAATCACGAACCTAATCCTGGATTCGGTGCATCCCTACTTTTAACCTTTATATAACGAAGAACCATCTATGGTGTTTGTGTTTGCACTAAACAAGGAAATAAAAACAGTTTAGCACTGTCTGTCTCTTCTGCCAAGTTAAGCTGGCCCCACACACTGGGCCAAATCAGGCTGATCTGGAGGAATCTAAACAGCCGCCCCAATCACTTTGAACAGTTTTACATTTATTCGGTCTTATTTTGGTTACATTTATATATGTCTCATGTATCTGATTTTTTGACCACTAAGGTAGATGTTTGAGTGGGCCCTTGTGGGGAGGTTTTGTTTGTCTTATTTGGCCTCTTTACAGTAGTGAATGTTATTGCCTGTAAGATTTTTTGGTATTAAATTAAGCTTTAGGAAAGTATTGCGCTGTAAAAGGGCACCATTTATTCCCCTTTGTTTTTTATTTGTTCTTTTAATGGATAGTACTTCTGTGTAACTGGTGATGGATACGATTCTAATACAGGTATGGGATCTGTTATCCGGAAACCAGTTATCCAGAAAGCTCCGAAGGTCATCTCCCATAGACTCCATTTTATCCAAATAATCAAGATTTTTCTCTGTAGGAATAATAAGACAGTACCTTGTACTTAATCCAAACTAAAATGTATTTAATCCTTATTCTTTACATGATTTTCTATTTTCATATGAGGTGTGACAATCCAAATTACAGAAAGATACGTTATCCCAATAACCCCAGGTCCCAAGCATTCTGGATAACCGCTCCCATACCAGTATGAAATAAAAAATTTTTAAAAAAAGCATTCAGTATTTTTCCTGCCTTACTTACAAGTGCCATTGTTTTTGCAGACATGCCTTCTGATGAGACAGCAACACGAGGCGGCAGCACTAAACGCAGTTCAGAGATTGGAATGGCAACTCAAACTCCAGGAACTTGATCCCGCTGCATACAAATCGGTCAGCATATATGAAATCCAAGAATTTTATGTCCCTTTAGTGGAAGTCAATGATGATTTTGAATTGACACCTATATGACAATGTCACACTCTGCAGCTATTTAAAAGACTTCCTCAGTAAGCAAGGCTGCAGAAATTGGATCATGTACCGCAATTTAAGGCCATGCCTCTTCTAAACATAAGCACTGTTTCTCTAAAGATGTCAGAAGGTCAAGAGCACACAGCCTTCAGCTCTTATGAAGCCAAACCCATGCATGTGCAAATGCGGGAAATTCTGGCATTTAAATAAGGCCATTTTTTAAACAAGGACAAAAATTGTGCTGGTAAGTTGCTTACATTGCACTTCTAGCTACTGTTGGTGGAAAGGGGATATTCTGCAGCGCAGGAAGCTGCACCAGAAAAGCAGCCATGCTACAAAAAAGATGCACAACACCGTTGCACTTCTCCCCCTGCTATTAGTGGTGCATGAAGTGCTTTGCACGCCAGTGTATGGTAGTTCAGTGCCACAGGAATCGGCAGAAGCGCAATGGATATTCTATCCCCGCTCTCCAACAAGGGTTACATGTTACATGATACTAATGCTCTGAAAACTTTAAGTGCTCTAAATCCTTTGCAATGTAGGAAGATTCCGCGTGTAATTTGAACAGATGTAATATTGTCTTATTTTAAATAACTTATTTTATATATAAAATGTGCATTTGTACATAGTATTGTAATTAAATGTTGAAATTGTACAAACCCTAGATATTTTATGTGTAAGCTGTTTTACGTCGGATGTTTTTTTTTTTTTTTTGGACCAAAGTTGTCTTTTGTTTTTATTTGTAAAGTGATGTATGTGTCAATGTTGCAAGTACAAGCATGATCAGGGCCTGAGACAGCCTGACTACAAGGTATTGCATGCTCCACTCTTTTACTAGTCACTCTATTTACATTTGCTCTCATTAACCAGCTGAGTGCCACTAAGAGCATGCATCATGCTACAATGTCCAATGGCACCAGGAAGGTTAAAAACCCCAAAACAAATTTAATTTTAGCCTGCTGTCGATAAACCTTCATGCAGATAATGTTTTTTGTTTAAACCTTAGGGGAAAAAAACTTTAAAAAAAATGAGTAAAAAAAAAAAGGAAAGCTACTTGTTAAAACATTGGACTCAAGTTGGCCTATTTTTAAAAAGCCGCCTTTAAATGAAATTCTAAAATTGTAAATGTTCTATTTTAATATTTACTTAAAGTTTGTATATATTTCTGTAAATATGTTGTTTTAATAAATTTTATTGGTCCTGTTCAGAATGTATATGTGTTTTTGTTGTTTTCTTCTTGGCAACCTTGATGTTGAATTTGCTGTCTTTCCCACCCGCTGCCTCAGTTTGAGGTTTGTAGTTTACCATGTACAGAGAATGTTTACATTGAACAAACTGGGGACCATGATGATTTCTTCTTGTAGATACAGATAGGGGCCGATTCACGAAGGGTCGAATATCGAGGGTTAATTAACCCTCGATATTCGACTGGGAATTTAAATCCATCGAATTCGAAGGATTTAGCGCTAAAAATTCGATCGAAGGATTTTTCATTCGATCGAACGATTAAATCCTTCAAATCGAACGATTCGAAGGATTTTAATAAAACGATCGAATGAATATCCTTCGATGAAAAAAACTTTAGCAAGCCTATGGGGACCTTCCCCATAGGCTAACATTGAGTTCGGTAGCTTTTAGCTGCCGAACTAGGGGATCGAATTTTTTTTTAAAGAGACAGTACTTCGACTATCGAATGGTCGAATAGTCGAACGATTTTTAATTCTAATCGTTCGAATTCGATCGAATTTAACCAATTCGATGGTCGAAGTACCCAAAAAATACTTTGAAATTCGATTTTTTTTTTATTCGAACCCTTCACTCGAATTTCGTGTATCGGCCCCTAATTGTCACCATATGGTTTGCATGTCTCATTCACTAATGCAGGGTTATGTACATGACTGCAGCACTGGAGGTGAAGCTTTTGCATCTGCCCAATCACCATGAAGTGCATCTGTGCAAAGAAGCAAGCACTTTGCATGTGACACATTTATATTGTGCAAGTGCCAGAAATTTGACAGTTTAATTCTGCAGCCACACAACAAGCTACAACAGTGAGCCCCATTTAAAATGATCCTCTGTTGCATTAAAAGCCAAGACGCTTTTTAATTCTAAACAAATCTGGATATAAAAACTGAAAAGCACAACTGCTCTGTGGAGGGTTAACAGGGAAAAAGTATAAGAGGAGTGTGCAGAAACAAGGGCAATGACAAAAAACCGAGCAGGGGAAGAGAACAGGGTATAACCGCAGAGAATGGGAAAGAAGAGAGAACTGTGAAGGTGGCTGAGGAGAAAGCTGAAGGATGGAGGAGGGAGTAGAGATTTGAAAAGAAGGGATGAGCAGAAGGAATAGAGAGGGACATGGAACAGATGGAGAAATCGGTTATAAGGGGTTTAAGTTAGATGCAAAGGGAATATGCAAACTTTTTTTGTCCTGTGAGCTAAATTTAGATATCAAAGGAGTTGGGGAGCAATGCACGCATGCAAATTATCCTGGAGTGCTTAATAAAGGCTGTGATTGGCCATTTGGTAGCCCCTACGTGGCCTATCAATTTACAGGAGACTCTGTTTGGCAGTACACCTGATTTCATGCAACAAAATCTTGCCTTCAAGCCAGGAATTCAAAAATAAGCTCCTGCTTTGAGGCCACTGGGAGCAACAGCCAAGGGGTTGGAGAGCAACATGTTCCTCACAAGCCACTGGTTGGGGATCACTGGGCTAGAGAATTGTTCAGCGGAGTAGAGAAATGGGAAGGATCTGAGAGAAGGACAGTAGACTATAAAGGAGACCAAATGAAGTGGGTGCAACAGAAGATTATATTGCAAGTATGAGGGAGTAGGGTAAAAAGTAAGGAAAAAAAGATAACATTGCGGTTTAAAGAAACCAAAGGGGGAAAACAATAGAGAAATGGTTGGGTAAAGGATGTAAAGAGTCTGTTTATAGACTGGAAATTTGGTTAAAAAAAAAGGGGGCGGAGGAAAGGGGTAAAATATAAAGAGCAAAGATCTCTAATTGGGACTTAACGTATGGTATATTATTCCTTCATTTCTCTAGAGCTCATTCTTTCCCTTGCTGAGCCGACTTCATGACAATGCACCAGATCATCTCACACTAAATGTTGTCAGTGCTCATCAGTACAGCAAACCTTTTCTTCTAGCTTCCTTCTCACTCACTATTACAAATGAAAGAAAGGAGTCGACACGAGTCGTTAACCTTTGTGTCCATCCTGCAGACAAGTGAACTATCCGAGATGCCCTAGAGCTTTGCTAATCGCATGTTTTCCTAAATGAGCTCCTCCCAGTTGCCTGTTTTCTTGACCTTTAACCTCAGTTCTTCATTTGCACTTGAACGAACTTGGCCTTTCAAACGTGACTGTTTTTCGTGAAACAGAGCAGCTAGGGGAATTCTGCAGCTGAATTTAATTGTACACACATGTAATATACTATATAAGCAAAGGTTTTCTGCACATGGACCATATCTCTTAATATCCATGTTTATTCAGGGCAGCACGATGGATGTGACATGTAAGACTGCAAGCAAACCTTCCCTCCGGCTGTCAGATTGTGAAGAATAATGGCAGAATGACTTGTCAATGCCTCTGGTCACACCAGTCTGGCTGCAGTTTGTAATAAAGATACAGGGAATAGCAAAGTACTTTTTATTATTATCATTATTATTTTTATTAATAATCAAATGCATTTACAGTATATATCAGCATATATTTGGCTTTACTTTAAAGGAGTGGTTCACTTGTAAGTATGTTATTGAAAGGTCAATTCTAAGCAACTTTTCAACTGGTCATCATTAATTATTTTTTTTTATAGTTTTTTTCAATTATTTGCTTTTTCTTTCTGACTCTTTCCAGCTTTCAAATGGGTATCGCTGACCCCATCTAGAAACAAATACTCCGTAAGGCTACAAATATATTATTATTTCATATTATGCATCTTTGTATTCAGATATTCATATTCCAATCTCGTATTCAAATTAATGCATGGTTGCTAGGGGAATATGGGCCCTAGCAACCAGATTGCTGAAACTGCAAACTGGAGAGCTGCTGAATAAAAAGCAAAATAGTGTGGTGCATTGGTTTGTAATGGGATTCTATTACTATATAGGGACCAAACAATTATTTGCCCAATTTAGCCTACTAGCTACTGCTGGTAAATAAACCTCTACTCATATTGTACAACTGACTGGTAAAGCAATACTATATTATTATCTGTAAATGTATTACAAGTGTAGGAGGGGTGTAATGACTAAATGTAGCCAGTGTAAGGGCTATTACAGACGATCGTTTTTACCTGTGCTCCCCTGCGTTCCGTTTTTCTGCGTTCAGCCGCAGGAATAGACGCGGTACATTTTTTTCAATGGGGCTGTACTCACACAGGTGCATGTAGGCGCCGAACGCAGGAAAAATGCAGCATGTTGCGTCTCAACCTGCGTTCGGCGCCTACACGCACCTGTGTGAGTACAGCCCCATTGGAAAAAATGTAATGCGTCTATTCCTGCGCTCCCCTGCGGCAGAACGCAGAAAAACGGAACGCAGGGGAACGCAGGTAAAAACGCTCCTCTGTAAGAGCCCTAAAGAAGTAAAGCAGGCAATACACCGGCAAAATAAACTACTGGCATGGCCCCTCCACATTATTGGCCTGTGTATGAAGCCAGATCTCTAACTGGCAGATTAGGACTGTATTGACCCATTGATTTCGTCCTCCTCTCACTATGGGGCAAATTTACTAAAGGGCAAAGTGACTAACGCTGGAGAAAATTTGCCAGCGTGATGTCATTTCGGACTTCACCGATTTACTAACGGACGCTGGTGTATATTCGCTAGCGAAGGAGATAGAGTGTATCGCTACTTCGCACTTGTAATGCCATGTGAATTTTCGCTCTGGCGAATGGACATAACTACGCAAATTCACTAAGATGCAGATTTATCTGAACGTTACCTCTTGCGCCAGACTTGCCTTCGCCACCTCAGACCAGGTTAGTGCAATAGAATAGATAAGAGTTCCTCAAAAAATAATTTGAAGATTTTTCTAAGTCCCAAAAAAGCTGGCGACTTTTCAGTTTTTCAGGGTGATAGGCTGCAAAAAAATTTTTAGGGTACCTGGCTTCCCCCCTACATTTCCTAACATATGGCACATAAACTATACACTGGGCTCATGTGTAGGGCAATATAACAACTTTATTTTATTAAGGTTCCCTGGGCTTGTGTAGTGTAATGTATTTGCTGCAACATATACGTCCATTGAGATTTAACTTCCCGCCGCATGCAAATTAGCCAACGCTAGCGCAACTTCGCTTTGCTTGCTGAATTAACACTAGCGAAACTTCGCCATTGTTCCTCGCCCCGGACGCAACTTCACATTCTAGTGAATTAGCGTTGTCCTGGTGAATTTTCAGTCTGGCAATGTGAGTGATGTGAAGCCGTTGCTGGCGCAATTTTGGAGGTAAGTTTGCCCCTATGAGTCTGCCCAGGCCACTATTGTCATCTGATCGCTCACCCACCAGATCATCACAATTTGTCCATCCACATGAGAAGCTAACTTGGCCAAAGATCTGCTCACTTGGGAACCTCACCTTTGAGTAGGGTTGCCACCTTTTCTGAAAAAAAATACTAGCCCTCCGATATTCTTGCCGTTTTTTCCTATTATTAACATTGGCATCAAGCATCATTTTTACTGGCCAGGTCGGTAAAATACGGGTCAGGTGGCAACCCTACCAATGTGAGTGGCTTTAATCCAAGCTTAAAGCACGGCAGTAAATGGGTAGAGTACACAAATATATTGATATTAAATATTGTACAAGTGCAGTTTATCAGCAGTGTTTAACACTGTTTGTTAGGGACACAGCTAGGTGTATAGGGGGAGAGAAAAAAAACAGTTCTGATTCTCCAGGAGAATGGAAAAGAGAAGGGAGGGGCTGTGGAAACTGGCTGGAAGTTTTGTGTGAGAGCATATTGGGGGCTGGGATATCCCTGCTCCTCCTTCTCTTCCACACGCCATCAAGCTCTGGGAGTGATCACTGGGCTGTATAGCTGGGCTCCTGCTCTCAGGGAAGGACGTGTGGGACTCACAGAATAACAGCAGCAGCAGCAGCAGCTCTTTCCATTCACAGGTAAGCGCCAGACAGGGGGATACCTCCAGGAGAGGGGGACTATCTCTACATTGGGCTTTTTAATGT
Organism: Xenopus petersii; assembly: GCA_038501925.1. NCBI lineage: Eukaryota > Metazoa > Chordata > Amphibia > Anura > Pipidae > Xenopus > Xenopus petersii. Next base: position 94,979,230 of record CM076683.1, read on the forward strand.
CTGTTTAGCTTTTTAGTTTGAGGGGAGCACAGACCATCATCATCATCTGATGCCTGTATAGTACCCTCCAGCTTATGTGCTATAAAGTCACCATTCACCAAAAAGTCATCCAAGCTTTGTGCTTTTAACCCACTCCATGCCATTGTATCTGCAACATGTTGCACCTTGTGCTCTCTCCCATTGGGATTTATGTGTGCAGCACAGGGATCTTTGGCACAAGATTTTTTTACTTCTCTCCTCTGCTTAATACTCTGTTATGGTCACTGAAACCTTTTAACGCCTTTAGATTATGTTGTAATCAATCATATGTAATTTAGGGATGCACCAAATCCAGGTTTGGGTTCGGGATTTGGGCAGGATTCCTTCTGCCTGGCCGAAACGAATCCTAATTTGCAGTGACTTTTTGTCACAAAACAAGGAAGTAAAAAATGTTTTCCCCTTCCCACCTATAATTTGCATATGCAAATTAGGATTTGTTTCGGTATTCGGTCTAACCTTTCGCTAAGGATTTGGGGTTCGGCCGAATCCAAAGTAGTGGATTCGATGCATCCCTAATGCAATCCCACCATTCTCATCCAGTACTTTATTAGCAAGAGGCCTTGACTCCCCTTCTGCTTTGCTAAAGCTACAGTTTATTTTGGGACATTATAGTGACAGTTACCAATTCTGAAAACAAATGTTGCAATGCTGCTCCTGTGCAAGGCAGACTTTCTCTCATGCCTCCAGATAATTAGGCTATTCAAAGGCATTAATTAGAGACTTTACAGGTAACCCACAGTATGGGACTTGTAGGGACTGTGGAGATATTGGATTATTTGCTGATATGTTTCACAGAGCATCTATGGGAAGTGATCCCTATTACAGTCAGGACATCTTCTCCTATTAGCAGTTAATATCTTGTCATCCACAGTCTTAGGCCTTCATTGCACTGATGTGTTTAGTGAGTTTAGGATCCATGTTTCATAAGTTACGGATAGCCATTAAATCTACAAAAGGTTAGTAATGTCATACCCTGAAAATGTGTTTTTATTCATTATGTATAGTACTTTTTTTCGGTGGAAGAGGGGTGGCTTCAAAAAGACGTGACTAACAGATGGATAGAAATAGTGCAGTGCTCATTCTTCTTTAAAGGGGGTTTTCAGTTTTAGTATGTTGCAGGGGGTGATATTCTGAGACAATTTGCAATTGGTTTTCATTTTTTTATAATTTGTGGGTTTTGAGTTATTTAGCTTATTTGGCAGCTCTCCATTTAGCATATGCTGCTGGTTGCTAGGGTCCAAATTATGCTAGCAATCATGCAGTGATTTGTATAAGAGGCTGGAATAGGAATGGAAGAGGGCCTGAATAAAAAGTAACAATAAATTTGTAGCATTTGTTTTTAGATGGGGTCGGTGACCCCATTTGAAAGCTGGAAAAAGGCAAAAAAATAAAAAAATATAAATAATAAAGACCAATTGATGATTTACTCATAATTGGCCATTCTATAACGTACTAAAAGTTATAAAGGTGAATAACCCCTTTAAGTCCGACCCTAAAAAGGTTTTTAGCGCCATCAAAGAAAGTCTAATTCTAAGCATTCTTTTCTAATAAACATTAAGTGCATTGGCCATTAAAAGCTGTATATGTCTGGCTGCTCACGATCTTTGGTTCTGACTATTAAAACATTGTAGGAAATGTTGGCTGAATTACAGTCCCGGGGGGAGAGCTGGCTATTGCTATGAGAGTTAGAAAGGCACAGAGAGGAATAAACAAATAATAGCAATTAAAAACAACTAGAAACTATGTTACTGATTAATACTCCATATAGGATGAGCTATGAACGACATTATTTTTCACGATGCAAAAAAAACCTGTTATTTGTTCCCATTCAAAACACTTACTGGCGCCTCATGCTCTCCTTCCATTTTGTGATTAGCTGGCCCCAGGGCTGAATATTCAGACTGGCCAGCTTTGTATATGTCACCTTTATTGTTTCTGTACTATAGATTTGTACAGCTGGCTCACTAAATACAGGGAGTCCCCGAGTTACAAACACCTGACTTACATACAACTCACAATTACAGAGGCTATTACAGTAATTTACTGTGGTTTGCTTGGCCTTTATTAGCATTTAACTTTAATAATCCACCTGCCCCTATCCCCTCTGGTGTGTGTTGTCTACTGCAGAGAACAGAAAGGTAAAAATAAATACTATGTTAAGACCCTACAGAACAGACCCTATCTCATACGTACGTAACCAGGGACTGCCTGTATAACAAAATGACAGATTGCTACACTTCAGCCAGAACCCTACAAGTGCATGGTAGGGGATATAGTTCAACATACCAGGCTGCTTGATACTTTTGTGAACTCCCTAATGCCCCCCCCCCCCCAGGCTGCACATCTTTATTTCTATGCTAAATGGGCTTACCGCAGGCAAGCAAATAAAGCCGAACTCGTTACCTTTTATTGACTAGTGTTGCCTTTAAAGAAAGTAAAAACAATCCTACTCCACCCAGTATGTTAAAGAGGTGGCTGTCGGGTTGAATATTCCATTTACTTATCTCATTGGTATTATTAGGGACTAAACCTGCCATAAATTGAGATTTGCTAAAATCTCCACTGGATAATGCTGGATAATGAGATCCTTTCTTGCTGTAGAGGAGCCAAGTGACTGCACTCAGGCTGAGAGAGTGTCACCCCCAGCATGGCTGCTATATGTGCTACAGCTACAGGGCAGTGGGGTTAACATGTTCAGCTTTTGAAGTTCATGCAGCGCATATTTATTTGCAAATGGTTGCCCATGCTTTTTCCTGAAAGCTAATAAATTGCACTTCTCTGCCCGTCTTTATGTTTATTGTAAATTAATTTTCGCAAATGAGACCGGTGTTTCCGTGAGTACGCCCACTGTGCAAGGTTGTTGTTGACAGTACTTAACTAAAATTCGCCATTTGCAAATTGTTTCTCCGCCACCAAAGTTGTGGCGTAATTCAAAAAGCCGCCTCTTGTAACTTTAAGAGCCGAACTTCCGGGTTTTAACCTGGAAATTCGGCTTCGCTAGGGCAGAGAGCGCTAATGCGCTTAATGCACTAGTGATACTGCCCCCTTAAACTCGCTCCGACGGTAATTTTTAAGCGCGGAGCGGGAGAGGAGGGGGCAGCATCTGGGCTGCTGCATCAGGCGGCAGCAGCCCCAATATTGGTGCTATGTGCACATAAATGTTCGCAATTTGCGGTTTTTGACATTTGAAAGGCTCTGATAGACATTTGAATTGCGAAAAAAAATTGCAATTCTGTTTGCGCGCACTTATTCAGCTTTATAAATGTAACCATGCTCAGGGCAAATATATTCACTGTGCGAACCAATCTGCCCTGCGCAAAGTTTATAAATGAGCCCCAGTGAGAAACCGCAATTGGTTAAAACGTATTTTCTCCTTTTAGGTTTTAGAGAAACATTAACATTTTAAGACACTGGTATTCTATAAACCTAATAATGGTAGGCAGTGACTTTCTTTTCAGTGGCAGAAAAAAGGGTCATGTTGTCTTTATATGTAAATGCAGCAAAAGTAAGTTTGGGGTTCAAAATAGATGTCTTAATTGCGCTCTCTAAATATCTTGGCTGAGGTCAAACAAAATAGAAGCTTTCATATAACTTTTTGTTTATGTTTGCTTTCTGTCTACAGTCGGATTGATGAACTGCTGAGTGAAATATAAAAATTAGGGCTATTGGTACCTGTATCGCCATGGTCAAAGACATAAAGACACTTCCAATTTACCTTGCTGGCCAGAGAGCAGAATGGGGTATTGACTCCTCTTCACTTTTTTTGTGGTTCCATTTGTTAAGATTTAGGTTGTTCTGCCAATGAAGGACAAAATAATGTAGCCATATGCTACAGAATATGGAGAAGACACATACTGGACCAGGGAGCCCCTATAATGTAAACTGGGTACAGAGCTAATGTGAAGGACAGGACCAGAGTTCCAGGAGAAGGAAGACCCAAGCAAGGTTGGGGGTTGGGACCAAAACTTACATGGAAGAAAAATCTAGATATGGGATAACTCATCCATGATCACCTTCAGAAGTTGTAATTTAACCATGGATATCCATGGTATAAAAGTCAACGGTATCAAATAATTGTTACATAATGGAATAATAGGGAAAGTGTGCTTTAACCAATAACATTTTCTAGGCAAGAGGAACTCAATCTCAATTAATGGATCACAATAGGGTTTATCAAAACCCATTGGATGAAAGGCAACTGCAACCATAGCCCAATGTGGTCCCTTCCTGACCAGATATTCACATCTGTCCTATGGCTATTGGTTGAGCAGGCATACAGTATGTCCCATATAGACAGGCCAACATGCTACCAATTTGTTTTGTAGTGGTGGAGACAGCAGCTAATGTGGCTGGTTTGACAGATATCTGTTGGTCTGTATTTTGGGTTAAAATGAAAATCTGGACACACCAGAATTTACATTCTGTCCCCAGCACAACCTGGAATAATGTTGTGGCTTTAATAACTCTGCAAAGTATAAACATTTCCTGATTATTTTCTAACCTTCTATTCTGCAAAAGCAACGGATTAGCAACAGGAAAGTTATAGACCAAGTGCCACAATGGCCAAGCCTAGATGTTGTAATCTGTGGCTGCCAAATATGTGTCCCTGTAAGTCTGGGTTGTTCACCTTTAACCTTTAGTGAAATGTAGAGAATGATAATTTGAAATTGGTTTTCATTTCCTATTATTTTTGTTTTTTGAATTATTTAGATATTTATTCAGCAGTTCTCTAGATTGCAAATTCAGCAATCTGGTTGCTAGGGTCCAAATCACCCTATCAACCACACATTGCTTTGAATAAGAGACTGGAATATGAATAAAGGAGGGCCCGAATAGAAAGATAAGTAATAAAAAATAACAATAAATTGGTAGCCTTACAGAGCCTGGGTTTGTGACCCCCATTTGAAAGCTGGAAAGTATTGGACGAAAAAGGTAAATAATTCAAAAACTATTAAAAAAAAAAAAAAAAAGGAAAAATTTAGGCCAATTGAAAAGTTGTTTAGAATGAATCATTCTGTACTATACTACAAGTTAACTTAAAGGTGAACCACCCCTATAAAATAAGAAGTTGTTACATATTGTTGTTCTGGAACTAGCACTGATACATCATTGCACAGTAGTAGAATCTGTAGACTTGCCAGGGCATGAAGAGGTTGCTTGTTAAGTAAATGACAGATTTATGGACATGTAGAGAATATGAACATGCTGCCAGTGGAATTTAAAGGTGGAATCCTTCTGGTGGAAATCCTGTGTTTGTCTATGGAGATGAATATACTTGTAATGTGATACATAACTGTGAGAGTCATATGCCAGAATAATGCCCTGTGTACTTCTGAAAAGTAGAATTATGTTTAGCTCATTGTTTTATGTGCACTATACACAGGACTGTCTTCACTCGTGAAGGGGTCTGGGGTTACTGTATTTACGGTATATAAATCAGGGATGTCCAGCCTATGCTGCTTTGGCTGACAATGATATAAAAGGACCATTGCCACCCCTCTGTCCTATTATTAGATATAAATGGAGCCCTTATGCCTGAAACCAGGACTGGAACCAATAGCACAATGATAACACCAGGGCTACCTCCAGCTCAGAATATAAGGGAGTCCTACAGAACTAAAGCATAAGACACGTGTGCTTCTTGCTGCTCTCATTTGCAGCACCATACCTGTTAGGAAAGGTTACTACCGTATATTTGAAATTATTATTTTTAAATTTACATTTTTGTGGGACACTTTGAAAACCACAAACTATATTTTCTTACTAGCTGACTTTGCCCTGCAGGTTGCAACCAAAGGTGCAATTTGTTTGCACAACAACACAGCTTAGAAGGAACACTGGGTGCAGCTCAAGTAGAGATGCCAAATAGCCAGGATTAGTACAGGTATTGGATCCAGAAACCCGTTATCCAGAAAGCTCTGAATTATGGAAAGGCTGTCTCCTGTAGACTCCATTATCGGCAAATAACCCAAATTTTTAAAAACTATTTCCCTTTTCTCTAATAATAAAACAATACATTGTACTTGATCCCAATTAAGATATAATTAATCCTTATTGGAGGCAGAACCAGCCAATTTAATGTTTACAAGATTTTATGGTAGACTTAAGGTAATGTGATCCAAATTATGGAAAGATCTCTTATCTGGAAAATCCCAGGTCCCAAGCATCCTGGATAACAGGTCTTATACCTGTACAATAGCTCTCTGGTTTACATTCCTCTTCTCTCTGACTGCAGCTTAATAACTGAGAGAGGAGAAACTGCTGTGTACTTGATTAATACCTGGGACGAAAATGTTCTGGGTGCAAATTTGGTAATAATTCAGACCTCTAGGTTGTAATTGGATCCAGACATCTAGGTTGCACTCACTGACCTTTATTTCTGTTTAATTCTAGTGTTGCTGGGACAAATCACTGTTTAGTGGCCAAGTATGAAGCCCTCTTTCCTACATATTCCAGCAGCTGCTCTGCTCCTTTGCTCTTTATGGATTTTGCCCATTTATTGCTGCAATAAGGCTCTCTGTGCTAGTGATGTCAGCAAATGCCTAATACAGGTAAGGTTTACACCACATAGTGTGCCATTTAGAGGTGTAATATATAAAAATGCATTTTAAAGGGACCAGTTTTCACATGTCATTGTATAAAATATAGGGGAAACTTACTAAAGGGCGAAGTGACATTACACTGGCAAAAATTCGCCAGCGTGACATCATTTTGGTACTTTTCTGATTTACTAATGGGCGCAGGCGTGACTTGGCTAGCGAAGGAGATAGACACTACTGCAACTTTGCACTCTAATGCCAGGTGATGTGGATTTTACTGAACGTTACAGCTTGCGCCAGACTTGCCTTTCGCCAGCTCAGACCCGGCGAATTACAATGGAGTGTATAGGACTTCCTCAATTTTTTTGTTGAAAAAATAACATATGGAACATAAACTATACACTGGGTTCATGTATAGAGCATTATAACAACTTTATTTTATTTTATTAAGGTTCCCTGGGATTGTGTAATGTATTTGCTGCAACATATACATCCATTCAATTTTAACTTCCCGGCGTATGCAACTTCACTTTGATTGTAACGCTAGTGAAAATTTGCCAGCATTCGGCGCCCTGGACGCAACTTTGCATTTTAGTAAATTAGCATTGTCTGAGCAAATTTTCGCCTGGTGAGGTGTAGTGATGGGTGTGAAGCCGTTGCTGGTGAATTTTCGCTGCTTAGTAAATTTACCCCCCTGGTTTGTTAGTGAGCTGGACCGTTGCTCTCCAATAATCAACCATATGCACGAGAGCTATATTAAAATATGATTTTAGTATATTGTACAAAGAAGACTGGGGCCATAAAGAAGGACTTTAAAAAATAAATAAATGAACAATGACTTTTAAGCTCTGCATCCATTATTACAGCCCAAGAGCTAGAATTCCACATTTTCATACAAGATAATGGGCCAGACTTAGACTTTAGACTCTGCAATATATGTAATATGTAACTAAAGAGCAGCAAGAACTAACGGTTTGTTTGTTATAGTAGCAAGGCTACAGCAACGGAAGGGAGGGGGTTGTTTATGCAGAGGAATTTTAAGTGTGAACCAAACCCACCATAACAGGCAACGTTAAGAATAACTACTGGCATTAAAAATACAGGATTGATCTCAACTTGACATCTTCGCCTCAGAAGGCTATTTGCCAGGAAGTTCAAGAACTAAATGTCCTCTTATGCAACAGGAAGTTCTGCTTAGAGGATATAGTGTTCTGTATACCAGCAATCTCTCTTCACCCAGGTCCAAGTAGATGGACAACTTAAGAGGGAGGAAGGGAATGGTACTAATATTGCTCTCATATATCTGGCAGCACACTGATAAAGATAATAGGCTGAATGCATCTATACCACTAGCCCTATTTATTGGGCACGCCATGTTGAAAATTTTAAGACATGCACGCTACTCAAATCTCTTATTACATTATGTCCCCCCAGAATTTTAACTTTAAACAGGTAGATTTTTACATTTATTAATGTAACAGCAGGTGATAAACACACAGTAAACAAATATGCAATTTATGTATGTGATATTATTTTTATATCCTCATAGAACTTGAGGAATCTGCTGTTTTTATCTGAATGCACATATTTTTATAGGATTAGACCATGTCCATCTAGGATGAGACGTGCAACAGCAAGCATTTGCTTAATGTGGATATTCTGGTAAAAATGCAAAACCCATTCATTATGGGTCGATGGTGCCTGTACTGGCGGAGCCACGAGACACACACAGGTGCGCAACATGACTGTGTTCACTGGCTGGAAAATCTGATGTATGTGTGGAGAGATTTCATTCTGATTCCTGTTCCATGAAGGGGGGAAAAAAGGAATGTTTGGACCTGGAGATCCAGCTGTTTGCCAGTCATGTGTGAGTGTGTGACTTTCACACCACTTGTATTTGCTCCCGCAGCCATATTTCCCCAAGCCCTTCTATTGTCTGCAAGTAATTTGTACATGTGTACACAGCAGCCTAATAGCGCTTAATGACTTCTCTTTTACTTGTCAGTCAGACCGACAGACTGCGGACCAGGTGTCTGTGGGTGTTGCAATGCGCATTGCCATCTTTGTAGAAAAATAGTTACTAAGAAAAACAAAACAAAGTCATAAAAGCCGGATTCCAGAACGCTCCTTTCCTTGATCAAACATCCCTGAGTCCTAGTTGAGCCTTAAGGCTTGAATGTAAATGTTTAGCTTTTATAGTGTATACAGTAAAAACGCTCAAGTACGTTTGCTTTCATTTCATGATTGAAGGCCCATTATCTCTGTTTAGCAGAGCTTTATACAAGGGATTTATCTATATTATTAAAGACAGATGTGATTTTTTTTTTTTTTTTTAAATCTCGTATAAAAATCGTTAATGTTCCAAGCTCCCAGTCTGGGAGGTTAGAATACATTTTCTCTGTAGCAGAATCAAACAACCTCCTCATCCCCAGTCAGCTAACAGTCTGTGTATTCCACTTTATACCAAATGGTAAATGGCCTTGTAAAACCAGAAATGGATCATTATCTTTTTAATGACTTGAGCTAAGCAGATATACCAGTTCTGGCTATTTTAAGAGATATAATATTGACTATGGATATTTGAAGGGGAACTCCACCCAATTACTGTAATGTAAATAACAATACAATCTACATTAACTACACATTTGCAATGGCTGTAAACATATTTGGACCGGTAAGGGCCATTGACAGCAGTGCGTCTGTCTAAAGTCTTCATTTTCTCTGTTCTAAGTCTACTGCCACAGAATCCTCTTCTGTGTTCACGTCTGGAAGCCTTGTGACGGCTACAGAGCAAACACACTCAGCGTTTTTCGGCTCAAAATGCATAGTCTCTCGTTTCTTCGCTGAAATCCTCCGAATGTGTTTGTGCTGAAGCCGCCAGAAGCCGCAGACTGATATCAGCCTCGCCTGGCCCTAGCCGAATGGCTCTCACCCCTGCATCAATGAAGCAGTTGAGAACGGACTACTGCTGCATTGTTGCAAATGTTAGAACCAGAGCACAGAAAGGGAATAGTCAAATACAGCTTTCAGTTGCAATTGCTTTTACAAATAACTTTTTAATATAAACATTTCCTAGGTTTTAATGTTTATTAGAATGTTACATTTTATTTCATTATGCTAGGTATGTGTTCTTTGGCTTTCCTTGCTGAGTAAGCAATAGCCAGGCCCATGTCTGAGAAGTGATATATATTAAAGTACCCAAACTAGCATAAAAAGAAAACTTTACCCCCATAATAAATATTTAATCAACAGTTTATATCATATTAAGTGGTATATTAAAAAATCTTACCAAACTGGTGTATATATTTAAAGTGATACTGTCATGGGAAAACATTTTTTTTTCAAAACGCATCAGTTAACAGTGCTGCTCCAGGAGAATTCTGCACTGAAATACGTTTCTCAAAAGAGCAAACAGATTTTTTTTTTATATTTAATTTTGAAATCTGACATGGGGCTAGACATATTGCCAGTTTCCCAGCTGCCCCAAATCATGTGACTTGTGGTCTGATAAACTTCAGTCACTCTTTACTGCTGTACTGCAAGTTGGAGTGATATCACCCCCCTCCCTTCCCCCTCCAGCAGCCTAACAATGGGAAGGTAACCTGATAACAGCTCCCTAACACAAGAGAACAGCTCCTGGAACTGCACTCAATAGAAAAAGCCAGGTCCCACTGCAACACATTGTTACATTGAGTAGCAGGAAGAGTAGCCTGCCAGAAAGCAGTTCCATCCTAAAGTGCTGGCTCTTTCTGAAAGCACATGACCAGTCAAAATGACCTGAGATGGTTGACTACACACCAATATTACAACTAAAAAAAAAAACACTTGCTGGTTCAGGAATGAAACTGCTTTCTGGCAGGATATTGTTTCTCCTACTCAATGTAACTGAATGTGTCACATGACTGGGGGAACCTGGGAAATTGACAATATGCCTAGCCAGTTCTGTCAGATTTCAAAATTAAACAAAAAAAAATCTGTTTGCTGTTTTAGGAAATGGATTTCAATGCAGAATTCTGCTGGGGCAGCACTATTAACTGATGTGTTTTGAAAAAAAAACATGTTTTCCCATGCTAGTATCCCTTTAATAATAGAGTACATGTTCACTTTAAATAGGAAATTGTCCTGTTGCACCTGTGAGCAGATTAAAAAAGAAATGGCATTCAAAAGGTACATGTTGTCTCTGCAGCTGAAGTATATAAAGCAGTGAATGGCCTTTTCAGGGCAGCCAGCCATGTTACAATGTCAGTGTGTTTCCTTGAACCAAAGCCATAAAATGAACTGTGTTTTACCAGGAGCTGTGCCAGTGTCGGCCCACAGATGGAAACTGCTCCTGCTGTAAGGAGTGTATGCTGTGTCTGGGCACACTCTGGGACGAGTGCTGCGACTGCGTTGGTAAGTATCTCCTCCATGTACAAAAGAATTCTATAGAACACCCAATTATCCAACTACTGTACATCAAAATGATATATATATATATATATATGGGCAGCCATTCAAGGTGACATTGGAACTATACTGTCAGAGCAAAATCCTGTTATTGTACAGTGGCTTTTTTAGGCAAGGTCAGGATCAGCTTCCAAATAAATGGCAAATGTATCAAACATCAAAAAACTCTGTTTGGTTCACTTACATCAATAGCCTCCCACACCCACTTAAATATCTCACCACATATACTTTTCAAAATACCACGTGGTATGATTTGGAAACTCTTAGAGTTAATCCACTATTGAGGGACACTTCTCATTATATTCAAAACTTACTTTATGGGAATACAACGGTTTCACGATCGCCCCCCGGGACACAAAGAACTAATAGGCTGTTGGCTTCATATCTCCGGTAATCGACTTTGACCTATGGAAATATTCTGTGTTTAATTTTATATCGTACTACATCAGAGCACATAATCTATGTTTACTCTTATTTTCTCTTTATTTGACTCTTGACTTTCTAATCCATGTACAAGTCTTTTTATGTCGTTCTATTTGCCATTATAGACCTCTGGAAGGTCCGATTGTTTTTCACTGATGTACATGACTATCTTTCAATAAAAACAAGATAAAAAAAAAAAAAAACATCAAAAAATATAGAATTATTTACTTGCTATTTAGGATGTACTCACTTTGGCTGAACCAGTTTAGAAGAATATCTAAAAACCAACCAGAATTATTTCAAAAGAAAGAATAGCAGTAAAACTCCTCACTTCCTTATTATCATATTTGTTTGGGAATAAATATAAAGTGCTTCTGTGTTCTAAAAGTGCTTAGTGCCAATATAATCACATGCAACAACTTCCAATCAATTCTGTGCCTGTGCACAAATCATTGACAACAAGCTCAAAAATGTACCGTGTAAATGAATTAATTAAATAAAGTGCTTGTGCAATGCACTTTATATTTATTATATATGATAATTTAAGGAAGTGAGGGGTTTTAATGCTATTCTTTCTTTTGAAACAAATGTATCCAATATACGTTCATTTAAAATATTCTGTGGTTTTAAAGTTATCCGTAAATATAATTGCTACTGAAAGAAGTCTCTCTGGATTTTACATAAAAATGTTGTCCTTATGTTCCCAAAAAAATGCTGTGTGTCCTCTGTGAATGTTATTATTAGTGAAATAAAGAGGTTTAAAATACTAACCAGATAAATATTTTGTCATGGTTTTGCCTGTAAATGGTCAGTTCCAATTAGTCTGCCCCTCATACAGTCCTGCACCAATCACTTATTGCTTTAGGTTGTATATGTGACTGACAGAGAGGCCTTGCACATGCCCCCAATAGTGTTACATTAACACTGCAATGTTTATCCCTTGTTATTAACACAGTAAATATTGTATCTCAAAGTAAAATTGACTCGGGCTTATGTCCTTTCAGTACTTGAAGAAAAAGTTGCTTTAAAGGGGTGGTTCACCTTTAAGGTAACTTTTATTACGTTATAGAACAACCAATTCTAAGCAACTTTTCAATTGGTTTTTATTTATTTTTTATAGTTATTTGCCTTTTTCTTCTGACTCTTTGCAGCTTTCAAATGGGCGTCGCTGACTCCCTTCTAAAAAACAAATGCTCTGTAAGGATACAAATGTATTATTTTTTATTACTGATCCTTCTATTCAGGCCCTCTCCTATTCATATTCCATTCTAAATCAATGCATGGTTTCTAGGGTAATTTGGACTCTATTTACCAGATTGGTTAAGATGCAAATTGAAGAGCTGCTGAATAAAAAGCTAAATAACTCAAAAACCTTCAATAATAAAAAAATGAAAACAAATTGCAAAAAAATAGAAAATAGCCCTATCTTTAAATTTTCCATATTCTTTAAATCCAACACCACCAATTTGGTTCCCTATGTGATTGTCCCAAGGCACACAGATTTGGCTTTGTAGCAGATCCCTCTTGGTGTTTATTAGAATGTGTCATTCTGCTGGGATACTGGGAGTGACATGCACAGACTGAGTGCCAGAATAGCATTTACCTCCCATGGTCTTTAACTGGCTGTCCAGGCACATCTCCAGATGTTCAGTGGTATGAGGTTGACATCACTTAAAAAAATACAGATGCGAGATGAAATTTCCATTAATATTTCCATGAAAAAGTGTCCCTCAGAAAGAAAAGCCAGAATGAAACAAGGCCCTGCTGTATGACTGATGTGAAGATATAACAACATTTCCCAAATCTGCCCTATGAGCACTAACAGGTGGATAATTTGCCTATGATTGCTTACTTACTGAACAGGTGCTGATTTCTACTCCTTACCTGTGACATAAGCTCATCAATTTCAAATCTCTTTTGACTTGCCTTGGTTGCCTGTATACAAAATATTGTTTGTGTATTGCGCTTCACAGTAGCTTTAGCCACATTTAAAACTTTTCTTTATACTTGCCACATTTATTGATGTTTCTGCACACACCATCGTATTTATGATTCTTTTATGCTATAGATTTGGGTGATTTTGTTGCATAATCCTGCACTGTTGTTCATTAATAGTGTTTACATGTAAAACTGTAATTGTCCAGTGTCCTTTAATCAAGTAATGTATATTAATTTGGGTAATGTGACTGGGAAGTAATGTATATTAATTTGGGACTGCTTGGGAAATTAGAATGCGAGAAACAAAATGTAGTGACTGCAGGGAGTATTTTAGCTACTGGTGTATGTATGTATGTATGTATATTTATATGTATGTGTATATATATATATATATATATATATATATATATATATATATATATATATATGTATATGTGTGTGTGTGTGTATATACTGTATATCTATATATCATGTATTTGGCGGTAGTGTTGTACATCATGAAAGCACTGGCACATACAAAGCTGCAATATGGAGCATACAGAAAACATATGCTCTAATGGGATTTTCATAAAAAAAAAAAAAAAAAAGCTTTACAGTTTGCAGTAAAAAAAAACATTGTTTTCCGGGGTAAATTTAATGTTGGTGACCTCTTGTGCTGTGCAGTATGTTGTTTTATGGTGCAAAGCTTTGAGAATTTGGTAGTGTAGGTTTGTAGATTTATTCAAATGAATCATCTAATTTATAATAACTATAGTGCTGACTGTGTTTACATCTTGGAATTCACTGCTTACATAAATAAATACACACATACAGCTGTACAAGTCATGAATTTCCTCAAATCTATACATATGGCAGTGAACTGTCTAAAAAAACATTAGTATCCCTTATAAATATTAGGGATGCACCGAATCCACTATTTTGGATTCGGCCGAACCCCCGAATCCTTCGTGAAAGATTCGGCCGAATACCGAACCGAATCCGAACCCTAATTTGCATATGCAAATTAGGGGTTAGAAGGGGAAAACATTTTTTACTTCCTTGTTTTGTGACAAAAAGTCACGCGATTGCCCTCTCCGCCCCTAATTTGCATATGCAAATTAGGATTCGGATTCGGTTGGCCGGGCAGAAGGATTCGGCCGAATCCGAATCCTGTTGAAAAAGGCCGAATCCTGGCCGAATCCCGAACCGAATCCTGGATTCGGTGCATCCCTAATAAATATTTATATAAAAATATATAAATTTAGACCAGCAGTTAGTGCATGTCTTGTAAACGCTAAACATCCCATTTGGGACAACTCATTGAGGTTTTTTTAAAAGCATGTTTTGTGTATCTTAAAGGTATGTGCAAACCAAGAAATTACAGTGATACACCCCCAACCTCCAAAAGTACAGTAGAGGAACTTCATGAACCCATTCCATCCCTGTTCCGGGCTCTAACTGAGGGAGACACCCAACTTAATTGGAATATTGTAACCTTTCCTGTAGTGGAGGAACTTTCCCATCATGAGAACCTGGTCTCCTTCCTGGAAACTGTGAACCAATCACAAAATGTATCAGTCGAAGTGTCTCACAGCAATGAAAAAGGTATGAATACAGGTGCTTTATTGTGTTTGCCTCTCATTTCCAGTAAACAATTGCGGGTCTGGGTTGCGGATTGCAGGTTGCGGGTACGGGTTGGGAATGGGTTCCAAAAAATGGACCTGCGCAGGACTCTAGCTAGGGATATAAGCAGATGAAACTTCCATTTCTGACAGACCAACTGCAGTATAATAAGCTAGGACTGTACTTCCCTCTCTCTTAAAGGGGTCTTGTCGTGACTTTTACATATTTATCACTAAATGACACTGTGCATTGCAAATAACAATCTACAATTTAAACATTTATTATTGAACCAATAAATGTAATTTTTTTGAGTTGTAATATTGGTGTGTATACAGCCATCTCAGATCATTTTGCCTGGTCATATGTTCATTCCTCCCAACATTTTGAAAATAAAAAGAGGGACAAAAAAGTTGCCGTGCGTAGTGCCCATTTTTTTGGCCACACCCCCTAATTACCATGTTCATTTTACAAAATTTCACAGCTTATAAAAGTTTGAACATATTTCTGTTTTTTTCCAGTTATTACAGTTTTGCTAATGAATGTGAATTGCGCTTTAAGCTGTGAGTCTAACTTTTCCCAAGGGACGTGTTACTTTATATTGTTACAATTACTTATTTGCTTATCTAGATGGCTCATCTAGATACATTTGAATTGTTACAAATGTATCTTATCTTCTCTTGTGGCTGTTCTGGGCTCTCTGCCAAAAGCCAATTAAGTTAGAAACTTTGTTTCTTTTTCTGGCTGTTCAGTGCAGATAAAAATGGGACTTTACAGTACAAATGAAGAACTGCAGGTTGAGCTGTCAAAGAGGGACTGTCCCTCTAAAAATGGGACAGTTGGGAGGTATGTAGTGCTTTCAGAAAGTGCCAGCGCTTTAGGATGAAGCTGTTTTCTGGCAGGCTGTTGTTTCTCCTACTAAATGTAACTGAAGGAGTGGCAGTTGGGCTTGGAAGTTTTACTATGGAGTTCTATTCTCGTATCTACCACTAAGTGGGGCATGGGAACATTATTAGCAATGCAGGTGTTTTCTTATTACTTTCTTACTTCCCCATTATTCTGTTGAAAGGCTGCGGGGGGGGGGGGAGATAGAAGGGTGACTCCCATTCCCAACTTGCAGTGCAGCAGTAAAGAGTGACTGAAGTTTATCAGAGCATTATATAACTGAGGGCACTAGGGAAAGTAAGAATATATCCAGAATTGTAAAATGTAACATTAAAAAAAAAACTGTTTGCTCTTTAAAAAAAGGATTTCAATGCAGGATTCTGCTGGAGGAGTGCTATTAACTGATGTAAAAAAAAAAAAACGCGTTCCCACGACAACATCCCTTTAAGTACAATGTAAACAATTTGGTATATTGCATACTTGTAGAATTCTTTTCTGTGTGTGGTTAGTTTTACCTTAGAGAACCACTGGGAAGAGTTTTGTGTATTAGAAAATATATACTTGTATCTTTCTTGCAAAACTTACTAATGGAAACCACATTTATTGGACTTCTGAAGACACATCCTAATACCGCACAGCAGGTTTTTGTGGTTTTATTATACAAAAAAGCCATATATTTACTCTCTAATGTCCTAATATAACCCCATTGCCTCGAAGTGACTAAGAAGTGATGCGCTTTTCAAATAAACATTTAATGAAAGTTTCGGAAGAGAACTTCCTGCTGCAGGGTTGTTGGTGAGGGCAAAATAAACATGGACTAAATAAAAGGAAAATTCTAAAAAATACACACCCAATTTTTTTCCCTTTACATGGAGCCTTAATAGAGCTGTAAGCAACATTTTATTAGTGTTTGAAAGCCGCCCATAGTATTCTGGTTTGGCCAACTCTCTGCTTGGGGCGGGCAATTTCTTTCCAGCAGTAAAATTGTTTAATTTTAATAGACTTATTTTTCTTTATGGCATCTTAACATCATGCATTATACCTGAAAGTATGTAATGCAAAGCAGGCAGAGATAAATACAATTTCTTAACCTCCAACATACATAGAAGCCTTTTTATAACACTGTTGAGTTTGCTCTATCCAAAAAACATTTTTAAGACTGCTGATGTTCTCTTTGAAGAGGCAATTTACCTAAAATATTAACTTTTATTATGATGCTGACAGTGGTATCCTGGGTTCTAATTAATGACCGTCCCTCCGTAACTCTCCCCTCCGTTGCACGCATGTGCACACTCATGTACGGGGGCGGGGCTTGCCTAGGGCCCGGGCCCGAGTGTACCTACCCCAAAATGCCTTCTTTTGTATTTTCACACAGTAACACAATACAACTGGTTTAGACTCCAAGATTGCAGAGACTGCCAATATAAAAAGTATTTCATTAGGTGTAAGTGAACCAGGAACTGACCTTTATGGCAGGCCTGGACTGGCAATCTGTGGGTTCTGGCAAATGCCAGAGGGGCTGCTGTATGGTTCCATAGAAAGTTACCATATAGTGGGCTGGTAGGAGGCTGTTTTGTGCTGGTAGGGGGCTGTTTGGGCCTCTGTGTACTTGGAATGGCAGTGCCAATTTTGACTCCCAGTCCAGGCCTGCTTTATGGGATTTGTAAAGCAAAGGACATGCACTCTGTTGAACCACATTTATGGTCTTACTGCTACAATGGTGCCTGTATCTTGTTTTCAGTCAGTAATGCATCAGATAAGACCTTTTGGCACAATCTAACAAAAGTATAATTTTCTATGTTCATAGCCTAGAATGGGGGCCCCCAACTTTTTACCCATGAGCCACATACAAATTTAAAAAGAACTGGGGAGTAAGGCAAGCATCCAAAACGTTCCTGGGGTATCAAATAAGGGCTGTAACTGCCTATTTGGCAGATTCTATGTGGACTGGCAGCCTACAGGAGAGTCAGTTTGGCAGTACACCTATATTTTTTTATGCAACCAAAACTTTCTTTAAAGCCAGGAATTCAAAAATAAACACCTGCTTTGAGGCAACTGGGAGCAACATGCAAGGGGTTGGTGAGCAACATGTTGCTTACAAGCCTCTGGTTGAGGATCACCGGCCTAGAAATTAGCTGATACTATGAAGGAATAGCTTGTAGTAGGGGCTCTCCAAATGTTTTTCAATTGTGACAGAGAATTTAGGACTAGCTTTTATAAAATATTACCTGCCAAGGTAAACAGATTCAACTTTCTCCTCAAAAAATATGGAGAATCTTAATGAAGAATGATACCATTTAGGGAATTGTTCAGTTTATCAAAATAAGTGAAAAAATAGGAAACGGGAATATCTTGGTAAGACGTTAAGTTTTTATTCTGCTGACATAGCTAAAGAATTCCATGAAGTCACTTTCTTATGTTTTTCTGTTTTTATTCAGTTCCTCATTTCTGCAATATTTTTGCAATAATTTTGCTCTCGTCTACTTTTATTTTCCACTAACGAGATCTGTAACTTCTTCTCCGCAGAGCACATGTGTACAGTGGTCTATTTTGATGACTGTATGTCAATCCATCAGTGCAAGGTTTCCTGTGAGTCCATGGGAGCGTCAAAGTACCGTTGGTTCCACAACGCTTGCTGTGAATGTGTGGGGCCGGAGTGTATTGACTACGGAAGCAAAACGGTCAAGTGCGTGAACTGTATGGTTTAAGTCATATCTCCATGGAGAAGAAATGAATCCACTCTGTACTGCATATTACTCCCTCTACTGCCACTGAGGCAAGCTATTTCTGGGCAATTTATATCCAACACTCCATTTGAGTGAAAAGGGATGAAGGAAGAAAAAGAAGGTTCATTCTGGAACAAAACTCAATTACATATATTTACCACATATGCAGATTTGGTGAAATATGTAAAAAAAAGATACAATTTTTGTTGAATATGTATATTTTTTTATGTTTTTATAGCTTTCAATATTTTAGATTTATATTATATTTTGTAACTAAATGATGTAAATTTGCAGGTATCATGTTTTTTTTTTTTTAAAGACTTTCTCGTCTTTCCAACCCACTGCTATATGAAGAGTAAAGTCCGTTCTATAAATGTCTATGATTGTACTGAGTAGACTGCCCCAATACAAAGTAGGTTGGAATTTGGATTTGGATTGGTTCTTCACATTACTGCAATCTTCCTTTACTTCCCATTGGCCATTGCTGGAATGCAGAGTGCAGTGGAGAAATACCTGCTATTTAATGGCAAATAATAAAGAACAATTGAAGCCTGATTAATAGAGGGGGTGACATGGTCAGCATTCTCTACGTGTGTCTCATTCTAAGCAAACTGTAAAAATCTGCTAATTCATTTTACTATTTCCTTGTACTTTGGGTGTCTGTATGCCTCAAACTTGGATGGTGTTTGTACTTGTGCTCATCTGAATGACATAAAACATAAATATTGGTTCCCAACATTCTCAGCAAGGTGTTGTGGAATTTAAATTTGGCTGGAAAAGTCAGTATAACTGACTATAATATATTTATATATTGGAAGGTACTCCAATATTTCCTGATGAAAATATTGGTTGTTTAATCATATACCTGATGAGAAAGAACTAACAGTAAAACAAATAATCAGTCTGACTGTATTTTATAACATATACTACTGCTTTGTCACATATATATGCGGTATTTTTTTTAAGGAAATTAGAATGTCTAAACAATACTTGCCTGCGTGTTTTTATTGTACATTGTAAATATATATATATATATATATATATATATATATATATATATATATATATATATATATATATATATATATACATACATACATACACATAAGTCTGTCATTACATTGCTTTGAAAGGTAAGGAAAGTCAGAAATGACAAAGGCTTAATAAATGTACATGTGAATGATATTGATACCACAGAACAGATTAGTTTAAGAACAGCTTTAAGTTACAAATAACATATTTTTAACGCAGGTTTATCATTCTTGTGGGGAAATTAGCTAGGTCAGGTTCTGAGAATCATGTAACAGGTATTACTCTGGGACAGAATATTTTTAATTACTCAATAAAGAATATATATAC
This sequence comes from Xenopus petersii, assembly GCA_038501925.1. NCBI lineage: Eukaryota > Metazoa > Chordata > Amphibia > Anura > Pipidae > Xenopus > Xenopus petersii. The sequence goes on from CM076683.1 coordinate 94,999,184, forward strand.
ATGTTGGATAACAGGAGATTACAAGGAAGACAAACATGTTGATGTGGCTATTAGACAATTCCAGGGTAGGATGAGCAGATCAGTCACATAGGAGTTCACCTCTGGTTGGGGTCCATGTATAGGTGTGAAGGAGTGTGGCATGGCAAAAAAAATACTGGACTCTCTCCCTTTCTGGAAGTTTGAAGTCTCCGGGTGTCCCTACTGAGAATGTTATGAATGGGGAAAATCCCCAGGAGCCAAGTAAATATATTCAATATTACTAGTTTGGAATACATAGTTACATAGTTAAATCAGCTTGAAAAAAGACAAAAGTCCAGCAAGTTCAACCCCTCCAAATGAAAACCCAGCATCCATACACACACCCCTCCCTACTTTCACATAAATTATATATACCCATTTCTATACTAACTGTAGAGTTTAGTATCACAAAAGCCTTTACTATTAGGTCTGTCCAAGAAATCACTGTTAAAGAAATTAACAGTATTGGCCATCACAAATTTGTGCATCACCTGGCAGTGCATTCCACAACCTCACTGTGAAGAACCCCCTACGTTGCTTCAAATGAAAGTTATTTTCTTCTAGTCTGAAGAGGTGGCCTCTGGTACGGTGATCCACTTTATGGGTAAAAAGGTCCCCTGATATTTGTCTATAATGTCCTTTAAAGTACTTGTAAAATGTCATCATGTCCCTGTGCAAGCTCCTTTTTTTTCCAAAGAAAACCACCCCAACTCTGTACTCTCTCCAGCTCATTTATATCCCTCTTAAGGACTGGAGTCCAAAACTGCACTGCATACTCCAGATGAGGCCTTACCAGGGACCTATAAAGAGGCATAATTATGTTTTCATCCCTTGAGTTAATGCCGTTTTTTATGCAAGACAGAACTTTATTTGCTTTAGTAGCCACAGAATGACACTGCCCAGAATTAGACAACGTGTTATCTACAAAGAAAGACCCTTAGATCCTTCTCATTTAAGGAAACTCCCAACACACTGCCATTTAGTGTATTACTGGCATTTATACTATTTTTGCCAAAGTGCATAACCTTGCATTTATCAACATTGAACCTCATTTTCCAGTTTGCTGCCCAGTTTCCCAACTTAGACAAAGTGGCAGCATCCTGCATGGAACCTATAGTTCTGCACAATTTAGTATCATCTGCGAAAATAGAAACAGTACTTTCAATGCCCACCTCCAGGTCATTAATAAACAAGTTGAAAAGCAAGGGACCTAGTACAGAGCCCTGCGGTACTCCACTAACAACACTGGTCCGATTAGAAAATGTTCCATTTACCACCACTCTTTGTAGTCTATCTTTTAGCCAGTTCTATGTGCAGATACAAATACTATGTTCCAGGCCAGCATTCCTTAATTTAACAAGTAATGATTTTACCATTGTTATGAATCCATCCCTATAACTGTTTTATTCACACAATGCTTTTCATCCACCCTACTTTACTACTGGAGTCGCCTTTGATTACCAAACAAGTGAATCTTTGCATAACTTGATCACCACAGGGGTGAGCCAAAATGGAGTGTTTGGCCCCTAGGTTGGAAATTATATCACGCTGGGGAACCATCAGGTCTAATGAAGGCCTCATCTAATAGAATTTTCTAGCATGCCCAGAATGCCCAACAGATATCCTAAGTTTTAAGATGTTGTACCATGTTAGCGATTGAAAACAATGCAGAAAATGTCAAGTTTGGCTAACTGAATAAGTAAAAAAAAAAAGGTTTTCGGAGCACCCAGGCCCCCGATACATATTTTGTCTGACGAATAGGCCTGGGTGTTCCGAAAGCTTGCAATTTTTACTTATTTGGTTAGCCAATAACATTTTCAACAGATATCCAACAAAGCCATGATCATATATCAGTCAGGATTTTTTTTGCTCTATTCTCAGGCCATTAAGCTGCTGACCTGCTCAAAGTACAATAGAGGGCCTGTAGTTCAGAGATTTTCCACAATGAACTTGGTAGAGCTGAAGAATATCTTGTGGATAACTGTGATGAACATGCTAGTTGCTCACATTCTCTTCACCCTGTGCACATGGAATGCTAATGAGATCTGACAACATTTTTGTTTATTTTCTTTGCATGACTGCATTTCTTTGTCTGTTTTTCTATGCACTTGCCTTATGTGGAGTTCATTCTGTAAAATTCTTTTTTACAGACCCAGGTGTGTGATTCTTTATATAAATGTATTTATTTACAAGCATAACTGCCTCTATGCACAGAAAAGTATTTCTAATTGCATGTCCTCTTTGTAAGTAGGGATTAGGTTACATTTATTTTGCTATTAAGAAAGTAAAGGAGGTTGACGTAGAATATTGGATGCACAAAAAGTCACGCCACATTCCTCTTCTGCAGGATCTTTGTGCCTGATTATATGTAGATGCAGGGGGACATGGGTTGGTTTATTTTGCTTGTATCCATAATGAAGTTTATTTATTTATGTGAAGTTCATTGGCATGGCCTTTCTCCTAACAGATGCCATTCTCCTAATGAGGTAAAGTAGGGATGAGCAAACTTTTTCTCCTGGTGCGCTGTGAAATCTGCAGTTTCTTAAGAAGTGATTTTGTTACCATGTGTTAGGATTAGCACAAGCAACAAGATCACACATGCAATGTATCTGTGTCAAGATTGAAAATTTACATCCCTGTGTCAAGATGGGCACGGCAGAGGCATTGTGTTGTCATTCCAAGAAGTGTCAATGGGAGGGATCAGGAGCATGCACAAAAGCATGTGCTCCATGTGGACCAGCCAGACAAAAACATCTTAACCTTAAATGGATGGGTCGCCTTTAAGTTAACCTTTAGTATGTTATAGAATGTGAAAAAACAGTAAACCGCTCAGACTCACCGCATCTTTCTCTTGTAGAGATGCAGGCAGTCCATGCTGGATATCATCAGGTGCTGGAAAAACCTTGGCGTCCCATGCCGTATATTTCAAAGAAAGATAAAGTTGTATTTTCCGCACACTGCTTCAGTAAAAATCCAAATTCTTTATTAATCCATTTAAAAGTGAGAACACATCACACAAGCTTGTGTGATGTGTTCTCGCTTTTAAATGGATTAATAAAGAATTTGGATTTTTACTGAAGCAGTGTGCGGAAAATACAACTTTATCTTTCTATGTTATAGAATGGCCAATTCTATGCAACTTTTCAATTGGTCTTTATTATTTGTTTTACAGTTTTTTAATTATTTGCCTTCTGATACTTTCCAGCTTTCCAATGGGAATCACTGATCCCATCTAAAAACAAATGCTCTGTAAGGCTAGACATGTATTGCTATGGCTACTTTTTATTATTCATCTTTCTATTCAGGCCTCTCCTATTAATATTCCAGTCTCTTATTCAAATCAATGCATGGTTGCTAGGGTAATTTAGACCCTAGCAATGGAAACAAATCACTCACTGAAGTCCTCTGTATAAACAAACCCCATCCGTCCCCTGGCTTTAGCCTGTTACATGTTCCTTTAAGGACCAACTCATTATACAGAGGCAATATTACAGGAAGCGGAATGTGACTTTATTTTCAGCTATTTCTTAATCACAATAATAAAAAAAACAAAAATTCTGTTCAATACACTCCCTAGTCATTGCACCAGAGTTGACAAAGGATGGATACTGCCACTTTCAGACGATGCTTATTGCTATATAAGTAACATAAGATGCGTGAGCTGTACTAAGAAGGCAGTGGCACGTTTTCCTTTCTCACGCTAAACTCTCTGGCTCCGATATATTAAAAATTACAAAAAAAAAACTTGGTACATTCCATACAATATCAACGCAATATCCTTTTACACTTTTGCCAACCACAAGATGGCCGACTAGAGAACGTCATTCTGCTGTTTCCTACCCCGCACTGAGCTGAGGAGGAAGAGGAAGCGAGACGCATAGTGACAGAGGGGGTGGACACAGGTGAGCGGAGATGTGCTTTGACTGTACAGGAATAGTGCTGTGTGCGCGCGTAAGCTTTATAGCTGTATAGAGTTGCTGGAAATGCCTGTTCCCTTTATGGCAACGTAGGTTACCGCTTTCACCACACAGGCAAAGAATCAAGTGTAATGTAGTCTCACGTGTCACTGTCTTAGCTGCCGCCTGCCGCTGTGCATCCATTTGTTTGCTAGTTCACCAGCTGGAAGAGTCTGCGTTGAATCACAGTCATACTACAAAGTGTTGATGTTTGCGCTTTTCACGCAAACTGGATTTTGATGGCATTTTCTTGTTGCTCTGTGTCTGAGAGATATGGCACAGAGAATCGCCTTCAGTATTTGTGGAGGTGCTGCTGACCTGCACCACGTACTCTGTCTCACAGCCGGGAATGAGCTCAGGTAAAGCTGATATTAGGCTCTAAAATGGCCACTTACAGTGTTGCACACAGACTATTTGCTACTTATTTCAAAGCTCCCTAGGGATGGGATGCACCCAATCCGCTATTTTGGATTTGGCCGAACCGTATCCTTTGCGAAAGATTCATGTCGAATATTGATCCGAATCCTAAGTTGCATATGCAAATTAGGGGTTGGAAGGGGAAAACATTTTTTACTTCCTCTTTTGTGACAAAAAGTCACGTGATTTCCCTCTCCGGATTTGGATTCAGTTCAGCCGTGCAGAAAGATTCGGCCGAATCCAAATCCTGGATTCGGTGCATCCCTACTAGAGAGGCTGCGTCAGTTGGTAATATTTACATTTGGTTGGTAGGAGAGGTAATGGTTTTGCCTTAAAGGGGTTGTTCAACTTTATATTAATATGATGTAGAACAGGGGTCTCCAACCGCCGGGCTGCGGGCCAGAACCGGGCAACAGACCGTCCTGAACTGGGCCACCGAACAATTAACGATGCGCCCCAAATTGGACGCCAACCCGCTCCGACCACTAACCCGACCCCCCTCTCTCCTTGGAAAAAAATTTGGCTCTTTTTTTGGTTCCCGGCCAAAAATGGTTGGGAGAGTGTAGAGAGTGATATTTTGAGATCATTTGAAATCGCTTTTATTTTTTTATTATTTGTGGTTGGTTATTTAGCTTTTTATTCAGCAGCTCTCGAGTTTGCAGTTTCAGCAATCTGGTTGCTAGGGCCCAAATTACCCTAGTAACTTTGCATCAATTTGAATGCAAGTCTGGAATATTTATAGGAATTGAAAGACAAGGAACAAAACGTAGCAAAAACAATAAATGTGTGGCCTTATAGAGCATTTGTTTTTAGTTTTAGTCCGTGACCCCGTTGCAAAGAGTCGTAAAAAGAAGGCAAATAATTCAAAAACACGAGAACCAAATGAAAAGTTGCTTAGAATTAGCCATTCTATAACATAGTAAAAGTTATCTTAAAGGAGAAGGAAATCCCCAGGGCGCTAAACCCCTCCCCCCCTCCCCTGTGCTGCCCCCCCTCCCTCCTCCCCCCTGGCCTACCTGTCCCCCTGGGCAAATGCCCCTAACTTTTTACTCACCCCTCTGCGCAGGTCCTGTCCACGGAGTTCGCAGTCGCCATCTTCTCCCACGCGCGTCTTCTTCCTGCTCTGACCGGCGTCTTCTGGCGCATGCGCAGTAGGAACAGGTACCGGTGCGGCTCTACTGCGCATGCGCCGAAAACTTCGTGACATTCGGCGCATGCGCAGTAGAGCCGTACTGGTACCTGTTCCTACTGCGCATGCGCCAGAAGACGCCGGTCAGAGCAGGAAGAAGACGCGCGTGGGAGAAGATGGCGACTGCGAACTCCGTGGACAGGACCTGCGCAGAGGGGTGAGTAAAAAGTTAGGGGCATTTGCCCAGGGGGACAGGTAGGCCAGGGGGGAGGAGGGAGGGGGGGCAGCACAGGGGAGGGGGGAGGGGTTTAGCGCCCTGGGGGTTTCCTTCTCCTTTAAAGTTGAAGCAGCCCTTTAATCCTGCTTACTAATGTCATGCAATTATATACATTGTAATGTTACAATATGGTTTTATTTACCTTTGCTCAGATTTAATTCAGATTAAATGTACCGGTAGTATCTGAAATGAAACCTTTTAAGTTATGGTATTTGGGTTATGCGTAAATTATGGATTTGATTCAGCCCTCATTATTACCAGCTATGTCTCCCTTCCGCCTCTGCATGAGCTGAGTTAAGAAAAGTCAAGATTTGAAGATTTAGGATCCATAAAACAGTTCTGATTTATAGATAATGCTAAAGAAAACGTGTTTTGTTTTGTCCTCGTTTCCTTCCCTTGATGTTCAGTGCCCACAGGTCTGAGGTTATGTTTAGGCATTGATGTTTAGGTGTGTCTCTGTCCTGCATAATGGACTCCTACTAACAAAACAATTAGTAATCTAATTATCTACCACCCAAGGACCAAACATGAAGTAGTTTCAGTTTTCCTGTTTGCCCTGTTTAGCACAAGAAATAATAAAACAGATTATGATTGAAGCAATAGGCAAAAACTTTCCCCATCAGCCTTATTAGTTGCACTTATGTTGAATAGAGGTGTGTACTGCCAATTTATTCCCCCGCCTATATAATTTTTTTTTTTTTTTTTTTTATAAAATATTCACCAGCTGTGTGGCTGTGAATACCATTATAACCTATACCCAAGATTTTTGTAAATTTGCTGGTCTAGTTATAGTGCTTCTCCCACTATTTTACCTTTTCAAACTTTATTTTGAGTACTTTTTCCTTAAAACATTCTTACTGCTATTATAGTTTGGCGAGAGGAAATTGTGATTTTGTACATATATCTATATGATGGTTCATTCAGTAGTTGCTAAGATCAACATGTTTCATATTATTTCTAAAACATTTTGTGGTTTTCATTTCCTCTCCCAAAGGTGCAGAAAAATAAGGGGATACATTAAAGGTTAACTCCGGCTTTCAAACCAACATTTGATAAAGAGGGCCACTGTACCAGAGTATTACCTTTACTTTCTTTTGTATTTCTATATTACCAGTTGCCATTAGAAAATGGTTTCTTTATAGGACAATACTTTTTTTTGTTGTGCATAATCTTGCAACAAATGCTTCTTTTTCAACAATTTTCTTTATGTGTTATTATAAGGCTTATAACCAAGGGCTGAGAGAATTATATTTGGTAACCTTTGAAATAGAGCTGTAGTTTAAGGTCCTGAATACTTGATTGTCTCTGGGGGGAATGTCTTAACCAAAAACAAATGAAGTTATTCAGAGTGTTTTGAGCCCATCTATTTATTTTAATAATCTGTTTCTAGTTGTTTCTGAGAAATGAACATCAGGCTTGCTGCTTAGCTGTATGCTGGGACCTTAGTGTTATTTGACTCTGTGGTGGTGTTTCCAGAAAATACCACTCTGTACTGTTCTTTCCATGTCTGATTTAGATAACACTGTGTAGATTGTAATAGCTGGGAACAAGTAGCCCCCGTGCTTGCTGTCAGCACAATAGTATAATGCTCTGCTCAACTTGGCTACGCTCACAAAACACAGTCGGAGCCACCATCATTTTTAGCATAATCCACAGAGAAGCTGGAACACATGAGGGGCAATGCAGGCTATATACACTACATTGAGATCACATAGTACAGGTATGGGATCCGTTATCCAGAAAGCTCAGAATTACGGAAGGGCCATTTCCCATAGACTCCATTTTATTCAAATAATAAAAATAATTTCTTTTTTCTCTGTAACAATAAAACAGTACCTTGTACTTGATCCAAACTAAGATATAATTAATCCTTATTGGAAGCAAAACCAGACTATTGGGTTTATTTAATGCTTACATCATTTTCTACTAGACTTAAGGTATGAAGATCCCAGTATAAGAAAGATCCATTATCCGGAAAGCCCCAGGTCCTGAGCATTCTGGATAACTGGTCCCATACCTGTAGTACACCTGGGGCATGTCCCTTGTTTATGTAAATACATAGCGGAGTTGCAATGTCTAACAACATCTTTGGAATTTTTGCAAATCATCTAGGTACACATTTGGGATAAATATTGCAGCAGTATATAAAAAGGAAGCATACTTGTAAGATTTTTTTTTTTTTGTAAACTACAGCTTCCATGCATGCTCCCTGTGCTGAGAATGCTGTTTTCTTTTGTGCAGACATATGGCTGGATGTTTAATATTGTTTGTCAAAACCATAAAATAATTTCCTGTGCCTTTGGAAAATAAAGGATCCATTAAATCGGCACTAGTGTTTGTTAGTGGATTATATATAATGTATAAGAAAATGCCACAGGCGTGTCAGGCAGCTCCTCGATAGTTGGAAATCCAGCCTTTCCAATTCATCTTTGTATATGGAAACTAGTCCTATTCAGGCAGGGGGAACATGATGTTGACTAACTTTGGGGCCACTATCGGCTCAGCTGCAGAGAATATGCTTTCAAGTCTATCCATACAAAATATTTCAGAATTATGTTTTAGACAAATGTTTCAGATGAAAACCTGCAGCATTTTGCATTGCATAAAATATTTAGAAATATTATGAGCAGACTCAAAATTGGCAAGTGGAATTCATTCAGACAGAAGCACAGGCAATTGTGAGGCCAGTTATCTGTCTCTGTGGCCACTTGGCAAAAGGTTGTTCACCTTTAAATTAACCTTTATTATGATGTTAAGAGTGATATTCTAACAACCCACTGCAAACTCTGCAATTATCAACCAAAAGAGGGGTGCTGGTGGCACCAAACCCCTATATGTATTAATTAGTAGCACAACTTGTAGTGGCCTGGAGGTAGACCTCGCTGACCAAGGTGGCCACTCTGCTTGAAACAAAAATTTTGGGATCTCTAGAAGAGCTTAAAAATCTCTTACATAGGAGCACGGCCTACACAAAAAAGGCTACCCCGCTAATGAAAACCATAGTCAGGGCATGGAAAAGGCAGTTAAGCAATTCCCAAAACCCAAACCACAGTGTTCACAATATCTCTTGTGGTGCAACCCAAACCTCACACAACTGAAAACAATTCCAGATCCTGTGGGCACATTACAATGACAAATATATCTCAGATATCATGTCAAGGGGCACACTATTAATCTTTTAACCTTTCTGGAGCTGTCATTTTCCCTCGCCAATAAAATGTTCTTCAGATATATGCAGCTGCGGCAAGCAATGGGGACCCAGTTTAAAGCCCAAAACTTAGACACAGCCTGAGAATAATTGAAACTCTTGTACACACTGAGGATCTTGAAGAGAAGGAAAGCTCCAAGACCGTTTATTGCCAACAGATTAGCCACAAAAGTTCAAGCTAGAACTCTATATTCTGCTGAATGCTTTACCATACCTGAATTAACAGCTCGAGACACTGTCTCTGTTTGTTTAGGATAGAAGATGCCATATAAGCTTGGTGTGACATCACTTCCAGCCTCCCTGCTCATTTACAGCTCTGAGCTCAGATTACAGCAGGGATGGGAGGAGGGAGGGGGAGAGGAGCAAACTGAGCATGCTCAATCCCTGCCCTGGAAGTTTATGCTGAAAACAGGAAGTCTGATACAGAAGCCCATGTGTACACAATAAAAGGAAAGAAATGTAGTGTTTCTTTTGACAGAGGACTCAAAGCAGCATTACTTTGAGGGTTTACTGGTGTATTTATATAGACCTTTCAGATAAAGCTTACTTAGTTTTAGCCTTTCCTTCTCCTTTAAGAAACCCCTCTCTGTGATAAAGCTTACTTAGTTTTAGCCTTTCCTTCTCCTTTAAGAAACCCGTCTCTGTGTTTTACACCGGAATGTTGCTACTAGGAAGCACAACTAAAATACCTCCATCGCATATATTTCACACCCCATAGGCTACATAAAATGAACCCTGAAATTGAACAGGAGTGCCCCGGATGCCAACACTCTCCAGCTGACTTTTTCCAATTAGTGTGGAACTGTCCCAGGGCACAATGTTTTTCGGGAAAAGTAGCAGAAAATAAACAAGACAAAACTGGCTTGGTTCTCCCACTAGACCCCATCTTAATTTTACTCAACCAGGTTGAAGATCTCTCACCCAGGAGAGCCCAAAGGACTCTGATCACTTTATTGTGTATGTATGCCAAAAAAAAAATCGCAGTACATGGGAAATCTGCCAGAGGTCCAAAGATCACAACGTGGGAGGCCATGATTGACAAAGCCATCCCCCTCTATAAGCTCACATACATGAGGAGAGGCTGCCTGCAAAAATTTGATAAAATATGGCCAACATGGACAGATCTTGAATCCTCCCAGGACCCCTAACAATATTATAAACCTGGAGATAAAACTACCATTATTCTCCTAGATATGTTCCCCCAGCAAAATGGCTTTAATAGTATATGTACTCAAGAACTTAGCCCTAAGATGGCATGCTAAGGAAGGACAGAAAGCAACCGTACACAAGTTTGAGATTAATGACACCACAATGTTGTTTTTGTTTATAGTTAATATTTATTTTATGTTTAACTTACTGTACAATAAGCAAACAATAACCTGTTATACACTGTAACCATACGAACATACTTTTTTTAAAAAATTTTTAAAAAAAGAGTGATATTCTGAGACAATTTGCAGGCCCAATTCAAAAGTTGTTTAGAAATGGTCATTCTATATTATACTAGAAGTTAACTTAAAGGTGAACCACCCTTTTAATCAATACACATAGAGCATGTCTGTATCTTCTGATATAGTTCAAACAAGGGCTTTCAGTGACCATGTAACAGTAAATATTTGGAAATGTTGTAGTTTGAAAATGCTATAGAATATATTATTAACTTAATAATCTTGTGTTTTTTCAGATGCCATGGACAGGTAACAGAGACTTGGGCTTCGTAACTTAGAAAGGGTGTCAGCAGAATGACAGAGTGTTTCCTTCCCCCAGCCAGTAGCCCAAGTGAACATCGTCGGGCTGAGCATGGTGGTGGTTTGGCTAGAACCCCCAGTTCAGAGGAGATCAGCCCCACCAAGTTCCCTGGCTTGTACCGCACTGGTGAGCCCTTGCCTCCTCATGACATCCTTCATGAGCCCCCAGACATTGTATCTGAAGATGAGAAAGACCATGGCAAGAAGAAAGGAAAGTTCAAGAAAAAGGAAAAGAGGAGTGAGTACATAGAGGCACATTTATCAAAGGCCGAATTTCTAACTCATGTGAGTTTTTAATAACTCTCCTAAACTCCCATACATTAGACCAATTGAAATTTATTAATAAACTCAAATTTTTAAAACTCTAATGAATTGAATCGAATCGATTAGAATTTTAAAAAGGCAATTCGATTCTTTTTCTCAGAAAAAAACTCGGTCAGGAGTTCTTAAATGACCAGAGTATGATAAATCTCAAGAATCTAATTTGATTTTTTTTTTTTTTTTTTTAAATACTCAAATCGAATTTGAATAACTCCCTAGTCGAGTTTGACAGTTTTGACCATAAAAAAAATAGAAAATTAGAAACATATCAAGTATTTGGTCTACTTTATTTTTTGGGT